>OX941081.1:53735000-54360000 GCA_954870635.1 Arctium minus | reverse complement strand
TATGTATCATGCGTGTAATCATATATTATATTGAGAATTCTCACATTCTCGTAAAATGTTTAACTTCTCGTTTGAACCTGACCTATATATATATATATATATATATATATATATATATATATATATATATATATATGAGAGTGTGTGTGCGTCAAATCAAATGAAAACCATAAAAATGTTACAAACCCGTAAGAACCAATTTAGAAATATTTTTTACATGATTTTATTTCATCAAATGCTAGGAAGATATTGCCTTCATATATATTTATTTCATAATATGACATTTTTACGTGTATTTGTTTTAACATGTGGATATTTTTTACCTGTATTTTTCGTTCAATAAGTGAACAAAAAAGTTGCATATGCAATTATTTCACAAGGTGAACACAAACATATGTGAAACAATATCTTAAATAATAGTTTTTGATGAAAAAATTTTATGTACAAAAATATTTTTATATTGGTTCCCACAGGTTTGTAACATTTTTATGGTTCTCTTGATTATCACCCTATATATGTATATGTAGGGTTGGGTTCCGGTGAGAAGTTGAGTTAACGACGAGAAACATGAGAAGTGGTTATCAACCATTGGATGAGAAATGGACGTACATTAGGATGAGATGCACCAGATTAATCCCTTCTAAGCCGCAATTCATGGGAGGGCTTGAGATTAAAAGAGATCAACGGTTCAGGTCCACTTCTTACACTTCTAACCGTTAACTCAACTTCTCACATGATCCTTCGCCTGTATATGTATGTATATATATATATATGTATGTATATAGACGAAGAATCGTGTGAGAAAAAAAATTAAGGTGAGAAAGTAACAAGGGATCTAGACCCTTGATCACATTTAATCTCACTCCCCCCCCATAAATCACGCTTGATACAAAAATTAATCTGGTGCATCTCGATGTATTTCATATCGTGCATCTCATCCTAATGTGTATCCAAGGGTGAGGATCACTTCTTACCCTTCTCACCATAACTTCCATTCTCACAGTAATCCAACTCTATGTATATATGTATATATATATATATATATACAATACAACCAGTAAAATTTAATCATAACCGTAGATCATTCCCCCCTTTAAGGAGTATTTTCACTTTAAATTTTTAAAAATGTAACCGCCTTATCCCCAACTGATGATTGTTTAATTGTATGGTGTAGATGAAGTTGCTTTGGTTGTAAGTTGTAACCTTGGTTATGGTTGTATTAGAAGGAGCCTCTCTCTCTCTCTCTCTATATATATATATATATATAGAGAGAGAGAGAGAGATGTGACAATATCTATTTGAAAAAACACGAAAATAACCGAATACATAAAAAATCATATATCATTCATATACAAAATCATATTCGATGTTGAAACAACACAATAATATATAAACGCCTTTTCCTTTGACTATATCCCTTTATACATGATTTCTTATTTTATGTTTTAAATTTTCATGTAAGAATTTACCCATAGTTTTAAAAACTTAAATTGATTGATGTCACATACGAAACGTGAAAAAATGTATGTTAACACCATAGCCACTGGTTCAGAACCTAGGAAGTGCATTCAAAGTTAAACAAAAGATGATAATACGTGGGAAGAAATAATGATTGCATTCGTACGCAGGGGCGGACCTACCCTTCCCAAGGAGGGGTCCCGTGCACCCGCTCAAGTTCGTTTCATAAGGGTGAAAAAAATTTCGGTACGTAAGGTGCACCCGCTCAACTACAGGGGGTGCTCCGTGATATATACGTTTTTGAGGGGTGAAAGGTGCACAAGTCCCAAAAAAACCAAAATTTACTCTCGAAATCAACCAAAAAATCGATTTTTTTTCTTGAAATCAATAAAAAAAACCCAAAAAATCCCTCGAATCAACACAAAAAAACCAAAAAAACGCATCAAATCAACACAGAAGCTTAAAAAATCCCTTGAAATCAACCAAAACCATAAAAAGTCCCCCAATAGGGGAATTCGGTTAAAAACACACCGACAACAAATTCTTAAGTTTTCATTTGTGCACCCGCTTACCTAAAATCCTGGGTCCGCCACTATTCGTACGTGAGGATTTTGCGATGACCTTTTAATCTTCCTTATTTAGAATTGTCTTCAAATCCTCAAATTATCCTTCAACCATGTTTTTTTGGTTCATATCCAAGACCACACTTCCAGTTAATTTCGATTTCACAACTAGACATATATGGGCATTGATCAAATGAATAGGTGGTGATAATGGATTTGTAGGGTTTGTATTATTTACATGGTTCTCTCTCTCTCTCTCTCTCTATATATATATATATATATATATAGGTTGTTTTATTTGCAACCCTTAAAAAGATTTCAACCCTTGCAACCCACATCTTAACCGTCGGATTCATGATCGGCGGTTACAATAGATATGGGGCCCAATATTTTTAATTAAAAAAAACATAAAAATAAAAATAAAATAACCGTCGATCATGAATCCAACGGTTAAGATGTGGGTTGCAAGGGTTGCAACCTTTTTCAGGGTTGCAAAATATTCTTCCACTATATATATATATGGTAGTAATTCCAAAATCCGTAGAATACCCCCATGAGTATGTCACCGTCGATTGTGAAGGCTGTGTACGTTGTCGAAAATGATGTAGGGGCAGATCGCTCATTCAACTACTACATAACACCATTCGTTAACATATGTTAAGGTGTGTTACTATGTGCTAAGGTTTTCATGGTTACAGTGTGTTACTATGAGTTAAGGTGTGTGGAGATTGCATTAAGGTGTTCTAAGAATGCAAGTTAAGATGTGTTTAAGTTTTCACACTAATATATGTAAAGATTATAAGGGTATGCTCAGAGGCAGAGGCGGGATTTAAAGTTAGGAGGAACACCGAGTATAAATAAATTTAAATTTTGTTGGATTCCAAGAATAAATGAAAGTAAATCCCTTTAACAAACTAACAATTGTTATTAATTTTTACTTAGAAAAACACATTTGGCTTAAAAAATGTAGTGTTGATTGTCAGGGAGAGCCAACGCCCAAAACGATTAATCGTTTACAAGTGACATACAATAAAAAATGGGTTTTTAACATAAAAGGGAGAGCATGTGAGAGCGAGGGGGAGCCAATGTCCCCTCTAGTTACTATGTGGCTCGACGAGTGAGTATGCTAACGTATATACATGAATACTCAGAATTGTTATAATGTGTTAATGTAAATTAAGATTGAATATTTCTATGTTAATTTTATGTTAACATGACCAACTTAAGACATGCTAAGGTTTCTGAGGAAGGTTAAGCTCTATGTTTGCCTACAACGATGCCATCGAAGTTCCAAATTACAATGAAAATGCCCCCACATTCTTTTGTAGCATCCGATCATTGAGGCGAACTCAGCCAAGGGTAATCAAGACCGTGATTATATATATATATATAGAGAGAGAGAGAGGAAGGATCATGCGAGAAGTTAAACATTTTGCGAGAAGGCGAGAAGTGTTTAATCATATATGATATCGCGGCCTGTGGGTGTGCTTAATCATATATATGATTAAACGTCTATGTATTGCCAATATAACATGTGTTTAATCATATATGATTAAACACTTCTCGCCTTCTCGCAAAATGTTTAGCTTCTCGTTTGAACCTGCCCCTATATATATACACATATATAAGGGCAAGTTCAAACGAGAAAATATGTATTTTGCGAGAAGGGAAGAAGGAATCTTGACCAACCATCTAATTTATTTATGAGTTATTATTAATAATGGCAAAATTATAAATTAATGGGCTAATTCAAATATTACACACATTGACATTTAATTGTAAGGGCAAATTGGGGAAAAACTTTTTTAATCATGGATATATATATGCCTCCTAATTTATAGGATTTCATAATTATCACTTGACTTCTTTAAAAAAAAGATATTTATCAATTACCTCCTTTTAAAAAAAATATAACTATTAGTTATCTTTATTGAACCATCCATTTAGTAATTAATGATATGCCAAATCCCCCATCTAATCGGTTTTTCTCTCATCTTGACCATGAAGACGACCATTGTTTGAAAATACTAAGTAATCATATATGATAGACTAAGGGGTTGTTTGTTTTTTTAAAAAAACCTCTTAATGACTCTTAAGTCTGAATCGTTCAGATCTTTTTACACACCACCTCTTATTAATCATAACTAAATTAAGACTTCAGACTTTAGACCTCTTAAAAAACAAACGACACCTAAGTAATCATATATGATAATACAAAGTAATCATATGTGATAGACTAAGATGCTCGTATGATAATACCAAGTAATCATATGTGATAATACTAACTAACTAATGCGTTATCACATATGATTATTTAGTACATCAACATATTTTGAGAACAACATGTCAACAATATAGGTAATCATATGTGATTGACAGTAAAAAAAATACCAATCAAGTGATATCACAAGTGATACTACTTCATAATCAATATATTATCAAATGTATAATTATCAATAATCACAAGTGATTACAAAAACATTAACTCGTCTTGGTCTCTTAATTCAACACAAAATCATATGTGTCTTGGATGAACGAAGGAAGAATTGATAAGCAACACGATATCATATGTATAACTGAATGAAGGAATTCCAAAGTTAGAAAATAGTGATTTGGATCCATTGATCGATGACAATGAAACAGTAACAAAAAGAAAAGATGAGATATCGAATTCTGCAACAATTCTTCAATCATGTAACAAAGAATCGTCCAACAAAAAAATGCATAAACGATTAAATGAAATTAGATACCAACTTTCAATTTACTTTAATAAAAAAAATCAAATCCCAATTTAAATGGGAGATAGGATCCGCTGGAGATAAGCCATACTTATCCCTTTTAAAAGTCTTATTTACCCTTTTTAATTGAAAATAAATGAATATTAATTAAAATTTTTGATTTAATTAGGTGGTTGGCTAGAATTCTTTTTCCCCTTCTCGCAAAATGAATACCTTTTTGCATGATTCTCCCTCTACATACATACATACATACATACATACATACATACATACATACATACATACATACATACATACATACATACATATATATATATATATATATATATATATATCGGTTTTTGGAAAGTTAAATTTTACATTTATCACCCTTACAATTAATTATTTAATTTACTTTCTATCCCTTGTTTTTTCATTTTTCATTTTACACCCTTATTATTTTAACACAAATAATCGTATATAAATAAAAATGCAATTAAAAAATACGTTTCTTTTTTTACAAATTATACCATTATCATCGTCTCGTCAATACCTTCAAAACGAGCCCAATATTGAATATTTTTAAATTTAACCGTACTATTAAATATCATGAATATTTACGAATTAAATTTCTAATACTATATAAAAAAACTAATACAGTTATTGTACAAACTTTTGTACAATAACACTTATCACCCTAAGCTTTTATACAATAACACTTATTACTCTTGTAATGTTACATTTGTTACCCTTACAATTACTTATTTAATTCATTTTATATCCCTTATTTTTTCATTTTTCATTTTACACCATTATCATATTAACACAAATAATCGTATATGAACAAAAATGCAATGAAAAAATACGTTTCTTTTTCTACAAATTATACTATTATAATCGTCTCGTCAATATCTTCAAAACGAGCCCAATATTGAATATTTTTTAATTTAACCGTACTATTAAATATCATGAATATCTACGAACTAATTTGTTTTCTATCCATACGTTTTATTTTTTTCCACCGATAACACATTAAAAATACATAATCGTAAAATACGTTTCATTTTTATTATAAATTATATCATTATAATTTTTTCTGTCAATAATTGTAATATAAACTAATTATTGAATATATTTATGGGTTTATAGTTTTATAAATTGTGATTCATAGGTCATGGTTGGATTGTTGATGACATGTCTATAAGAAAGTAACATTAATTGTTCGTTATTTACTTACATTCCGCTGCATCGCGCGGGTATATGCCTAGTATATACTATATATTAAAATTCTTAAACGGTTATTGAAAAAAGTAGTTATTGGAAAACGGTTTTTGGAAAGCTATTAAAGTTAAATTTTACATTTATCACCCTTATCATTAATTATTTAATTTACTTTCTATCCCTTATTTTTTCATTTTTCATTTTACACCCTTATTATTTTAACACAAATAATCGTATATAAACAAAAATGCAATGGAAAAATACGTTTCTTTTTTTACAAATTATACCATTATAATCGTCTCGTCAATACCTTCAAAACGAGCCCAATATTGAATATTTTTAAATTTAACCGTACTATTAAATATCATGAATATCTACGAATTAAATCTCTACTACTATATAAAAAAACTAATACGGTTATTATACAAATTTTTGTACAATAACACTTATCACCCTAAACTTTTATACAATAACACTTATTACCCTAACCTTTTATACAATAACACTTATCACCCTTATAATGTTACATTTGTCACCCTTACAATTACTTATTTAATTCATTTTATATCCCTTATTTTTTCATTTTACAGTATATGAACAAAAATACAATGAAAAAATAAGTTTCTTTTTCTACAAATTATACTATTATAATCGTCTCGTCAACATCTTCAAAACGAGCCCAATATTGAATATTTTTTAATTTAACCGTACTATTAAATATCATGAATATATACGAACTAATTTGTTTTCTATCCATACGTTTTATTTTTTTCCACCGTTAGCACATTAAAAATACATAATCGTAAAATACGTTTCATTTTTATTATAAATTATATCATTATATTTTTTTTTGTCAATAATTGTAATATAAACTAATTATTGAATATCTTTATGGGTTTAGGGTTTAGGGTTTCATAAATTGTGATTCATAGGTCATGGTTGATTGTTGATGACATGTCTATAAGGAAGTAACATTAATTGTTCGTTATTTACTTACATTCCGCTGCATCGCGCGGGTATATGCCTAGTATATATATATGAGGGACAGAGAGGAAAACCTCAAAAAAACGAAAAACTGAAGAACACCTTGGTAGCCTTCCATCGGGATACAAGTGATTTATAACATGCACACGTGCATATGCACAAGTGCTTAATGTATTTGTGCATAAAAACCAAAAAAACAACATAATTTACCTGTATGCACAAGTGCATACCGTCCAGAAGAAGGACTACTAGAGTGTTCTTCAGTTTTCCGTTTTTTGACGTTTTCCCTTGAACCTCTGTGTATATATTTGAAAGTACATATGTCAAATCAATCTCCCTTGAATTCGTTGAACCATCACTTCTGCTTTTGTATATGATCTATATTACAACAATGTTTTGGTTGATATGAGTGCATTTTGGTTGATATGAGTCCATTTAGTAATATATAAGGGTGCTTTTAGTCAATTTTACATTTTTTTCTTTTAAGTTTTTTATTCAAATTTTTATTTTTCCTCTAGACAACATTTTACAATATATATTATTAAATATTTAAAAAAACAAAAATATGACATTTTTGGTGATATGACTGCAAAAAGTCTGAACTTAGAGCATCCACAGTGTGGTTATTAGGAGGTTTTTGAGAGTTTTTTCAAAAAGCAAAAATCTCCTTTTGAGGGTTTTTACATAGTGGAGAGGTTTTTCGTGAGTTTTTTCGTCATGGGTCATAACTGCACAACCTTCTTTTTCGTAGGTTTTTCGTATTTAATCAGTTTTAACTTTATAGAATTTTATAAAAGTTTCGTATTTAATCAGTTTTATTTATTAATATATTTAAAGTAATCCTATTTAAATATAACTATTAAATAAATAATATAAATAAATACATAATGAAAGTAATTATATTTTTAAAATAATATCTCAAATTTGACATATTTATATAATTCTAACAGATATTTCTTAATGACCCAATTTTTATTTTCGGTTATACATACTTTTAAGTTTAACATTTATTAATTTCTATTTTACATATTTTTTATACAAATTTTATATATTTTTTAATAAAACTAATTTTATTAATTTCATTGTACATAATTTTATGTATTTGTATAAATTTTAATGTATTTATTTTTATAAATAAGAATAAAAATGATATAAAGTTAAAATGGTGGGACCCTGAATAGTTTAAAAAATGAATGAAAAAGATTGGATGAGGTTTTTCACATAGTGGAGGTATATAAAGGTTTTTAAGTTGTTGAGTTGACAATAATTATGTAAGAAAAAAGTATGAAAAATCTTTGTGAAAAAGTCATACACTATGGATGCTCTTACAACTACATACAATCATGTAGATCTTTCTTATAAAAAGTTATATAATGTACCTTATATAAAGAAATAATAACACCAACAAGATTCAAACATAAAAACCACATGGCTTGTGGTGTAGCGGTAATCATCCGGGGAGTTCATAGCGTTCAACCTGGGTTCGATTCCTTGCATTCGTAACTTTGTGGCCACTGGGTATAACCTCAGGGCTGCATGTTTTAGCAGTCGGTTTCATTGCCAAGGGATTAGTCTGGGCGACACCTTTTCCAAAAAAAAATAAAAAAAAATTTCAAACATAAAACTTTTGTTCAAGGAACCTATCCACATAAGTGAAGATTAATTCTAATAAGGATAAACATCTTTCCATAGTCTAATCCAATCACGATGGGACCATTACTACTTCCTAAATTATGAATCACTCCTTAAAGAGTCAACAAGAGAGTTAGGGGTTGTTTGTTTTTTTCTAAATACCTTTTAATGGCTCTTAAATCTGAATCATTCAGACATTTTTACACATCACCTCTTATTAATTATAACTAAAATAAGACTTCAGACCTCTTAAAAAACAAACGGCACCTTAGTATGTAAGGTTGTTGTCTTTAAATTTGTATATATATATCATCGGTTTTTCTATTATGTGCCATAATGGGCACACATTTAGATGCCGTTTGTTTTTTAAGAGGTCTAAAGTCTGAAGTCTTAATTTAGTTATGATTAATAAGAGGTGATGTGTAAAAATGTCTTAACGATTCAGACTTAAGAGCCATTAAGAGATTTTTAAAAAAAAAAACAAACAACCCCTTAATATGAAATTAATCTGGACTACTTCGTTAAAATATGTCAAGTAAATGAGAGAGAAGAATATATATATATATATATATATATATATATATATATAAGTTTTGAATGGAAAAAGAAGAATATCATTTAATTAAAGTTGTATATTTTAAGAAAGTGATTCACAATTTTGGGATGTTCAAAAAACCGACCAACCCAATTAACCCAACCCAACCAACCCGGGAAAAAATCAACCCGAGGTAACCTGACATATAATCGATATAAAATTAGGACAACCCGAATCTATTGGGTTGATATTGGGTTAGACTCATAGTAACCCGACCAACCCGATAACCCGATAAATGTTTTAACAACTTTTATAAAATTATTTATATTTCTCTTTAACATGTATAAGTTACCAAAAACAACTCGGCAATAATGAGCAATGGAACTCATAAGAGGACATTATTGGAAAGTTATATGTAATACCTAAATATTTGATGAACTCGTATATTCTTTTGAATGATGAATCGTATTTCAAAGAAAATTTCCTTATTTTTATGTTTTCAATATTGTTTTTACTTTGTTTAAACACAAGCCGACCAACCCGAGCGGGTTGGGTTACACTTTTCTTTGGGTTGGGTTGAGTTGAAAATTCTCAAATCGCCAACATTGGGTTGGGTTGTTGAAATGCTTTCAACCCTATCAACCAAACCTCTGAACACCTCTAATTCACATTAAAGGCTTCTAATGATGTACCTTAAGAGCATTCATAATGGAGCAACTTACAAGAACCTTCTTTGGTTTTATATGAACCCCACATTCCAATTTTTGGTTACATCACATAAATTTATTTATATATGATTGTATAAATTTAATATATATCTGTATTATAAAATTATTAAAACATTATTCAGTGTATAGTTATTAATTTTCATTTGTTAATTTATATATATATATATATATATATATTTGTTAACATATTTCACCTGCATTTATGGTAAGAAAACATGCAGTCAAGTTTCCTTATATTTACTTGGTAATCTAAAATTGTGTCTTTTGGTTGGTATTTTAATAATGGGGTTCCTTTGGGAAAAATCGGTTTTGTAGTATATCCTATATCACCACGTTGGGCTGTGCATTTTTTAAAGATAATTGGCAAAGTTTTGCCATATGCTCGTTTTAATCTATTTATTACTATTACATGATGACAAGGTGTCTTAAATATAATTTTAAAAGAAATTACATCGAAGATTACCTTATTAAATATTTGTAAGAAGTTGTTACCTAAAAGAATATCATAACCTGTATCATAGAAGTAAAAAGGAGGACATTTAATCATAAATGATCCTATTAATATTATTAGTTCTTGGATTCCTTTATCTAATATAAGTATATCTTTAGATATTCCTCTTCCTCTATGAAGTCTTAAATCTTGATGATATTTTTTAGGATAACAATCTGGTTTGCATATACATATCCCTCCACCACAGTCTATATAAGCATCAAAATATTCTGCTTTATAATCTTTATAAGTTATTCCTACAGGAATATATATACTATAAGGACTCGTCAATTTGGTATATATATTATCTTTCCATTATATGTTATTTTTAACCCATAAGAGGTTATATGATAGGGTCTAACATTTTCTAAAAATGTTAATCCTAACATAATTTCTAATATATCATTCTCTCCTTCATTTTCTATTAATAATCTTAAAGGGATTATTTCTTGTCCAAATCGGAGTATAGTTTCAACTGCTTCACTTATCTCATGAAGTTCTCCATTAAAATTGGTATATTAATGAGGCTTATCTAATCTATATTTTTGTAATTGATTACATATTTTATGGTTTATATAATTACCATTTGCTCCTGTATCTATTACTATATTTATTGGGGAAAACTTTATTCCATCAAAGTATTCACCAATGATTTTATAATTTTTTATATCATCTTCTCTGGTTATTATCATAGGATTAAATCTATCTGAATTTGATAATCTTTTTAAAGGTTGACTAATTACTCCTGTTCTTGAGAAAGACAATCTAGGGATTATAGTATTGGATGTTAATAAATGTTTATCTTGTAAATCTAAACTTATTGGTTGAGAATCTATTTCCTCTATTTTTGGTAGTTTAGGGACCTGTATTTGACACACTTCATTAAATAATAAAAGAAAATCTATAGTATTTTTTATACTAAAACAATCTGAATGATGGGTATTTGATATTGCATAAGAAATAACATATGTTATCGAATATGGTCTATTTTGTTGTTTAAAGAAATCTCTTCTTTTAAAATCTTGTAATAAGCTTAAAGTTTTATCAAAATCTTTATCTTGTAAATGATAGGAAATTCTCGGATAAATGTTAAATTTTAATTTTCCATATTGTAAATTTCCTTTAAGAATACCTAAACAAGCTTCTTCTCTGTTTAGTATTCTGTTATCCATTATAGCTAATTCTATAGGAGAATCAATTCCTTCTTTAAAGGTTGATTTTATTATTATCTGTATTGCTCCTATATATATATATATATATATATATATATTCATCCTAAAGTATTTCTAACTTCAGGTTTAATTTTTATTAATTTATTTTGTATATCTTTTTTAGACAATAATGGTATCATTACTTTATTACAAGTCATATCTATATCTAGTGTTCTTTCTTGGATATTTAGTCCATGAAACAAATGATGATTTCAGGGTTTTATCCCTAACTTTTGTAAAGTATTTATTTTAAATCAAGAATAGTTAGATAGAGAAAAGTGCTCACGTAGTATCTGTTTTAGTTTTTTCTTATCTAATAAAATTTCTTGCTATATTCTCTTCTTTGTTCATCTTGATAATCAATTATAAGGTTATATTTTTTAGGATTACTAGTTGAACCTATCTCGAATCTATTCATCTTCAGAAGATGTATATTCTGTATCAGTTAATATAAATATGCTTTCATCAGAGTCTACTTCCTGAAAATCATTTATTTGGATAAAATCTCCATCATTTATCATTTTTTCAATATCTTCATCTATTTCAAATTTCTTAATATTTTTGCCAAATTTTTTGGGACATCTATTAGCATAATGACCTATCTCTTTACAGTAATAACATCGACAATCTTTTGGTTTTTGCTTCATTTTAAAAGTATGTTTATAAGTTCTACTATATCCTTTTTTCTTATAATACTTTGTTTTTCTTCTTTTGAAATATCTCTTTTTATATTGGCTTCTCTTTTTATATTTCTTTTTTATCTTTCCATAATAGTAAGAACTATCACATCCTATCATTAAGGGCATTTTAGGTTTATCACAACATAAAGATATTCTTTTCTTTAATCCTTTTGTCATTTTAGCTAAGATAACATTTCCACACCATTCACTTAGTTTATCTCTGACATGGGTTATTCTTTTCCCTAAAGTATCTACAACTCCTGGGTCATATGTATCTATCAATTTTTGTCCCCATGGGTCAAGGATTTTAGCAAAAAATAATGGTAGATAACTACCTGTATCTAGCACTTGATTATATATATGATAATAATAATCTTGAAAAACACAGATATATCTGTCTATTTCACACATAACACATAATTGTAATCTTAACTGTCGGTCCACAATGTTTATATGAAGTTCTTATCAAAACAACACTTAAACGATTACCAACCTGTATTGATTAATAACAATGGTTACAAGGTTTGATCTTTGAAGCTCTCGTGTTTTCTCTCTGTGTATTACACCGTTTGTGTGTGTTCTTGGATATGTGTTCTCTAATGTTAGAGAGAGTTGTTGAGATATGATATTGATCTCAAGCTTCTAACACACTCAAACCTTACCACTTGCAATATTAAACTATTAAACTAAATAATATCTAACATATAAGATATTATATAACTAACTAATATCTAACTAACTTAGATATTAACTAACTAAATTAACTAATAACAATAAAATACAATAACAAATAACTTTAACTATTTTATTACAAACGACATTAGACTTTAATATCGAGAGTCGACTTTCCAGCTTTAGCTTCAGATTGGATGATCTTGAATCCAATAGATATGTGATCTAACATTAACAAAGCTGTAGTATACTTTTTAACAGTAGAAGAATCTTTTAAGATGTTTCATTCCCCACAAAACTCTAGTCTAAAAGCTTCTGCAGATCTTGTTATTATATTTGCTACTATTATCAGTTTCAAATATAGTTGTTTTAATATCTGGATGTAAATTTTGCCAATATCTTAAAGTACTATTTAATAAGGTTCGTTCTAAAAATCCTTTCATAGTTTCAATATCCATTTTCTTTACTGAAACTGCTATTCTAAAAGCTGTTTCCCATTTATCAATTGCTTCTTCTGTATTACTAATACAATCTAAATCTAGATATATTCCAAATGGATTAACCGGTTCATTTTTCATGGTTTCATATGGTTTATAATTTTCTTCTTTTCTTATCATATTCATTATAGCTGCATATCCTTGAGTAGGTCTATTAAATTCTCTTCTTATAGGGGTTTGTCTACTAGTGTTAGGGATATCATTAACACTAGGTATCCAATTTTCTTGTTTTATTTCTGGTTTTATGTTTATGAAATTATCATTAATATTCATATATCCTATTTGAGTTACTAAATTCTCAATATCTGATTGTATTTCACTTTCTATATCTGAATCGGGTTTCATCATTTTTAATTTCCATAGTATCCTTTTGGTATTTTCATATTAATTAATTGTTGTAATATTACGTCTTTACCATTATCGAGGTAATTTACTCTTTTGTTTTGATTATTTGCTTTTATCAAGGTTTCTAATTTATTTAATTCTAAGAGTATATTTTCTCCATAAAAAACAATAGTTTTTTGGATTTCTATAAGATCTTTATGTATTTTTAATGGGTTATCGTTTTGTTTTAAGTGTACAAAATTATGTTTATCCATTAATTTGAATTATATCCCCAATCTCTATCATCAACCCTATAATCTGAGTCTGTCCACTCATAATGATCGTAAGTAAAATCTTCATCTGGAATATACTTTTCGAAATCATTTTCAAAATAATAATTTGCTGAATCATCTAAAAAATCATAATTATTAGTTATAATTTCATTATTATTTTCTGAAACAAAACTTTCAGATCGAAATAAGTTTAATCTAATTGTTACACCGCCCTCAAGCAAAATCTGGGTGACTCTGATACCAATCACAGAGTGGTCCAAAATATCGAGTAAATAAAACAAAACTATATCTAGAAGAGAATTAGCCAAGACTCTTTCCAAATAAAACATTATAATATCTGTAAAATTATGACTAACAACATTTAAAATATCATCTGGTATATTTATAGTCATAATAATTGTTAAAACCATTTATCAAAGATTTATGAAAATTTAAAATCTGTTTTTAAAGTGAGATTTGTTTTTTAAAACATTTTCCTTACAACTTCTAAGGAAACATTATATAGTTAATCTTATTTGAAAATTACACAAATAAAGGGTCCAACATGCTTCCGTACCTGTCTTCTTCTTTGACCGAAGTATCACCGGGTCATACTACGAGACTTTTAGCAGGCATTCCAACCCCAACCTGTGTTGAAACAGGTAACTTCTCTGTAGTTCCTTCAGCAACACTCAGCACAACCTAGTTTCGTTTCCTACGTTAGGTGTATAGAAGAAAGATAAGGATTTGGTTGGAGGGTTTATTTATGTAATCTAGAATTAAGTATAACTGTAAATGAAGAACTCAGAAGATATAAGGAAAAGTAGGAAGATTGTATTTCATTATCAGAGATATAATACAAAAGTGAGTACAAAGGTTGGTGGAGGTAAGATCGATGATCTGTTCCTCCTTCTTCCTATCATTTATACTAACATCTAATCTTATCTATTTCTTCTCCTTGATCTTCATCCTTTCTTCATTTTCAAGACTGACAACCCCTTTTTTTATTGGCTTTTGGGAGAGGCCTTCATCATAGGGACTTGGACATCACCAGGCCTTGTCCCCTTTGCATGTACACTCATTTATGAGAAGGGTGGCTAAGGGCCACGTTTTTTCTTTGATTTATGGGTCCCATAATCTTTAAAAGTTTTTCTTTTATCTGCTGATATTTATCTTATTCAGTGTCAGAAGCCAAATGGACACCTGTATCCTCTTCTGTCTCTTTCTCCTTGTTCGGTGAACATGAAGAACATCTTCCTCTCGTATGTCCTATGAATTGACATATCCGATTATGGGCCTGTGGGCTGGATTTAATAATCCCTTTATGTAATAAATCAATCTTTGTTTTCAAATAGTTCTCTGCCGATCAGTGTGTTGCGCAAAGTGTGTCACGCAAAGTTCAATTTGCGTGAGTTCTTCCCTGTGTTTGCGCGAGTTCGTCCTGTACTTCGAAAATCAACTAAAACCTGTTTCTTCGTCTATTAGCAGTACCAAACTCTACCAATATGACTAAAAACACTTCTAGAACAGTTTGTGACCACTTGATCTCGATAAAAATCACTTTTTGAAGAATAAATCGATGGCACAGTGAAATATTTGAACTTGAACTCAGACACAAAAATCGCAAATTTGGAACTCGATTTATGCTCTATACTGAAATCAAACTACAACAACCTGATCTAGCATGTATATCGATCACAACCTGATCAATTTCTAACCCAAAAACACCTTAAATCACGAAAAAAGATTTTGAAAATAAGAACACAGAGTCGAGTTTTGTAAAACTTGATTTGAATCTCTTATCAGGCTCTGATACCAATTGTCAGTCCACAATGTTTATATCAAGTTCTTATCAAAACAACACTTAAACGATTACCAACCTGTATTGATTAATAACAATGGTTACAAGGTTTGATCTTTGAAGCTCTCGTGTTTTCTCTCTGTGTATTACACCGTTTGTGTGTGTTCTTGGATATGTGTTCTCTAATGTTAGAGAGAGTTGTTGAGATATGATATTGATCTCAAGCTTCTAACACACTCAAACCTTACCACTTGCAATATTAAACTATTAAACTAAATAATATCTAACATATAAGATATTATATAACTAACTAATATCTAACTAACTTAGATATTAACTAACTAAATTAACTAATAACAATAAAATACAATAACAAATAACTTTAACTATTTTATTACAAACGACATTAGCTTTAATATCGAGAGTCGACTTTCCAGCTTTAGCTTCAGATTGGATCTTCAGATTGGATGATCTTGAATCCAATAGATATGTGATCTAACAATCTCCCCCTTTGGATCAAGATCATTACTAAAATTTTTTTAGCAATTCAGTCTTCTTTTTCAGCTCAGAAGATGCAATCTCTTTCTCTAGCTCAGAATGCTTTAGCAAAGTATCTTCAAAGAAAATTTATCTGAAATCAGCATGTCTTCAGAATACTTTGATCTCGCATTTCTTGATTAGCTTTTCTCTTCTCCAATGTCTTGTAATGTAATGAACATTTCTTCAAGCTTTAGATTCTCCCCCTTTTTGATGAAAAGTGCAATGACTTCATCAAAACTTTGAGTAAGAAATGTAAAACACTTGGAGCCTCTGATCTATCAATTCAAAAGATATTCATCCAGATCTTTTCAAATCCAGACAAAATAGTCGTGTAACACCTGTATCAACAAATGAATCAGTTAAAAATGCCTGTCAGTAACACTAAGTCATTGTGTGTAACGAATACACAATGGAAAGGAGTTTTTTGATGTTTACTCCCCCAGGGCTTCCATTTAATCATCGAAAACACCACAAAGGTAATTTCTATAAACGTTATGACAAAGAAACAAATTCCTTGTGTGTTTGTGCTTGTGATAGAAAGAATTAAGCACTTGATGATTGCTTATAGGCTCAAAATTGTGTAAACCACTGAGACAACAGTAAGTTAAACACAGACTCAATGTGCATGAGTGAAGTGCGAAGGTGGGACATACTTCCTTCTTTTCAATATCCAGATTGTCCAAATGAAAATCAGATAGCAAATGTGCTGCTTCCCCTTTGAAAATGTGAAACACTTTTTTGTTAAGAAGAAAATGAGTAGTTGGTGAGGTTTGATCAAGAGTTGGCATGGGCTAGTTGCCTGTTTCAATAATAATCACCAAAGAATTGTGAAACATTAGAATTGTGGCTGCCCGACTCAGAAAAAGTTGGTGCAGAGTTGTGATATTCTTTTAACTCTGTTCTCACACGCTCTTTCTTTTTAACATTTTGCTCACTCTAATCAAACTTAGTTCTTTGTTTGACACTCATTTCTTTTGACTTGTCACACTCAATCACTATGGATTAACTTCGTGGGTAGAAATCACTGGTTAAGGTGATTCCATAGAAGTTGTGTTAATTCCTAGCACAATGAAATCTTGTTTTCCTATGATGCATATGATGCTAAGATTGGTTTAACTATTTCAGTTAAAGCACAATATATTTCTTGAAAACATTTAAAGTCACACTTCCAATTCATGAATTCGTTTTGAGAATCGGGAAGTGGTTTGAACATTTAATAACAATGTTTTCTATGATTGAAAGTTGTCCACTTATCAACCATATATGAGATTAAGATAAAGGATTATACCTTAACGTGCGATCTTACATATCATGAGGCTAAGCTTAAAGTCATAAACATATGATCTTTTAAGCATCTCTCAAAAATTCTGCAAAAGTCTTATGTCAAGTCAAAGTAAAATTTATTCACTTAAATTGAAAAGACAAAAAACACTAAAACTGTTAAAGTACGAGTTCTGATCAGAAATAATCAGAAGTCATATCCAAACTCCTTTGACTTGAAGAGCTCCCCCTAAAATCTTGCATTACAAAAATTTGGCATAAAAGGTAAATGCAGAAATCTTATAAGCTCCCCCTCAAAATAAGATTGACCACTTGTCAATTTCTTCTCATACTCCCCCTTGGATCATGAACAGAATATAGAAGTGCAGATATCAATCAGAAATAAGAATGAAGAAATGATGAAAAAATATACAATTAGAAAACTTTGAAAGGTAACTACTGATTAGATCTTAAGATTTAGCATACCAAGCTTAGAGACAAGAAAGGTAAACCTCTTTTCGTCTAAAGGTTTGGTAAACAAATCGGCAAGCTGATAATAAGTTTTTAAAAAGAAAAGTTCAATTTTTCCTTTTTCAACATGATCTTTAATAAAATGATACCTGACGTCTATGTGTTTGGTCTTGGTGTGCTGAACAGGATTCGCTGTTATTGCGATGGCGCTCTTGGAGTCACAGTATATCGGGATTTTGTTGAAGTGGAAACCGTAGTCGCACAATTGAGTTCTCATCCATAAGACCTGAGAACAGCAGCTAGTAGCAGCTACATATTCTGCTTCGGCCGTGGAAGTTGAAACACAAAGTTGCTTCTTCGATGCCCAACTTACGAGCTTATCACCGAGGAACTGTACATGTCCTGACGTGCTCTTCCTATCTAACATACAACCAGCATGATCTGTATCTGTGTAAGCTGTTAGTTCGAAACTAGTATCTTTAGGATACCACATACCAAGATCTGCAGTGCCCTTCAGATACCTAAATATGCACTTCACTCCAGACATATGGATTTCTTTAGGATTGGCTTGATATCTTGCACATAAGCATGTTGAAAACATTATATCTGGTCTACTAGAAGTAAGATACATCAAAGAACCTATCATCCCTCGATAAGTCCTAACATCAACAGATTTTCCCGAACGATCGGTGCCAATCTTAGTACCTGGTGCCATTGGGGTACCAATTGGTTTTGAATTTTCCATTTTGAACTTCCGAAGAATATCCATAATGTATTTTGATTGATTGATAAAAATACCCGATGAAAATTGTTTGACTTGTAATCCGGGTCATCTCTCCCATCATATTCATCTGAAATCTAGACACCATAAGGTTTGAAAAATTCTTATAGTACTTAGGATTTGTAGAGCCAAAAATAATATCATCTACATCGATTTGAATTAAAATGATATCGGCTTTTTCCTTTTTGATAAACAAAGTGGTATCCACCGTTCCTTTTGAAAAACCAGACTTGACTAGAAATTTGGAAAGGACATCATACCAGGCTCGAGGAGCTTGTTTCAGACCGTAGAGTGATTTGTCGAGAATGTAGACGTGATTCGACTTCTCTTTATTGACAAAACCCTCTGGCTGAGAGACGTAGACTTCCTCCTTCAGAATGCCATTCAGAAAGGCAGTCTTCACGTCCATTTGGAAGACCGTGAAGTTCTTGTGGGCTGCGTAGGCTAGAAACATTCTAATTGCCTCTAATCGCGCCACAGGAGCATATGTCTCATCATAGTCGATTCCTTCCTCTTGTCTGTATCCTTTGGCTACTAGTCTTGCCTTGTTTCGGATAACGGTACCTTCTTCGTCTTTCTTGATCTTGAAAACCCATTTCGTACCTATAATGGTTTTACCTTGAGGTTTTGGTACGAGTCTCCAGACTTGAAGTGCATCGAACTGATTCAGCTCTTCTTGCATTGAGATCACCCATTCTGGATCAGCAAGTGCCTCTGATACGCGAGTTGGCTCGAACTTGCTCAGAAAGGAGTCATGCATGCACATGTTTATTGATGCTGACCTAGTTTGCACCGGTTTCGATGGATCGCCAATGATATGGCTTATCGGATGCTCTTTGGTCCATTCATGTTCATGAGGTAGTGGATTATATGAATGTATGTCAATTGTATCATCTATAAATCCACTTTTACCTTCTTCAGCTTGTTCAGGAGGAATGATGATTGCAGTTGAAGTGATAGGTTCAGAAGGCTCAGCAGGTACAACTTGGTCCGGCTGTAGATGGATCTGTACAGAACATCCTACTGATGCAGCTACTTTTGTCTCTTCATCATTTGTCACTTCTTCAACTGTTGGAGTCGGCATTTGAATTGGAATTTCTTGCTGAATCGGGGCGTTGGATTCAGTAGAGTCATCTGAACTGGTTGGATGAGTAGTCGTTGAGTCTTTCATCCTGTCAACCACAACAAATTTCTTTACATTAGATCCAAGAAATTCATCATAAAACAATTCAAATAATAAGTCTAAATCAGATAAATGATTAGTTGACATTGATGCTTCATCTGATTTATTCTGTTGAGACGCAGGTTCTGGACTGATTTGCCCAGAAGCTAGTACTCCGGTTATAACGGGTTCTGAATTGTGTTATTCGGAAGCCATATCTTCATCAAACATGACGTTGATGCTTTCAATCACCGTTTTTGACTTCTTCAGATAAACACGGAATGCAGTTGATGTCGAGGAATAACCAATGAAGATGCCTTCGTCCGCCTTGGCACTGAACTTGTTGAGACTCTCCCTATCGTTTAGCACAAAACACTTACACCCAAATATATGGAAATATTTGATTGTCGGTGTTCGGTTGTTTATTAACGCATAAGAAGTCTTTTTGAATCTGCGATGTATCATGGAACCATTATGTGTATAACACGCAGTCGATACAGCTTCTGCCCACAAAAATAGAGGTAAGTCTGATTGACTTAGCATAGTACGAGCAGCCTCAACTAGCGTACGATTTCTTCTTTCGACCACTCCATTTTGTTGAGGCGTTCGAGCAGCAGAGTATTGATGTGAAATCCCGACAGATTCGAGATATTCTTCAACCTTCTTGTTCTTGAACTCTGTGCCATTGTCTGTTCTTAGAAGCTTGACCGGTTTCTGCAGATTCACCTGGGTCGTCTTCAGGAATGTGATGATAACATCAGGTGTCTCATCCTTTGAACGTAGAAACTTGACCCATGTGTATCGCGAGTAATCGTCCACGATAACGAGTATATATTTCTTTCCGCCTAGACTCTTAGTTCGCATCGGACCGCATAAGTCCATATGCAATAACTCTAACGGAGCGCTTGTACTCGGTTCAGGCTTTGGTTTATGTGGAACCCTCTTCATCTTGCCCTTTTCACATGCTGCACAAAGATGTTCTCTTTCATACTTGAGCTCTGGAAGTCCTTTGACGAGCTTTCCACTGACTATATTGTTGATGTACCTGAAGTTGAGGTGAGAAAGCCTTCGATGCCATAACCAACTTTGTTGCATCGAGGCTTTCGTCAGTAGACAAACCTGCTTGTCAGTCTGGACTTTTGACAAGTTAATTGTGTAGAGGTCTGACTTTCTTGTGCCGACCAAGAGTTCCTCGCCTTCTTCAGTGTGAATTGAACACGTCTTGGCTTTGAAATTGACCTCTAAGCTTTTGTCACAGAACTGGCCGATACTGAACAGGTTGTGTCGTAAGCCTTCAACATAGCTCACCTTCTTTATCGTGACGTTGTCATGTTGTACATCACCATATCCCTTTATTGGTGAAAACTGGTCATTGCCGAATCTAACTGTTCCGCAATACTTCTCTTTAAAATTGGACAACATCTCTTTTTGTCCAGTCATATGCTTGGAACATCTGCTATCCAAGTACCACATATGACGGATATGCACAAGATAAATAATGAAACAATTGATTTAGATAGTCTTAAAACAAAGATGGAATTTAAGACTTTTGAGCATTGAAGAACGGGTCTTGAACTGATTTGTTCAAAAGCCATATCCTCTTCTTAAGCACGGGTTCTGAACAGACGTGTTCAGAAACCATTGTTTTTTCTTTGAAGTGCGGGTCTTGAACTGTTGTATTCAAGAACCTAGTTTCTTTGAGGAACGAGTCCTAGACTGTTTTGTCTAGAAGTCATTTCCATAAGCTCTCTTAAACTTTGTGTGCCTGCAACACAGATTTAGCCTTAGGTACCCACTGGAATTTGGGTCCTACTGTGTTAGCACAAAATTTTGGTACCCATTTGAAATTGGGTCCTCTTTTCATTTGAAAGTCATTTGAAGCATTATAATTAGATGAATGCACATGATAATTGCTAAACCAATCTTCAGAATCTTGACAAGAAGTAGAAACATGTTTATCATAAATAGAAGACTTTCTAGCAGATAAAGATAACTGAAATAATTGCTTCATTGTATATTGTTTACGAGAAACAACAAGTTTTGAGTTCAAAATAGCAACATCAGCAATTAAGACATCTTTACTAGGCGAAGTCTTACTACAGTTAACACTACAAAACGATTTAACGGTCTTGTCAAGCTTCTGTTTCGGTTGCCACTGAGATTTAACTTCTGGCCTTTGCTTGCTCAGATCTAAAACATGTGAAACTCGTGAGTTAGACTGTTGAACAACAAACGAATGCTTCTTCTTCGGATGACCAGTAGTGTTCAGTTTCTGTGAATGCTTAGATATAATCTTACCTTTAGCATTTTTAGCTTTCACAGAGACTGATTTATCAACTTTCGTTGATTTTGCACTTTTAACAGGCATACTGGTTTTTCCCAAAGATTTCTTAACAAAGGATGAATGGTTAGGAAGTTTTGCATTAAAGTCAAATTGATTAAAACAATCATTTAAACCACCGTCATAGTTCAGAAAATCAAACCCTTTATATGCTAGACCAAACATATCCTCAGAGTTTGAAGCCTTTGAAATAATAACATTTTTCAGCACGGTTGAAAAAACTTTTTTGTTGAATCTCAATCAAAAGTCTTTCATCTGTTAAAGAGTTCTCGAGTTCAGAAATTTGACTTTCCAAAACAAGAGGAGGGACATAAATTTTACCTTTAATAGGCTTCGCCTCCATCTCTTTTTCAGAATAACTCTAAAATAAATCATTTGAAAGAGATTTCTTATGATATATTGGATTATCATTATAACTATTATTCACTTTCGCATAATAAAATGGAAGGTAAAATTTAGATGATTTCAAACGTTTTTCAGTTTCATTGGCTTCATCCTTTTCAGACAGTCTAGTCCAGAAAACTTTAAGCTCAGGGATTCTTCGAGCTAATTTCAAAGAAAGAAGATCATAAAGTGCAGGCGCTTCAGATATTCCTTTTTGAAGACAGTGAGGATTCTTATAACCGATTCCCCATTTTTCTATTTCCTCTTTGGGTTTATTCAGATGAATAGTTTGTTCAGTTTGACCCAATTTGTATAACTTCTCTTCCAAACTTTTTAATTTTGCAATTAAAGTTTTGTTTTCTTCAGTACATGAAGAATGCATTTTCATAAGCTCATATAAATCAAACTCACTTTTTCTCAGTTTAGACTTGAGTTCAGAATTCTCTTTAAGAATTATTGTCTTTTCCTTTGCGCTGGTGTCATTATTTCTATGTAAAACCTCAACCAATACCTTCTTCTCAGCAATTTCGTCGCTAAGTGTTTGTATCGATTGGTTTTTGTCAGTAATAACATCATTTTCTCGCTTAAGTTTTGACTCTAACTCTTGTTGTTTTAAATTCATGGCATGCATTTTATTTATGAAATCTGAATAAGATAAATCACATACCTCATCTTTCTCATCCTCTTCTGAATCTGCTTCAGCGTCTGATTCCTGCTTTCCCATCAAGCACATGTTGACTGCTTCATCCCTCTCTTCATCCTATTCTTCCTCGTCTGAATGATCAAGCCCATACTCATCCTCTGCCATCAGTGCCTTACCCGCCTCCTGTTGCTTTGCAAGAAGCATCTTGTTATTGTTGTTGTTTTGTAAGAAGCATCTTGTTCTTGTAGTAATCGGAGTTTCTGACTTTGGGTCTGCGGCAGTCTCTGGCAAAGTGACCTGTTTTGCCACAGTTGTAGCACGTTGGTGGTTCTGACTGACTGGATCCTTCATCTTGAAATCTTCTCTCTTCCGCCTTCTTCTCCTCTATTCTCTTTCCTTCAGCATGATACCTTCTCTCTTCCGGTTTCTTCTCCTCTATTCTCTTCCCTTCAAACTTCTTTCCTTCATATCTATTTCCTTCAACCCTTTCCTTGTGGACATAGTTGTTAGGACCAGAAGAATACCTCTGATTGTTTGAACTTGGCTTCGTGTAGAACTTCTTCTGAAAAGCATTTGTCAGCAAGAGCATAGCCTGCTTCAGTTGTTCATTTTCATCCGTGTCAGAGTTTGCATAAGCTTCATTTTCTTCTGATTCATACACAATCGTCTTGTTCTTCTTCTTCTTGACAACAAGAGCAACTGTGTCTTCAACTGTCTTTACTTTCTGCCTCTTTTCATCTAGAATTTCATCCACCTCTTCTTCACTTTGTTTGAGGCTGAATGTCAGAAATTACCATTTTACCCTCAGTCTTTATTTTTGTCTAAATATAAATACCGAATAAATATAATAAAATTAAATTTTAAATTTAGATAATATCATACGATTAAACCTTGATTTTAAATAATATTATAAGATTAAAATTTAATGTATAAATATATTATATATAAGGTTGCCATCTATTTTTTTTCTTGAATTTCCTATCACCTGACGTGTCTCTGCCATCACATAATCCTCTTCATTCTTGCCAAAGAAACCCTAAAAAAAGACATGGATAATCCTCTTCCCTCTGCCAACACATAATCCCTCTTTCCTCTTGAAGAAGTGCCGAGATTGAAGAAGAGGAAACGAAGAAAAACAAAATCGCCCACCTGCATCCCTTCCTTTATTCATCACTTCCATCCCTTATTAAACAAAATCCACAACAATCAACTCTTGCAGGTGAACTCCACTCTTATGGGAAAACCCAAACGGAAGAAGAACACATCGACCTGACCTCATCTTCTCCATCCCACACACAAAATCGATCTGACCTTATCTTCTCGTCTTCTTATGCATAAATATAAACAGAGAAATCGATGGATAGATCGATCTAGAAATATATGGAGAAATTGTTAGAGAAATCGAAATCGACATACATGGTTGATGGAGATGCAGACCTGGAGGCTGGAGCAATGGAGAAACTCTAATCCACAGGTCGTATTTGAGTGAGGAAGGGCGATGTAAAGAAAAGTGGGGAGGAGGGTAGTTGGGGAAATTGAAGATATTTTAATGGTTGAGTGTAGATTACATAAGTTTTTTAGCTGACCGATTCAGCCATGGGCTGACCGAATAAGCCGGTACCGAACACCTGGATATGGCTGAGCGAATAGGCCATATCCACCATACAACCCATTAAGCCACAAACGAACAACCCCTAAATCTTGTTTCCGCCATATGTGCGAAATCCTCTTTTAAAAGATGCTTCCATCCCTTGTAGGATTATCCTTATGCCAAGAGCCCTTCTATAGTGAATATCGTTTTCGCAAAATTTTTGAAAATTTTCTTTTTTATTAGTTATCGAGATCGAAAAAGCTTCAGATTTTGCAAGTTGTATAAAATGAAAAGCTGGATATCTATTTTCTTCATAAAAATCAGGTCCTGCAGATAAATTTTTTAGGACCAGAGTATCTTTTGGAGTAATCATGGGATTATTTAAATAACAATCTTTAACTCCCATCACTATCAAGTGTGGTAAATCTAAAATTTCTGGGAAATCAGGAGAAGTGAGATATATCGAGTTTATGACACCAAAATCGTACCAATGTCTTATCTCTTGAGATGATGATCCTTGTAAATAATTAATTCTGGGGTAAATTCCAGAAAAATCTACATATCTTAAATCTGTTCTTGAAAGATTATACAAATCTTTCATCATTGAAGTTTGGTTTTCAACATAAGTTTGTTGGATAGGGATATCTATCATCATCTTCTTTTCTTTAAAAATCAATTTTTCTTTAAAAACCGTTTTTTTCGAATGGGGTCTAAAAGACAAAGATTCCTCTGTTGTCCTTTGACCTTCATCTTCAAGAGGTTTATATGTCATTTGTTCTTCTGAAGAAGAAGGGATATCCATTTTGTCAGATTCTTCTTTTATCAAACTTTTAATTTTGAAATTATCATTTTTACAATTTCTTAGTCTATTTTTTATTATCAGGACTGCTCTTACCAGTAAATCTCTGACTTCTAATTTATTTCCTGGAATATTGGCAATATCAATAATATCTGAGACGGTATCAGGAATGGCAACGGGGCGGGTTTGTCGTCCCCCGTCCCCGTCCCTGAAACAGAAATGCATCCCCGTCCCCGCCCCGTTCCCCGTCGGGTTTTCATTCTGGGCGCCCCGTCGGGGATTTTTTATGCCCTGTCCCTGTCCCCGTCCCCGACCCGATGGGGAATCCTCGACCCCGACCCCGACCCGAACATATTTATAATATATATAATTTTATATTAATTTATATTAAATATTAATAATATATATTAAACATATTTATATTAAATATTAATAATAATATATATATAATTTTATTTTTATTAATATATATATATGTATGTATATCGGGGCGGGGATACCTTGCCCCGATACCGAACCCGATAAAATCCCCGAAATGTTCCTCGTTACCCGACCCCGACCCGAAATTGTCTAACCCGACTTGACCCGAACTTAGCCGGGTTTCGGGTTTCCCCGTCGGGTTCGGGGTTTTCTGCCATTCCTAGATGGTATCTTTGATTGTCTCTATTTCTTTATCCATAATGGAGAGGAGCTTGCTGATCTCCTCAGTCACCTTTGCCATCTCTGGTTAAAAAATCTGCTAAGATATTTTTATCAGATTTAATAATTTCAATATCAAAATTATATTCAGACAAAAGAGTTTGCCATCTGATCAATCTTTTATACTCAGGTTTAGAAGGTAAATTATTTTTGATAAATGCTTTTACCTGGGCATTATCAGTTCTTAGTAGAAAGGCCAAATTTTTTGGGACATCTATTAGCATAATGACCTATCTGAAAAAACATAAAAACATATAATTTTATACAACAATTAAAGAAAGTTAAATATTACACAAATATTATTTTTAATAACAAAGTAACATTAAATAAGAAATAGTAATAAAAATGACGATTTTGCAATGAGTGAATTTTTTTAGGATACTGTGGAATTGAGGAAAAATTTGTAATATTTGTTGATCTTGAAAATTGTCGGCCATATGGAACATTTGGATAAATTTGAGAGCATTCTCAATTATTTTCTTTTTTCTTTCCATTTAAAAAAAGGTGTGAGAGATGAGTCTATGGTATCAATCACATATGGTCAGTTTGACATATTTTTTAAAAATAAAAAATGTTTTATATTATTAGTTTATAGTTTATAAACTACTATTAATATATATATATATATATATATATATATATATATATATATATATAGAGGAAGGTTCAAACGAGAACGCTAACTATTTAAAAAAAACAAGAAAACAGGAAAACAACAAATCATGTACAAAATCATATGTGATTTCACATTAACGAAAAAAAATTGACGTGGGCCACTTTGGCCCTTATTAGGGTATTTTTTTAGTTGAATAGAAGTTTTGGACTTAAAGTGTAAATACCATTGTGGTATAAATAGTTTGCTAAACCTAGATTAGGGTTAATTAATCATTATTCTTTAATGCTAAACCTTTTGTACGCACATTGAAAGCTCTCTGATCAATACAATCATATGACCAGGTTTTGTGATATTCTTATTGTTTTCATTGATTGATTATTGATATTGCATTGTTACTGGGATTCACAATTGGTATCAGAGCAAAAAGACGACATTTTGATCCAAAAGGTAATACTAATCAATTATGTTTATCGATTATTTTTTCTTGAAAAACGACGCTACCGGTTCAAGTTTTCTATTTGATTAAAATTTGTTGTTTTATGTTGAATATTAAGGCTAAATCTTGGTGAAAATCAATCTGGGCATGTTTTGTTGAGCTTTACCATACTTTAATTTCATGTTAGAAACCTTTTTGATTGATTTTTTGTTCAACTAAGATCTGAATTTTTCGAAGTCGATCGTAAAAATCCGGGAAGTTCATACTAACCGAATACTTCCAAATCCGGAAATTTATCGCTGGTACCGGGTTTTTCCACCGGATTCTCCCGGATCACCCATCTCAACCCGGACCCACCATCCAGATACAACTACCCGGATTAAACCGCGGGTACCGGGTTTAACATTGTACTCGGATTTTCCCTCCCGGATCCCCACTTCCGGATTTCGTGGGGTACCGAGTTGTTGAGTCTCCCACGGGTACCGGGTCTTTGAATTTGTACCCAGATTCATCGTCTAACCTGGTTTTTCCTCTTCTAAGGTACCAGATTCCTCTTTGCGGTTTACCCGGATCTCCTTAAACCCGGTTGCATTTAACTAGATTCCTATCTGGTTCCGGTTCCTAGACTTTGTGATTCCAGTCTTTGAACCAGAATCTCATCTCCCGGGTTATTCAGTCCAACTAGTTTATTTTTCCAGTGTCTTTTGAACTTAAGTAGTTAGTTTTTATTTTGATATTCATTCGTTTATAGTCACTCCGTATTAAGTGTCCTATTTTGTTAGTATACCTCTTTGGATCATATCAAATTATCTCATGATCAAGACAATGCATCAAAGATGAATACCATAGACGCTTTGGCAATTGGTACCGAAAACAAGCCTCTTGTGCTTAATCAAGGAGAATATCAACAATGGCGCAAACGCTTCATGAATTTCATCGAATCCAAGGATCTCTATCCCAAGATTCGTCTCTCACTGGAAGAAGGGCCACAAGCTACTCCCATGATGTAAGTACCCGCTCAAGAAAATGGCCCACCGACTCGAATGGTCCAAAAAACATACTTGCAAATGACGGCTGATGAAAAGAAAAGATTCGACGGGGATAATGCTGCGAAAACCTACATACTTTACAGTTTGCCTAATGACATATACACGAGTATCGATAGTTACAATGGTGCTGCTAAAGGGATGTAGGATCAAATCGAGAAAATGATGATGGCCTACAGAATAGGAAATCAACTAAAGATCACAAGCTGCATCACTCGATATGACAACTTCAAGGCAAGGAAAGGCGAGACTCTCACAGAGACATACGATAGGTTCAATCAACTTCTAAATGATCTACAGAAGAACAACATCAAGAAGACTAACACAGAGAATAATATCAAGTTTATGACCAATCTACAACCAGAATGGAGGACATTTGCTTCGCATATTCGTCACAATCACATTCTGGAGAACGTCCCTCTTCATGAACTATTCGAGATGCTCCTACAAGATGAAGATGAAGTTCTCGAGCTAATGGGAAATCAAAATGCAGATGAAAATCCAGGTGAAGATCCACTGTCACTTGTTTCAGAAAGAAGAGAACGTCATTCTAGTCGCAACCCTCAAAGAGAACCTGTGAAGAGTGAATCTGAACTAGAAGAAAAAACTAATAGCGATTATGATCCAGAATATGTTGAAATCAAGAATGCTGTGTTGTTTCTATCTCAAGCCTTTCAAAAGAAAAATTTCTTTAAGACGCCATCCTCGAACAATCAGAGGTACTCCACTACTCCAAATAAGACCATGACCACAAATATAAGTATGAGGGTAAGAGAAGATCAGATGAAGGAAATAAATTTGAAAAGAATACCGATGAGAAAGAAAAGGATGATCCAATCAAGTGTTACAACTGTGGTCGACTAGGACACTTTGCCAAAGATTGTCGTAAGCCAATAGTTCGGAATTCCGAGTATTACAAGGCAACGATGTTGCTAGCCAAACAAAAGGAAGCTGGTAAAGCTCTCATGGTCGAAGACGACCACTGACTCAATCTGTCTGATGAGGAACAAGAAGATACAGAAGCTCATATATGCTTTATAAGTAAACACTCCACTCAGTCTGATTCTGAAGATGATGACCGCAACTCATCTTGTCAGGTATGTGCTCCTATCCATAATGCCATTATCAATCAAATGCAAGTCACTGTGCAAAAACTAGACTCATATAAGCAAACCATAAAAGAAAAGTCTCATCTAATCTCAACTTTAGAAACCAAAGTGTCATCACAACATTCTACTATTGATAACCTCAGTGTAGAAAATGATGTACACTTGTGCATAATATCAAATCTAAAAGAAAAGTGTGAGATTATTTCAAAAGATACTGAAGAGTTAGAGACCAAAATATCTAAACTTACTGATAAGCTCAATAGGTCAGAAAAATAAGAGGAATGAGATTGCCAATCAAAGTTTTTCCATTCAAATTGAAAACAAATAGTTGACTGAAAAGTTAAAGGATCTTGAACTTAAGCTTTACTAACGTGGTCAAACTGAATAAACAATTCGTATGAACAAACCCAAAAAAATTCAAGTACTTTAACCCTGAATGGGGGATCAGATATGATAACCCCACTACTTGAAAAGAATCTTGTCCAAGGTGCCCACTCTATATGAGTTTGATTTTCTGGGCCTTGACAAAGCTTACCCCAAGTACAAAATTAGATGGACTGAACTAGTTGATGAAAAGGATAAGGAACTGGAAACTTTAAAAAGAAAGAATACTGTAAAGATGCAAATTCCTTTTATGTATGATTCACTAAATGAGTCTTACAAGAAAGTTAAATCCAATTACCTGTCAAATGACTATTTTCGAAGTTACTCAAAGGCCGAACTTGAATCAAACCAGCTGAACTTAAGGAGGAATCAGTAGATCACAAAATATATGCTCCACCTCTAATCTTAGAAAAGAAAATAGTCCAGCTAGAAGAGTCATTTGAACAAGAAAGGATTAATTTTCAAAAGGAAAGACAAGAGTTATTATCCAAAATTGAGTGTTCCAAATCCAATCAAATGGAATCAGTCTCGAGGGATGAAAAGGAATAGTTTCAGACAAAGATTAACAGACTCACTTCTCAACTGTCTGCCTTGACAACAAATATGATGAAAGAGCAAATTGGCAAAACCGAGCTCCAAGCGAAGCTTGACAAACTCCACGAGGAGAAAATTAATCTATCAGAATCTTCCTCTACACCCTCAGATACTTCTTCCTTCAAAGCTTTTCTGGGTGATTCTTCACCAACTATTTATGATAAAGGAAAAGAACCTCAATCGTATTTTCTCAAAAAGGATCTATATTTCGATTTTCAAAATGCTTCCGCCAACGATTCTTTGAAAAACAAAAGTCCTTCCAGTCTCCCAACTCCCATAACTGATAATGTCCCATCAGATGAAGAAATGGAATTTTCAACCTACTTGAATTAAGAGGTATGTTTAGACAGTAAATTAGACAAGTTTGATTTCGACCAAAACTTCCCAATCATGTTGATTTTCTTGATTCAACTCGTGAGCCACCGATCAACTTTTACAAGGGCGAATGTTCCATATCTGCCTCTCAAAACCCTTCTATGAACCAAGTTTTTAAATCCAAATCAAAAAGATGTTCACAGAAGCGGAAAAAGAACGACTGCTTAAACAAACGATAATCCTCATACTCCGAATCTTCTGACTGTGGCTTTAACGATATTTCAGATACATATGGTCGAATAAAAGGATTCAAACAAGTGTGGGTAGCGAAGGAGTCTAAAAAAAGCATAACAAAGACAACTTCTTTTAATTCAGTTTTTACTTCTAGGAGAAACAATAGCAATCATGATGTTTTTAATTCAAATACTTTGGTTGAACAAAATGTTTTGTTTCCTTTGAGAATTTATTCAATTCAACAATTACTTCAACTATCTCATGATTGTGTTTGTTGTTCCAACTGTGGATTAAATGATTTTGTTGACCGTAGATATGCATCTGATTGGATTGGTTCTTATCATGTTATTATTTCTCGAATCAAATTTCATGCACCAAGTCATAAATAGAGACCCAAGTTAAAATGGGTTCCTAAGACAGGTGCTACACCTAACCCCACAAGACCCATTTTCAAATGGGTACCTAAATCTTCTTAGTTTGTTTTACAGAATGGTCATATGTGGTATTTAGACTCAGGCTGCTCCAAACACATGACCAGGATTCTCACAAATTTCACCGAGAAATTTTGTGGCAATGTGATATTTGGCAACGATCACTATTCTCTAATCATGGGCTATGGATACATTGTATAGGACAACCTTACCATTAAGAAGGTGTCCTATGTGGAAGGTCTAGGTCACAACCTATTCAACATAGGTCAATTCTGCGATAAGAATTTGCAGGTCATTTTCAAAGCCAAATGGTGCAACATCCGAACTGAATCTGGAAAAGATCTGCTAGCAGGGACGTGCCACACCAATCTCTACACAATATACCTCTCCTCTCTGAAGTCGGAAAAGGAAGTTTGTTTGATGTTCAAAGCTACGACCCAATAGAGCTGGTTATGGCATCGTAGACTCTTGCACATGAACTTCAATAACATCAATAAGTTGGTGCTCAGCGGACATGTAAAGGGCATGCCAGATCTGATATTCGAAAAGGATCATTTATGTGTTGGATGCGAGATGGGTAAGATGAAGAAGGCCTCTCATAAGCCAAAGGCCACTCCAAGTACGTCAAGGTCCCTAGAACTCATTCACATGGATTTATGTGGACTGATGCGGGTTAAGAGTATCAACCACAAGAAGTACGTCCTCATAATGGTAGATGAATTTTCAAGATATACATGGGTCAAATTTCTTCGATCCAAGGACTCATCATCTCACATCTGAAGAGCGTTCAAGTTAATCTCAGTCAATCTGTTTAGACCATCAAGACGAAAAACGATACAAAGTTCAAGAATCCGTATGCTGGGCAACTACCTTGATTCAGTAGGAATCACCCACACTTTCTCAGCTTCTCGTACTCCTTAACAGAACGGAATTGTAGAGAGACGCAACCATAACCAAGTAGAAGCCGCACAAACTATGCTATATCAGTCCAAGCTACCGCTATTCTTATGGGCTGAGGAAGTTTCAACCGCTTGCTACATTCAAAATCGTTCCATCATCAACAAGAGGTTCAACAAGATGCCATACGAGGTCATCAACAACTGTGTTCCGAACATCAAGTAATTTCATGCGTTCAGTTACACATGTTTTATTCTGAATGACAAGGACGACCTCGACAAGTTTAGCCCGAAAACGGAAAAGGGTGTTTTCATCGGCTACTCATCTCAAGCACAAACCCTCCGAGTCTATAAAAAACGGACTAAGAACGTCAACGAGAGCGTTACTGTAACTTTTGACGAAATTGTTGATTTGGATTCTGAACACCTCAGTTCTAAGCTCGCATTAACTGGTGTGCTAGCTTCTGGACAACTTCGTTCATGATCTGCACCATCTCCAGTAAATCCAAATCAAGCGTCTACGTCACAAGCTCATATCTTTGATCTGTATTTACTATTTGAGCATGTTTACGATGAATTCTTTGCTTCACCTAATACTAATGCTCGTATATGTAACAGGAATGAAGCTGCACAAATCGAGGATACAACAAATCTTAATAGTCCCTCGATGTCGATTGAATCAACCTCTACTAATGCTACTGTTACGTCCGTCACTGATCAAGGGTCACCAAGCTCGAGTGATACCACACCTGCTGCAGCTACACCAGACATTACTGCAACCATTCCGGAAAATCCTACTGCTGAGTCTTCATCTGTCACTCGCACGAGCCACTCTTCCCTCTCTCGAGGGACCATTCCACAAATCACAAATTCAACTGCAGATATTCAACTAATTAGGCCGTCATCACTCGAAGCTGTCCAAGACCTACCCCAAGAAGGTTATGTTGATCCCAACAACTCACGGTTGACATATCAACCGCTTCCTCATACCGCCAAGTGGACACAAGCTCACCCCTCCACCAGATTATCGGTGATCCTTCCACACCTGTTCAGACAAGATCCGCTACTGGCAATGATTGTCTATTCTCTTTGTTACCGAGCTGAATTGAACCAACAACCGTCTCCGAGGCATTAAACGATCCTGACTGGGTACTAGCCATGCAAGAGGAACTCAATCAATTCGAGGGTCTCAAAGTATGACGACTTGTCCCTAGGCCAAAGAACAGGATGGTGATCGACACTAAATGGATCTTCAAGAATAAGAAGGATGAAGATGGAATCGTGGTACGAAACAAGGCACATCGGGTCGCCAAAGGATATCGCCAACAGGAAGGAATTGACTACTGTTTGGGAAAAATTTCTTAAGTCACGATCGACGCAAAGAAAACCAAACGAATCTAATCTTAAGACCACTCTTGTATTAAGCTAAGATCCTGAAGACCACACACACCGAGAACTATGGTCCCCACTTATGGCAACGGTCGTAAGTTCCTTATGACCAAGACCGGAAAATCTCTCGACCACCAGATATCTTACGATTTCTATAACAGTAACTAACGATTATGAACTAATTATTGCCAAATATGCGTTTCTATTGTGATTCTTTAATACAGGATTAATGGGCAAAGACTATAACGGACGACCGTCATTAAGATCATTCAATACACAGACTGTTGGACATTAAAGGCTCATTCATGGTGTTTCGAAGCTATATAAATCTAATCCGTGTATGCTCAAGGACAGGGGCAACACTCGAGCAATCTGAACACATCTAAGATACAACATTCAAGCATAATCAAGCTCTCAAGCAAGAACTCTCGACGAAGTGGTACACTTTACGACACATTCAGCAAACTTATGATTTGTTTATTATTCACTTGTAATATTGTCAATTTTACTTTCGATCACTCCTTCTAAAGGACGACGTCCCTGTTTGACGTCCATAGTGCACTTGACGATATCCGCTATCGTCCGCGGTTGTTACCCTTGACGGGGTTTTCCACGTCACCAAATTCTTTGTGCTTTGTCTTTATTTCCTTCAGTCATACGATTTGTCGTGTGATCCTTACTTTACTTGTTAAAAGCTCCACACCGACCTTATGTCATCTTTAGAACGATTTTTGGCATTAACAGTTTCGCGCCTACCATGGGCCCCCCATCTAGAGTAAATCTGCGACAAAGAGTGCGTCATACTAACAATTTCTGTGCAATTTCTTTGATTGGCAGGATCATGGAAGGACAAGGTACTCAAGAACACGTCATTGCTCAAATACGTATGGAACTTGATGCTACTCGTAATAACATAAATGCTTTGGATGAACTGAATCGCAGAACAGCTAAAGAACTTGCATTTGCGAGAAACCAAAACACTGAAAACCAATTTGGACCCCAATTTGGTCCAAGGCCACATTTTAACATGTCTTTTGCAGGTTTTCAACCTCCACTGCCTCCGTACCCAAGGCCGACATAGGCTACATGTGTCGCAACCTTCTCCATCCCGATGATTCCGACATTGCCGTCGCCGCCGACAGTATTTCCCGCGATGTCCATCCCTTATATGCATGCACCAATTAACGGTGATGCTGGTGAATCATCACATCGCAATGGATTCTTTACAACTACAGATATAACATCTCAGTATTCAGGATTTGTAGCAGATTCGCTCCCGAAGAGCAATAGATTCAATCTGGATGACCCGATTGCACGACGATTGAAGCAGTTGGAAGATCAGAACGAGAAGATGCTATGGCTGCTTTGCAAGCTTCCAGGAGTTGCTGCACCGGTCGACGTCGAACCACATACTGGAATTCAAGCTTCACCTTTTGTCGACGAGATCACTATGATTGACGTCCCTAAGAAGTACAACATCCCGACGTTTACCCTGAAGTACTCCGGAATGACAAATCCTACAGAACACATCGTGCAGTACAAGCAACTTATGTGGACCATGTCGATACCGCACCAGTATCAAGAAGTCTGCATGTGTAAAAGCTTTGGTTTGACCCTCACAGGCGCTGCTCTCCAATGGCTGATCAATCTCAAACCCAAATCTATCGAAAATTTTGCAGAGTTGGTCAACCAATTCTTCCAGCAGTTTGCTAGTAGTCGAAGGATGGAAAAGCAAACTAGCGACCTCTACTATGTTACTCAGAAGGCAGACGAGTCAGTTCAAAGTTATTTCAACCGCTTCAACTCTGAGATGATCATCGTGTGTAACTGTGACGTCAGGACTGCAATCAAGAACTACAAGCGAGGTCTCGACGATAGTTCAGATTTGTATCTGGATCTGACGAAATATCCACCTGAGAACTTCGAGGAAGTTCGGGCCAGAATATTAGCATGCATGCGGGTCGAGGACGATGTAGACTTTCGACAAAAGCATTCTGGCGACAAGAAACCATTGAGTGTCTAGAAGCCAGACTTCAAGGTACGATCGACCTCAAAGGTCGAACCCTCCAAATAGATATCGAGCGTAAGGTTCGATAAGAAAAAGAACGTCACGACAGTGAAACTCCCTCAATATCCTAAGATCTCATCTTACGTATTCAACGGAACGTCAATAGAGGAGGTCGAATCTCTGAAAAACGTACAGACGAATGTCAAGTGGCCACCAAAAAGAGAGAAAGACGACACCAAGAAAAATAAGACCAAGTGGTGTGACTTCCACAACGATCATGGACATGCGACAGACGATTGCATTGCTCTTCGACGAGAATTGGCCTGGTTGGTACCTAAGGGTCACCTGCAAGACTTAATAGGCACTAACGCACGATCAATGTCTCTAGAACACACGAAGGTCGTCAACTATGTGACCGTAGGATCAGACATTTGCGGATTAACCTATTCCGCAGCTAAAAGACAAGCTAGTCGAGGTCCTGAAGAGATTCCAATCTCACGATCGTCGCGACCAAAGCACGAATTGGAATTGGAATCAATGCCCATAACGTTCGATCAAGATGACCTCGACGACACATGGCAGAAGCATCATGATGGCTTAATCATCCAAATAACGATAAAAAAATTCTCGACCAAGAGAATTCTGATCGACGGAGGAAGCTCTAGGAACATTATTTTCCTTAGCACAATCAAAGCTATGGGAATTGAAAGTGGAGATCATGCGATGTTCGATGGTTCTTGTGGGATTCAATGGTGACATGGATAACACCATTGGGGAGATTACTCTTCCAGTGTACGCCAAGGGAATCAACAAGTAGACCAAATTCAACGTCATCGACTGCTCGTCGGCTTACAATGTCATTCTAGGGCGTCCCTGGATTCATGACATGAAAGTTGTCCCTTCGAAGTAGCATCAGACGATCAAGTTTCCGAAGCCATCTAGGAGTTCAAAAGTGACCAGAAGATCGCTCGTGAATGCTACAAAGTTTTGATGAAGCCCATAAAGCAAAACATCTAGCAATTACAGAACCAGGACGACCCTGATACTGTCGACGACTAACGCTTAGAAGAAGTCATCCTAGATCAGGACAAGCCTGACAGAGTCGTCTTCATTGGTACGTCTATCGACCCTGCTTTAAAGGAATCGCTAATTTCTTTCTTGCAGGAACATGCCGACTGTTTGGGTAAAAATACACGAACACGACGACGGAACATTTCACGCATATTTCACACGATCAATCTTATATCAAGATAAGGTCATGTCGACTGAGCATAACCTTGACTTCCGTCGAGTATAATTCGAAGGTCGGTCGAACGTCGTACGACCATCAATTGACCTCGACCATACTAACGTATAAACCAACGTTCCTCTGTTGTTCCTTAAATGCAGGTTTAATATTCATAAATGCCAACGGTCACAAACGGTCAGCACCATCAACGACATTCATGGAGCATGACAGTTACAAAAGAATACATTTATGGAGGATCAATACTATAAATACTCAAGATCAACACCTCATTCGGACAATCTGAATTGAGATATTTACAACGCATACAGCTGAAGCATACAACTTACAAGATCTTCGAATACATTCATGGTTCCGTTCATCAACAACGATTTACACACGACAAGATAGTTTTTACACACGACATACACTTATTTTGCAATTGTACATCTATTTCTAGTATAGATTGTGTCATACACTGTAACAACGAAGGATATCACCCCTGTTTGGTGATCATAGTACACGACGACACCTTCCCTGTCGTCCACGGTTTTTTCCTCGTTGAGGTTTTTCCGCATCACCAAATCTCTTGTCTCTTTATCTTTCTGTTTATCGCGAATATTGTCAAACGACTACTTTCTTTAGTTGAATAAAGCTACACGTCGACCTTAAGTTATTGATTGAGTAATTTTTGGCATTAACAGTTTGGCGCCCACCGTGGGGCCTCATCTAAAGAAAATGCTGAGACAATAGTGCGCTGAACTAACGATTTCCCGAGTGTTTTTGTATTTTGAGGACAAATGGAAGCTCAAGGAACTCAGGAACAGGACATGGCTCAGATGAACATGGAGTTAAACGCGACTCGTGCTCAGATTGATGCATTGACAAATCAGCACGGACGAGCGGTAGAGGAGATTGAATCTCTAAGAAACCGCAACGCAAGCAATGCAGCAGGGTCATCGCATAATCAAGATGGATCTAGCATGTCCTGGATAGGACCTCCACCTCTCAATTTCTCTCGACCCAGTCAACCTATGCCGACGTTACTGCCGCCGCCATTCATGCCGCCACCACCATTCTTTCCCTCTATGCCATCGGTGACCACGATCCTGCCGTTCTTCCAGTCGACGACACCGATGCCCTCTAGGTCTCCACCAACATCAATTCCCACGGTGTTGATGCCTTCCTTCCAATTCAACGGTCACACCTTTGATTCGTCTCAGCGAAATGGGTTCCAGAACTCAGGACATCATCCGTCGGGTGGTCAAGGAATTATTCCGGATGACCTAGTCGCCCAGAAGTTGAAGATGCTGGAAGAGAAAAATGAGCATGTTCTATCGCTCCTTGCTAAACTTCCAGGAGAAGCAGTTCCAGTCGACGTCGAACCTCGTACAGGGTTTCAGGCGTCGCCTTTTGTGGATGAGATCGCAATGATCGACGTTCCAAAGAAGTATAGTATTCTAACATTCACATCAAAATACTCTGGTGTCACGGATTCAACTGAACACGTCGCTCAGTATATGTAGCTAATGTGGACAGTCTCGATCCCTCACCTGTATCAAGAGGTGTGCATGTGCAAAAGTTTCGGAGAAACTCTTACAGGTGCAGCTTTGCAGTGGCTAATCGGTATCAAACCAAAGTCAATTGGATCATTTGCCGAGTTGGTGAACCAATTCTCACAACAGTTCACCAGCAGTTGCAAGATAGAGAAGCAAACTAGCGACCTCTATTACATCGTGCAGAAAACTGGAAAATCCATCTGCAATTACTTCAACAGATTCAATGCAGAGATGATCAGCCCCCGTAATTGCGACATCAAAACCGCGATCGAGGACTACAAGCGTGGCCTAGACGAGAGTTCGGGTCTCTACACCGACCTGACAAAGTATCCTCCGGAGAACTTTGAAGACGTGCGCGCAAGAACCTTGGCTTATATGAGGGTTAAAGATGAAACATCTTTTCGTCGTAAGCATTCTAACGACAAGAAGCCATTGAGCGTAAAAAAACCCGAATTCAAAACCAAATCGACAGTTAAATCCGAGCCGTCGAGACAAATTTCAAACGTCAGATTCAATAAGAAGAAAGTCTCGACTTCGACCAAATTCCAGCAATACCCTAAAATCTCCTCGTATGGATTCAAGGGTACAACCAGGGATCTGGTCGACGCTTTAAAGACCTCGCAAGAAACTATTCGTTGGCCGAAGAAAAGTGACAAGGTCGACGGCAAGAAGAATAAGACCAAGTGGTGCGACTTTCACGACGGCTACGATCATACCACCGACGACTGCATAGCACTCAAGAAAGAACTCGCTTGGCACGTCCCTAAGGGTAACCTCAAGGGTATCCTCGATGAACAGGTGACACCCGACATAAACACTCAACCACCATCACCCGATCATGAAAAATTCGTGAACTGCGTGACTGGTGGGTCAGATGTATGTGGTCTAACATACTCGGCAGCAAAAAGACATGCGTCTCAGAGTGCAAGCAATCTACGAATCCCTCGATCCCCACGATCGAAAGAAGAATTGGAGCTCGAATCTATGAAAATAACATTCGACCAAGATGGCTTGGACGACGCGTATCATAAACATCACGATGGGTTGATCATCCAACTCAAGATCGGTAATTGTCTAACCTGATGAGTATTGGTTGACGGAGGAAGTTCAACGAATATCATCTTCCTCGATACCATCAAAGCTATACGCCTCGACAAGTCCGAGATTGTCCGACGTTCGACAACGTTAGTAGGTTTCAACGGAGACGCGATGAACACCTACGATGAGATCGTCCTGCCAGTCTATGCCAAGGGGATCAACAAACATACGAGATTCAGTGTCATCGACTACTCTTCAGCATACAATATCATTCTTGGTCGACCCTGGATCCACGATATGAAAGCAGTCCCCTATACGTATCATCATACGATGAAGTTTCCAACTCCATGGGGGATCCAGAAGATCAGGAGTGTGCCAAAAGTCGCTTGAGATTGCTACAAGGCGACGATGAAAGCCAGGAAGCAGTCCATCTAACAATTACAGAACCAGGATACTCCCGATACTGTTGACGATTATCGTTTGGAGGAAGTTATCCTGGATCAAAACAAGCCAGAGCAAGTCGTCTTCCTAGGTTCGACGCTCGATCCTTCTATTAAAAAAGATCTAATCTCTTTTTTGCAGGAACATGCTGACTGTTTCGCTTGGACGCACGAAGACATGGTCGACATAGATCTTGACGTTATTTCACGTAAGCTAAATGTGGATCCATCGTTTAAACCGGTAAAGCAAAAACACCGAAAATTCGCTCCAGAGCGAAACAAGGTGATCAATGATGAAGTCGACAATATCCTTAAAACCGGGAAAATACGAGAAGTAAAGTACCCCGACTGGTTAGCCAATGTCGTGGTCGTACAAAAGAAAAACGATAAATGGAGAGTTTGCATATACTTCACAGATCTTAACAAGGCGTGTCCCAAGGATCCATTTCCTTTGCGACACATTGACGCACTGGTCGACGCAACTGCTGGGCATGAACTCTTAACATTCATGGACGCCTATTCAAGCTACAATCAAATACTCATGCATGTTGAAGACCAAGAAAAGACAACCTTCATGACATATCGTGGTATCTACTGTTACAAGGTTATGCCTTTTGGTCTAAAAAATGCAGATTCCACATACCAAAGACTAGTCAACAAGATGTTCAAAGATCGACTGGTGATACTATGGAAGTGTATATTGATGACATGCTCGTCAAGTCACGACTAGCTATCGATCATGTCGAACACTTACGACAGTCGTTCGACATCCTTCGCCAATACCACATGAAGCTCAATCCTACAAAATGCTCCTTCGGAGTCAGTGTTGGGAAATTCCTCGGATACATGGTGACTCAACGTGGCATTGAAGCTAATCCCGACCATATTAAAGCAATCATCGAGATTAAATCACCAAGAAATTTCAAAGACGTACAACGTTTGACGAGTCGAGTAGCAGCCTTGAACAGGTTCATATCTCGATCGCCAGACAAGTGTCACCTGTTTTACAACGTCTTGCGAAAGAACAAAGGCTTTCATTGGACAGACGACCATGAGCAAGCATTGCAAGAGTTGAAGGAATACATGGCGTCTCCACCACTATTATCAAAGCCACAGGATAACAAGGTCTTGCAGTTATACCTAGCCGTAAGTGCTAATGCGATAAGTGTAGTCTTGGTACGAGAAGAGGACAAACAACAATTGCCTATATACTATATAAGTAAGTCCTTACTCGACGCCGAAACCAGATATTCCTATATGGAAAAACTACTACTGTCGCTAGTTACTGCCGCAAAAAAGTTACGACATTATTTCGAAGCACATCCTATAACTGTCATTACTAAGTTTACATTCAAGTGTGTCTTGAGAAATCCTGAGTTGACAGGTCGCTTGGCGAAATGGATTATCTACCTTAGCAGTTACGACATCGATTTTAAACCCAGGACCACGATCAAATCACAAGTCCTAGCAGACTTCATCGCCGACTTTAGTCCAGAACTAGAGAAAGAAGCACAAAGCGAAGTTTGTTCTGTGGCGACTCACGAAGACAAACCCTGGACTCTACATGTTGACGGTTTTACCAACGATAGAGGCACATGACTGGGCGTCGTCTTAAAGTTTCCACAGAGGGGAAAAGATGGTGTCCTCCATACGATGCGATTTTAAGGCAACCAACAACGAAGACGAATACGAAGCCTTGATCGTTGGAATGAACATGGCACACGACTTGGGGGCAAAGGGGTTACACGTCAAAAGTGACTCTCTCCTTATAGTAAATCAAATGAATGGTAAGTTTGCAGCTAAAGACTAAAAGATGACAGCATATCTCAGAGTAGCAAAGGCAAAATCCGCGAAATTTAAGCCTTTTTCTATCGAACAAATCCCTCGAGCTTTAAATACGCAAGCGGATGCATTAGCCAATCTCGGATCGACACTAAGCAAAACACTGTTTGACACAATTCCCATGGTACATCTGACGACGTCGTCCGTTGATCACGACGATGTTGGTCAAATCGACAACGACGAAGAGGGTTGGTCAATCGATGTCATGAACTATCTAACTCGCGACCAACTCCCAGAAGAGAGAGTAGAGGCTCGGAGATAAGATTCAAAGCATCACGATATGTTGTGATACAGGCCAGACTCTATCGATGATCATCTACCGGACTCAACTTATGCTGCATCACGAGCAAAACACAAGTCCAAAATATTATACAGGAAATGCACGACGGTGAGTGCGGTAACCACTCAGGTGGTCTTAGCTTGGCTAATCGAGTGTCTCGACAAGGCTATTATTGGCCGACACTATGAAAAGACGCAATCAAGTACGTACAGAGTTGTGACCCATGTCAACGACACTCAGGTTCGACGCATAAACCTTATGAACCCTTACACTCAACACTAGTTCCATGGACCTTCATTCGATGGGGAATGGACATCATCGGTAAGTTACAACTGCCCCTGGGCAGAAGGTATTTCTACTTGTTCTTACAGATTATTTTTCCAAGTGGGTAGAGGCAACCGCTTTTTCCCAAGTTCGGGACAAAGAGGTGATATCCTTTATCCAGACTAACATTATCTGCAGGTTTGGAATACCATCTGAGATCGTTTGTGAGTTCTCACCGATCTTAGGATTTGGTGATGTTATTCAAGACAACATAACGATTACGAAGGTGAGATATGTTGAAGGATTAGGACACAATCTATTAAGTATTGGACAGTTCTGTGACAAAGGCTTAGAGGTGAATTTCAAGGCCAAGCGGTGTTCTGTACGAACTGAAGACGGCAAGGAACTCTTGGTCGGCACTCGCAAGTCAAACCTTTACACAATCAATTTGTCAAAGGTCCAGACTGACAATCAGGTGTGTCTACTCTCAAAAGCCTCGATGCAACAAAGCTGGCTATGGCATCGACGACTCTCTCACCAGAATTTTCGCTACATAAACAAACTGGTCAGTGGAAAGTTAGTGAATGGACTTCCTGAGCTCAAGTACGTGAAAGAACACTTGTGTGCAGCGTGTGAAAAAGGAAAGATGAAGAGAGCTTCACATAAATTGAAGCCTGAACCTAGTACCAGTTCTGCACTCGAATTGTTGCATATGGATATTTGTGGTCCTATGCGAACGCAAAGCTTAGGCGGAAAGAAATATGTTCTAGTTATTGTGGACGACTATTTGCGATACACGTGGGTCAAATTTCTACGATTAAAAGATGAGACGCCCGATGTACTCATTACATTTCTGAAGATGACCCAGGTGAATCTGCAAAAACCAGTAAAGTTTCTCAGAACGAATAACGACACAGAGTTTAAAAACAGAACTGTTGAAGAGTATCTCGAATCGGTCGGGATATCACATCAATACTCTCCTGCTCGTACGCCAGAATAGAATGGAGTAGTCGAAAGGCGAAATCGAACGCTAGTCGAGGCCGCTCGCACTATGCTCAGCCAGTCAGACCTACCTCTGTTTCTGTGGGCAGAAGTTGTTTCGATGATACATCGCATATTTGAAAAGACTCCGTATGCTTTGATCAACAACCGAACACCAACCATCAAATATTTTCATATTTTTGGTTGTACGTGTTTTGTACTAAACGACAGAGAGAGTCTGAACAAGTTCAGTGCTAAGGCGGACGAGGGCATTTTCATTGGTTATTCTTCTACATCTGCTGCATACCGAGTGTATTTAAAGAAGTCGAAGACTGTTATCAAGAGCGTAAACGTCACATTCGATGAGGACATGGCTTCTGAACAAGTCAGTTCAGAACCCGTGATAACCGGAGCGCTAGCTTCTGGACAGATCAGTCCAGAACCTGTACCTACAGTGAATAAATCAGATGTCGCATCATCGTCTACTACTCATTTATCTGATTTAGATCTTTTATTTGAACTGTTTTATGATGAATTTCTTGGATCTAAAGTGACTAAACCTGTTGTGGTTGACAGGATGGAAGATTCAACGGATTATCATCCAACCACTTCAGATGTTTCCACTGAATCAAATTCCCCGATTCAGCAAGAAATTCCAGTTCCATTACCTACTCCGACAGTTGAAGTTGTAAACAGTCATGAAGAACCAGAAGTTGCTGAATCAGTAGGGTGTACTGTAAGGACTGATCAACAAATCGAACAAGATGTACCCACTGACACTTCTGCATCAATTACTTCAACTGAACCCCTCCCTCATAATGTACAAACTAAAGAAGTTGATAGTGGATTCTTAGATGACAACCATGATCAATCTTCATCTAATCCACTCCCTCATGAACATCACTGGACCAAAGAGCACCCTCTTCACCAAATCATTGGAGATCTAGATAAACCGGTGCAAACTAGGTCAACAACTTTAAATCAATGTTTGAATGACTCATTTCTGAGTAAGATAGAGCCCACTCGCGTATCAGAGGCTCTAATTGACTCGGATTGGGTGTCTGCTATGCAAGAAGAGTTAAACCAGTTTGAAGCCCTAAAGGTTTGGAGACTAGTGCCAAAACTAGAAGGAAAGACCATTATCGGCACTAAATGGGTATTCAAGAATAAAAAGGACGAAGATGGTATTATCATAAGAAACAAAGCACGACTGGTTTCCAAGGGATATAGGCAAGAGGAAGGCATCGATTATGACAAGACTTATGCTCCAGTGGCGCGTATAGAAGCAATCCGCATGTTTCTAGCCTACGCCGCTCAGAATAACTTCACAGTCTACCAGATGGACGTGAAGACTGCCTTTCTGAACGACATTCTTAAGGAGGAAGTCTACATATCTCAGCCAGAAGGGTTTGTAAATTCAGATAAGCCAAATCACGTCTACATCTTGGATAAAGCTCTTTATGGTTTGAAACAAGCACCTCGCGCCTGGTATGATGTTTTATCTCAATTTTTGGTCAATTCAGGTTTCTCAAAAGGTAAAGTCGATACCACTTTGTTTATTAAAAAGGAAAAATCCGATATCATTCTTATTCAGATATATGTGGATGATATTATATTTGGCTCAACTAATCCCAAATATTGTAAGAATTTTTCAAAACTCATGGTGTCTAGATTTCAAATGAGTATGATGGGAGAGATGAATTTCTTTCTCGGATTACAAGTAAAACAATTTTCAACGGGGTTTTTCATTAATCAATCTAAGTACATTTTTGATATTCTTCGGAAATTCAAAATGGAAAATTGCAAACCTGTTGGAACCCCAATGGCACCAGGTACTAAGATTAGCACTGATCCTTCGGGAAAAGCTATTGATGTTAGGACTTATTGAGGAATGATAGGTTCTTTAATGTATCTTACTTCAAGTAGGTCAGATATAATGTTTTCTACATGCTTGTGTGCAAGATATCAGGATGATCCTAAAGAATCCCATTTGGCTGCTGTCAAACGGATATTTAGATATCTGAATGAGACTGCAGATCTTGGTCTGTGGTATCCTAAGGATACAGGGTTTGAACTGACTGCTTATTTAGACGCAGATCATGCTGGATGTATGTTAGACAGGAAGAGCACGTCGGGTCATATTCAATTCCTCGGTAATAAACTTGTTAGTTGGGCATCGAAAAAGCAATTATGTGTTTCCACATCGACGACTGAAGCAGAATATGTAGCTGCTGCAAGCTGCTGTTCTCAAGTCTTGTGGATGCGAACACAACTGCGAGATTATGGCTATCAGTACAACAAGATCCCGATCTATTGTGACTCGAAGAGCGCTATCGCAATATCAGCTAATCCTGTGCAACATATTAAAACAAAGCACATTGATGTCAGGTATCATTTTATCAAAGACAATGTAGAAAAAGGTACAATAGAACTTTACTTTGTAAAAACTGATTATCAGCTTGCAGATTTGTTTACCAAACCTTTAGAAGAAAATAGATTCAATTTTCTTGTATCTAAGCTTGGTATGCTAAATCTCAATACCTAATCAGCGATTACCTATTAAAGTTTATTTTATTGTAATTTTTCTTTATTTCTTTATCATTAATTCTGAAAGGATATCTTCACTTTAACATTTTGTTCATGATCTCAGTGGGAGTGAGACAAGACTTTAAGATGATCAACATTATTTTGAGGGGGAGTTTATAGAATTTTTGCATTTATTTAACTGCCAAATTTTTGTGATGCATGAATTTAGGGGGAGTTTATGAGTACAACAAAAGGAGTAAGTACATGATTTCTGATTAGTTTAGATCAGAACTCATTCATTCAATGTTTTACTGCTTACTGTTGTTTACTTTTCAATAAATTTGTGAATAAAGTTGCTTTGACACGACTTTGAGACTTTTGCAGATTGAGAGAAGCTATCAAGATCATATCATTATGATTTTAAGTTTGACTTCATGAGATTTAAGACTGAACGACAAAGGTTATAATTCTTATCTTAATCTCATATATGGTTGAAAGAAGAACGACTTTCAATCATAGAAAACATGTTCTTAGATGTTCAAACCACTTCTGATTCTTAAACGGTTTCATAAATATAGAAGTGTGATTTTAAATGTTTTCATTTTATTTGTGCTTAAATGATTACAAACCATGTGTTTCCAAAGATAAATATTTGCGTATTGTCTTTTCAATATACTCTCAAGTATTCACACACACCGGTTTGACTTATTGTTCACATTGTTGTTACCATGTCTCAAATTTGAAACATATTTTTCGATGGTAAGACACCCCTCTTGTACTTCAAATAATTTTGAGCGTAATTTCATTTCGAAACGTTCATTTCAAGAATGTCTGTATTTTGATTCATATAGACAATATCCATTATTCTTGACCATAAGCTTTAATTGCTATATCATATCATTTCTGATCATTTTCATACAATGTCAGATTTTCAAACAAGTCTCTTGCATTCACGTCTATTCATTCAATTTACTTGTTTGAAATATCTTCAATGATTAAAATGCTCATATTTTCATCATTATATTATGAGCATACAAACATCTGACTTGTATTTGAGCTTTAACTGATGAAGTTAAACCATTGTTGAGCAACATATAATTCATAGGAAAATATGGGTTCTTTGTGCTAGGACATAAATGAACTTCTATGGATTCACGTTAACCAGTGTTTCCTACCCAAAGAAGTTAATCCATAGTGATTGAGTGTGAGGAGTCGAAAAGAAATGAGTGTGGGTAGTGTGTTGAGGTAAAATGAAAAGGAGAGTTTGGTTAGAAGTGCGTTCATTGATTAAAAAGAAAGAGGGTGAGTGAACAGAGTAAAAGAATATCAAACTCTGCACCAACTACTTTCTGAGCCGGGCAACCACACTACTAATGTTTCACAATTCTTCGTGAACATTTTTGAAATAGGCAATTAGTCCCTGCCAACTCTTGACAAAACCCCACCAGCCACTCATGTTCTTCTCAACAAGAAAATGTTTCATATTTTTTAAGGGAACGCAACATATAATCTATCTGGTTTTCATTTGGAAAATCTGGATATTGAAAAAGAAGGAAGTCTGCCCCACCTTCGCACTTCAATCATGCACATTGAGTCTGTGTTTATAGTACTGTTGTCTCATTGGTCTACACAATTTTGAGCCTTAAAAAGCAATCATCAAATGCTTAATTGTTTCTATCACTTGCACGAACACACAAGGAATGTGTTTTCTTGTAACAACGTTTATAGAATTGGCAACGTATCAGAGGCTCAGTATGAAAGACCAGTGGTCAGAACATATAAAGACATTTCTTGTGAAAGTTTTGATGCTATAGATGCTCTATTCATCAAAAAGGGGGAGATGAATTAAAGAAATATCAGAGTCAGAGATATCAAAGTTAAAGAAGTGCAAAGTCAAAGAATTCTGAAAGATGTGCTGATTTCACTGAAATTTTCTTTGAAGATACTTTGCTAAAGCAATCCGAGCTAAATCTGAAGATAATTTCTTTCCAAAGTCTGAAAGAGTTTTGTGATAGTTTTGGGGAGATTGTTGAAGAGCTTTTCTACCATATTTGGGGGAGATTGTTAATATTTTTTTAAGCCAGACTTGGGAAGAATACAATCAAAGAAAGGGGAGATTGCAATGTTTGTGCCTAAAGAAGAATATTTGTTGCAAATGAGGAGATTGTATTTTTTGAGCTTAAAGAGAAGATTCAATTGCAAAATCTTTCAAACATGATCTTGAATCCAAAGGGGGATATTGTTAGAGCATAAATATGTTGGATACAAGATCATAGAAGTCTGAAGACTAAAGGTCAAAGCTAAAGTCAACTCTCAACATCAAAGTCAAAGTCAATGTAATAAAAGTCAAAGTCAGAATTTGTTTTATTTTTAATTGTGCGCGTTTTGTGTTGTAAGAGTATTGTGTCATGAGAGTTTGTGGTGTTTGTATAAATAGGTATATGGTACCTTGTTGTGCGAGTAATTGAGAGTGTATTTGATTCATTGTGTATTGAGCGTGTTCTTGAGTTAGTGAGAGAAATATTGTACTGTGAAATTGAAATCAATAAAGAGTGTTTGGATTGAAAATCTATTGTATATATCTTGATCTATACACATTGTGGGACACACACAAACTCACGACATTGACACCACGATATCCTCAATCAAATGGTCTTGCCGAGTCGAGTAATAAGACAATCATAAACTCGATCAAAAAACGTTTGAATGCAGCAAAAGGAAGATGGGTCGAAGAACTTCGTTCGGTCATGTGGGCAAATCGTTTACTCCGCGTACGTCCATTGGACAAACTCCCTTTTCCTTAGTCTATGGTTGTGAAGCAGTATTACCCGTCGAGGTACGACTACCTACATCGAGACATATGTTGGTCGATCATAACCTGGTTGACATGAGTTACGATCTCGACGCTCTCAAAGATCTAAGAGAATCAACTTTGATTCGTATGACATCACAAAGGCAGACAGTCGAACGACACTTCAACAAAAATGTACAGACTAAAGTCTTTCAGGAAGGCGACTATGTATTGCGACGAGTGTTTCAAAACACACAAGAGCCGAAAGCAGGTAAACTTTCCATCAAATGGGAAGGCCCCTATCGTATATCTCAGGTCGGGGGAAAGGGTGCCTATAGGTTCCGAACCCTCGATGACCAAAAGATCCCACGTAGTTGGAATGCAACACATCTAAAAAAGGTATTTCTTATAAACCTTAAATTATTTCCTTACGATTATTCTCATCAATCAAGTACTGACTTAAGCATCGGAGGGTCGTTGGTTAACCAATGACCAACCTATGACATTGTTTCCTCACAGGTTCGCACGACATTAAGTCTTTTGCACGACTTAACAAAGTACTAGAGGGTGTACAATCTAAGTTCTCAACTGAGAATTATTTTTCATCATGGATAAAATACCTTAGTCGCACGTATCCTTGATTAAATTAGGATGGCATGCCTTGGTCGCACGTATCTTTGATCAAATAAATATCTTTTAGGTTATCTATTTGGTCGTATGTCTTTCGAGGCCTTAAGTCGCCTGAATCTCCTTAGCCGCAAGATCAGTAATATAATTATTATTACAATAAACTCGACAATGTAGCAAAATGATTCATTGATATTTAAGATTGATGTTTACAATGCAAGGGTCGACTACCAACGGTCGACCTAAAGAAAATGCAATGAAACAAGAGAAAAGTTTAAGAAGAAGGAGCGCCCTCTGTTGGCTGCGGCGAGTCACCAACTCTCTCCACGACCTCCATCTCCTTCTCATCCTCAGAGTCCAGGTCCTGCTCGGTCCCGACATTCGCAAGATAGAGCTTGAGGTCTTCAGAAGCATGAGCCAAGGGATTCTTCCCGTTCAGGTGACATCTCATTATGGCCGCCTTGGTCGTCCATCGGGTGAAAACCTCAACGGCTTTCAGCTCCTCTTCTAAACTCCCGATCTTGCGTCCCTGCTCAGCCATCTTCGACTTGAGGTCCTCTATCTCTTTTTTATTCTCGACCAAGGACGCCAAGGTTCGCTCCAACTCCATCCACGTCTCTTTTACCGTATCGCATGACACGTCGAGACGGATCTGCAGATCAGATCTTTGGAGGTTGACAACCTCCAAAATCTTCTGTGTCTCTTTGAGGCGGCTATGCAGGGACTTTACGTCAGCTTTGGCCACCCTCTCTTTGACTAGAGACACATGCTCCCTCTCCAGCGCTACGTTCTCTCACTCCAGGACCTTCGGCACAAAACGCCAGATTTTGTCCATCTCATTGTAGAGGACAAGAGAGGAGTGAAAGGCGTGCAAACATGTGTAACACAGTGGCCAAATAGTTGACAGAAGAAAAGCAAAGTAAGTTAAAACCTTATTACTTATCAAGAAAGATAGGCCCACGACGTGTGACTCCACGTCTTCGATGACCATTTCTCTGAACTTCTCCCTGAAAGATGGGAGTAAATACTTCTCCATAAGAGGGAATAACTTCGCTCGGTCGAACGAACTATCCCTCATAAAGTCCGACGACAACGTGAAGTTGACCATCTGGACCTCCGCAGGGCCCTTCCCCTTATCACTAGACAGGGGAGGAGGACCAGAGGCCTCCAGCGCTTGATTAAGGCACCCAACATGAGGGTCCTTAAAAACCTCTGTCATTGGAGGCTCGACACGAGTCGCTTGAACGTCAACACAAGGATCGACGGTCCCCTGAACGGCAACAAAGGATCGATTGTCGCCTGATCGACAACATCCGTCTTCGTTATCCGAAGAAAGGCAGCGCTCGACAGCCGCGTACGCTTCAGAAGGTCTGGCCCTGACGCCTTAAGCGCCTTCCTCTTCTCCTTGCCCTTCCGGGTTAACTCCAAGAACGCCTTCTTTCGGTCGGCCACATTGGAGGACTTTCAAGGAGAAACACCTGAGAATGACAAAACGATTACACAAGACAAAACGAGAAAGAAAAATCGCGAAGAAAGGAAAAAAGGTTAAACACAACACTTGACATCTCCCTTCTCCCTTATTTTTCTTCTTCTCTTTCCTCTTTCTCCTTTACAAGAGATGCAGTAGACGATCCAACAAACTGCAAGTCGTCGTCGTCCAAATCCTATTCGGTAGTTGGACGGACGGTAAAAAAAGAGCGTTCCTCGATTCTAAGCTCGAGGAATCGCTCGACCTTGTCAGCTGAATCATCAGAAGGCTCGACAACAGTAAAATCGATCGCTGGCAAAAACAATGAGACCAAATGTCAGTAAGTTCGAGCAATCAAACGGGAAAAACAAAGTAAGATTCTAGAATCTTACCCTCGGTGTTCCATCCTGAGGTGAGCCACTGGATATCACCGTCGACCGAAGCTAATCGACCAAAGACATACTTGGTCTTCCAGTTTCGATCGTTAACTGCGGTCTTGTGAACTAGAACGCGAGACCCCTTAAACCTAGAGGACATGTTATAACTATGGTTCGACTCCGACTTGACAGAGTAGGTCGAAAGCAATTCATAGACAGTGAATGGTGATTCCCATTCACTAATCACCCGTTCAATTACTTAAACAACCCTCCAAAACCGAGGCATTATCTGCCTCGGAGACATGTCGAAAAGCATAAGAAACGACCTTGTTAAGGGAGAATAGGGCCATGAAAACCCTATCTCGAAGGGATACTCGTGTATCATGAAATATCCCTCTGGACACTGCTCAGGACGAAGAAACATCGGTGGACTAATGGTTATCGCTTCTGGAATCTTAGCTAAACGTCTAAAGGATTGGTCCTCATCCTCACAAATCACACTAATCAGATCAGAGACATGGCAAAATCGGGATCTTGGACAGTTGCGACGTAAAAACCAAAGGCGTCCCAACCCTTCCTAGGCTTTCGAGCTAAAGTCTTAAGTCGCATGGGTTAAAAAGGCAAAATATATCGTACCTTATATAGTCACCCTAAGACCTCAAACTTTGGCAACGACAGTATTTTCGGCAAAGATCTGCTTAAAGAATTCTCTCTCTGAAAATATTTTGGAAGCGTAAATGGAAATGATCCTGAATATCTTCCATTTATACACAAAACGTCGAATCAGACATATTCATCCGATGATCGACATGTGTGATCGACTCTTCAGGAACTCGCCTGGATGATCGACACTTGTCACGCATGGCTGTCATGCGTATTCCCTAGGTACTCATGACATCACACATGTCAGAGCCGTTGGTTAGAATCGAACCGATTCAGTTCTGAAGTGACAAAAACCTTTCCCCAAGCGACACGTGACACTCGACAAAAATTTAAAATTCCCTCCAAGAAAATTTTAAATTTTGGGGGCAAACTGTTTGGGTAAAAATACACGAACACGACGACGAAACATTTCACACATATTTCACACGACCAATCTTATATCAAGATAAGGTCCTGTCGACCGAGCATAACCTTGACTTCCATCGAGTATAATTCGAAGGTCGGTCGAACTTCGTATGACCATCACTCGACCTTGACCATACTAATGTATAAACCAATGTTCCTCTGTTGTTCCTTCAGCACCATCAACGACATTCATGGAGCACGACAGTTACAAAAGAACACATTTATGGAGGATCAATACTATAAATACTCAAGATCAACACCTCATTCGGACAATCTGAATTGAGATATTTACAACGCATACAGCTGAAGCATACAACTTACAAGATCTTAGAATACATTCATGGTTCCGTTCATCACAGCGATTTACACACGACAAGATAGTTTTTACACACGACATATACTTGTTTCGCAATTGTACATATATTTCTAGTATAGATCGTCTCATACGCTGTAACAACGAATGATATCACCCCTGTTTGGTGATCATAGTGCACGACGACACCTTCCCTATCGTCCGCGGTTTTTTCCTCGTTGAAGTTTTTTCGCGTCACCAAATCTCTTGTCTCTTTATCTTTCTGTTTATCGCGCATATTGTCAAACGACTACTTTCTTTAGTTGAATAAAGCTCCACGTTGACCTTAAGTTATTCATTGAGTAATTTTTGGCATTAACACCGACTGTTTTGCTCGGACGGACGAACACATGGTCGACATCAACCCCGAGGTCATTTCACACCGACTCAACGTCGATCCTACGTTTAAACCTATTAAACAGAAGCGTCGAAAGTTCGCTCCAGAACGCAATAAAGTGATTAACGACGAAGTTGATAACTTGCTCAAGACAGAAAAAATCAGGGAAGTGAAATATCTTGACTGGCTGGCCAACGTCGTGGTCGTACAAAAGAAGAATGGGATGTGGAGAGTCTGCAGTGACTATACTGGCCTTAATAAGACCTATCCTAAAGACCTGTTCCCATTTCCACATATCGACACTATGGTTGATGCGACTGTCGGTCATGAACTTCTCTCTTTCAAAGACGCTTACTCAAGCTACATCCAAATCTTGATGCATCATGACGATCAAGAGAAAACAACGTTTATGACAGACAAAGGTATTTATTTCTATGAAGTTATGCCTTTCGGTCTTAAATATGCAGGCTCAAAGTACCAACGGCTGGTCAACAAGATGTTCAAGGAACATCTTGGCGACACAATTGAGGTCTACATCGATGATATGCTGGTCAAGTCAAAACGAGCGATCGATGATATCGATCATCTAAGGCAGTCGTTCAACATTCTCAAAGAATATCGTATGAAACTTATCCCGACAAAATGCTCCTTTGGAGTAACTGCGGGAAAATTCTTGGGATATATGGTCACCCGTCGTGGGATCTAGGTCAATCCCGACCAAATAAAGGCAATCATGAACATCAAGTCCCCACGTAACTTCAAGGAGGTCCAACGACTTACCGTATGAGTCGCAACATTAAACAGGTTCATCTCTCGATCCTTCGATAAATGTCATCTGTTTAAAATGTCTTGAGAAAAAACAGGGGCTTCGAATGGACGGACGACCATGAAAAAACACTTCAAAGACTTAAGGAGTATATGGCATGGGCACCTTTATTGTCAAAACCCAAAGATCATGAAACATTACAACTTTATCTAGCCGTCAGCCAAAACGCTGTAAGTGCCGTCTTGACTCAACAGGACGAAAAGCAACAACTTCCGATTTACTACGTAAGTAAGTCGTTACTTGATGCTGAAACCAAGTATTCCTCTATGGAAAAGTTACTGTTATTGTTAGTCACCGCAACTAAAAAGTTACGACACTACTTTGAATCCTATCTTATAACTGTTGTGACTAACTTTCCTCTTAAATCTGTCTTAAGAAAACGTGAGCTGACAGGTCGATTAGCAAAATGGAGTATCTACCTTAGTAGTTACGATATTGATTACAAATCCAGGACAACGGTCAAATCACAGGCATTGGCCAACTTCGTCGCCGACTTCAGCCCAGAACTAGAAATGCAGATAGAACCTGTGGCAACTCTCGATGACACGACTTGGACATTACACGTCTACGGATCATCCAACGCCCGGGGGCAGGCGTTGGTGTGATCCTCAAGTCACCATAGGGGGCAAGATGGTGTACTCCATACGATGCGACTTCAGCTACAAACAATAAAGCTGAGTTCGAAGCTTTGATCGCAGTAACGAAAACGACTCACGACCTGGGGGGAACAAGACTTTACATCAAAAGTGATTCCCTTCTGGTCGTAAATCAAATGAATGGAGAGTTCACAGTTAAAGACTCTAAAAGGATGGCTTATCTCAAAATAGCCAAAGCCAAATCCAAATCCGAAGAATTTCAAGATTTCTCCATTACACAGATCTTGAGGGATCAAAATACCCAAGCGGACGCATTAGCTAACCTTGGATCTGTATTTGGCCAATCCCTATTTGATATTTACCCAATAATCCACCTGGCGACGCTGTCCATCGAAAATGAAGACCACATCCACGTGATAGAAGAGGAAGATAATTGGTCGAGCGATATCAGGAAATTCTTAATGAACGACCAACTTCCTAAAGATAAGTTGGAAGCCCGAAAGATCAGATTTAAGGCATCCAGATACAATTTGATCGGATGGCAACTCTATCGACGTTCGTCGATAGCACTGAACCTTTGATGCGTCGTCAATAATAGCCATGTCCAAAGCATTTTACAAGAGATGTACGACGGAGAATGCGACAACCATTCAGGCGGTCGTAGCCTCACCAATCAAATCTCTCGACAAGGCTACTACTGGCCAACCTTACGACATGATGGTATGTCCAAAGTTGCGATACATGTCAACGTCACTCAGGTATGTCTCACAAACCCTCTGAACCTTTATATTCAACTCTAACTTCATGTCCCTTCATGAGATGGGGAATGGATATCGTCGACAAGTTACCTCTGGTCCCCGGGTAAAAGGTATACCTATTAGTTCTTACAGATTATTTTTCCAAATGGATAGAAGTTGTTTCCTTCTCCTAAGTTTGGGATAAAAAGGTCATCTCTTTTATCCATACTAACATTATCTACAGGTTTGGAATCCCATCGAAAATCGTATGCGACAAGGGGTCGCAATTTTCAGCGAAAGAACTCAACAGTTATGTGAAGATCGTAACATCCAACTTACGACTTCAACACCTCGTTACCCTCAGTCAAATGGACTTGCCGAGTCAAGCAATAAAACGATCATTAATTCGATCAAGAAAAAACTCAAAGCAGCTAAAGGCAAGTGGGTCGAAGAACTTCCAACAGTTATTTGGGCCAATCGTACGACGCCTCGTACGTCTACAAGACATACCCCTTTCTCTCTGGTCTATGGTTGCGAAGCGGTCTTGCCGGTCGAAACTCAACTACCAACCCCACGGCATACGTCGGTCGATCACAATACGACCTCGACGCATTGCAGGAACTAAGAGAATCAACGTTAATCAAAATGGCATCTAAAAAAGAATTGGTTTAATGAAACTGCAACAAGAATGTCAAGACCAAGATCTTACAAGTAGGACTACGTCCTACGACGAGTGTTCCAGAACACTCAGGAGCCAAACGCAGGTAAGTTATCCACTAAATAAGAAGGTCCATATCGTATAAATGAAGTTGTCGGGAAAGGTGCCTATCGACTATAGACTCTCGACAATCGAGACATCCCTCGAAGTTGGAATGTAGTACATTTAAAGAAATGCTTCTTTTAAACTTAAAGAGTCATTTTACCAGTTACTGACTTAAGCATCAAAGAGTCATTGGCCTAGCCAAGGACCACCTCTAATGTTGTTTCACTACAGGATCAGTCGACTATCCGACTATGCTTATGGTTCATGATCATCTCATGACCGGGTCGTACGATCTGTAACCAGAAATTAAAACCTTGCCTTGGTTGTGAATCAAATGATTGGAGATTTTTCCGCTAAAGATTCTAGAATGAAGGCTTATCTCAAGATAGCAAAAGACAAATCTGAGGAATTTGAAGAATTTTTTATTTCACAGATCCCAAGAGATCAGAATACTCAAGTCGATGCATTAGCCAACCTTGGGTCGATACTTGGGTATCCATTCGATACCATTCCCATAATTCATCTGGCGACATCATCTATCGACAAAGGAAAAGATGTACAGATGATCGAAAAGGAAGACAATTGGTCGAGCGTTATCAGAAAATTTCTAATACACAACCAACTTCCTGAAGACAAAATGGAAACCAGAAAAATTCTATCTAAGGCATCCAAATACATTATGATTAGAGATCAACTCTACAGAAGATCATCAACAGGACTAAACTTATGATGTGTTACCAACAAAAATCAAGTCCAAAGCATTCTGCGAGAAATGTACGACGGACAGTGTGGCAACCACATAGGATCTTGGAGCTTGGCTAAACGTGTCTCCCGACAAGGGTACTACTGGCCAACCTTGCGACAAGATGCAACATGGTACGTCCAAAGTTGTAACGCATGCCAGTGACATCCAGGTATGTCCCATAAACCCTCCAAACCCTTGCATTCGACCTTAACTCCATGACCCTTCATGCGATGGGGAATAGATATAGTCGGAAAGTTACCTCCAGCCCCCGGGCAAAAGGTATACCTTCTAGTCCTTATAGATTATTTCTCAAAATGGATAGAAGTGGCTGCTTTCTCCTAAGTTTGGGACAAGGAAGTAATTTCCTTTATCCAGACTAATATCATCTGTAGGTTTGGAATTCCATTTGAAATCGTATGTGATAACGGGTCACAATTCGTAAGCGACATAACCCAGCGACACCCAGATATCCTCAATTCAATGGACTTGCGGAGTCAAGCAACAAAACAATTATCAATCCAATTAAGAAGAGACTCAAGGCAGCAAAAGGAAGATGGGTTGAAGAACTTCCGACAGTTCTTTGGGCCAATCGTATGACACCTCGTACATCTACAAGACAAACTCCATTCTTTCTTGTCTATGGTTGCGAAGCAGTCTTGCTTGTCGAGAATTAAATTCCAACCTCACGACATTCGACGGTCGATCATAACTTAGTCGATCTAAGTTATGACCTCGATGCACTAGAAGAATTGCGAGATTCAGCATTGATTAGAATGACTTATCAGAAACAATTGGACGAACGACACTTCAATAAAAATGTCAAGGCCAAAATCTTCCAAATAGGTGATCATGTCTTACGATGAGTGTTTCAAAACACACATGAGCCTGGCTCAGGAAAGTTATCCACCAAGTGGGAAGGACCATATCGAATAAACGAGGTTGTCGAAAAGGGAGCTTACCGACTATAAACCCTCGACAGTCGTGACATTTACGGAAGTTGGAATGCGGTACATCTAAAGAGGTATTTCTTCTAAAGCCTATTTCCTCTTTCCTTACGATTATCTTTCTACAAACCTTACTGACTTAAGCTTCAGAGAGTCGTTGGTCAAGCCAACGACCCCCTATGAAGTTATTGCAGGATTGGTCGATCATTCGACTACATTTATGCCTTACGATTATCCCACGATCATATTGTATGACCTAAAGGATCTGAGGTCAAAACGTTATAACAATCATATATCCTTTGCGGAATTATCTCCAATAACAGGTTAATCAATTTGTGTCGAGACACAAGTTCTGTGTGTCCCTGAATCTAGTTTCTAATCACAAAACAATTAATCAAACAAACAAGATTGATCCAATTACCTGTTTGATTTATTTCAAGAAATCACAAGATTACACTTTCTCTCTCTAGAACTTCTCTTTCTCTCTCAAACTTTCTCTCTCTAAAATACAACTGAATAATAAGCTCCACTTCTGTTGACTACTAATTACAAAGGAAAGAAAACTATTTATACCTACAACTTAAACAACAAGGAAACAAAACTAATACAAATGTTGACTTTGACTTTTATTACAAAGACTTTGACTTTCACTTGAAAGTTGACTTTTCTCAGCTTTGACTTCTTGAACTTTGACTTTCAGTCTTCTTGATCTTGTATCCAACATATTTATGCTCTAACAAGTTCCTTGTCTACTTGCTTAAAATCGTAAGCTCGACTAACGTTCGATCTTACTTCGAAAATGTTTAGGGTACTTCATACTTCTTATTTGTGCTTGTCGTGAGTTACTTAGATTTTCATTTAATCTTTGTTATCTTACGATCGTTTTCTTATACTTATCTTGGATTGCTTAGATTTTCATTAAATCTTGCTTATCTTTCGATTAATTCCGTTACGTCTGTCGTAAGTTACTTATGCAATTACTTTGTTATTTGTTTCGACAAGGTATAAATTGTTGCGACAATTCGATCTGTTCAAAAGGACTTTCATTAATACCGCAAAAGGTATTACAATACATGGCACGAGCACCAACAGTCTCCCGATTAACAAACTAAAATTTTAAAAAACTAAATTAAGGAGCCTGCTGCTCTTGACCCTCCTTAGCCATGACCTCAGTGGCTTCATCTTGAGGAGTCTCCTCAAGCAGCTCATGATAATGCTCGTCTTCCAAGTCAAGATCCTTCTCGTTGTCGACGAACTTCAAGAAAAAATCTAAGTCACCTTCTCTCTAAGCTAGAGGATCTTCTCCTCTTCCATGATGCCTAATCATGGCTGCACGAATTTTAAAACGAGTGAACACCTCAACGGATGACTCTCTTTCCTCAAGCTCGTCCACTCTTCGACGGGCCAGGTCTCTCTCAAACCTCAAGATTTCGGATTCTTTTGCAGTCGTAGCCGAGATCATCTTGGTGGCATCCAACTCCGAACGATCGATGGAGGCCTCATCGAGCAACTCCTTCATGCGACTCTTCAGGGTCTTGTTTTCACACTTGGCTCTTCCAACTCTCCAAGAACCTCCTGAAGATGAAGAGAGAGTTGTTCCCTCTCCTTCTCCGTTACCTCAGCCTTAACAGTTGCCTTCGTTTCCTGCTTAAGAGAGTGGGAAACTAAGGACTTCACGTCATTAAGACGTGAATAAAGAGCCAACGACGCCTGGAAGGCCTGAAAAAAGAACTCGACAGTTCTTACCTTGAAGTAGAATCCTGCGACACTAGCATCCACGTCCTCGATCGCCAGATCTTTCTACTGCTTGCGGACGGTCAGCAGAAAGAAATTGTTCGCATACGGGAACACATACTTCCTATCTAGACCACCGTTCGATATAAAGTCAACCGGTAGCCTAATACTCATCGACATGGTCTTTGGATCCTCACCTGTTTGAGGACCCTTCCCCTTGTCTCTCGACGAAGAGGTTTCCACCACCAGTGGTGAGATTGAAGAGATCGGTGCGGCCTCCCCAACTGGTGGCGTCATCGCCTCCTTGGAACTAACGACCTTAGGGTCATTGTTCTTTGGAGACGGTTCCTCATGACCGTCTTCATCTTATTGCCCCTCCTCCTCCTCCTGCTCCTTCTTCTTCTTGAGCATCTGTGTCGACACGAATAGAGGGCTTGAGGATAACCACATAATCTTCATCATCTTTGTCCTCCCCGCTCGACACCATGGGGAAGAATGAGCGTTCCTCAAAGCTGAATTCAAGAAGGCTCTCGACCTTCTTGGCTGAATCAGAATACGGCATCTCTCGAAAAATCGATCGCTGAAAGATCATCAGTCGTTAGATTATCAAAAATAAAAAATAACAAAAGAGACCAAAAGCTTACTCGCAGTGTTCCACCCAGTGGTGATCCATCGAGCGTTCTCGTCCAACGGTGCTAAACGACCGAAGACATATCGTGTCTTTCACTTACGATCATTTACCGCCGTCTCTTGAACCAAAACACGGTCAACTCTAAATCTCGAAAAGAGACTGTACCTATGGTTTGGCTCCGCTTTGACCGAGTAAGCCACCAACAAGTCGTTAACAGTAAGTAGTTATGTCCATTTTATTGTTAATTGTTCAACGACTTGAACAATACGCTAGAATTAGGGCATCATTTGCCCCGATGACAACCCAAAAGTCGTCAAAAAATCCCTCGACAAGGGAGAGAAAGGCCATAAAAAACCTATCTTGAAGGATATTCGTACAAAACGAAATATCCCTTCGGGCATTGTTCCGACTTCCATTGACCCAGGGCATTCAGTCGAACGTCGACTGAAATTTTGGCAACGATTTGCTATTTCTTGCACATTTTTGGCAAAGATCCTTTCTAAACACTTAATCGCTTAAAAAGGAAAGGATTCAGCCATGCTCAATATTTATATCTGGTTCGGTATCAAGTCGAGTCGACAGATGGTCGATACCTATTATCGACTCTTCGCCCTCCTCTACGGATGAACGACACCTATCCCTATGCCTGACACCACGTGCCCCATGTCGTCATGACGTCACAGTAGTTAAACGGTTGCACACTTTCCCCCAGAATCGCTTCGGTTCTCGAGGAAACGATTTAGTTACAAGAAATCGACACGTGTCCCACCTGGTTACAAAATTCGAAAAAACGACTTATCGTCTAACTTTCCGAATTTTGGGGGCAAACTGTTTGGGTAAAATTTCACAAGTCTCGACCGACGAAAGAAAACCAAACGTGTCTAGTCTAGCCACCATTCTTTTATTAAGATAAGGTCCTGCCGACAATGTATGACAGTTGACATCGTCGTCCTCGACGAAGATCGTCGTGATTTTCCCACGTCCACGACTAACAGGAGCCACTCGACAGACTTATATCTTACGACTTATGTAACGTTACTAACGATCATTGATCATTCATTGCACACAACCGTTTTTCCTTTGTGAATCTTTCCTTACAGGTTTAATGCACATAATGACCAACGGATATAACGGACGACTGTTGGTAGCTATTTATCGTATACTATATAGCGTGGGCACAGTACTTCCCAGTGAGGGCACAAGTATATACCACCACTGGGATCGCTACAAGTAATATAATGGTACAAGTACCGAGTATCGTATTCACAGGGACTGACTTACTGAGAAACAGAGATTTTCATGAATTTCTTGCACAAGTTTCGAGTGTGAGAAAAATATTTGTTTGGTGGTTGATTAATGCTAAGAGTACGGAATAAAATTTATAATTAAAGAATGGGTAAGGGTGTAAGCTTTTCTTGAGATGGACATAGTGACAAATGGTTAGGTGTTTTGTAGTACGGAATGTCTATAAAAAGCCCGATCTCTCGAAAGTGGATTTTTAAAGACCGGTCCTACAAAATGCCCATAAAGTGTCCATCGTTACCAACTCTTAATCTTGCCGATTTAATTACGTTGAAATAAATCAAGTTCTATCGGTACGAAGATTACACCCAAATCTCTTTGTGATATAAATCTTCTCCGACGTTTGAACTGTAATAAATCATGCAAAACCCGTATCTCTACGTGATTATCAAAGACTCTCTCAAATCTTTGTGCATCCCTTAAGCCGTATTTCGAATCTGCCCCTCTCGAGGTCTAGATTAAATATTAACACTTCAAAGTGATCGGCTTATTAGCGTTGAGTTTAAGTCTCGACTTAAGTGACCAAGCTTATGAGCTAATAACGATGGACACACCCAAGTGTTGCCTACTAGTCTCAAGTTGGCTCACACCCTTACCCAAAAGATGGTTAGTTCATAATAATAAATAGCATATAAATAATAAAAGACTTGGAAATAATAAAAGACGTAAAGTAAGAAAGAAAATACTTGTTACTCTACTTGCATAAAATTAAAGTTAAGCTACAGAGATGCCCATAGTGGGAAGCCGTGGGCAGAATTTAAAATACGAGAAATTAAATGCTTAAAAGTAAAGAAAACTTTCTCAACTCTTTAACTCTTCCAAGAAGAGAGTTCTTGGAGCTGGAGAATGTTGATGATTTTAAATGCTAACAAACCTACCTATTTATAAGGAAAACTCATGCTTTTACCCATTGGGTAATACCCAAAATTATAAGGATAATAACCAATGGGTAAAAGAGTACAATGATTGCATAGATTCCTCTAAGGTGAATTCCAACTAGCGTCCATCTTCTATTTTCCAGCTAATTTCCATCCTTTTTGCTGCAATAACCAGAGAATACATATACGTAGCTTTAATACCGTATGCGTCCTCGGGTGCCCACAGTGGGTAGACAGTGCCCACAGTCCCATAAAAACGATATTTTCTTGACAAAACTGCATCCTTTGGTGTTTTCATCATATTTGCAAAATTTAAGGACCAAAGGAAAGAGATGGAAGCAAAAGTGGCTAGAAAGATAAATAAAATGAAGGAAAAGAGTAACAAATTACACTAAAAAATGAGGGTTATCACACCCCCAAACTTGAGATGTCACTTGTCCTCAAGTGACGAAAGAAATGGAAACACAAAGAATGTTACGAAGAGACTAAGAAAACTTACAAAGGTACTGATGCATCCGTCATGCTCTTGAAGAGGCACAAACTTTCATTGTGGAAATCACCGCATTTGTAATTAACCTGTAGGGCTTGAGTTCAGTTTGTGTATATGGCTATGATTTGTCTCTCCTCTCTTCCCCCAAACTTGTGGTAAACAAAAAAAAGGCTTTGGTTTTTTTTTCTTTCAAAATTTGGTCCCCTTTAGTGAATTGGGCCATGGAACCCCATATTTTCTTCATATGAGTCCAATATATTTTATTGCGCTCCACATGTCTTCTTATTTGAATACTTATTATATATATGTATATATATACTTTGTTTTTTTTTTGTTTTTTGTTTTTTGTTTTTTTTTGTTTTTTGTTTTTTTTCTATGATCAAAAATTTGTGAATGACCATAAAAGTCACAACGCCTTCCAATGATCACCCCCTAACTTAGAACACATCAATGTCCTCATTGGTAAAGATAAAAAAAATTATGGGCATAAAGGCTTGGTGACGAGGGGAAGTGTTTCGGCCAAACTACGAAAAATGACCTACGTCCTTTTAAATGCAAAAGCCAATGATTTTCACGGAAAGTTGTACCTGAATAATAAGATGTATAATAACACAATGTGATCAAAATACATATTAAGAATTAGATTGAAAATACATCGACGGCGAAATACAAAAGGACGATGATAGGGTGAGTTCCAGATTTTCAAAACAATACTTAACAGGCAAAAGAAGCATAAAAAGAGTTAAAGTTCGCAAAAGATGATTCTCACACCAAAAGATCAATCGGTCGCTGGAGGTTGGAACATGAGAAGTAGGGCGTGGAGCTGCATGGCGAACTTATGGGGTATAGACACCTATGGGAAATGCCATGACACTTGTCAAAACTATGGATGCATGTCGCCAGTGAGGAGGAGTGCGTTTGGTCGTCATCAGCGCTGGCTATTGATGAACCTGAGGTGATTTGCACGACGAGAGTTGATGATCCGGTAATCAAGGAGGTGGACGTTTGCATCTGTGGTGGCATGGTGGAGCTAGCGTCGGCGATGGTGGATGGTATGGTGGTGGCCGACAGAAGGCGACGTGATCGGAGAAAAGGAGTTGGGTGAGGGTTGGGAACCAACTTCTTGGAGCGTGCCATGGAGAATATGAGAGGGTTCATTTTGAAAGCGATAAATCACCCTTCTTTTGTTTAAAATCCCGCCTAAATTCTTCGTGGGCGCATTTTCGCAAAAATCACGACCAACTCCTGCAAATATACAATAACAAAAACACAAAACTACTAAAATTAGATAAGACTATTTAGAAGGTTGTTTCCAACCCAACATTTGAATTTTTAGGATGACAAGACGGGGGGTGAGGGCACATCTTTCGACAAAAAACATTTTTTCTTGTGTTTATGATGGCTCATCCTCACTTCTTTCATACCTTGATTCACTTTCATTGGTGGTTGCACTTTAACTGGACTCTCCAATTTTCTCTCATTCTCACTTCCCTCTTCAAAATGCACAACACACTCTTCAATATTTAGACCAAGGTCTTCACTTAGTAGATTAATGGTTGAACAATCTTCCAAATCACCATATAACTTAAAGGACTTAAAAACATTAAAGGTCACTTTTTGGTCATTTACCCTCATGGTTAGTTCACCCTTTTGGACGTCAATCAATGTTCGACCAGTCGCAAGGAAAGGTCTTCCTAAGAGGATGGGGACATCCTGATCTGCTTCATAGTCCAAAACAAGAAAATCGACCGGAAAGATAAATTTATCAACTTTGACCCAAATGTCCTCTATTTTCCCTTTCGGATATGCCAAAGACCTGTCTGCCAGTTGCAAAGTGACTGTGGTGGGACGAACTTCACCAATTCCCAATTTTTTAAAAACCGACAAAGGCATGAGGTTTATGCTTGCCCCCAAATCACATAGAGCATTCCCTACTTCTTGTCCCCCAATAGAACACGGGATGGTAAAACACCTTGAGTCCTTTAATTTCGGAGGGATTTTGCAAGTGAGCAGTGCACTACATTCCTTGGCTAAAGCCACAATTTCAAATTCTCCAAGCCTTCGTTTTTTGTTGAGAATATCTTTCAAAAAACCTAACATAACTTGGCATTTGCTCGAGTGTTAATGTGGAGTTGTTTGAAAATATCCAAAAACTTTTTGAATTGTTCATCCACATTTTTGGTTTTTAATCTCTCAGGAAAAGGTAAGTCCCTTAAGTCTGGGGTAGACTTGCTTTTATCGGTAGTGCATGTGATGTGTGACTCTGGAGTAGGTGCAGTTTGTGCTGTATTGCAAGGAAAAACCGGGACTGCTGTTTTCGCCGAGATTTCTGGTGTTTCTACTGCTATAGGAGAAGGAAATAGGTCAGGGAAGTTTGAGCAATCAACTGGATGTGAGTCCTTGTGTGCAACTGGTGATTTTTCAACCTTCCTAGACTTATATATGCTCTCAACTTCTTTTATGCTTACAGCCTTGACATGTTCCTTGTGAATGCCCTTAGGGTTCTCAGTGTCACTCGACAAGGTCCCTTGTGGTCTATTCTTGAGTTCGACAGCAAACAGTCCAAGTTGGGTTTCGAAACCTCTCAAGGTTACATTGGTCTGGTTTATAAAACCTCAAAGCAACGACTCTATTGAACCATTACTATCCGATGCATTTTATTGTCTATGAGCATGTGTTTGTGAAGATTGTCCATGTTGGAAATTTTGAGGCTGGTTTTGGTGAAATCCCGGGGGATTTGGTTTTCGGTTTTGGACTTGACTTGCCCCGGGGGGTTGAAGTCCTGGATTTCCCGTGCATGAGAAGTTCGAATGATTTCTCCAATTCGGGTTGTATGTTTGTGATAACGGGCTATTTCTAGCATGATTTCCAACATAGTTCACCAACACGGGATTACCGGGGCAAAACTCAAAAGGATGTTCTTCACCACAAAATGAACATGACTTAATTACAAGTTGGTTTATGGCTTGCACTTGACTTTTTTCTCCAATAAGGTTCAAATTGTTTTTAACTAAATTAGTTAAAGCTACAATCTGTGCATTTAAAGCGGAGATGGCATCAATCTCACGAACTCCTGACGCAGTTTTAGGAATTACAACACGAGGGCTTGACCAGTCTATGTTATTATTGGAAACTTTTTCCAAAATGTCATACCCCTTGTTGTATGTTTTTGCAGTAAAAGCTCCACCAGCCGTGGAATCGAGGATGATTTTGGCAGCATTAGAAAGACCATTATAAAATGTTTCTAATTGGATGCAGTGAGGGATTCCGTGATAAGGACATTTTCTAATTAAATCTTTGAATCTCTCCCATGCATCCGATACTGTCCCATCGTCCTATTGTTTAAACATTAAAATTTCATTTCTGAATTTCACGTTTCTGGTGGAAGGAAAGTATTTTTCAAAAACTATTAAGCTAAACTAGTCCAATTATTAACTGAATGAGGTGGCGGAGAATTTAGCCAGGCTTTGGCTCTATCTCTTAATGTTAATGAGAAGAGTGTCAACCGTAAGGCTTCTGCGGAAACTCCGGGAATGAGAAAGTGATCAGTCATTTCTAAAAATGATTTTAAATGAGAGTGCAGATCTTTCGAAGGTAATCCTCCTAATTGACCCATTGTCTGGATCATTTAAAACATTACCGGTTTTGGTTCAAAATTTTGCGCAGTAATGTTAGGCCTATGAATACCCGACTTTAGTTGATGAAATTCGGGTGTTGCATAGTCCCGTATTCCCCTTTCTTTGTCATCGGCAATTTTAATCGTTGTTTCCACAAGCGGAGGTGGAGGTCGGCTTCCGCCATGGTTTGATTTAAAACTGGGTTTTGCCGATTTCTTCCTCTTCGTCTTCTTCTAAAAGTCATTTCGATTTCAAGATCAAAAGGTAAAAGTTCCCCGTGTTACAGCCGTGGCATACAACATGAGAAATGTTTTGAAAATGAAACAAGTGACACAGACTCGAATGAAATCAAGATCTCAGGATAAAAATCGTGCCAGTCCCCGGCAGCGGCGCCAAAAACTTGGTAGCTATTTATCGTGCACTGTACATCGTGGGCACAATACTTCCCAGTGAGGGAACAAGTATGTACCACCACTGGGATCGCTAAAAGTAATATAATGGTTCAAGTACCGAGTATCGTATCCACAGGGACTGACTTACTGAGAAACAAAGATTTTCATGAACTTCTTGCACAAGTTTCGAGTGTGAGAAAAATATTTGTTTGGTGGTTGATTAATGCTAAGAGTACGGAATAAAATTTATAATTAAAGAATGGGTACGGGTGTAAGCTTTTCTTGAGATGGACATAGTGACAAATGGTTAGACCTTTTGTAGTACGGAATGTCTATAAAAATCCCGATATCTCGAAAGTGGATTTTTAAAGACCGGTCCTACAAAATGCCCATAAAGTGTCCATCGTTACCAACTCTTAAACTTGCCGATTTAATTACGTTGAAATAAATCAAGTTCTATCGGTACGGATATTTACACCCAAATCTCTTTGTGATATAAATCTCCTCCGACGTTTGAACCGTAATAAATCATACAAAACCCGTATCTCTACGTAATTATGAAAAACTCTCTCAAATCTTTATGCATCCCTTAAGCCGTATTTCGAATCCGCCCCTCTCAAGGTCTAGATTTAATATTAACACTTCAAAGTGATCGGCTTATCAGCGTTGAGTTTAAGTCTCGACTTAAGTGTCCAAGCTTAAGAGATAATAAGGATGGCCACACCGAAGTGTTGCCTACTAGTCTCAAGTTGGCTCACACCATTACCCAAAAGATGGTTAGTTCATAATAATAAAAGACATAATAACAAAAGACATACTAATAAAAGGCATAATAATAAATGGCATATAAATAATAAAAGACTTGGAAATAATAAAAGACGTAAAGTAAGAAAGGAAATGCTTGTTACTCTACTTGCATAAAATTAAAGTTAAGCTACAGACATGCCCACAGTGGGAAGCCGTGGGCATAATTTAAAATACGAGAAATTAAATGCTTAAAAGTAAAGAAAACTTTCTCAACTCTTTAACTCTTCCAAGGAGAGAGTTCTTGGAGCTGGAGAATGTTGATGATTTTAAATGCTAACAAACCTACCTATTTATAAGGAAAACTCATGCTTTTACCCAATGGGTAATACCCAAAATTATAAGGATAATAACCAATGGGTAAAAGAGTAAAAAAATTGCAAATATTACTCTAAGGTGAACTCCAGTTGGCATCCACTTCTATTTTTCATCTAATTTCCATCCCTTTTGCTGCAATACCTAAAGAATACAAATACGTAGCTTTAATACCGTATGCGTCATTGGGTGCCCACAGTGGGCAGACAATGCCCACAGTCCCACAAAAATGATATTTTCTTGATAAAACTGCATCCTTTGGTGTTTTCATCATATTTGCAAACTTTAAGGACCAAATGAAAGAGATGGAAGCAAAAGTGGCTAGAAAGCTAAATAAAATGAAGGAAAAGAGTAACAAATAACACTAAAAAAATGAGGGTTATCAACCGCCATCAAGATCAATCAATATCAGCACAGTTGGACAATTAATGCTCATTTATGGCAACCAAAGCTATATATACAACCTTGTAGATCAATACAAGGACAAGATGAGCATCTGATAACAAGCAATTACGAAGATACAACTCTCACGCATTCTTTAAAGCAGAATCTCTCTACATAAGTGTTCCATTGCACCACATTTAGCATACGACGCACGATTACATTATTTTCTATTGTAACATTGTCATTTGTACTTGTAATCACTCCTTCTAAAGGACGACTTCCCTTGACGTCCATAGTGCACTTGACGATCCTCACTATCGTCCGTGGTTTTTACCCTCGACGGGGTTTTCCGCGTCACCAAATCTTTGTGTTCAATTTACTTTCTGTCATTGTCGTACGATTTGTTGAGTGATTGCCAACTTTAGTTGTTAAAGCTCCACACCGACCTTAGATCTTCCTTTGGACGATTTTTGGCATTAACACTGTGCATGGGCCTCTCTCTTTGAGAGACCCGTCATTGGTTTGTGGGGTTCGACCCTCCTGAAAAACAGACAAAAGAATCAATGTGAGAAAGCTAACAAGTAAGTGACGTCTAAGCAAGACTAAACCTTACAAGATATTACGATCCGTAGGAAAAACGTCTTACGACTAAAACCCTACGTGATCTTATGACCAGTGAGTGACGTCTTATGACTAGACCCTACCAAGTCTTACGACCATGGGTGATGTATTATGACGAACCCAACCAAGTCTTACGAACAATGGGTGACGTATTACGACTAAACCCCACCAAATCTTATGAACAAAGGGTGACGTCTTCGACTAGACCCCATAAGGTCTTATGACCGACAAGTGACGTCCTATGAGTAAACCTTAATGTCAGGATCGAAATTCAAAACAAGAATTTAAATAAACACTCAGAAACTTTGTTAAAGCAGTTGCGGAATAACACTTTAACAAGAAATTAATGGAACAGTGTATGAAATGAAATCACAAGTTGTATTGAATTAACTTGATGATTGCAACCAAAGCCTCAATCTGTTGAACAGGCTCAACAGACGTTCAAAACTTCTCTAATGAAAGGATCACTAAGAATCTTGAGGCTAATTCTCTCTAAAACAAAAGACGTGTATTCTCAATAATCTAAGACTTCTAGACTATATATATTTTCAAAACAGATTACAAGATAATTATTAAAGTAACATTGATCTTCAACATCCATTCCATAATTATCTTCAGCTCCTTGTCTTTCTCTTCAAGTAACAAACCATCCTTATCAACATCAGCAACATTAATTCTTCTAGTAGTATCTTCTTATCATCAGCAGTACTAACATGCTAGCAGTAACTTCCAACTTGCAATACTAACTCTCCAAGCAGTACTAACTGTTCTTCTAGCAGTACTAACCCTTCAAGCAGTACTAATACTACTAGCAGTAGTAATTTCTTCAAGAAGCAGTACTAATGTCTTCAAAAGTAGTAATCTTCAAGTCTTAGCAGCACTATCCAGACTTAGCATATTTCAGACCCAACACTTAAACAAAATAAAAAAGGAAAACTTTCCTGTGATCTCTGGAGTCTCCTTGTCGGACTCCTCCTCTTCTTCTTCCTCCTCCTCTACGGAGGCAACAATTGACGACCCGACGTACTGTACGTCATCATCCTCGTCAGTAGAGAGACGGGTGAAGAATGAGCGTTCCTCGACGCTGAACTCAAGAAACTTTTCGACCTTGGCTTCCGAATCCTCAAGGGGCGCAACTATTGAGAAGTCGATCACTAGCAAAAACAAAGACGAAAGTGTTAGTAAAACTTACGACTGAAAGAACTAACGGTTATCTTAAGCAAAATAGAACTTACCCACGGTATTCCACCCTGTGGTAGGCCACTGGACATCGTCGCCGAGCGATGACGGGCGATTGAAGACATATTGTGTCTTCCATTTGCGGTCGTTGACCGCGATCACCTGAACCGAGGTAAGAACCTCTCTATACTTAGAAAAGAGGTCGTACCGGTGGTTCGCCTCCGCCTTGACCGTATAGGCCAAGAGGAGGTCGTAAACGGTGAAGGGCACCTCCCAACCATCCATTAATCGTTCAATAACTTGAATGATTCGCCAAAACTGGGGCATCATCTGCCCTGGCGACAAGTCGAAGATCGTTAGAAATGATCTCGACAAAAGCAAATAGGGCCATGAAAACCCAATTTTGAACGGATACTCGTATATGATGAAATATCCATTCGGGCATTGTTTCGGTCACAACAATGCCGGAGGACAAAGCCTCACGTCCTCAGGAATCCCTGCCAAAAGCCGAAATGCCTTGACGTCTTCCTCTTCATTGAGGGTACTTATTAGGTCCGACGACATTATAAAATCTAGATCAACAACTATTACGACGTAGAATTCGAAAATGTCCAAGTTTTTTCTAGGTTTCCTAGCTATCGACTTAATGCGTATAAAAAGGGTTAGGGAGATCGTACCTTATTTGGGGATCTAAACCTCAGTCGAATATGGCAAGGATTGGGTTTCTTTTTTGCAGGTATGGCAAAGATTCACCGGGGATATCAAGCTATATCTCTCTCAACAAATATGATCCCGTGAAAAAGGAAAGGATTTGGGCGGGATCGCTATTTATAAGGTATTTGGTGTCAGGTAGAGTCGACAGATGGTCGACACCTGTCATTGACCTTTCACACGACACCGTCGGATAGGCGACACCTGTCCCTTTTCCTGACACCACGCTCCCCACGTCGCCATGACGTCATGGTCGTTATGCGGCTGTATGCTTCCCATCACGAATTCTTTGGTTTTCGAGGAACTGATTTGGTTACATTAGTCGACACGTGTCAAATACAGTTATAAAATTCGAAAATTCTACTTGCTGCCTAATTTTCGACTTTCAGGGGCAAACTATTTGGTCAAAATTTCTTAAGTCAGGACCGACGCAAAAAAAATCAAACGACTTCAATCTTAAGACCACTCTTGTATTAAGATAAGGTCCTGAAGGCCATACACACCGAGAACTATGGTCACCACTTATGGCAAAGGTCATAAGTTCCTTATGGCCAAGGCCGGAAAATCTCTCAACCACCGGATGTCTTACGATTTCTATAACAGTAACTAACGATTATGACCTCATTATTGCCAAATATGTGTTTCTATTATGATTCTTTATTACAAGATTAATGGGCAACGGCTATAACAGACGACCGTCATTAAGATCATTCAATACACAGACTGTTGGACATTAAAAGCTCATTCATGGTCATCCAAAAGCTATATAAATCTAAACCATGTTGAGCTCAGGGACAGGGGGCTATACTCAAGCAATCTGAACACATCTAAGATACAACATTCAAGCATAATCAAGTTCTCAAGCAAGAACTCTCGACGAAGTGGTACACTTCATGACACATTCAACAAACTTACGATTTGTTTATTATTCACTTGTAATATTGACAATTATACTTTCGATCACTCCTTCTAAAGGATGACGTCCCTGTTTGACGTCCATAGTGCACTTGACGATCTCTGTTATCGTCCGCGGTTTTTACCCTCGACGGGGTTTTCCGCGTTACCAAATTTTTTGTGTTTTGTCTTTATTTCCTTCAGTCATACGATTTATCGCGTGATCCTTACTTTACTTGTTAAAATCTCCACACCGACCTTAAGTCATCTTTAGAACGATTTTTTGCATTAACAACTACGATGAAACGTTTGCACTAGTTACCCACATCGAAGCCATCAGCATGTTCCTTGCCTACGCCGCCCACAAGAACTTCATTGTATTCCAAATGGACGTGAAGACCGCATTTCTTAACGGCGTAATCAAGGAGGAAGTATATGTCTCGCAACCTGTGGGCTTCGTAAGTGATGAGAAACCTCATCATGTCTACATTCTAGATAAGGCCTTATATGGTCTTAAACAAGCACCATGAGCCTGGTATGACGCTCTATCATCTTTTTTAACTAAGGTTGTATTTTCCAAAGGTAAAATCGATACCACTATTTATTAAAAAGGAAAAGAAAATTCTTGTACAAATTTATATTGATGACATAATCTTTGGCTCCACAAATCCTCAATATTGTCATAACTTTTTAGTCCTAATTGGTAAACATTTTCAAATGAGTATGATGGGTCAGATAAATTTCTTCCTAGGTCTACAAGTTAAACAACTGTCAACCGGGATATTCATCAATCAATCTAAGTACATCTGGGATATTCTTCGGAAATATCGGATGGAAATTCTTCACCCATTAAAACACACATGTCTACAAGAACTAGGCTACACTCCGATCCTAGCGGAACGAATGTGGATGCCAAGACCTACAGAGTAATGATAGGCTCCCCGATGTACTTGACGACAAGTAGGCCTGACTTATGTTCTCGACATTTATGTGTGCAAGATTTCAGTCAAAACCCAAAGAGGCTCACTTAATCGCAGTTAAACGAATTTTTCGTTATTTAAAAGGTATTACTGATCTTGGCTTATGGTACCCAAAAGAGACAGGTTTTGAACTGACAGCATACTAAGATACTGACCATGCCGGTAACATGTTGGACCAGAAAATCACGTCGATCCATGTACAATCGAAGAAGCAAAACTGCGTATCAACATATACAGCTGAGGCGAAGTATGTCGCAGCCCCCAGTTGTTGCTCACAGGTAATCTGGATGCACACCCAACTCAAGGACTATGGTTTCACCTATTCCACGATCTCCATCTACTGCGACTCGAAGAGAGCAATTGCCATATCAAGTAATCTCGTCCAACACATAAAGACGAAACATATCGACGCTCGATATCACTTTATAAAGGATCACATTAAAAGAGGCACTATCGAACTCTACTTTGTTAATACTGAGAATCAGATAGTAGACCTTTTTACCAAAGCCTTGGACGAAAAATGATTTCATTGTCTACTGTCCAAGCTCGGCATGTTCAATCTGAAAGTTTGATCTTTATCCAAGATCCATACAAGGTCTATTCAATAACGAATGACTATTACTTAATAATCCAGTGTGTACTCTCTGGAAGACCAAGATCACACTCCTTGGTTATTGCATGATAGGTCCACTTTCAATAATCAAACAAGAATTCAATCACAAATCTCATATTATTTCATAGATCTTGAACATTCTCTTTCTACAAGAATGATACGTAATTACGTATGATATTTCTCTCTCTACAAATCTTCTCACTAGAATATTACTATCAAAGCTCTAGAAACTTAATGCTTACAAAAACCTATTTATACTTCCTAACTACAAGCTTAAAACAAACTACTTTGACTTACATTGACTAAAGCTATTTTGACTTTCTTTGACTTTTAACAACATTGACTTTACAAACAATTACAATTAAATCCTTTTAATCTTAAATACAACATTTAGGCTCAACAATCTCTCCCGTTGGATTTAAGATTAAATTTTTTTTGACACGAATCTTCAGGTCTTCTTTCTCTTGAAAATTCTACAGCTTTGTATCTTTCAGAACTTTAAAGCTTTCAAACTTTCATCACTTGGGAAAACTTTCTTGAACTTTCTTTTTGTTTACATCTCCCCCTTTACATATTTTCTTGATAAAAACACTGTCTTTCTTTTCAACTTGAAGTCTTTATCTATCTCCTATTTTGGTAAAAATATGCTTGCTGATAAAATCTTTAAATTATCTTCTGATTTGATTTGAACTTTCAGAAACATCTTCTGTATATCTGACTTTGCTTTGAAATCTTCTCCCTTTTTCTTGAAATTGAACTTAAAAAATTCTCCCCCTTTTTGATGAATTTTGAGACATCAGAATCATCAAAACTTTGTCAATTTCAGTATTGTCTGTGATAACAGTCTTCCCCATATATATCAAGATAAGCAAACTCTTCATGATTAATCTCCCCCAAGGATGTAACAATAAGCACCATTTGATCTGAATAATCGTCAATGCATAGTATGTTTTCATCTGAATCTTTTCAAAATTCAGATAAAATAGAACGTTGTAACCCTGAATCAACATATGAAACAGTTAGCATGCCTGTAAGTAGCACAAAGCCACTTTGTACAACAAATGTACTTTAGAAAGGAGCTTTTTGATGTTCACTCCCCTAGGGCTTCCATTCAATCATCAAAAAACCACAAAGGAATTTTCTATGAACGTTATGACAAGAAAACTTATTCCTTGTGTGCTCGTGCAAGTGTAGAATGATTGAATCTACTTAGCTTGAACAGGCTCAAAATGTGTAAACTGTTGAAACAGCAACGAGTATTACACGAACTCTATGTGCATGAATGAGGTGCGAAGGTGGGGAAACTTTCCTTCTTTTTCAATATCTAAATTTTCCAAATGATTACCAAATAGCAGATATGTTGCATCCCCAAAGAAAATGAAACATTTCTTTCTTAAGAAAGAAACGAGTGGTTGGTGTGGTTAATGCAAGAGTTGGCATAGGCTCACTGCCTTTTTCAATGATGGTCACCAAAGAGTGTGAACCAATTAGTAAATGTGGCTGCCCGACTCAGAAAAAGTTGGTGCGGAGTTTTCATATTCTTTTAACTCTGATCTCACACCCTCTTTCTTTTTAACATTTAAGCTCACTTCTAACCAAACTCTCTTTTTCATTTTACCTCATCACACCGAGAAAAACTCAACCGTATGAGTTATCTCCCCCACTCTTTGATTTAGACCCCTCACCCCTCAATCACTCAAGGGTAACTTCCAAGGTAGGAAACACAGGTTAACGTGAATCCATTGAAGTTCTGTTAAGCACTCACAAGAATCCCATTAAATTATGTCCTAAAAGATATATTGCTCAACAATTTAACTTGAACAAATAAGCACAAAATATGATAACATTGTCAAATGGATGTATGCTCATAAAAAATATGAATGAAATTTGAGCATTTAAACTATGAAGATCTGTCAAAACAAGGATAATGAATGAATGAAATCACGAGAACTGTTTTGAGTATCTGACAATATATCAACAGATCAAATATCATGAATATGAATATGAAATGGTTGGGATATCAACGAACTTGATAGTTTGTTTATATGAACAAATATAAACAATTTAGCAATTAACACACAAATATTGAAATGATGTCTGACGCTCAACAACAATGAAAACAAGCGGGGGTATTACCATCGAAATATGTTTCTTTTAGAGACATGGTAATAACAAAGTCAATATGAAGATACTGAACTGGTGTGTGTGAATACTTGACAGTATACAAAAAAGATAATACACAAGTATTGATCTTTAGAAACACACGGTCAGGTAAACATTAAAGCTCAAATATGAAAAACATTTAAAATCTCACTTATAAATTCATGAAATCTTTTGAAGAATAAGAAGTGGTTTGAACATTTTGGAAACATTTTGCATATCTGAAAGTTGTTCATCTTTCAAATATGTAGAGCTTAAGAATCAGAAATACTTACATTCAGCTTGACATTCTTAACTCCCCCTGAAAATAATATATCCTTTGAACTCTCCACATGTTTGAAAGAATTTAATCAGTTAAGCTCCTTCTTGACAAAAAAATCAGATATTCTCCCTCTCGATATCTGCAAAAAGTCAAAAATATATCATCATTATGTTCTCTTTTTATCCATCTCCCCCTAAAAAGATATTAATCCATTTATATTTTAATCTCCCTCTTCAATTATGATAATTCAAATAAGCTCCCCCTGAAAATTAAGAAAATATATCAATAGAAAATATAAAGAATATAAGCTCCCCTTTAAAATTTGCATAATCCTTAAGCATTAAAACGAGTTCTGAATTACTAGGATTGAAGTAAATTCAGAAGTCATTTTGTCTTACTCCCCCTGAAAATATAAACAATATTAATCAGTAGGAATAAGAAGTACTTCTTCTTGAAGGTTGATCATCTCATTTTATGCAAAGGAGTACATCATCTCTTTTGATCTTTGAGGTAGCGTTTGGTACGCAGACTGGATGGGACGGGACTAATTGCCTGTCCCACGTTTAGTTTAGGTTTAAAATCATATGTTTGAAAGAGGGTAATATTGTAATCTTACATTTAGTCCCATGTTGTTCCACCTATTTTGGTTGAACTTAAAAACTTAAGTTTTGTCCCATGAAATCTGATTTTTGTCCCATGTTGTCCCATATGATTTTTGTCCCATGGCATACCAAACATGTGACTATTTTTTTTGTCCCGTCATGTCCCATCCAGTCTGCGTACCAAACGCACCTTTAACATCTTAATACTATTTTTGGAACTTTTGGTTGGAAAACCAAAATATGTGGGGTTGGAAGTGTAACTTCCAAAAATTAATTATAAAATTGAAAATTATGAGTAGGAACTCACAACTAAAATAAGTATTTTAATAATATTTAAACATTCATGCTATTTTGGAGTATTTGGCAAAATAACAAAAGTTATGGGGGTTGGAAGTGTAACTTCCAAAAATTAATTATGAGATTGTGAATTACAATTAAGATAAACATTTAAATATTAACATAAAAAAATAATAAATAAATAAATAAACAATAACATTGTAAACTAATTTGATAAACATCTATACATACGAATATTAAGATGAACATTTACATTAATCATCTAAATATATGAAGATTGTAATATAATTTGATAAACATTAATAAATAATATTAGTTCAAAACGATAAATATTATCATATCTCATAATAATATAATTAATTTAAATTTAAATGAAGTAAATTAAATTCTTCCCCTAAGAAGATAAACGACAATATTTGAATAGTTAAATTAACAATATGTAACATATCAAAACAAACCTACGTGGATGTATAACACTAATGTGTTCAAAATAATAGATTTTAAATTATCCAATTAAAACTAAATGAGATGAATTAAAAACAATATTAACATAATAAATATTTATTAAATAAAAAATCCAATAAACAATTAATAGAAAACATATTAAATTCTTATTTAATTAATTAAAAAAGAAAAAAGAACCCATAGGCTCAACATGCAGATCATATCACAAGTTTTTTTCTTTATTACAACAAAAAAAAGACTTAAATTAAAAACGAAATTATATAACTATTTAATTTAGATAATTACATCTAAATCACAATAATATCTCATAAAAATTCATATGATTATTTTTTAATGTATTTTTTTTCTCACATCGATATCCACTTCTATATAGTTAACTATTTCAATAAATTAAATAATTATGAATAAGATTTTGTTATAATTTTTTTTCAATTCAATTTATATCAACAACGAAAATACAATAGAAGTATTTTATAGATCAAATCATAAACTATATATTTTTTCTAACATGATTTTATAATATTCACGTACGAAAAAATTGATAGAAAACTTACTAGAATTTTTGACATACGTGACAATGAGCGAGGGATAACGCAGTAGCGACACAATTTGACGAGTTCAACAGTGGTCGAGAATGGGTAAAACAACCGTTTGGCGGAGGTGGAAAACAGTTTTGAGCTTTACGTGCTGATAACGTGTTAAAGGAAAAACCGAACAGAACAATAATATATGGAGAGAATGAATCTGTAATTCTCATTAATCAAAAAATCCATTAAATAGGGATGAGTTACAAGTAGATAACTATGAGATATTTCAATTCTAATATAACTCTGGTATACTTATCTCTATCTTTATCTTTATCTTTATCTCTATCGTCATATCCTTACCACACTTATCCTACAACAATTAAAACAAATTACTAACAATATAATATGTTAATGAGTAAAGTTCACTTTTGGTCCTTAACGTTTGTCACTTTTAACGGTCTATCGTCCCTCAAATTCGTTTTCTCAGACTTGATCCCTCACGTTTGTCAATTCCCAACGGTTTTTTGGTTGCTTTGTCTAATGGCCGTAAAATGTTTCCGTTAAATTCATTTAAATGAGGGGCATTATGGTCATTTCAATTTTTTTGTTAAAAAATAATTTATTTTAAATATTTATATATATTAAATATTAAAAGTATATTAATATAATTATATTTGTATAATTTATATTATTATACTATGTATATAATATCAATATATATAGACATAGGCCATAAACGTCTCCAGCGTAGACCATCATCGACGTAGGTCGTAATCGGCATAGGTCATCACCAGTGTATGTAACATCCGGTATTTCGCAATGTAAGTTTCCGTCCTTCGTTGGTATTTTCTCTGTCTTCCGTTTATCTTTTGGGGTGAGTTATGTTGTACTTTCGAGCCTTAAATCGACCCATGCGAGAATCGCGAGTTTTTGGACATTTTGGTCTTCGGTACATTTGGCGCGATTGTGCCACGCAATAGTGACAGTGTCACTATCGCCAGGGCACTATCGCGGGGGGAGGATGTTACACGCGGTATAATCCGCGCGATTGTGCCATGCGATAGTGCCAATGTCACTATCGCCAGGCACTGTCGCGAGCGGGGTCTGTTGAGTTAAAATCTGACTTTGGCCTGATTTCTCATTCTAAACTCAACTTTTTCTTTTGTTATTCTCTCTTAACTTCTCCTTTTCATAGAAACTGAACCTAGGGTTCCATTTACTCTCATCTACCCCATTTATTGCTAGTTTTTGGGGGGCTTTATCTAAGGAGTCAAGTCTAAAGCTTTCATCACTTCCTCCATTGTCATCTTATCCAAAGGAGCAAAAATCTAGGGTTTGGGTTTTCTTCAAAATCCCACTTGGTGAGTTCCTACTATCATTTTTTAAAACTTATACATGTCAAAACTTGCATTTTTAAACTCCTCTATATATCTCCTTGATTTTGGATAAATATTTGTACATTTGACCTAACTTGAGTTTTTGGGAGATTTGAGGGTTTCTTATCATTTTCAACAAAAAGGAAGGGTTCCATTTTTATGAATTAAACAAAGTACTACATGCATATTTTTGGTGAGGTACTTGAAAGAATGTATATAACCCTATTTCATGATTTCCATTCTTATCAGTAGTTAAACTTGAAAATGCATTTTTGGATATAAATGTTATTGGAAGCTATATGTTTATCTTTGGTTAGTCACAAATGAAATTGTGACAAGTCTAGACTATTACTAGTGGATCCATAGGTATTGAGTTGGTTTATTTTGGGATGTTTTTCCCCTTTTGTAGCTAGTTGAGACATTTGATCCTCGGGAGCCATTTGGTACGGTTATGTGAGACCGGTTACTAGCCATGGATCATAATGTATCCTAGTGAACGAGTATGACTTGGTTTCCTCGGGGGCCCTCCCTCACATCTTAGTACGGACCGGCGTTGTTCGTGGCCATGGATTCCAAGTATTTAGCTCATAACTCGGATTGTGACTTACTTTTGTGTTCCGCTACAATCCTTGGTAAATCGGGAATCCCCCGTCGTCGCAAGATGAATTTTTTGACCGAATAACCTTATGTGGCAAAGATTTAGATTGTAAACTAAACTTTCTTGAAAAGATTTCCTTTCAATACAATTGTCTATGTTTCCGCAACTTATAAACTGTATGTTTTCACTAGGCTTAAAGACTAACACTTTTTTCTCAAATGATATGTATAACATGTTCCTTTAGCGGTGGGTTGCCGAGGGCTTGAGTGACGAGCATGGTCTTGAGGCATTTTTGAGTTGGCTAGTATTTGGTGTTTGGGGCATTTGATTTAGTCCCATCTTTTGGTGATTTTTGGGTTGACAACTGATGTAATCTAGATAGTTTATGTTTAGATTAGTTTGTTGTCAATTTTCATATCTATTCACAGTTTTTTTGTAAATGCCTTATACATTTACCCAGTTTGGGTGGTTTATTCCAAATACAAACGTCATATTGCCGAATTTTCAATTTTTAAAATTCCTCTAAATTTTAGGGTGTTTCAGCGTAGGTCGTCCTCGACGTAGGTCGTCATAAGCGTAGGTCATAGGTCATCACCGGCATAGGTCATCTCCGACCTAGCCCATCTCCGACATCCTAGCCCCTTCTATCTCCCTTTCACTACCTATCTTCCTTCCCTCTAATGCCACCACGAACCAATGTTAGACACCACCGTCGTGCACCTTCCACCACCCCCAACCACTGTCAAATACAAACTCAACCGTAAAACGAAATCAAATTGTTTCAAAACCTAAACTAAATGAAATCCCTTAAACTAAATCAAAACCCTAATTTAAATCAAATCATAGTATATATGTGAGGAAACAGAAGAATTTGAATCACGAAATGCACTCTGTTTGAAGTTGGTCGAAGATTTCAATTTGGTCTCGTTGAGCCCGGTGAACACAACGGTGATGGGTGGCCTGTGAACACTTAGATGGGGTAATTCTGCTTCTTGAAGATGAAAAAGATGGACATGGGAATGGGGGGGGGGGGTACACTAAATGGAAAGAGAGGCGAGGGTGGTCATCGGGAAAAAGAGACCGACAGTGGCTTTGTGAACCTTTGATTATACATACATACATACATATAATACCCCTCACTTTTTATGAAAAAAGTAAAGAAGAAATTGAAAGGACCATAATGCCCCTCATTTAAATGAATTTAATGGAAAATTGTAACTGTTGTTAGATAGAGGGACCAAAGCTATTGAGAATTAACAAATGTGAGGAACCAAATCCGAGAAAACAAAGTTGGGGGACGATATCCGTTAAAAGTGACAAACATTACGGACCAAAAGTGAACTTTACTCTATGTTAATTAATAAATCCCGGTAATTAAAAAATTAAATAATAAAAATATTAATTAATAGAACTTCAAATAATTATAGATATGAGTTTATGTAACTAAATATGAATTAAGAAAAAATTTATATAAATTGATCATTTTAAATAATCATAACACATAATATGAATAAAAACAAGGGAATTTAATTAAAATACCCTTTTTTGAAAAATCAGTACCTAAAGTGCTCCAAATCTTGTAATTTTTGTCAAAATACCCCCTAGATCCGCGTTTTTTGCCGTACTGTTTGGGTCCGCGTGTGGGTCAAAACGCGGGTCGGGTCCGCGTTTCCACTGTTGAACGCGGACATGGGGATTTAAACGCGGACATGGGGGATTTAAACGCGGACATATCAACACATATCTTAATTGAATTGTGATATTTATTATATATTTACAGTTTATACCCCTATAATTATTTAGTTAGTTTACTTTATACCTTTTACTTTTCTATTATTCATTTTATATTTTTATCATATTAACACACATAATCGTATATCAACTAAAATACGTTAAAATAATACGTTTTAATTTTAACAAGTTACACCATTATAATCGTCTCTTTGAAACCTTCGAAATGAGCCAAATATTGAATATTTTTGGATTTAATTATTTAATTATATATCATATGTACTACATAAAACGTATGAAACATATGCATATGCTATTTTTCTTTTTACCATAAAACATAAAACGTATTATATATCATATATACTACATATATTTGGACAAATTATTCATAATTTATGTTATTCTTTTTTTTACCATTTTACTAATAACGATATTTTTAGTCCAATGGTAGAATATCGTTATTTTTACTAAAATATCGTTATTAGTAAAATGGTAGAATATCGTTAATATCGTTATTTTTAGTCCAATGGTATAATATCGTTATTTTTACTAAAATGGTAGAATAGCGATATTTTTAGTAGAATAACGATTATTTTTACGATAACGTTATTACTAAAATATCGTTATTAGTAAAATGGTAGAAAGAAGAATAACATAAATTATGAATAATTTGTCCAAAAATATGTAGTATATATATGATATATTATACGTTATATGTTTTATTATATCATATATATTAAAAGTACGTTTTTATATATCATAAAATTACTTAACGTATTTTAGTTAATATACGATTATATGTGTTAATATGATGAAAGTGTAAAATAAAAAATATAAAAGTAAAAAGTATAAAGTAACTAACTAAATAATTATAGGTGTATAAAATTTTAATGTATATGATATATAATTAAATAATTAAATAAAAAAATATTCAACATTGGGCTCATTTCGAAGGTATCGAAGAGACGATTATAATTGTATAACTTGTTAAAATTAAAACGTAATTTTTAACGTATTTTAGTTAATATACGATTATGTGTGTTAATATGATAAAAGTATAAAATGAATAATAGAAAAGTAAAAGGTATAAAGTAAACTAACTAAATAATTATAGGGGTATAAACTGTAAATATATAATAAATATCACAATTCAATTAAGATATGTGTTTATATGTCCGCGTTTAAATCCCCATGTCCGCGTTCAACAGTGGAAACGCGGACACGACCCGCGTTTTGACCCACACGTGGACCCAAACAGTACCAGTCCGTGTTTTTTGAAAAAACGCGGCCAAAAACGCGGACCTAGGGGTATTTTGGCAAAAATTACAAGATTTGGGGCACTTTGGGTACTGATTTTTCAAAAAAGGGTATTTTAATTAAATTTCCTAAAAACAAAGTTTATCAATAATATACATCTTAATTAATTAATAACTTTTTAAAATAGTAATTTAAAATCATTTGTTAAAGTTTATTATTTATGAAAGAAAATAAATATAACTTTAATTTTTATATAAATTTAAGAACATTTTAAGAATTGTTATATTTGATTTTTGACCCACTAAATCTATTGAATAATAAAAATAATAATTAATGTGATTAATAATAATTCAAAATTATTAATAATTAATAATACTAAATAAGTAATATTAATTAATAACTAATAACTTAATCTTAAATAATAAGTAATAATTTAATATTAACTATTATTTAATTATTAATATAAATTCATAATTAAAAAGTAATATTGATTAATAGAATTAGTAATAATCATGGGTAAAAGTTGAAGAAAGTGACAAAAACCCACATTTTTTTAGTGAAACGGTAGTTCAAATAGTGCTTAAATAAACTTGATGGTCATCCAAACAAAGTTTTTCAAAAAAAAACTCAAAAACTAAGTTAGCTTATGGTAATCCAAGCAAAGTTTTTTAAAAGTGACTCAAAATATAAGGTAGCTTATAGTTGTTAAACAATGTCGAAAAACCTCCACAGTAAAACAGAAGTTTTTATAGGAACTCAGGTTCTTGTCTAAATACTTTTTCTTTTACCATTTTATTTTGTTTTAACAAATATATAGACCATATTTATAAAATATATAAATTAGAACTGATTAAAAAAATATAAATCAATGATTATAAAAATATATTTAGTTATTTTGTCTCATTTTTTGTTTACTTCTAATTCTTTATGCAAATTTTTTTATTTTGTATCAATAAGTTAAAGGTGGCGTTTGTTTCGCATATTCTAATGGAATCTGATAGAATTGGAATGTTGAATTCCATTGAACAAATTACATTCCTTTGTCTGGTTCATTTTTTTCACGGAAGGAATCTCTAAATTCCATCAAATTCCACAAATGAGGGAATTTAACATTCCTTAGCAACTACAAGGTATTTTGATGGAATGAAATTTTTTTTTTTCTTAACACCACATATGCCCTAATCCAATATAACCTAATCACATAAAACATATTTGATTAAACCACGCCTCCATCGGTTCCTTCTCCGAACCACCGCCGACCATTGCCGATCTGAACCACCGCCAATCTAAACCACTGCTGACCATCGACGATCTTAACCACCGCCGACCACCTCCGATCAGAACCACCGTCGATCTGAACCATCTCCGAGCACTACCCATCTGAACCACCATCGACCACCGCTGATTAGAACCACCGCCGACCACCACCGATCTGAACCACCCCCGACCATTGTTGATTTGAACCACCGCCGACCACCTCTGACCACCGCCGACTAATGCCGATCTGAACCACCACCGACCACTGTTGATCTCCGCCGACCACTTCCGACCACCGCTGATCAAAACCATCACCGACCACCGCCGATCTGAACCACCTCCGATCACCGAAGATCTGAACTATCAACGACCACCGACGACCATCGCCGGTCAGAACCACCGTCGACCATCGCCGATTTGAACCACCTCCGACCACCGCCGATCTGAACCATTGCCGACCACCGCCGATCTGAACCATTGCCGACCACCACCTATCTAAAGCACTATCGACCACCACTGATTTGAACCATCGCCGACCACCACTGATATGAACCACCGCCAACAACATTCGAAAAGGTATTTTGGTCATTTACCAATATTTCATTCCATTTTAAAAGCTATATTTTGTGAACCAAACAGACAGATTCCAATTCCCTTAGCAGATTCCATTTCAATTATGTCAACCAAACAAGTGGTCAAACCTGACAACATTTCATTCCAATTCCTTCAAAGTCAAATTCTTTTGACAGATTCCATTCCATCCAAAAATATCTTGCGAACCAAACGCCACCTTAGAGTAAATTATGTTTTTCGTTTATGTTGTATGTTAAAATTTGCAATTTTATTCCCTGTGGTTTAGTAATAACAGTTTTCGTCCTATAATTTGTAATTCATTGTTATTTTCATTCTTATAATTTATTGTTGTTTCGGTCCCTGAGGTGTACAATTCTTACTATTTTAGTCCCTTATACTTAAAGGTAGGAATTAGTATAGGGACGAAAATAGCAATAAATTATAACCCATAAGGACGAAAATAGCAATAAATTACAAACCACAATGACGAAAAAAACAATTTTAAACCATAGGGATGAAAATTAAAATAATTACCAAACCATAGGGACAAAAATCATAATTTACTCAAAGTTTTATTTTAAATAAGCAAATATATTTATATAATTATTAATAAATAAATTATATAATTATATCGTTATATTCTCATGTTTAGATTATTTTCAAATACTTACACACACACACATATATATATATAAGGGTGGATTCAAACGAGAACGCTAATTATTTAAGAAAACACGAGAACAGTCGTTAATGTATAAAATCATACATGATTCACGTACAAAATCATATATGATTCACACGACTTTTCCCCGCGACTTAAGTCAGGGTTGTGAATCCCAGTAACAGTGCAATATCAATAATCAATCAATGAAAACAATAAGAATATCACAAAACCTGGTCATATGATTGAGCTTTCAATGTGCGTATAAAAGGTGTAGCAGGAAAGAACAGTGATTAATTAACCTTATTCTAGGTTTAGAAAACTATTTATACCACAAAGGGTATTTACACTTTAAGCCCAATACTTCTATTCAACTAACAAAATACCCTAACAATCTTCCCTTTTGAATAGCAGTTCAAATTGCCGCCAATTGGGAATATATCTTCTCGTGGTTCTAAATTTGATCTCAAAGCTTCTCAACTCGCGTTTGTACTCTATACTTTCAGATAATAATTCGATTACTTCAAGTATGAGTCTTTTGTACTTAGGCTCTAAAGGCTTGACCCCTTTGTCATCTCGAGAAATTATGACACGCAACTTATCTCGAAGTAAATACAATGTACCATCGCAGTATCGGGCAATCTGGCTGAATCTCATGAAGCGCATTTCACCCTTGTCGTTTTTGAAAGTCATGTCGAATTCAGGAATTTCAAACAGTGTATCGACAGGTACATTCTCAATGTTGGGAAGACTTTGATCTAGTTTGAGTAGATTGATCTTTGGTTGATTGCTTTCAAGTCCCATTTGGAAGCCTTAAACATAAGATAGCTTTAATGCACTTTTCACATAACGCTTTATGGCTTCTAATGCATCATGGACTTCACGTGGGTGAATGGTTCTAGTCTTCATATCATGTAGCAAAAACTGAAGATCTGACAGCTCTAAGTTCTCAAAATCGGCTTTGGAGAACTCCCAGTTATTGCCATCATGTCTTGTCACATTGAAGACTGGATACCATACTCTGAGAAGACGGGAGGATGAAATCTGATTGATAGTCTTGATCTTGTACTTTTTTCTAACAGAATTGATTGGTTTGCCTTTCGTCTTTCGCATGTTTATGTACTCAATCTGTTTTTGTTTGTTCTTCATAGACCCAATACCGTACAGAGCAATCGGGTTGTACTCACGTATCAAGTGGGCAAAGATCTTCTTCTGTGATTCTTCTAGAAACGGTGTGAGAATGATCACCCTTTCCCTATTTAACAGTGAATCTGGTTGAACATTGACGGCTTCAAAATATGGGGGCTCTGATTGAGCTCGGCTGGATTGAACTGCCATTTAGGTAAGTAGAGGAATATCCATTGAATAGATCTCTGAGGGCGGATAGTGCTGTAAAGTTTGATAAAACAAATTGTCGCAGTCTCCTTATTGTAGAAACTCTTCATCATCAAAATAACACAAATCATTAACTTCAGCTTGTATCACGACTAGAGCACGTTCATTGATTGACTGTTAAACCAAAGGATCTATTTATGATTTGAAATCGATGAGAGCCCATTCATCCGGTTCATCGGATGTCCATCTATCACTTTCCTCAGGCTTTTCAACCGTTGGATTTGCATCAGTAGATATAATCATGTCCACAACCCTTTCATGTTCCTAAGCCTGACCCTGTTCTTCGTTTTGGACAAGTATAGACGTGTTTTTCTGTACCTCGGTCGATTTCTCTACATTTTCTATCTTTGGCTCAGATAAACGTGGGCGATTCTCCCTCTCACGGTGATCAAGCTAAACTTGATCATCATGTCTGCGCTTGAACCCCTGTGCTTGATCGTTGAGGTGTTCTCCAACGAGGAAACTATGTTAGAAAGTGTATCAAGAGTTTGTTGCACAGACTGTAGGGTGTCGGTTAGGTTCTAGATAGCATCAGGTAAGATAGTAGATGGTGGTGTGGATGGAGGTGTTTGTACTTGCGAACGAAGTAAGGTTAGTAGACCGTCTTCATTGGAGGACTCGGTGTTGGATTGGGACAATAATTTTGTAAGTAACATGGCTTTCAGATCATTGACTGAGTAGTCGGAAGGTGGAGGTGGTAGATGTGTTTGGGTTTCAGGCTTAGTCATGACACCTTTGCCTTTGATCAATCGCTTGAGCTCATCCACCTAGTGTTTCATGGTCACCTCCATGTAAGTTTGGACAGCCTTTAGGGCGCCATCTAAATGTTCCCTTGAGACAAACTCGGGTAATCTAACACCTGGGCCACATAGACTTCCAGTCGTGGTAACAACTATTGAGTGGATAGTCATACCGCCTACGTTCACAACTGGCGTGATGATGGTTGTGGTAGGACTTCCACCTAATCCTCGTAATCCACCAAGAGGTAGAGTTACTATAGGCGTTTTGACTGGGTCACAAAGACTTCCAGCAATAGCAGATGATTGTGTTTGTGTCCTAGCCAAAGAAAGAATATCAACAAGTGGCTCTAGACGCAAAGGTGCACAGAAATATGTCGAGGACTGGGGCAGGAGTCCTCTTGTTTCAATACCTAAACTCTCCAAGTGAGAGACAGGTAGACAATGTGGTATATGCTCGTGTAAAAGTGAAACTGACATCTATTGAGAGATGTCAGAGTGGCTCGGGGAACTGTGCAATTGCATCGCTAAGTCCACGATGGCTTCTTCAATACTCTATCCCAACACATGAGACGGAGTACTAGATGTGGGTACCTGGTTGACTCTATTTTGGGGGAGGTCAACTTGAGTTTGTTGCCTCATCACACGTGTACGCTCTAGATTGTGCTTATTTCTCCTTTCTCTCATGCTCGCCATATTAACATTTTCGACTGAAACTCCCTCTCCTATCCTTATTTCTCCACTAGAGGTTGGGGTACCAGGAATGGGTTGTTTGCGGAACTGGTCGTCGTCATCATTAGAGTCAGAAGACTCGCCAGATGATTATGTTGACCCGTCGTCCGATTCAGATTCAGTGTCAGAAGATGAGTGTGTACCTTCGGTGTCGGATGCGGAGGTTTCTGCAATGACTCGTACATCATGCAATGTAGGCTCAAGCTCTGGAAGCTCTTGGTCATTCAAGGGTGGTGTAACTAAATGGCAGGAAGAACTAGGAACACGTTGTCACACGACACCACCCTCTCCAGATCCCCTTACTATATTTTCTCTCATCACACCCTGTTCGGGAGTCCGAACTCTCTACCACCTCTAGTACGTGGACCATCACGCCGCTCTGGTCGTTCTCCTTGGGAAGGTCCTTCCGGTTCTAGACGGGCCATAGGAGCATCAATGTTGTGTGTGTTCTTATAATCTATCACACTTGGTGTCATTTAACGTGCTTATGCTAGTAGGCCGTCAGGAATTCGCCTTGAGACCACATTTTCAATTTTGGGTTTATTTTGTAAACGATACATACGGTTTTGAGGATATACCATGTGTGAATATCGGTGAGAAATAGCGGGATAGACATTCATGAAGTGGTGGATGATGATTTGGAGAAACCACATGAATGGTACAAAGTTCCTCCTCTTGTTGGAGTCGTTGTCCCTCACCTTCTGAACAAGTTCATACCAAAGTATGTCGGTAAAGTCAACATGGCGGTGGAAAGCACCGCCGTGAAATAGTCGCAGAAAGTTGGCGCTGCTCTAGTCGATGCCCTTTGTTGTAGAAGAGACACATCGATTAAGAATCGTGAACGTGTACCAAAGAGCTGTCAGGTGTTGGAGGTTGAATGACGATGTTTGTGTAAGCGCCTTTGAGTATCCCAGGGAATAAATGTTGCCACATAGAATAGTTCAGGAATTAAGGTTTTCTAGTTTCAATCTATAAATACGGTTTAGCCCTCACTCGCCGGTGGGTGAAGTAAGAGGGTGCAGGAAAGGAAGAGATACATGAAGCAATCACTTGGTGGAAAAGGAAGTGATTGAGCGATGACAACCAGGACTGATGGATCGAATTTGTGTTTGTCGAGTACAGATGTAACACCCGAGAAATTCAGGTAAGTATTCAGTATTTGTAATACCATTTTTAATGTTAGAATGGTAGTCTTGGACGTGATTAGCTTTATAATTATCATAATCTAACTTCACTTATAAGAACTTACTGATAAATCTAATCCATGGGAACTGTTGTGAGATCGATCGAGATTTTTGGGCCTTGGGGGCTTGGTGCGACAGTGACAAGCGACTGTGCCCAGGGGAACTGTCGCAAGTCACAATCGCTGGAAGAAATCAGAAGGTGGGGGTTGGGGTTGACAAGCGACTGTGCCCAGGTTTGGACCGTAGGTGGGTAAGGAGGTGCGACTATGACCCTGCGACAGTGCCAATGGCATTGTCGCCAGGCACTGTCGCCGACGGGGAAATGTTGGTATAAAAACCCTCTTTGACCGATCCATTCATTACTCTCATCATAAATCAGATTCAACTTCGGGTTGGGAGCATATTTAGGCGATTTTCTTCTTCATATTCCATCTCCTCATTAATTCTAAGGTTTTGGGTTGGTAGAATCTTTATTGGAAGTAGTTGGGTAGATAAAGAGCATTCATTGTGGTTCTTGGCAAGATTCAAGATCCAAGGCTTCAAGCAACCAACTACCTCTTCTTCTAGAGTTTTTATATAAAACCTAGATTGTGAGTTCCTATCAACCATTTTCAAATGAAACATACATTTTAACATGCTACTTGTTTTTATTTCATGATTATGCATTTATCTGATCACCTGATAAGTTTGACCTAACTATTACTTTTGGTATTTGTTGGGTTTTGGTTAATGTTCTTTATGTGGGACTTGATGAGGCTATTACTGGAAACTATTGGTTATGATATTATGCCGTTATGTGATTGGTGAATATTGTTGATGCAATTGCATGTTTAAGGGTTTTAGACCTAAAATGAGTTTTGAACTACGTAAGGTCTTATACATGTGTATCTTGTTGATATGAAATATGTATAGAGATAGACGATGTATGTGTAATGGATGAACCATGAGTAAGCACTAGGAGGATGTAGTCTTAGGGTGCCACTGTGACAGTGTGCACCTAGACCTCCGCTATTTGGAGTAATGCCTGGGAGGTAGTCTTCAAGTGCGCCGGGCCTTCGGGATGTTGCTCACGAGAGTGAACATCAAGGTACATTGACTTTAGGTGAAACTCTTTGGTGTGATGGGTATCCCCCATTGATTCCTTTATGGCCCTTATTGTCTATAACTAATTTAATTGATTATGTCATGTTATTGTTCAACTCACTAGGCTCGTTTGGCCTAACACTTGATTGTTTTGATGTGTATCGCAGGTTCTAGCGGCGCGCCCGCCAAGATGGTTTAGTTGACATTAGAGACGAGCTTGGGAATATTTTGGAACGCCAATTATAGAAGTCACATTTTGGAGTTGGATGACAACTTGAGTTAATCTTTTTCCTAGATAGGATTTAGATTAGAGGGTTGTTTTTCCCTCGTTGTTTATTTATTACAAACTTGTAATTATAACAAGCGTATATTGTTCCTTTTTTGGGAAGACTCATGATTTGGCATATTTTATATACCACATTTCCAATTCCGGAAATTTTTGTTTGTCCCAATTTTGGGGTGTTAGAAGTTGGTATCAGAGCTATAGTTTAAGCGAAGTAGGTGTCAATTTTAGTATTCCTAGACTTAAACTGCTTGTGCCTATAGTATCACTGTCCATACGAGTAGAGCATTCCTAGGTGGGGAGAGTATTAGGATTACGGAATTGCAATGATTGAAAATTGTGATGATGATAACGAGAATTCTTATGTAATATACGTTCACGGTTTCACTTGGTCGGTGCTATTATGAACTTATAAATACGTGAGTGTGCTTGAAACTGTTATTATAATGAGTAATCTTTGTAGTAGTATCTATTGAACCGCTAATCTTTCAAAGAATTAATCGGTATGATCTTTATCATGTGTGACGGTTCACAATGATAAATACTAGGAATCGGGTGGTGGTACCCAATAAAGGTAATGAGATGAGTGTCACAGCTCCAGAGACTTCAAGAAGGGTAAATCCAACGGTTGTTCCGACTGTTCCTCAAAGGACCACCTTGTTGGAGGGAGTGGTGGACCAAGTTCCCCAAGTGAATTTGGAGACCGACAACCCGGTAGTCCAAGAAGTGGGCCCCCAGTCAGTCTTATTGGCAAGTATCATGCAGATGATGAATTCTGCAATGGACAAGCGGGACGAACGATTCATGAAGATATTAGAGGACCGTGATACAAGAAACCGAAGACCCGAAGCAATGGGAGACAATGCGCTGATTGGATCGGGTGGTGTCGATAATGCAATTGGGACGGAGGAGCATGTGATTAGAGCCGAAAAGAAGAAAGAAGGGGGTTGCTCCTTTAAATCATTTTTATGCAGTCGACCTCCAGAATTCTCCGGAACGACTAATCTAGTTGCGTGCGTGAACTGTAAACAAGATGTAGAGATGGCATTCAAGTCAAGTGAATGCGGCGACTCTCGGAGGGTCAAGTTTGCGTCTCAACTACTTAGAGGGGATGCGTTGAGTTGGTGGAACGTTACCCGAAAGACTCTTACACCGGAGATTTCGGCTAAGCTTACTTGGCCAACCTTCAAGAAAAAGATCATGGAGAAATACTGCAATAAAAGGGCTCCCGACAAGATAGAAGAAGAGTTCCGGAATCTGATGAAGGGTAGTATGTCGATCGCCGACTACTCAAAGCAATTTATGGATAAGCTCAATCTAGTTGATCATTTGGCAACTGATGAGAGGTCGAAGATAAAGGCCTATTTGATAGGATTACCAGCGGAAATGAAGACAGGTGTGAGGAACGCGCTGGTGAACACTTTCCAAGAGGTCATCGAGGAGTCTCAATTGGTGGAGGATGATATCATACAAGAGAGAGAGGAGAATAAGCAACAAGGAGAGAAACGAAAGTGGGAAGGACCAACCGGGCCCGTCCGACCATCCAAACCCTTTAACGGGGGAAGGATCATGGAGCCGTGACGTGAGGCGAGGTGGTGCCTCAAATGTAAGAGTGAGCACTTCGGTACTTGCAATCTGAAGCCCTTCTCTAACACAATGGAGTGCTTTAAGTGTGGGCGGAAGGACCACATGAGTAGGAATTGCCCCTCCCGGGGAGTTTGCTATGAGTTTCGGGAGCCGGGGCACATCAAGAGAGATTGTCCCAAGCTGGCGAGGGGACATCAAGGAGTTTCAAGCGGGGTCGTACCAAAGAAAGAGATTCCTCCGAAGGTGCCAAGTCGGGTCTTCCAAATGACTGCGGATGAAGCAAGAGTGACAGCGAATGTTGTGTTGGGTATGTTTTTAGTGAACTTTCAACCTACGCGTGTCTTATTTGATTCCGGTGCGAACCGATCCTTTGTGTCTACTTCGTTTTGCAAGAACTTCTCTACTCCTATTAGCTTTTTAACTGATGCTCTAGTGCTAGAGGTAGCTAATGGAGATCATATGTTAGTTCAGGAATGTTACGTTCGGTGCACCTTAGATTTAGATGGGGAGTCCTTGTCAATAGATTGGCTATCCAAGCACGACGCCGGTATATTTTGTTCCTAAAAGATGATTCGAGTACCCTCGCCGAAGGGTGGAGAGGTGATAATTTACGGGGAGAAGAATCGGAAGGCCAACACGATCATCTCGGCAATCAAAGCACGTAAGAGACTAACCAAGGGGTGTGCATCCTACTTGGCCTACGTGATCGATGCAAAACTAGAGAAGGGGAAGGTAGAAGATGTGGACGTAGTGTGCGACTACCCGGATTACCGCCGGAATGACAAGTGGAGTTCCATATCGACCTCACTCCGGGCGTGCACCGATCGCTCGTGCTCCTTATCGTCTAGCCCCGACGGAAATGCAAGAGATGATGACGTAACTACAAGAACTTCTCGAGAGGGGATTCATACGACCGAGCTCGTCGCCGTGGGAAGCTCCGGTGTTATTCGTAAAGAAGAAGGACGAGTCTATGCGGATGTACATCGGTTACCGTGAACTCAACAAGGTCACCGTGAAGAACAAGTATCCACTTCCTAGGATCGACCACCTCTTCGATCAATTGCAAGGAGCGGAATGTTTCTCTAAGATAGATTTGTGGTCCGGTTACCACCAAGTACGGGTGAAGGAGAACGATATTCCGAAGACGGTGTTTCGACGGCGTTTCGGACGAGATACAGTCATTATGAGTTCCTAGTCATGCCATTCGGGTTGACTAATGCTCCGGACGTATTTATGGATTTTATGAACCGAGTATGTCGACCTTTCTTGGACAAATCGGTGATAGTCTTCATTGACGATATTCTGATCTATTCGCGGGACGAGGTCGAACATCGAAAACATTTACGAGATGTTTTGGAAATTCTTCGGAAAGAGAAGCTATTCGCGAAGTTTTTGAAGTGCGAGTTTTGGCTTCAAGAAGTCCAATTATTGGGTCATGTGGTATCCAAGGACGGAGTGAAAGTAGACCCGACAAAGATTGAGGCGATGATGAATTAGGAACCATCGACGAGTCCAACGGAGATAAGAAGCTTTTTGGGTTTGGTCGGCTACTACCGACGATTCATTCAAGACTTTTCAAATATCGCTTCTCCACTCACGTCGCTGACAAGAAAGAACGTCAAGTTCTTATGGACCGAAACGCAAGAGAAATCCTTCCGGACACTTCAAAGGAAACTGTGTGAGGCGCCAATTCTATCATTACCCGAAGGATCCGACGATTTTGTGGTTTATAGCGACACCTCTAAATTGAGCCTCGGGTGTGTGTTGATGCAAAGGGGGAAAGTGATAGCGTATGCATCGCGACAAATCAAGGATCACGAGAAGAATTATCGTACTCATGATTTGGAATTAGGGGCAGTGGTATTTGCTTTGAAACTATGGCGGCACACTACCTCTACAGGACTAAGTGCACACTATTCACCGACCACAAAAGCTTAAAGTACATATTCGACCAAAAAGACCTCAACATGCAACAAAGGAGGTAGTTGGAGATTTTGAAAGATTATGATTGCGAATTGCTTTACCACCCCGGTAAGGCCAATTTTGTGGCGAATGCTTTGAGCCGAAAGAGTTACGGGAATGAAGTCAAGGTAACCCTTACTAGAATTGATGTAATATCAAGCCTAGTGGAGGACATCAAGGTGAGTCAAGCTGAAGCACTTCGTGAAGAGAACCTCAAGGCCGAAGTCATGGTCAAACAACGGGAGATATTGAAGGAAGATAGTCGCAGGCTTGAGCTATTAAAAGGAAGGATTAGGGTGCCGAAGATTGGGGGAAACCATGAGTTGCTCTTGGCGGAGGCTCATAAGTCAAAGTACTCCATACATCCCGGTAGCACCAAGATGTATAGAGGTTTAAAGTTACACTATTGGTGGTCGGTGATGAAACTCAATGTGGCCAACTATGTGGAAAGGTGTGTCACATGCCTTCAAGTCAAAGCGGAACATCAAAAGCCTTATGAAAGTTTGCAACCACTAGCCATTCCGGAATGGAAGTGGGAGCGTATCGCGATGGACTTTGTCACTAAGCTACCGAGGACCTTGAAGGGACACGACACAATTTGGGTGGTGGTGGATCGACTAACGAAAAGCGCGCTCTTTTTGGTGATGCGAGAGACGCTGTCGATGGACAAATCAGCTAAACTATACATTGATGATGTGGTGTCACGTCATGGTGTCCCACTATCCATTGGGTCGGATCGGGATAGTCAGTTCACTTCTAAGTTTTGGGATAGACTACAGAAAGAGTTGGGCACGAGAGTCAAATTGAGTACGACCTATCATCCTCAAACCGACGGTCAAAGTGAGAGGAGAATCCAAACTTTTGAGGGCATGCTTCGTTCGTGTGTCATAGACTTTGGAGGAAATTAGGATTCACATCTACCATTGGTGGAGTTTGCGTACAATAACAGTTATCACACGAGCATCGGAATGACACCGTTCGAAGCGCTATACGGACAGAAGTGTAGGACACCGGTGTGTTGGCTCGAGGCGAGAGAAAGGCAATTTGCGGGACCGGAAATAGTACAAGAAATGGCAGATAAGGTGAAAAGTATCCGAGAGCGTTTGAAGGCGACCCAAGACTGACAAAAGAGCTATGCGGACAAAAAGTGAAGACCGGTCGAGTTCCAAGTGGGAGAGCGGGTTATATTTAAGGTGTCACCATGGAAGGGGGTCATCCATTTCGGGAAGCGTGGAAAACTTAGTCCTCGTTTTCTTGGACCCTTCACCATTTTGGAGAAGATTCGACTCCAAGCCTATAGATTGGACTTGCCACCATAAATGGACGGGATCCACCCTACATTTCACGTGTGTTACCTTCGCAAGTGCTTAGACGAAGAGGAAAGCGTCATTCCTTTAACGGAAATTCGAATGAACAGCGGAAACCGATGTGTGGAAGAGTCGGAGGCCATTTTGGAATCAAAGACAAAGCGGTTAAGACATAAAGAAGTAACAATGGTCAACGTTCAATGGAGACACCATCGGGGTGCCAATGTGACATAGGAATCGGAAGAAGACATGAAGAAAAGATATCCTCATTTGTTTGGTGGATAAGATTTCGAGGACGAAATCCTCATCAGGTGGGGAGGATTGTAACACCCGAGAAATTATGGTAAGTATTCAATATTCGTAATACCATTTTCAATGTTAGAATGGTAGTCTTGGACGTGATTAACTTTATAATTATCATAATCTAACTTCACTTATAAAAACTTGCTGATAAATCTAATCCATGGGAACTGTTGTGAGATCGATCGAGATTTTTAGGCCATGGAGGCTTGGTGCGACAATGACAAGCAACTGTGCCCAAGGGTACTGTCGCAAGTCACAATCGCTGGAACAAATCAGAAGCTGGGGGTTGGGGAGTGACCTTGCCACAACGACAATGCCTTTGGGCAAAGTCGCAGGGCATTGTCGCTAGTTTTGGACCGTAGGTGGGTAAGGGGGTGCGACTATGACCCTGCGACAATGCCAATGGCATTGTCGCCGGGCACTGTCGCCGACGGGGAAATGTTGGTATAAAAACCCTCTTTGATCGATCCATTCATTACTCTCATCATAAATCAGATTCAACTTCGGGTTGGGAGCATATTTAGGCGATTTTCTTCTTCATATTCCATATCCTCATTAATTCTAGGGTTTTGGGTTGGTGGAATCTTTATTGGAAGTAGTTGGGTAGATAAAGAGAATTCATTGTGGTTCTTGGCAAGATTCAAGCTCCAAGGCATCAAGCAACCAACTACCTCTTCTTCTAGGGTTCCTAAGTTTTCTAGGGTTTTTATACAAAACCTAGATAGTGAGTTCCTATCAACCATTTTCAAATGAGATATACATTTTAACATGCTACTTGTCTTTATTTCATGATTATGCATTTATCTGATCACCTCATAAATTTGTCTAACTATTACTTTTGGTATTTGTTGGGTTTTGGTTAATGTTCTTTATGTGGGACTTGATGAGGCTATTACTGCAACATATTGGTTATAATATTATGACGTTATGTGATTGGTGAATATTGTTGATGAAATTGCATGTTTTAGGGTTTTAGACCTAAAATGGGTTTTGAACTATGTGAGGTCTTATTCATGTGTATCTTGTTTATATGAAATATGTATAGAGATGGACGATGTATGTGTAATGGATGAACCATGAGTAAGCACTAGGAGGATGTAGTCTTAGGTTGCCACTACGACGGTATGCACCTATACCTCCGCCATTTGGAGTAATGCCTGGGAGGTAGTCTTCAAATGTGTCGAGCCTTCGAGATGTTGCTCACGAGAGTGAACATCAAGGTACATTGACTTGAGGTGAAACTCTTTGGTGTGATGGGTATCCCCCATTGATTCCTTTATGGCCCTTATTGTCTATAACTAATTTAATTGATTATGTCATGTTATTGTTCAACTCACTAGGCTTGTTTGGCCTAACACTTGATTGCTTTGATGTGTATCTCAGGTTCTAGCGGCGCGACTGCCAAGATGGTTTAGTTGACATTAGAGGCGATCTTGGGAATATTTTGGAACGCCAATTATAGAAGTCAAATTTTGTAGTTGGATGACAATTTGAGTTAATCTTTATCCAAGATAGGATTTAGATTAGAGGGTTGTTTTTCCCTCATTGTTTATTTATTACAAACTTGTAATTATAACAGACGTATATTGTTCCCTTTTTGGGAAGGCTCGTGCTTTGGCATATTTTATATACCACATTTCCAATTCCGGAAATTTTTGTTTGTTCCAATTCTGGGGTGTTACAACAGATATGACAGTGGAGATATGGAATATCTGCTGGAAGAGCTCTCGTGTAACTGTGATTGGGGTAGCGTCAATGTGTGCCTCGAGACGGTTTCGCATCTACTCTGCTACATAGGTGAGTGAATGCCAGAGTTGTTGGAGATAAAGTCTTGGGACCTCGACAGTGGTCGTGAGAGCATAGCTGTGAGGGTGGCCTCGGAGGATCTTGACAACCACTTGGTTTTGGCACCGGAGTGCGTCAATATCCAGATGGAAGTTATTTGGAGTGAGCGGTAGAAAATGATCAGTAAAGAATTTGAAGTTAGCATGTACGTTTAATGGTATCATAAATCCTAACTTAAAGTACCAATCATAATGCCGGTTTGAATTTTAGCGGAAAAAGCAAAGCAAACATGGTAACAAATAGTGAAGCAGGTGGAAATCCAGGTAGAGCCTAGGAACTATGTGTATCCGGTTTTACCGGAGAATGGAATACCCGGGATAAATGTTCAGGGTCGAAGCCAGGAGGCGGTAAGAACCAATGAGTCGGTAAACCCGAGAGACAGGAAAAACCGGGAGGTAGCGGAGTCAGTAAATAGCGTACCCAGGTCCGACACCAGGAGATGGTGGAATCCGGGTTTAGCGCTACCCGTAAGTCGGGAAGATCCGGGGTCGATCGAACCGAGAATACGATGGAAACAGGGTCGGTGCTGGGAATCGGTCTGGGAGACGGTGCCCGGAGTTCGGTCAAACCTAAACTAATGTAAAGTAACATGAAGCATATCGAAGGTTAAGCAAGCTAGATGAATATGCACAACAAAGAAAAAACTTACCCCAATGACGGGTTCATCCCTAAAACCCTAGATTATGGCGTCAGAATTGATCGACGCAATGGGGTAGATGATAAACTTAAAACAAACAAGAAAATCGAAGACATACCTGATTGATGAGGGCTATAGGGCAATCTGGTGAGAGAGGGGAAGAAATCGACCGAGGTTTGTCAAGAGTTTAGAGAGAGAAGCGAGAGAGATTTTAAAAAGACAGGGACCGCTATGGTGGTTTCCCATATCGTTGGGGTTTAAATACCGCCTAAGGCGGTTTCTGCGAGCCGACTTAATCGGTCCGAGTGAGGCGGCGCCCGGGTAAGCTGGGTTCCCGGTGAGGCGGTTTCCTGGGTAAGTCAGTCCCGGTTAAGCCTAAGTCCGGTATATCCAGGTTATTGGTCCCGATCCGGGTTTGGTTTCCAGAAGGAGTCTTCATTCGGATTTCAAAAAAATATGACATCTTGACAGGCTTGAAAAACACTTCAGACATTAGAAACAAGTTTAAACAAAGTTATTTTCCCCATACTACTTCGCTTTGAGACACTCATGGAAAACTTTGTTATCAAAGAGCCAACAAACTAAATGACAATAAAATTAGAAATCCCCCTTAACCGAAGAGAACACTTCGAAATACAAACTCTTTGCGTTTGTTCCCCTTGACTTGTGCAAGATTTGATATAAAACTTGGAGATGAGAAGTAATTGTGCCACTCCCCTCAAAAATATGAACTAAGGAACTTACTCAAGTTCATGCGGTGTTGCTCCCCCTGAACACATGAACAAACCATCAAACATACAGGTAACGACATATGAACCAACTTATAGAAAATAAATGAAAGGTCACTAAACAGACTAGAATGAAAACAAGATGAAATCTAACTTATTAATACAGAAGTTTTAACTTTAATGAGAGTCGTACAAGTAGGATGCAATGATAGGTCCACTTTCAATAATCAAACAAGAATTCAATCACAAATCTCATATTATTTCATAGATCTTGAACTTTCTCTTTCTACAAGAATGATACGTATGTTATTTTTCTCTCTACAAATCTTCTCACTAGAATATTACTATCAAAGCTCTACAAACTTAATGCTTACAAAAACCTATTTATACTTCCTAACTACAAGCTTAAAACAAACTACTTTGACTTACATTGACTAAAGTTATTTTGACTTTCTTTGACTTTTAACAACATTGACTTTACAAACAATTACAATTAAATCATTTTAATCTTGAATACAACAATTCGTTTTTAGTCCCTATTTTGTATTTTTCTTAATTTTTAGTCATCTTTGTTCGTTTTTTAGTCATTTTTGTTCGTTTTTTAGTCATTTTTTTTTGTTTTTTCGTTTGTGTCATGTTTAGTCCTTGTTTTTCATTTCTTTTTCATTTTTAATCTTTTTAGTGTCATTTTTGTTGTTTTATCTGCATTTTGAGCGTATCTGATATATTTTTCTGTATTTTTGCAAATTAAAATTTTCAAGTCTATTTTCCGCGCTGATTTTTCAGAATTAATTTTTGGAAAACAAATTCACAATTTGTTTTTCAGATTTTAATTCTCTGACAATATTTTTGATTTTAATTGTTTTGTTCATATTTTTAAGAGTGTGGAAATAATTCAACTTCTAATCGAAGTTTTCTCTTGACGGTCCTTCTGTCAGATTTCAAGATGCCATATACTGATGAGAAGGGAAATATGGTCTTAACAAAGAGAGACTGTGCAATTGCTTACATGCCTGAAATACCTACACTTGAAGTAGAAAGAGATAATTTGAAGATTCAGAATTTGTCTCTTCATGATCAGATTAAGAAATCCACTTCTGACTCTAAGATTGATTTTGTAGGATTAATTGAGTAAAAAAAAAGAGATTTCAAATCTTCAAATCAAACTAAAGAAGTGTGAAGAGGAATCCACAATATTTAGAGCAAGTAGTACAAATAATGTGTGGTCCAAGAAGGAATTAATGCAAAGAGAAATTGATGATCTTAGAACCAGAGCAAATATTGCTGGAGAAACATGTGTTGCACTTAGAAAGACAAATACATAACTATTTTATGTGAGAGACAGATTGAAAGAAAATATTTCAGTCTTGAAATTGAGATAAATGTCTTCAAAGAAAAATTCAGTCAAGAACAGGATACCACAAGCCTACAAGATGATCAGAAGAAACTTTAGGAAAACTCATTGCAAAGAGAAAATGCTGAGTTGAAATAGAAGATTTCTGAATTGCAACATCATAGTATCCAACATACATACAAGTTTAAGAAAGAAAGAGAAGAGGTTGACAATGAAAGAAACGCTTTTTGCACAGAAGTTCTCAAAATTTTCAAGAAAATCTTTTGAAGAGAAGGAAGCAATTGAACTCAAGTGTACAAAACTGTCAAAGCAAGTATCGGATTTCGAGAAAGTGTTGATCATTGACAGAGATAACTTGGAAAAAGAAAGAAAGGTATTTGAAGTTAAACGAAAATATTTTGATACAAAGATTATTGATTTTGCAAGAAAAATATATGATTTAGAGGTTTTATTGAAGAAAGAAAGAAAAGGTTTTCAAGAGAATAAAATTGTTTTTGAGAAGGAAAAGAAAGGTTTTGAAAAGAAAAACATTGAAATTTTCAATGAAATATCTGATAGAAGAAAGACTTTAGAAAAATATTTTGTAGAAGAAAGACAATTCTTTGAGGCTGAGATTTCCAAGCTTACAAAGAAATTATCTAGGTTATCTACAGAGATTATGAAAGAGCAGTTGGTAAAGTCTGATTTGCAAAACAAATATGATTTGTTGTTTGAAGAGAAAAATGTTTTGTTTAACAAAGTAAAAGAATTTGAAGGCATAAACTTTCAGGTTGAGTTATCTGAACAACATAGTCCGGATACTATTGTTCAATCTCCATATGATGATTCAACTGATCTTGTGCATTCTTTTAAAACTACTTCAAATTCATTTTATGCAAACATTTCTTCAAAATAAAAAACCTTTTTGACAGATCAACTTTGTCCTTCTAATCTTTTCAATAATCCTCTGTTCCATAGTTCAGATAATCATGTTTCAAAGCCTAAAGATAAAAATATTTTCAAGAAAGAAAAGATGGTTTGGAGAAGAAAAGACTTATCTTCTGAGACAGATACTTCAAAGTCATCTGTTCCTATGCCTCAAGTGAACAAGAAGAACAATGCTTCCAAAGGTAAATCTTTTGCTAAACCTGATCTTGTTTATTCTATAAATCAGTTAATCAGGTTAGCTCAAAATAAAATTTGTTGTTCTTACTTTGGAACTGATGATTTTGTTAATAAGAATTATGCTCATTCCTGGTATGGATCTTACAATATTACTTCCAAAAGAACTGCAAATAAAAGATCTGGACCCAAGTTCTAGTGGGTACCAAAAGCTACTCAATCTGTTTTGCAAGCACCTCATGTGTTGGGGGAGTGAGAGCATAGACTTCTGAATACAACAGTTCAGAACTCGTACTTCAACGAATGTTGGCTTCTAACCACTACACTTTAGAACCCGTACCTCAGAGATCAAGTTTGACTTCTAAACACAACAAATTAGGACTCATACTTCAAGGTGCGTTTGGTATGCAGACTGGATGGGACAGGACGGGACAAAAAAAATAGTCACATGTTTGGTATGCTATGGGACAAAAGTCACATGGGACAAAAATCAGATTTCATGGGACAAAACTTAAGTTTTTTAGTTCAACCAAAATAGGTGGAACAACATGGGACTAAATGTAAGATTACAATATTACCCTCTTTCTAACATTTGATTTTAATCCTAAACTAAACGTGGGACAGACAGTTAGTCCCGTCCCGTCCCGTCCCATCCAGTCTGCGTACCAAATGCTACCTATACTTTGAATTTGAATTTATGTCAAAACCAATAATTATTTGTCTAATGGAAAAATCTCTATTAAAATGCTATTAAGGTATTAAAATATTAAAATTGGTTTCATATGTCAAACTTATAGTCATTTTGACCTCATTCAGTTGCTCTAGTATTAACAATGTTATATTTAAATGAAATAAATCACAAGATATCGACTAGATTTTGTCAAACAGGTGTAAACAACCCTTCGGTTTCTAGGGACTTAAAGAAATCCATGTGATTCCTCTACTTCCAGGAAATCCAATAGATTGAGTGATTTCTTTTTCGCAAATTGAAATATTGATGAAGTATTATCAACAAAATTAAAGAATACAAAAATCCAATATGGTTATGATAATGAAATTTCATACATAAAATAATAATTATAACCACAATCCACTATCTTATCAAACAGAAAATCATATATTATCCCTTATATACGTAAATGGTTGAAACAACTCATCCCAAAATCAACGTCGTAAAATCAAAAGAATCTGAGTACCATAAATGAGTATATAAATCTCCTTTTGAAAAGTATAAGAAAATACCAAAAGTCCATAAACTCTCTATTGACCCTAAAATCAACCTCTTGAAAAGTTACAAGCAAATACCCTCATGTTTTGAGACGACATATAAGTCCAAACTTTCATAGGAATACCTTTACTAGAAACCCCCAAAGAACTGTGGGATGTCTCGAAAGGGATAATCGGGAGTATTAATGAATATGTACTTCCCGAACTAATCGTATAGTGGAATGAAACCCACTTACTCGATTACAAAAAGGTAATTGGTTTCAACAAATAAATTTTATATCCAAAACGTGTCTCAATCTCTGTGGCAAGGAACTCACAGAAGATGACATGATTCCTAACATTATTTCCACCTTTCATATATAAGTAAATATTAATGAAGCAATTTAAGCTGGAATGAATCCTTTAGACAAACTCATCAACATACTGTAAGTGGTTGAGAGACACAACAAGGTTATTTCAAATAACAACACCAGATATGTCGGGATAAAGAAAATTCCCGAGATCAATAATGAAAGTATTAGAGGTGGAAACAACACTAAAGAATAGTAAGTGAAAGACAATTTCTCACACGTGGCATCTATGTACCACGTGGACAAGACCGTGGAAAGGGTCAGGGTCATGACACTAGTTGGAAGGATTTTCCACTCCTTGGAGCAGAGATGCAACTACTGCCCAGTTGATATTGCATAGTCAAAGAAGAAATACATTAATTACCAATTATTTCGAAAAGGGAACAAGTTGTAAATGAACTATATCATATCTATGATTGGTTGAGTAAAATTTTATTTGAATGTGTTTTAACTATCAAATTAATTGCTTCTGCAAATATACACTCGAGTTTATAACAATTATAGATGTAAAAAAAGAAAATACATCAAAACAAATACAAAACTCTCAATATTCTTCGTTACGTGTAGGAATGTATCGAGAAGAACATGAATTTTTTGACCTCTCAAACAATTTAAAGAGATAAACTAATATTTACTTTATAATTCATCCAACCAGAATACTTAGACGATATATTGTCATTTTCTTGTTGGTACAAGATTAATAGTCACTGAAGCACTATATCAATAGAAACCCTGCTAAGATATTCATTATAAGAATGGAAATGGGTATATGTACCTCAACTCTAATAATATGAAAGGAACATATATTAGAGAAATTAACGTGTTAAATTAGTAGATTATCTAGGTCATTAAATCATATTTTGTCACCAATAAAGAACTTTGGGACAATGAAAAATATATGTTTCGACATGACCATGTAGGACACCATGGTCATGACATAGTGATCCATGCAATGCAAAATATACATAGACACATTCTCTTTCGAGTGAAAGGCAAAATGAGGAAAATTGCAACTGTTGACTTTTGCAGCATAAGAAGCAACAACACCATCATCATATGCCTTCTCAAATACCTAAAACTTTTGTATTCCCTGATCCTTAGCCAAGACAGGAATGAGACCATCATAAATCTAAGGATATAATACAAAAATATTCCATTCTTACAACAAATACAAGGTGAGGCCATTAAAGTATGGTATGGTTCTGGTTTTGACACGATGAACGCATGTCGCATTATTGTCCCCATGAAATGTTGCACTCCTAGAACTAGTTATACGTTAAAGGGCTCACCACCCTGATTATCTCATCAAGTCTATATGACTTGGAATGCTGGAGAATCTACATCATAAGGATTTGATGATTATTGTATATGTATTGGGATAACTGTGAAGTTTCCTATACCCCATGTGTATATATAAAATGGTCTCGTAAAAGTTGTTATCAAAAGAATATTGATTGTATCTAGGGAATTGGTTATGCGCACCAATTTACCCACATCTACCAGGGGTTATGCAAATTTACTTGCAGCTTTATTTATTCGTTTTTAGACCCACTACTAGCTAACCAGTCTCATGCCTACCACTTGGTAACTGGATATAAGCCTGATATTTTACATTTGCGCATGGTTGGTTATGTAGTATGTGTGTCAATTGCGCCCCACAGCGCACCAAAATGGGTCCTTCAGAAGACGATTCGGTATATGTTGGATATGAATCCCCAACAATTATTCGCTAATTATAAACCCTGACTATTGATCTCTTTACCGCTAGATTTGCGGGTTGTCACTTTGATGAGACAATCTTTCCAAAGAAACGACATGAAGTGTCCATGGAATATTTCCACTCTGTCTCATATTGATCCCCAAACTTCACAATGTAAAGTTGAAGTCAAACTAATCAGACTCTATACCTGATACGTTTAATGTTATTCCAAAAGTGACAAGATCACATATACGAGCTGCAAATATACTCGCAAGGTTAAAAGTCCCCAACAGGGGCACAACGTCATTAGAAAGTGCGTTGCAATCACACATAGTGGAGGTGTGGTTGAGGTCGTAGCTAACAAATGGAAGTGGTGGAAGCTACTTGGTTCGATGGATACTATTATAAAGGAAGAGAATAATGAGGCACATCCATTTATCATCAATACACAAAACTCTCATGAGATTGTCTCTAATTATAAATATGTCCATGAATTATCACTGGAGGACGCTCCGAAGTTAATATTGATTCTAGAGATGAAAAAAATCTCAAATGAACTATAAGAGTCGATGGACAAATCATATATAATCATTGATGATTTATTCGCATATACTATGGCTCATAAGATGATAGAGCACGACGACATCGAACCAGACTCAGTTGAATAATATCAACAAAGAGCATATTGGCCTAAATGTAAAGAAACAATCCATAAAGAATTCTATTCTTTGACAAAGGATCAGGTACATGGTTTGGTAGTGCTAACCCACCAAGTGTAAAGCCTGTAAGACATAGATAAATCATTTGTCATAAAGCGTAATGAGAATAATTAAGCCATAATGTATGAGGCTCTCCTTTGGTGCAATGTTTTTCACAACGCCCTGGATTGACCACGAGAAGACTTACTCTCCCATGATGGACGTTATTCTACTAATTAATTAGCCTAGTAGTTTCCGAATTGAAGGACAGGAAATGCAACTCATGAATGTGGTTACCACATATCTCTACAAGGATCTAGATTCAGAGATATATAAAAGTGCTTGATGATATTACATTACCAAAATCAAGTAACTCTAAATCACGAAATGCATTTGCAATAAAAGTGAAATGCTCACTTTATAGATTAAAGAAATTTATGCGGATGTGGTATACCCGCCTAAGTGAATACTTGATTGGGAAAGGATATATAAGAATGATGAATTGTGCCCTTGCGTTTTTATTTCAGGAAAACAAGTTCCATATTTTCAAAGCAACTTTATATGTCGATGTTATGAACATAATAGGCACTCTTGATGAAATAAGAGAAAGCACAAGCTACTTGAAATCTAAATTTGAGATGAAAAATCTTGGGTAAACTGGGTATTATCTAACTATTTGAGCTTAGACACCGAGTTTGTGGAATATTAATCCACCGATCCACATATGTCTAGAAAATTATCAGGCGCTTTAACATGGACAAAGTGCATCCGGATAGCACTCCCATGATCGGTCGAAGTGTTAAATCTAAGGAAAGATCCATTTCGTCTAAAGGATGATGACAAAAAGGTGTTGGGAGCTGGAATTCCCTATCTAAGTACAATATGCGCATTATCGTACTTAGCATAATACACTTAACCATATATTATATTTCTCAGTGAACTTGTTAGCTAGATTTAGCTCAGCGCCAACGCAAAGTCAATGGAATGATATCAAATTAATCTTTTGGAACCATTGACATGGGCTTATACTTTCCCTATAGAAAGAAAAATGGGATTGATAATGGAACTTCAATACCTACTTAGAATGCAAGCAGAAAAAGTACTAGCTCTTATATAAAAACACCAAACAATGTCTTGGTATGCGTTTGTTGATATTAGGTATATGTCTGACTTATAGAAAGGTTTTTCCCAAATTGGATAAGGAATTACCACAGGGAACACCCATATTGCTTGAAAGTAAGCTAAGCAAACCTTTGTAACTACCTCATTGAACTATTCCAAGAATATTACTCTCCATGAGATAATTAAAGAATGTAGATGATTAAGGACTATCATTACACATATTAGATGAGCTAGTAATTTAAGTTCAACCAATATCCTACTTGCATATATGGAAATAATGCATCATGTATCAAAGAAATGAAAGAAAGATACATAAAGGGTGATAACACAAAGCATATTCTGCTTAAGTTTCTATACAATCAGCAATAAAAGACTCTCCTTTAGAGTCAAGTGAATCAAGTAAGGTGTCAAAAGAATGCGACATATTTTACCAAATCATTACCTAAAACCATATTTTGGAAACATGTAGAAAGTATTAAAATACAAATGTTTTCCAAACTCCATTGATTAATGCACAAATCAGGGGAGTAGTAGACAAAATGGGGAGTCTACTATACATGTGATATTGGTATGTTGTGCTCTTTCCTTCAACCAAGTTTTTATTTTTTCCATTAGGTTTTGTTCCTTGGTGTAAGGTTTTAGTGAGGCAACTGTTTATATATCATCATGCTTTCCTAACACTCATGATTAATGTACGAATATAAGAGAAAACTAGACTGAAGGATAAGTCTATGTATTGCAAAGAAGTTGGTGCGTTGTACTCTTTTCTTCGTCAGACTTTTATTTTTTCCCAGTGGGTTTTTATTTTGGCGTAAGGTTTTAACGAGGCAGCAATTGTGCACTGTCACTCCTTTAACTCGGCACAAGGGGGAGTGTTGTAAGATAAGTGTGCCATTGTCTAAAGGATATGACGATAGAGATAAATATAGAGATAGAGATAAGTATATCAGAGTTAGATTAGAACTGAAATATCTCATAGCTATCTAATTGTAATCATCATTTAAAGGGTTTTTTGATTAATGAGAATTACAGATTCATTCTCTCCATATATTATTGTTCTATTCGATTTTTCCTTTAACATTAATTATATTATATAATGTAAAAATTACTAATTTTTTAACATGTTATTTTTTGTCATTTTATATTTTTCAACTAGCTTATCAACTAGTTTTTTTTTTCAAACATGATTAGTTGATCAGCTAGTAGCTAGTTTATTAGTCATCAATTAATTTATTTGTTATCAGCTAGTTTACGAAACATAGTAAGAACCCTAACAAAAATCTCACCAGGAGCCTCCTTTATGGAACATATATATTATATAGTTGATAAAGATGTTTAAATATTTTAATATAAATTAAGTAATTGTATTTATAAAAATAATGCATTTGTAATTATGATATTGAATAAAATATCCATTTTAATCTTTCAAAAAAAATATATACTTTAATAAATCTTCTTTGGAAAAGCGAATGTTGCAATTATCATGACAAAAATAATTGAGTAAACTCCAACTTTGGTCCTTGACGTTTATTGATTTCTTTGAAAGAGGTCCCTATGGTTTCATAATTCAAGTTTACATCCCTAGGGTTTGGATTTTGCTCTAGAAATGGTCTCTGACCCCTAACGACGTCAAAATGGTCCATTAGTGCCAGGGGTAAAATCGTCCAACCACCTTTTTGTCCTTTTTTTGCAATTTTTTTTGTTTCTTCTTATTTTTATATAAAATCAAAAAAATTAAGGGACCAAAATGTTAATAACAATATTCCTCCCTGCATTAAATGAACACCCACAAACCCTAATCTTAAAAACCACTAGCCACCACCATCATCTTCACAAACCCCTCCCCACCACTGCCACCACCATCATCTTCACAACCCGTCCCCACCATCGCTACCACCATCATCTTCACAAACCCCTCCCACCACCGCAAAAAACCAGCCGCAACCACCATCTTCACAAACCCCTCCCACCACCGCTACCACCAGACGCCACCACCATCATCTTCACAAATTCCTCCCCACCACCTCCACCACCATCATCTTCACAAACCTCTCCCACCACCGCTAACACCGTCCGCCGCCACCATCATCTCATCGGTGGCTTCCTTGAATTCCTTATTCCTAACGAAATGGGTCTGGTTGTAATCCGTCTTGAATTCCTGCAACAACGCCTCGAATTCGGCTTCGTTCAAGTTCTTGTTCATCTGGGTGTTGAATAGCTGCTCCATTTCGTCGAAATCCGTCGTGTAGAACCGCGGTGCCAGAAGGGTCTCCTTAATTCCCTTCTTGTTCTTTCCACCACCGCTTCCTTTGGTGGTGGTGGAGGTGGCCACTGACATTCGAATGACGGTGGAGAAGACTCTTTGAGGAAGGATTGTTCTGGTGGTGGTGACGGTGCTGCTGCTGCCATAATATCCGATTTTGGAGATGGGTTTCAACAATGCCATCATCTCTGATGCCATGATTTTGGTTTGATGTTACTGTGTCCGTGGTGGTGGTGGTGAGATTGAATCTGTATATAAATTTGGGGGAAAATGACAGCAATCTGTAATCTCATCCAATGAAATCCAGGATCATGAATGGAAATTTGACACGTTAGTGGGATAAAGATGGAGGTGATTTCATTAGTGTTTCTTTGGTTGAAATTATTCTAGGCTTATATTTTGCGGCTGAAATATTTAGGATTTGGATTGGGTTTAATTGATGTGGTGTTAGGATAGGGTCTGGCCGGAGGGTTGTTTTTAACAGGAGAAGATGGTCGGTGATATTGCTAGATAAGATGACCGAAAGAGTTATAAAATTTACAAAGTTGGTCCATATACTTCAATCATTTTAAACAAAAATAAGAAGAAACAAAAAAAGTACAAAAAAGGACAAAAAGGTAGTTGAACGATTTTACCCCTGGCACTAACTGACCATTTTGACGTCGTTAGGGGTCAGGGACTATTTTTAGAGCAAAATCCAAACCCTGGGGATGTAAACTTGAATTATGAAACCATAGGGACCTCTTTCAAAGAAATCACTAAACGTCAAGGACCAAAATTAGAGTTTACTCAAAATAATTTAATGTGATGTTTAAAATATGAGGGCTCTATGAAACTTCTAATCACAATTGATCGATGGCTTAATACCGTTGTCGATTTGGATATGCATATTGCATGGATGAATTTAATTTCAATTATGAAAAAGAATTTACTTTATTTAATTAGATACAATGTATGTTTTGAAAAAAATACATCTATACTATATTATAAAGCATAGATTAAAAACTCTTAAATACAAATTATTAGGCACAAGATACCATCATTTTATGCAAGATTTTAAAAATATCTTAATTTACAAGTATCAAAGCACAAGATACATATTATTACTGTATCATTCTAACACCCATTAATTTGATATGTGCAGGGCCTTCCTTTTATACAGACCTTTCCATGTATCACTATTAATTAATATATTATATTATTATAAATTTGTTTTAATTATATTATTAAATATGTAATTGGTTATTTTTTCTAGATGTCATTAAAATATATAAGATATATTATTTAATTATAACAAAATACTTATTTTTTTTATATAAAAAACATTATATTATTAAGCCTAAATTAAACGAATTTATAAAAAAAAAACATTATCACTTTCTCAAAACCATTCAAAATCGTACTGTAAATCACACGAAAAAATAAAATGAAACATTAAAATCGTGATGTATCTCGCTGCATTGCGCGAGTACGCTTCTAGTATTTAATAAAAATATAATCAAAGTACTGAAAATGATTTATCCTTTAGGGTGCATTTAATATACTAGACATGATAAACATAACAAAACAATGATCATTGTTTCATGTTTGACATAATTTTCACTACTGGAAAATTGCTTATTTCCGACCAAATATACCGACGGATTTAATCCGTCGGTAATTACCGACGGATCACCGACGGTAAATAAAATTTTGCGACGGATAGACTATCCGTCGGTAAATGTACAAATTACCGACGGATTACCGACGAATATTAAATTTTTTTATTTTTTTTATTTTTTAATCCGTCGGTAATATATATAATTTAATTAATTTTTTTTTTGACGTATGTCGGTAATTACAGACGGATTACCTACGGCCTTTAAGAATCCGTCGGTAAGTTTAATAATTTAATAAATATTTATTTTTTCTGTGATCATGTATGTATATATATATATATATATATATATATATATATATATGTGTGTGTGTGTGTGTGTATGTTTGTATGTATGTGATCATGTATGTAAATACACAAGTACGTATGTGATCATGAATGTATGTACACCATGTATATATAAATTATGTTTGTACATCATGTATATGTATAGCATGTATGTACATCATGTATATGTATAGTACGTATGTGATCATGTATGTATATACAAGTACGTATGTGATCATGTATATACAAGTACGTATGTGATCATGTATATACAAGTACGTATGTGATCATGTATATACAAATACGTTTGTGATCATGTATATACAAGTACGTATGTGATAATGTATAGTATGTATGTTAAAGCCCAATTGTGTATGTTAAAGCCCAATTGGATACGTTAAAGCCCAGCTGGGAACGTTAAAGCCCCACTGAATCCATTAAAGCCCAACTGGATCTGTTAAAGCCCAACTAAATCCATTAAAGCCCAAATGGATCTGTTAAAACCTAACTGGTAACGTTAAAGCCCAACTAAATCAATTAAATCCCAACTAGGTACGTTAAAGCCTAACTGGTAACGTTAAAGCCCAACCGGGTCCATTAAAGCCCAATTGGATTCATTAAAGCCCAACTGTGTACGTTAAAGCCCAATTGGATACGTTAAAGCACAGCTGGGAACGTTAAAGCCCCACTGAATCCATTAAAGTCCAACTGGATCTGTTAAAGTCCAACTGGTAACGTTAAAGCCCAACTAAATCCATTAAAGCCCAACTGGGTATGTTAAAGCCCAACCAGATTCGTTTAAAGCCCAACTGGGTACGTTAAAGCCTAACTTATCACATATTGTCCCTGATCTAACCGGATTCGTTTAAAGCCCAGTTACTTCAGGGGTATTTTAGTCAATTTAAATACAATTTGATAAATTAATTAATAATTTTAAATATAATTTGATAAATTAATTAATTAATAATTTATTTATTAATTTTAATATTAAATAATATATTAATTAATAATTTATTTAATAATTATAATTTTAAATATAATTTTAATTTAAAAGATTTTATTTAATAAAAAACAATTATCCGTCAGAAATCCGTCGGTAATCACCGACGGATATAATCCGTCGGTAAATACCGACGGAATTGCCGTCGGAAATCCGTCGGCGAATTTCCCAAAATTCTTTAAAAAAAAGCGGGCTTAAAGCCCTAATCAGTCTCTCGATCGTTTCCCTCTCGATCCCTCTCTGAACTCTCCCTCTCGTCTCCCTCTCGACGACCACCGGCGACGACCACCGACCACTGCCCTCTCCCTCTCGTCTCCATCTCCCTCTCGTCTCCCTCTCTGAACTCTCCCTCTCGTCTCCCTCTCCACTGCCCTCTCCCTCTCGTTCTCTCCACTGCCCTCTCCCTCTCGATCGACCTCTCCCTCTCGACGACCTCTCCACCGGCGACCTCTTCCTCTGACAACGACCTCTCCACCGGCGATTAATCTTATCAAAGGTAGTCTCTTCTATAAATTAGTTATCTATAGTCTTTGATTTCTAAGTTGTTATCTTTGATTTCTATAAATTAGTTATCTATAGTCTTTGAGGTATATATGAAGTCATTTTTATGGATTTGGTTTAAGTTTTTTGGGTGTAAGGTTTATAAGGTTATTACCTTTGGAATTGGAACTTTTTGAGTTGTTTTGATTCTTATCTAGTGTTTTAAATTCATGTTATGAGTATTTGGGGTTTAATCATTTTGAGTTAAAAATGATCATTTGGATGATTTTATGGCTTATGAATTTGTTAATCCTTGATAGAAAAGTATATAGATTGAAATAAATTGTTTGTTCTTAACATTTATGCCTTTAAAATCTTGATATTAGTGGTTTTGAATGGGTTTTGAGTTAGATTTGATTATTATGATGATTTTGAAGGTTAAAACTCATGGATTAATATTTATTTTAGACAATTGGTTTAAGGTTATAAAAGGTGAATTTTTTTGGACAAACATTAGGTTGATAAATGGAGACATTTGGTATGATTTAGGATTTTATTATACTTGATTTTATTTATTTATTTTAGTTCGGTTGTCAATTGTTGGGCAAACATTAGGTTGATATATGGAAATATTCATTTTATAGCCGTTATGCCGCCGAAATTTTAAAAAACATATGTTTGACTTTCCAATAATCAAACAATTACATTTAGAGTTTTAGAGTCATCCAAAACTCCTCTAAACCTATGGTTTGACTTTCAAGGAGACAAACCATTACATGTAGTGTTCAATAGACTTTTAACTTCGTTGACACCTACGGTTTGACTTTTAAATAGTCAAACCATTACACGTAGGGTTTTTAAACTTTCCAAAACACCTTTCTGTGATTGTAACCTACAGTTTGACTTTCCAATAGTCAAACCATTACACTTAGAGTTTTAGAGTCATCCAAAACTCCTCTAAACCTATGGTTTGACTTTGAAGAAGGCAAACCATTACATGTAGTGTTCATTAGACTTCTAACTTCATTGACACCTACGGTTTGACTTTTAAATAGTCAAACCATTACACGTAGGGTTTTTAAACTTTCCAAAACACCTTTCTGTTATTGTAACCTACGGTTTGACTTTCCAATATTCAAACCATTACACGTAGGGTTTTAAAGTCATCCACAACTCATCTAAACCTACGGTGTGACTTTTCAATAGTCAAACCATTACCCACCTCTATCTTGATTATGTCGATTAACTTATTTCTTCGTTGTAGTGGTTGAACATGTCGACAGATAGAGGATGGATGTATAGAAAGAACGACAGTCGGGGGTTTCTTAGCGTCGACTATATTGTTGCAATGGACAGTTTTTTGGACTATGTCTATGAAAGGACTGTTGAAAGGAAACCTACACGTGATGGGATAGTGCTTCGTATTAGATGCCCTTGTAAGAAGTGTCAAAACTTACGCTATAAAGAAAGGACTGACGTGAGGTTGCATTTGATGAAGCAAGGTTTCATGCTTGATTATACCACATGGTGGGTACATGGTGAAACTTATTACTATAATACAAACAAACAACTAGGTAACTCATCATACAAACAACTGGGTAAATGAGGACCTCGATTCCGTCCCTCTTGTCACTGGGGAGCTCAACGTAGTCGCCACAAATGATGAAGCTAGCGAGGAAGCTGCATCAGATCACGAAGCTAGCGACGAGGAAGAAGAATTTGAAGATATGGATGATGATGAAGATAACGAAGACGAACTTATGTTATCTGATCACTCGTCTGATAACTAGTGTGTCTTTCATATGTAGACATTTTCGTGTTAAACATTCTCTATTTTGCCGTTCTTATGTAGACATTTTTGGGTCTTATGATTTATGTACACTTATATCATTTTGTGTTAACCATTCTCTATTTTTAGATGTCTGGACACCTTTTTAGGGGTAGTAGGGGTAGTAGGAGTGGTAGGGGTAGGTGCAGTAGCAGCTCCGCTGGGTGTGGTTTCCCCTAGGGCGATGAGTTCACCGGTGACGGCCTAGATCACATCCACTCTGATGACAGAGCATCGGGCTCTAGGGTTAGAGGCCCGAATGCGGCATCACAGACGCCCCAGCCTAGTCAGCGACCGCCTCTTTTGTTGTCTGATGCGGGCGGGTAAGTAGACGTGATCTATTATTTATTCTAGTACATAATAAACCGATCCTAATGTATTTTATGTTGTATATTTTACAATTGTGAAGGTTTAAGGACAAGTCGGCAGTCCGGAGGGCCATTGCTGTCTTTAAGTCCATGTTTGATGGTCCTTGGGCTCATTTTAGGGATGTCCCTAATGAGCACTATCCACGGTTGCTGGATCGATTTCGGGTAGGTATTTTACTCAATTTAACTTATTGAGTGGATTTATTTTTACTTAATCCAAACAATGTATTTGCAGTTGTATTATAGTTGGCCTCCTGAGATGGACACCGATGTATTAGCTGCATATCGGCGTCACCTAAATAATAGGTACGCCTATATGATGAGAGATTCACGTGTCTTCGCCGAGGAAAGGTTTTAGCCATTGATGGTGTCCAGTTCGACGGATGTGACTACAGGATTCTTGCGCCACACCCTCCAGAGTGGATCCGGAGTGAGTTTTAGGTCCAGATGATTGAGCAGGTTTGTTTTGTTTTGAATACTTGTATCTGGTTGTACTAGGATTTATATTGATTTATGTCTTCTTTTTAACAGGTATGGAACACTAACACGTTCCGGCGTGTAGTTTCGGCCAATACAGCCAATCGGGCCACCGAGTATGAGGGGATGACATCCAGGCACTGTACTGGATCTATTAGTATCCCTATGCATCGGGACCGCTTGGTAATTTATCATACACTAGACTAAATGTATATAATTGATGAATATATGTACTATATACATGATTTTATTACCTACTAACAATTTAAGTTGTGTATTGTAGAGAGATGCATGGGGCCGTGAGCCTACCAGCGACGAGGTTTGGGAGGCTACACACTGCACCAACAGGAAGCTTGTTCTGGGTGCGCCTGGTCCGACCACGGATCCTCCGATCTACGTTAATCCAAAGGCGGCTCATATGATGGTAAGTTCAATTATGCATAAATAGATATTTGTTTGTTTTATAAGATAGATAGAAGTTATAGCAAACTTAGTTTGGGCTGCCAATTGTTGGGCAGACGATAGGATTGTTTTGATAAAAGCAGGTCATGGATATATGTTCAAATCACAGTTGAAATGCTGTCGAATTTTCTATAGGTTAGTTGACTTGACAATGTCTAATTTGGTAAACTGTAGGATGCCTACCATCAGAATAGGGAGGAGGAGTACCCGGACTTACCTCCCGGCACTATACCCCCCAATGACGCCGAGTTGTGGGAACGTAGTGTCGGAGGACGGCGTTAGGGCCGTCTTTTTGGATGGGGGACCAGTCAGGATCCCTATTATGCTATGACCGGTGATTCAGGTGCCAGTTCGAGCAGGAGTACACGCGGCCGTCACGATGAGGAGGTATGCTTGTCAAATGCTGTTTAACATTATTAATCATATGTTTGTTAAATGTTGTCTGACATTGTTCTATATATGTTTGTCAAATGTTGAATTTCAGTTGGAGGAGCTGAGGCAGAGGTTAGAGAGAGAGGAAACAGAGAGGATCCAGTTACAGGAGCGACTACAGAGAGAAGAAGCAGAGAGGATCGGGATTCAGGAGCGAATGGATAGAGATGAAGTAGAGAAGAGACAGATGCAGGAACGAATGGCTCAGCTTGACACGTTCATGATCAAGTTTAACAGTCAGCACCCCTTTCCCCCCTTTCCCCCTCCGTAGGATTATGTTTATGTATTTATAGATATTTTGTACACTTTAAGAATTAGTAATATTTAAAAATTGGCAGGTTTTGTATGAGATAAAAAACTGGAAAATTTTAATTTTTAATTATTTTTTAAAAAAAAATTTAATTACCGACAGATTATTCGTCGGTAATCCATCGGAAAGTATTTTTTAATTTAATAAATATCCGTCGGAAATCCGTCGCTAAATTCGTCGGAAAGAATCCGTCGGAAAGAATCCGTCGGAAAGAATCTGTGATTTCATTCTTGTTCTTCGGATTGGTAAGTTTTTCTATTTCTTCTAGTCTTTGATTTGTGGTTATGATTTGTATTTCTTTGTTCTTATATGTTTTTGATTTCATTTTACAATTTTCTTACTGTGCGATTTATTTCTATTGTTCATCGTCTCCTTCATCAGATCGAGTTTATTTGCTGAAATTACTTCTTGGGTTTGTCTTAGTTCCCTAATTCGATTCTCAGGTATGTGTTTTCTAATTTTGTTTTGTTGTTTAGTTGCTTTGATTTTGGGTTTATACGACTTTGCGTCTGTTCATCTTTTGGTTTCGAAAATTTTCAACATTTTGGGTTGCATACTGTTGTTAATCAGTATTTCTTTGGTCGAAATTTGTTTATAAATGTTTCTATATGTTTTTCGAATCACCCATTTTACTTTTAACCCGATTTATTTGAATTTTTCGAACTCAAAAGATGAACTCACGCAAAATATCTTTTCTAGGGTTTTGTGTTTTGCGTTTTTGAGGTTGTGCGAAGTCAACTTTGCGCTACCAGTTGGTCAAGCAAAGTTCACTTTGCGCTACCCATGGGTCACGAAAACTTAAGTTTGCGTTACCGGTAGGTCACACAAAGTTAAGTTTGCGTCACCTTCTAGTCACGCAAACCTTGTGTTTCTTGTGTTTTTGTCTCTAAGTGTAGTTTGCGCAACACGTTGGTCGCGCAAAGTTTACTTTGCGTTACCTGTTGGTCACGCAAAGTTACCTTTGCGTTACCTTTGTGTCACGCAAACCTTAGTGTTTTCTCTTATTAATGAAAATTTTACTAAGTTCAGTTTACGTCACAAGTACATCACGGAAACTTTGCTTTGCACCATGTACTTGTTGCGTAAACTTTGCTTTGCGCCACTCGTATGTCACGCAAACCTTCCTTTGCGCCTCAAGGTCATCGCGGAAACCTCAGTTTGCGTCTCATGCTTGTCACGCAAACCAGACTTAGAAATTTTTTCATTTTTTTTTGTGTTTTTCATTTTCTCTTTCATTGTCTAATTTCTTTTCTGTTTCTTAGGTATTCTCTTGGCTTCTCAAACCAACACATATCCCGTGATTCAAGATGAGAATGTTATTCTTGATGATCCATCTGATCGTGCTTCTTATGAGATGCCGATGCCGTCTGTACCTTTTGTTGGGGCGAATCTTTCTGCTTCACGCCGAACACCAAATGACGTGTTTCCCACGATGATGTATATCTTGTCGTACAAGCCCAACAACTACTTCGTGGATTTTGACAGGATCAAGATCAATCCAGTGATACGAGCCATTCTCAAAGGACATCCTCTAGCTCCGTCTCTCACTTATTGCGCAGATGTTCCTGAGGTCTATCTTCAACAGGCCTGGCACACTATCACCAAGAATGAACTAGTTCGACCTCATAGATTCGATCTACAGATTGACCAGTTTGACTCTTTTCTATCTTACAAGCGTCTTCGGCTGATTTTAGAACTTCCTGAACCAAATTCACGACCGGGCCGCACGTCTTACGACACCTTTCCTTCTGAATTGGATGTTCTCGAAGGTATTCATGAGGGATATCTCGGTGCTTTGAATAGAGTAAGTGACTTTGACAAATCCAATCTACCTCCGGTATGGTATGCATTGTTCTCCGTTCTCAACAGGTGCCTTACATCAAAACATTCTGGCACGGACAATGCGAGTCTTCACTATCTCAGATTGTTCCATGCAGTTGTCTATGACCTGCATGTAGACTACACGTATATCTTCTGGACCGAACTTTCAGAGAGAGTGCAAGACAAACTGACGCATAAGACGCGCAAGTTTATTCCGTTTGTCCGATATATGAAGTTGATTGTTCGCAGTATGCTCAGAAGTAATCCTTCTATTCCTCTTCGGTTGACTTGGCCTCAAGTTCCGGATACTGAGATGACATACATTCAGAAACCGAAGCAGTCTTTCAACTACTCGATAACAATTCCTTATGCTCTAATAGCAAATTATGCTGATATGACTGATGACAGTGTTGTTCAATACTGCATGGAAAATGATTTTTTGGAAGCTGATCAAGTTGAACCGTCTCATGATGAAAAAGTTGCATCTTTTCATGCCGATCAAGATGTTGAAGTAGTTGTTGTCGATCAAGAGGTTGAAGCAGTTGTTGCCAATCAAAAAATAGGTGATGTTCTTGCCGCTATCAACACTGACCCTGCTGGTAATGATATTGATGATGATGATGATGCTAGTGATGATATTGTTGGAGATGAAGATGGGGATGATGATGAGATTGATGGTAATGGTGGTAATGATGGTGACCAGCCTGGTATTCTTGTTTATGCAAGGAAATCCAAGGAACCAGAAGTGCAAGTTCAAGAAGATGTTTTGTCTGAAGAAGAATCTGTATCTATGAATCCTAAAGTGGCTGATATTCAAGTTGATGAGCTTGATCTAGCTTTTGCCAATGCTACAACTCACCATCGGGTTCAAGGTACAACATGTTCTCATTCTGCACCTGAGCTTACTTCTACTGTCGATACTTCTTCAGTTGCAGTACGTGATACGTCGGTAAAATTTACAACTCTGAATGAGGTCATCCGACAGATGAAAGAACAATTTGAAGAACAAAAGAATGCAGAAATCCAGAAGTTGCGGGCTCTCTTCAAAGGTAAGATGCCAGAGATTGATGCTACTTCGATTCCACAAGAAATTCCTTTCAGAAGACCATCTGGGGTAGTTATCCGAGAACCGTCTTCTACTATTTCTACTACTGCACCTGCGATTGTTTCTATTCTGCTTCCTCCACCATTTACACAATCTGTTGGCGTATCAACTTTAGTTCCTCCTGTTTCTACTTTACGCTCTTCTGTTCACGATCTTTCGATTACAGAATTGACTGATCTGCTCTATGCTCGTCTTCTTTCTATGTCGCCGCCAGAACAGCAAAATCAAGATTTGATCTCTTTGTTACGGACTTTTCAACCGAATCCACCTCCAACTCCGACTCCAACTTCTACTTCTGCACCTGACAGGGTTTCTGCGCTATACGATGAATTCACTTCTTTCCGTACTGAAGCTCGGACGAATTTTTCGGAGATCAAGGAAGGCATATCTCTCATGACTCAAGATCTAACCGCTCTCTCTGACCGATTTGATCGTCATGAACTGAACTGCAGAACTGAAGCAGGTCCGTATCTTAAACGAAGACATGACCAGGATGATCCAGATCATCAAGGTCATGTGGGGGAGATGACTAAGAGACAGAGGGTGGAGGATTCTTCAGTTAGAGAAGATCAAACGCAAGAAGAGGCAACTGACAAAGAAAAGAGTGTTGACAATGTTCAAGACTGCAGTGTTGAAGATCTTGTGAACATTATGATAGAAAATGTATATTTGTCTGCGATGTCTAATACTTTGAACATTTCTGAGCAGAATATTAAGAACAATATGCAGATCGTCGTTTACGTTGATCCAGACAATGCAACAAGGGCACATGAGCTAGATGATTCTGAAGCAGCAAATCATATGAGATCCTTCTTCGCAAACTTCATAGAGATTAACTCAGATGATGACGATGACATCAGATATGAGAAGCTTTGCAAAGTAAAGGAAGAAGAGTATGAGGATATTATTGTGTTGTATGATACTGAAGATGATACTGTTTTTATGGATGCTAAGGATGAAGAAATTTCAAACATGTTGTACAGTGATCTTCCTTCTCAAGATGAGATTCCTGAAGATACTCAAGTTCCTGAAACTTCTCCAGCTACTTCTACTCCTGTTGATGGTACAACTCCGACTACCACTTCTCCTTCATGCACATTTGAAGTTGGTCAGTCGTCCAAAGCACAAGCTGATGTTCTTCCTTCTGAACCTGTGATTCCACCGACTATCCTAGAAGAAGGACCAACTTTGTCTAGACAACAGAGACAAAGAAGTTTGCATCTACGACATATGGCTTCAAGGCTAAGATCTGCTTTTCTAGAAGACTCTCAGAGTAATATTTTTGTTTCTAGAAGAAGACAGATCAACATTCATGCAATTCTTGGGGTTGAAAAGGAGTCTGATGATTATCAGTATGAATACTTAATGTTCATCAAGTGCCAGCGCCGTGGAAAGAATCTCGTTTCTTCTACACATCTGATTGTCCGGGTTATGAGCGTCACGATAAATAAGTTTGTTAATATTTGGTATTCGGATTTTAAAGTGGAAAGAAGAGATTGCAAGTTATATACTTTCTCGGAGGCAGATTTTAATGATCTATCTATTGATGACATTGAATTTTTGTATAATCATTTCAGGGATCTTTATCATAGGACACCAAATGTCTCTTAAGCACTGTTTGTGATCAAAAGGTTTATTCGGCGCCAAATCAGATTCTATAAAGTGTTTGATTTTCAAATGGCTGCTGAAAGCTTTCAGCCGGTGGTTAATCTTCTAAGGCCCAATCATAGCTTGCCGAACTTAGACTCTTATCCACTATTCACCAATCTTCAAGATCCATTTGGAGTTATCTACAGGAACGGTTCAAGTCAAAACTGCTTCCTCAGATTTGAAGAGATAAGTCATTACTCTGATGGAACCTTGAAGGTGATCAAGCTACAGTTGGAGCAACGCTTAAAAGCTGTTGAAAGAAGGTTTTTGGAGACAAGAAGAAATACATTCCATCTTGAAAATGATGAAATTCGACGTCTCAAGAAGACATTGAATATTATTGATGAGAAGTTGATTTTCCGCTCAACTCTAAGACGCCTAGAAGTATTGCTTGGACTGAATAGACTTCGTCAAAGAGAAGAGCGTCATTGATTACTAAGGGGGAGATTGTTAGGTCTATTTTGAATAGTAATCAATGTATTTATTATCTGTGGTCTAAACTGTGTTTTGTTAGCTTATCTGTTCTGTTTAGGCCTTAGGGTATGTAAGTCCCCTTGGTGCCTTTGTTTTGTAACTTTTGAACTCATATTGAATACACTGTTACATTTGGCGCTCACTACTTTCTCTCACTAAGATTTAGAGATCTTGGACTTTCATGAGGTTTTTTCTTTAATTTAAAAAATGTTGTTGTAACGTCCATTTAATCACATTTGTTGAATCACTTAGGCATCGTTTGACAAAAATAAGCTAGCTTATTTTTTTTAATCTAATAGTTGATCGATATGATTTCCCCTAAACCTCACTCTATAATTTTGAAAACTAAGAGTAGTTTCATTTGAAAACTACTTTAATTTTGAAAACCATAGAAATCGCCTATTTTATTGGTTACGTTAATGAAATTGTTTCATGAACTTGTAAATTTGATAAATTGTTTTATATAATTCTTTTATTGATGAAATTGTTTCATATATTTGTGGTTTTATGTAAAAATAAAAAAGTTTCATCAGAATGAAAAAATACATGAAACAATTTCATCAGAAATAGAAAATACATTAAACAATTTTATTTTTACATAAAAAACACAAATATATGAAACAATTTTATCAACAAAAGAATTATATAACTCAATTTCATCAAATTAAACAATTTCATGAGCCAATATCATTAACTTAACCAATAAAATCGACGGTTTACACGGTCTGCAAAATTAGAGTGATTTCTATTTGATATCTCTTATATATATATATACATATACATATATATATATATATATATATAGACTTGAGATCATGTGAGACCAAGTTATTTCCGTGAGACCCGTGAGACCACAAAAATAACACTAAACCTTCACAATAAAAGACTGTGAAGGTATTATAAAGGTAAACCTTCACAGTGTTTTTGTTGTGAAGGTTTGCTGTTTTTTGTTCCTTCACAATGAATCGCTATGAAGTTTTAGTGTTATTTTCTGGTCTCACCGGTCTCACGAAAACAGGTTGGTCTCACGTGAACCCAACTATATATATATATATATAGGTGAATTCTATCCATACCCCCTTCTATAGGGGATATGTGAGTGAGGTATGAGGGGGTATGTGAGTGAGATAGGAGGGTATGGGGGGTTTTGTGAGTGAGGAGGGGGTAGGGATAACACCCTTTTGTGAAAGGGAATATGTTATATATTAAAATTAAACTTAAAGTACAATAATTAATATAAATTAAAGTATAATAATTAACTAATTTAAATTATAAAAAAATTTAATATTTTTTTTAGTTTTTAGACCTCATTACGGATTTGCTCCCTATGGCTTGTGTGGTTTTTACGAAATTGGTCTCTTGATAGAAGACAAAAAAAAGGATGAAAATGACCTGTAGATTAACGGAGGGATTAGATGGTCGTTAGAGTGAGGGACCAACTTGTTATAAAACAACATACAACGAGTCCTCTTCTTTAATAAATGAAGTTTATGGACGAATTTGGTAAAAACCACCAAACCATAGGAACCAAATCCGTAATTAAGTCAAATAATTATAATAAAGAATTATTTCCAAAAAAATGTAAATCACTATTAACTTTAGTGAGTTACACTTTTGGTCATGTAGTTTCCCCAAACAGATTAAGGTCATCGGTAAATTCCAACAGATCCCCGACGAGTTTCCGACAGAATGAAGAATTTTACGATGAATAAAAAGCCCTTCAGTAATCCGTTGGTGTTTTGGGTGCAAATGATCACTGCAAAAAAGACTATTATCACCGACGGCCAAATCCGTCGGTGATCTGTCGGTAAAGGTCAAATCCGTCGGTGATCCGTCGGTAAAGGGTCCTCGGTATTTCAGTGGTCGGCATTTAGATTACCGACAGATATTACCGAAGAATCACCGACGGCTGATTTTTCCGACGGATCACCAACGGCATGTTTAATTTCCGACGGATCACCGACGGTCACCATTTTCCGACGGATTTTCACTGACGGATCATTTCCGACGGAATTAGCGACGGAATTCCTATGGATATTTAATAAATAAAAATTAAATAAAAAATCATTTACGGACGGGTTATCCGTCGGTAATATAATTTTTTTTAAAAAATAATTAAAAATTAAAAAATGTCAGTTTATAACCTGTACAAAACTTGCCAATTTTTATTTAATATTAAGTTTTAAACTGTACAAAACCTTAATTTAATATCTAGAAATACATAACGTAGTACAAAACGTAATCCTACGGATGGGGAAATGAGTGATCTTGAAACTTCCTAATGAACGCCTCAAACTGCTCAAGTCGCTCCTGCATCTGCCTCCTCTTTGCTTCATCTCTCTCTATTCGCTCCTGCATCCGGATCCTCTCCGCTTCCTCTCTCTGTAGTTGCTCCTGCATGGATCCTGTAACAACCTGTACCTTTATATATACATCAAAATAACATTTCTGTCTAAAAACAGCACCAGGTTTACATTACAGAGTATAAGGTTTACAACTATCACCTATTACACAATTGAGTCAAAAAGTAAACTATTGCAGGAAGTCTTCTAGCTCCTGGAAATAGCTCACATCTTCTCCTTACTCTTATCTGTACCTGCTATCTTGCGATAACCTGAAACAGGATTATAATTTTGAAAGAGCGAGGGTTAGACCAATGGTCTAGTGAGTCCCCTCCAAGCACTACTGCAACAGTTCAAATATTATTTAAAACAATTAAACAAAGCTTTATATCTCAAAAATGTAACTCACTCTTTTAATCAAACGTTAATCATACTTTACGCTTCGCAAGCGTAACTCAATCTACTGGCCATCGCTGACCACTCTTTACGCTTCGCAAGTGTATCTTAAGCTACTGACCAACACTGCCGTCAAAGACGGTATGTCTGTCTCGTACTGCATTATTTTAGGGACACACCCTAATGGCATAAACGGGCCACACTCCCCGGTACGAGCAGGCGGGTCACACTTCCCGACTTAGGTCAGACTTCTGACTCAAATGTATGCATACACTTAGTCTTCACTATATATAAAACAAGTTTATATAAACATAGCATAAACATGCCAAACTGATTAAATCAACCTTTTTCAATAAATCTTCATAACTTTCAATACTATAAACATGGAGTTTATAAAACTCACATTTATCAAATAACTGTCAAAATCATAAAAGATTTAGTTTAAAAGACTCACCTCAGATTCTTCTTGCTTAAACTCTGTCTTCTAACGATTAACACCACATACGATGGTATCAAAATACAAAGATAAGCTAACTCGTTACTAACATTCTTTCCTTCTCTAAACAAATCAAATACAATATACTGATACTACCCCGGTCGATCCCACTCCGGTCAACACTACTTAGGACCGGTTAACAATAATACCGGTCGAATACATACACCGGTCGACGCCGGTCACTACACCGGTCGGTTGACACTGGTCGCACCACCCCGGTCGGTCGATACCGGTCACAACATACCGATCGACGAGACTGGTCACACAACACACCGGTCACACTCTTGAGTCCGGTCGATAACGGTCGGTACCTCCGGTCCGGTCCGATCCGGTCGACATTCATACAGAGTCGGCGACTCGAACCCAGAAAACTTCAGTTCTTTAAATCGATCAAATATATGGTTAAAATCTTGAATAACAAGGATATTTACCGACTATAACATGTAGATAGAAGTATTAAACTAAAATCTTACCTCTATTTGACAAAAACTGATCGATTCTTCAAAACCTCGTCTCCTTTTCCCTGCTCTCGCTTCCTTAGTCGGTCTCAAAGAAAAAATCAGTATGAGTTCTGATAATTTTTAACTTAGGGTTAAATTCTTATATAACAAAATTTTCATTTAACCCCCTTGAACTTTGGGTCTCGCTTAACTTTTCACCCAACTTCCAAAAATTACAATATTTTCGGACCAAATATTACAATCTCCCCCCCCCCCCCGCCCTTAAGAGAATTTTGTCCCCGGAATTCCGTCGCTAAACAAATGGGGATACTGAGATCTCATGTACGCCTCTACTTCCCATGTTGACTTTTGTCCTTTGTGAAATTTCCACTGGACTTTCACTAATCGAATCTCTTTGTTTCTCAACTTCTTTACTTTGAGGTCCGAAATTGCTACGGGCTCCTCAATATAACTTAATTTTTCATCTACCCGAATGTCTTCTAAGGGAACTACTACATCTGCTTCTGCCAAACACTTTTTCAAGTTTGACACGCAAATGGGATGAATCCCACGCAAACTTTCTGGTAGATCAAGTTCGTTGGCCACTTCACCAACACGCCCCGTGATAATAAATGGTCCAACAAACCTTGGTCTCAATTTTCCCTTCTTTCCAAATCGGACTACCCCTTTCCAGGGCGAGACTTTCAACATTACTTTGTCTCCTACCTGAAACTCTATCGGTTTCCTCCGCTTATCTGCATACATTTTCTGACGATCTTGAGCAATCTTTAATCTTTCTCGAATTTGGTTAACCTTATCAGCTGTAACCTGTACGATTTCCGGTCCCGCTAGCTGTCTTTCACCCACCTCATTCAACATAAAGGTGTTCTACATTTACGTCCATACAATGCTTCGAACGGGGCCGCTTGAATGCTAGCATGATAACTATTGTTGTAAGAAAATTCAATCAATGGCAAATGAATTTCCCACGAACCTTTGAAATCAATGACACATGCTCGAAGCATGTCTTCTAACGTCTGAATGGTTCTCTCACTCTGGCCATCAGTTTGTGGGTGATAGGTCGTACTCAGCTTGAGTTGTGAGCCTAATTCCCTTTGCAAACTTCTCCAAAAAGATGATGTAAAACGAGCATCTCTGTCTGACACTATTGACGATGGTACTCCATGTCTGGTTACTATCTCTTCTATGTACAACTGATCCAATTTCTCTAGTGAGTACGTCTCCTTCATTGGTAGAAAGTGGGATGACTTTGTGAGTCGATCCACTATCACCTAAATGGCATCATGGCCCTTAGGTGATCGCGGTAACCCGGTAACAAGATCCATCGTAATCTCATCCCACTTCCAAACTGGAATTTCTAACGATTGAAGCTCCTCATAAGGTCTCTGATGCTCAGCTTTAACTTTCAAACATGTCAGGCATCGCTCGACGAAGTGAGCAATATCTTTCTTTAAAACTGGCCACCTATAGCTTTGCTTCAGATCTCTATACATCTTGTTGGTTCCCAGATGTACTGAGTATCGTAATTTATGCGCTTCTTCCAATACTCTCTTCCGCAGTTCTCCTGCTTTTGGAATCCACACTCTTTTATTGAAGCACTTCACACCGCGATTGTCAACAACTAATGAATTAACAATTCCAAATATTCTTTCACTTTTCCAGTTTTCCTTTGACGCTGCTTCTTCTTGGCACTTTATAACTTCTTCTAAGAAATTAGAAACAACATCAACTCGATAGGCCACCACTTTTGTTATTTCTCCATGCTCCTTACGACTTAGAGCATCCACTACTACATTGGCCTTGCCCGGATGGTACAGGATATCACAGTCGTAATCACTCAACAACTCCATCCACCTACGCGGCCTCATATTGAGCTCCTTTTGATTGAAAAGATATTGAAGGCTCTTGTGATCCGTGTAAATCTGACACTTGATCCCGTACAGATAATGCCTCCAAATTTTCAAAGCAAAGATTACCCCTGCCAACTCTAAATCATGCGTTGGGTAATTCTTTTCATGTTCTTTCAACTAACGAGATGCATAAGTAATCACCTTGCCTTCTTGCATTAACACACATCCCAAACCCAAATTTGAAGCATCGCTATAGATTACGAATCCTTCCGTTCCATTAGGTAGAGACAAGACAGGTGCACTACTTAGACTCTCTTTCAATTTACTGAACGCTTCTTTCTGAGCTTCCGCCCATACAAACTTGACATTCTTTCTAGTTAACGTTGTTAGTGGCGTGGCTATCCTTGAAAAGTCCTGGATAAACTTTCGATAATAACCCGCCAATCCTAGAAAACTCCTTACTTTTGATGGTGATTTCGGCGCTTCCCACCCTTTAATGGCTTCAATCTTAGCCGGGTCAACCTTAATCCCATCTTTCGACACCACATGACCTAGAAACTGAACTTCTTTCAGCCAAAATTCACATTTTGAGAACTTGGCGTACAATTTCTCATATTTAAGCAATTCTAATATCTCTCGCAAATGAGTTTCATGATCTTCTTTGGACCGTGAATAAATCAGTATATCATCTATAAAAACTATGACATACTTATCTAAAAACGGACTACACACTCTATTCATCAAGTCCATGAAAGTTGTTGGCGCATTAGCCAGTCCAAATGGCATAACTAGAAACTCATAGTGTCCGTACCTCGTACGAAAGGCAGTCTTAGGTACATCCTCCTCCCTCACCTTCATTGGTGATAACCAGATCGTAGATCTATTTTCGAAAAGTAGCTCGCTCCTTGAAGTTGATCAAAAAGATCGTAAATTCTGGGAAGCGGGTACTTATTTTTGACAGTCACTTTATTGAGCTCACGATAGTCTATGCACATTCTCATAGACCCGTCTTTCTTCTTAACAAACAACACCGGCGCTCCCCATGGTGAGGTGCTAGGATGAATAAACCCCTTGTCGAGTAACTCCTGCAGTTGAGTCATCATTTCTTTCATTTCTGCCGGTGCCAATCTATAAGGTGCTCTTGCTATCGGCGCCGCTCCGGGTACTAAATCAATACGAAATTCCACTTGCCGATCAGGAGGCAGAGTGGTTAAATCTTCCGGAAATACTTCTGGATATTCACATACCACCGGAACAGACTCTAATCCCTTCTTCTCTTTCTTAGCATCTATAACATAAGCTAAGAACCCCACACACCCTTTTACTAGACACCGCTTAGCCTTAATCATTGAGATCAAGCATGACTTTCTATCCCTCCGATCCAGAAACACTACTATCTCTTCTTTACCTGGATGAGCTATACGAATTAACTTCTTATTGCATACTATATGAGCATCATTAGACGCCAACCAGTCCATTCCAACAATAACATCAAATTCTCCCATACCCATCGGGTACAATCGAAGTGGAATTGACTGCCCATCGATGACAATAATACACCCATCATACACTTCCTCCACTAAAATTTGACTATTATCGACCACTTCTACTTTCAATTCATGCCTAAGCTTCTTGGGTTTCTCATGCAATTTATGCACAAAATTTGGAGACACAAATGAACGGTTTGAGCCTGAATCATACAACACTTTAGAAAATTTTGAATCTATAGAGAAAGTACCTGTCACCACATCCGGTATCTCTGCCGCTTCTTCTGTAGTCATATTAAAAACTCTAGCCCTCGCCTTAGCTGGCTCCACCTTTTTCTCACCTCCCTTATCTACATATCCTCCGACCGATCCCTTTTTCAATTGTGGACAATTAGTCCTGATATGATCAGGAGATCCACACTGATAACAAGACCTTGAACTCTGGAAATCCCGAGCCATATGCCCTATTTTTCCGCATTTATAACATCCCTCTTGATCAATCTTACATTCTCCTTTATGTCTTCGGTTACACTTGCTACATGGCTTACTTTCCAACTTATTAACAAACCGTTGATCAACTTTTGCAGATTTAAACATTTTGGAGTCACGGACTGATCCGTCCCATTTTCTTTTATCTCCACTTCTTTCAGTAGCTTGTCGATTCTTTTCCTTCTCTCTCATTTCAGTTGCATTTACCGCCACTTGAAACGTAGACGGTTCCTTATTCGAGACAAATTCTCGAATATCACTTCTCAGCCCAAAGACAAAACGTTCTACTCGTCTTCCTTCATTAGGCACATAAATTTCTGCAAATCGAGACTTCTCTATAAACTTTGTAGTATATTCATGAACTGACATCCCCTTTCGCTCCAAACTCATAAACTCTTCTTCCAACTTTTTAACTGCCGCCAGAGGGCAAAACTGTGCTTTAAATCTTTTGACAAACTCACCCCAAGACATTTCTTTAGCTACCGTCGAACTTTGCCCTCCTGCTTCAACATCCCACCACATTACAGCTTCATCTTTCAACATTGACAAAGCATAAACTACTTTATCTTCCTCAGCACATTTACTAGTATCAAATGCTAGCTCCATTCCCATTATCCATCTTAACGCTATCACTGGGTCGCATTCCCCTTTATAAGTAGGAGGCTTGCAAGTAGCAAACTCCTTAAAACTACATCCTCTCCCAGCTACAGCTTTAACTGACACAATGGGGTTTGACTGAGGGTGGCTACCCCCTACAGTTACTGGTGAGTCCGCTACCTCTGTCACTACTCTTTCTTCACTCTTTTCTTTGCTTGACGAGACCTCATTAGTGCGTTGAGCCAATAAAGCGTTCAACGTTTCCTGTAATTTTCCCATTTCTGTCGCGAAGGTTTCTTGGGTAACAAAACCCTGAGTTCGACCTCCACCACGGTTTCCTGTCTGCTTTCGACCCCTCACAGAAGCTGGACTTTCCTGATGAGAAGTTTCTTGTTCAGATCTTACCTCTACACTTTCAACTAGACAAATACCACGAGTCGTCTTCCCGCCTCGAGTTCCCACAGTGGAAACCCTTGCTTGAGTAGTCACCTTCTGAACCGTCTTACCTCTAGGTCGACTGCGACTCTTTCCTCGGTTAGCATTCGGGTTGACCGCAGTCGTTCGCTCTTCGGCAACAACTTCATTAATTGGCTCAATTTCAGGATTCGACATAGACCTACTCCTTGTCACTCGCTCAGACATACTTTTCTGATAAGAAGAAACATAAGACATTCAACCTAACATGCAACACATTACGGCAGTTTAAGCACAAGCATGTACTTGTAAATTCACAATTACACTGGCCAGATGAAATTCCAAATTTACCTTACATGCTAGTCCTTACTACCTTAATGTTAACTTCCTACGGTCTTCCTACTTTTCAGTTGTGCTTCTACTTTCTCAGTTTAAGTCTAGGCCCATCTGGTCACCTAGATCCCTTAAACTAAGGCTCTGATACCAATTGTAACAACCTATAACTTTATATATACATCAAAATCACATTTCTGTCTAAAAACAGCCCCAGGTTTACAGTACAGAGTATAAGGTTTACAACTATCACCTATTACACAACTGATTCAAAAAGTAAACTATTGCAGGAATTCTTCTAGCTCCTGGAAATAGCTCACATCTTCTCCTTACCCTTATCTGTACCTGCTATCTTGCGATAACCTGAAACAGGATTATAGTTTTGAAAGAGCAAGGGTTAGACCAATGGTCTAGTGAGTCCCCTCCAAGAACTACTACAACAGTTCAAATATTATTTAAAACAATTAAACAAAGATTTATATCTCAAAAACGTAACTCACTCTTTTAATCAAACGTTAATCATACTTTACGCTTCGCAAGCGTAACTCAATCTACTAGCCATCGCTGACCACTCTTTACGCTTCGCAAGCATATCTTAAGCTACTGACCAACACTGCCGTCAAAGACGGTATGTCTGTCTCGTACTGCCTTGTTTTAGGGACATACCCTAATGGCATAAACGGGCCACACTCCCCGGTACGAGCAGGCGGGTCACACTTCTCGACTTAGGTCAAACTTCTGACTCAAATGTATGCATACACTTAGTCTTCACTATATATAAAACAAGTTTATATAAACATAGCATAAACATGCCAAACTGATTAAATCAACCTTTTTCAATAAATCTTCATAACTTTCAATACTATAAACATGCAGTTTATAAAACTCACATTTATCAAATAACTGTCAAAATCATAAAAGATTTAGTTTGAAAGACTCACCTCAGATTCTTCTTGCTTAAACTTTGTCTTCTAACGATTAACACCACCTACGATGGTATCGAAATACAAAGATAAGCTAACTCGTTACTAACATTCTTTCCTTCTCTAAACAAATCTAATACAATATATTGATACTACCCCGGTCGATCGCACTCCGGTCAACACTACTTAGGACCGGTTAACAATAATATCGGTTGAATACATACACCGGTCGACGCCGGTCACTACACCGGTGGTCGACACTGGTCGCACCACTCCGGTCGGTCGATACCGGTCACAACATACCGGTCGACGAGACCGGTCACACAACACATCGATCATACTCTTGAGTCCGGTCGATACCGGTCGGTACCTCCGGTCCGGTCCGATCCGGTCGACATTCATACAGAGTCGGCGACTCGAACCCAGAAAACTTCAGTTCTTTAAATCGATCAAATATACGGTTAAAAGCTTGAATAACAAGGCTATTTACCGACTATAACATGCAGATAGAAGTATTAAGCTAAAATCATACCTCTATTTCACAAAAACTGATCGATTCTTCAAAACCTCGTCTCCTTCTCCCTGCTCTCGGTTCCTTAGTCGGTCTCAAAGAAAAAATCAGTATGAGTTCTGATAATTTTTAACTTAGGGTTAAATTCTTATATAATAAAATTTTCATTTAACCCCCTTGAACTTTGGGTCTCGCTTAAATTTTCACCCAACTTCCAAAAATTACAATATTTTCAGACCCGAATATTACAGATCCTCTCTGTTTCCTCTCTCTCTAGCCTCTGTCTCAGCTCATCCAACTGAAATTCAACATTTCACAAATATATATAGAACAATGTTAGACAACATTTAACAAACATATAATTAACAATGTTATACAACACTTGACAAGCATACCTCCTCATCGCGACGGTCGCGCGAGCTCCCTCTTGAACTAACACCTGAATCACCGGTCATAGCATAATAGGGATCCTGACTGGTCCCCCATCCAAAAATACGGCCTTTACGCCGTCCTCCGACACTGTGTTCCCACAACTCGGCGTCATTGGGAGGTATAGTGCCGGGAGGTAAGTCCAGGTACTCCTTCTCCCTAATCCGATGGTAGTTATCCTACAGTTTAGCAAATTATACATTGTCAAGTCAACTAACCTATAGAAAATTCGGCAGTATTTCAACTGTAATTTGAACATATATATCCATGAACTGATTTTATCAAAACAGTCCTAACTTCTGCCCAACAATGGCAGCCCAAACTAAGTTTGCTATAATTTCTATCTATCTTATAAAACAAACAAAAATGTAGACATACGTAATTGAACTTACCGACATACGAGCCGCCTTTGGGTAAACGAAGATCGGAGGATCCGTGGGCGGACCAGTCGCACCCGGAACAAGCTTCATGTTGGTGCAGTGTGTAGCCTCGTAAACCTCGTCGCTAGTTAGCTCGCGTCCCCATGCAGCTCTCTACAATAGACAACTTAAATTGTTAGTAGGTAACAAAATCATGTATATATATATATATAATCAGCGACTATATACATTTAGTCTAGTGGATGATAAATTACCATGCGGTCCTGATGCATTGCGGTACTAATAGATCCGGTATAGTGTTTGGATGTCATCCCATCATGCTCGGTGGCCTGATTGGCCGTATTGACCGCAGATACATGCTTGAACGCATCGGTGTTCCATACCTGTGAAAAAGAAGACATAAATGAATATAAATCCTAATACATCCAGATATAAGTATTCAAAACAAAGCAAACATGCTCAATCATCTCGACCCAAAACTCACTCTGGATCCACTCTAGAGGGTGTGCGGCAAGAACCGTGTAGTTCTGTCCGTTGAACTGGACACCATCAATTTGTAAAGCCCTGGCCCTGGCGAATTGACGGGCATCTCTCATAATGTATGGGTACCTATTACTCAGGGTACGCCGGAATGCAGCTACTACGTCGGCGTCCATCTCAAGAAGCCAACTATAATACTACTGCAAACATATTGTTTGGATTAAGTAAAAATAAATCCACTCAATTAGTTAAATAGAGTAAAATACCTACCCGTAAACGATCCAGCATCCGTGCATAGTGCTCCTCAGGGACATCCCTAAAATGAGCCCACGAACCATCGAACATTGACTTAAAGACGGCAATAGCCCTCCGGATTACAGACTTGTCACTAAATCTTCAAAATTGCAAAATATACAAGATAAAAAACATTAGGATCGGTTTATTATGTACTAGAATAAATAATATATCACATCTACTTACCTGCCGGCTTCAGACAACAAAAGTATCGGTCACTGACTCGGATGGGACGTCTGTGATGCAACATTCGGGCCTCTAACCCTCGAGCCCGCTCCAGTCAACGGCGTCTGAAGCCCGTCATCAGACTGGATCTAATCTAGTCCATCCTCGATAGCTGCAACAAAGGTGGACTCTTCGGCGTGGGGGTCACCACGCCCGGCGATGCTGCTACTGCCCCTACCCCTACTACCCCTACAAGGGCTCCCGACATCTAAAAATAGAGAATGGTTATCACACAATGATATAAGTATACTTAAATCATAAGACCCAAAAATATGAGTGTATAAACATATAATAAGGATATAATTATTATCAATAATGCCTACATAAGAAAGGCACACTAGTTCTCAGGCGAGTGATCAGATGACATAAGTTCATCTTCGTTATCTTCATCATCGTCCACGTCTTCAAATTCTTCTTCCTCATCCCTAGCTTCGTGATCTAATGCCTCTTCCTCGTGGCTAGAATCGTCATTTGTGGCGACTACGTTGAGCTCCCCAGTGACAAGAGGGACGTAATCGAGGTCCTCATTTACCCAATTGTTTGTATTATGAGTTACCCGTTCATTGATTTGAAAGAACGGTTCTCCATCCACGTTATCATCATACAACTCATCGATAGCCCTTTCTGCAACTTCATATATTCCACGGGCTTTGGTCTTCACAACTGCCCACCAGTCCTTTAAATCCTTACTTCCTAAAGGATAGGGTGTGTAATACACTTGTTCCGCTTGTGATGCTAGGACGTAATAGTCCTCACCTCTTAGTCTGGACTTGTATTTGATATCAACCAACCCATGTTTAGGGTCGACTCTAACTCCCTCTGGACTATCAAACCATGTACACTTGAACAAAACTACAACACAATAGCCCACACTGTAATACTCCACCTTTAACACGTCGTCCAACAATCCGTAATAGTCAAACTCGGAGTCGTCACAACAAGATCCTCTCACACATACGCCACTATTATGTGTGACACGCCCAACAGCATGTGTTACCATATGAAACTTGTAACCATTGACAAAATATCCCTTATGCGACCAAGCATATCGGCCCAGTCCACGTGCTAGGAATTTCAAATGATCGAAGAAATCGGTTGATCCGAGCATGACCTATAAAACCACAAATAAGAAATAAATTATATATGTGTTACATTACATACATAAGTTTCATAATTCTGTACTCACGTGTTGTTCAAACCAAGTAGAAAACCTTTCATCTCGAGCTTTATCTCGTGCAACTACATAAAGACGAGGTTCTCTTTGTCGTATCCACTTATCAAAGGTCCATTGAAAAGGTCGAACTTCTTCACAATTCAACAACACATATGTGTGGATCTTGTGAATCTCGGATTGAGTCAAGATGGTCTTCCCCCCCCCCCCTTCTCGAATAATCTATAGGATGAGACCTTGAATATGCTCAATCGATCATCTATTCCTGAAGAAACAGGAATATTTGGGGCAAAGTTTCTTGACTCGCGATTATGTCGAGTTTCTATCTGTGGATCAAAATACAGGGAGCAATAGGTGGAGAGTTCATTTACTAGATAAGACTCAACGATAGACCCCTCTACCCTTGCTTTGTTTCTAACAGTCCTCTTCAACGACCCAAGTTTCTTTAACAACGATTGAAATATGTGTTAGAAAATAAATGGGTGAGTAATTGAATGAAAAGTATTTGAATGGAAAAGTTCATTTACCTCTCATAAAGATACATCCACCTATATTGGACCGACCCACCATTTATGGATTATCGTGTCAAATGTATCACTAAGTGTTCCATAGAATCAAAGAATCCGGGCGGGAATACTTTTGCCAACTTACAAATTGTTAGAACGATACTTGTTTGCAATGGAATCAAGTCTTCTATGTTTAACACCCTTAAGCAGATTGCACGAAAGAATGTGCATAACTCCGTTATCGCATCCCATATGGGAGTCGGTGTCATCCTTCGCAACGTAATAAGAAGCAATCGTTGCATAAACACATGTTTACACAACCCTCAATATTCGAAGCATACCCGTCCGAAAACTTCAGTCTCTTCAACCATTCACATACTTGTTTTACTTGTTGTTTCATCAAAGTGTACGATGACTTCAACTTCACTACTTCAATCTCTACATCCCTCCTTGCTTTTATATTGTCTTTCGTTTTTTATGTGTCCATGACAGTGTTAAAGAGATTCTCAAAGACGTTCTTCTCAATGTGCATGACATCCAGGTTGTGTCGGATTAACAACGTCTTCCAATATGGCAACTCCCAAAAGATTGTTCTATTCATCCGATTATGAGTGATTCTGAAACCGGTAATTTTTCTATTGGTCGATCGAAAAGTGGAGCCATCGTAAACAATTGGAAGATGACGGACCTGCTCCCATATTTATTCACCGGTTAACTTGGGTAGTGGACCGGCTAACACCCTAGATCTGTCCAATAACCCTGTTCGATCACGTCGGAAGGGGTGTGCACTAGCTAACCATCTCTGATGATATCCAAACCAACAAGATTTACCTCCATTTCTTAACTGAAATGAATCGACTGTACCCATGCAATACGGGCAATCTAGCCTGCCGTGCGTGCTCCAACCCGACAACATTGTGTAGGCAGGGAAGTCACTGACGGTCCATAGAAGTATAACCCTCATCTAAAAATTATTCTTACGGTGAGCATCATACGTAAAAGCGCCCACTGTATACAACATCTTGAGATCATCTATTAGCGGCCTAAGAAATAATCCAAATTCTGACCGGGGCTCTTTCTACCAGGAATGACCAATGCAAGTTTCACATATGAATCTTTCAAACTCAAGCAAGGAGGTAAATTATAGATGGTAAGAAACGCTGGCCAAAGTGAATACGGATTCGAATTTGAGTTATTCGGGTTGAAACTGTCGGTGCATAAGCCAAGACGCACATTCCAGACATCAGAAGCGAAGTCAAGATGTACCATGTTGAAATGCTTCCAAGACGCACCATCACTTGGATGTACCATCACACCCGGTTATGTCTGATGATCCTTGTGCCAAGTCATCTCTTTAGACATCTTCTTTGACATACAATCTTTGAAGTCTAGGAACAATCGGCAAGTACGTCATCACCAAGTTAGGGACCTTGATTCGACCACTTGTCTTGAAACGATATTCATTGCACACTCGGCAGTAGGTCAACTCAGAATCATCCTTATAAAATAACATGTAATGGTTTTTGCAAACGTCGATCTTTTGTTTTGGTAGAACAAGCTTTTTCAAACTCTTCTTCGTGTCATAAAAGTTACCGGGTAGTTTTCACCCTCGGGTAACATCTCTTTAATTATAGCAACATTACGGTTATAAGTCGTCTCGGGTACATTACATTTTTCCTTCCAATTCAACAATCTCGTCGCAGCTCCTAATTTCGAGTAATTTGGACACCCGTCCCATAATGGATCGTCAGCAGCTTGTAACATGTCATAAAATTCTTGTGTAGAAGGATTAGGGGTTTCTTCTTCCTATGTCATGCCATCATGTATCATGTGATCGTTCACCATTTCAACATACCCTTCATTATGATCTACTACCGGAGTAGAAGATTGACCCACATCTTGATGCCCTTCATTATGGTAATAAGTTTCACCATGTGCCCACCATGTGGTATAATCAGGCATGAAACCGTGCTTCATCAAATGCAGTCTCGCGTCAGTCCTTTCTTTATAGCGTAAGTTTTGACACTTCTTACAAGGGCATCTAATACGAAGCACTATCCCATCACGTGTAGGTTTCCTTTCAACAGTCCCTTCATCGGCATAGGCATAGTCCAAAAAACTGTCCATTGCAATAATATAGTCGACGCTAAGAAACCCCCGACTGTCGTTCTTTCTATACATCCATATTCTATCTTTCGACATATTCAACCACTACAACAAAGAAAGAAGTAGATAATCGACATAATCAAGATAGAGGTGGTGTAATGGTTTGACTATTGAAAAGTTAAACCGTAGGTTTAGATGAGCTTTAGATGACTTTAAAACTCTAAGTGTAATGGTTTGACTATTGGAAAGTCAAAACCGTATGTTACAATCAAAGAAAGATGTTTTGGAAAGTTTAAAACCCTACGTGTAATGGTTTGACTACTTAAAAGTCAAACCATAGGTGTCAACGAAGTTAGAAGTCTATTGAACACTAAATGTAACGGTTTGCCTACTTGAAAGTCAAACCATAGGTTTAGTGGAGTTTTGGATGACTTTAAAACTCTAAGTGTAATGGTTTTACTATTGAAAAGTCAAAACTGTAGGTTACAATCAAAGAAAGGTGTTTTCGAATGTTTAAAACCCTACGTGTAATGGTTTGACTATTTAAAAGTCAAATTGTAGGTGTTAACAAAGTTAGAAGTCTATTGAACACTACATGTAATGGTTTGCCTTCTTCAAAGTCAAACCATAGGTTTAGAGGAGTTTTGGATGACTCTAAAACTCTAAGTGTAATGGTTTGACTATTGAAAAGTCAAAACTGTATGTTACAATCAAAGAAAGGTGTTTTGGAAAGTTTAAAACCCTATGTGTAATGGTTTGACTATTTAAAAGTCAAAACCATAGGTGTCAATGAAGTTAGAATGCTATATATTGAATGACCTAAACACTATATGTAATGGTTTGGAATGAAAGAAACGAGTATAATACGCAAATATATGTTTTTTAAAATTTCGGCGGCATAACGGCTATAAAATGAATATTTCCGTATATCATCCTAATGTTTGCCCAACAATTGGCAACCCAACTAAAATAAATAAATAAAATCAAGTATAATCGAATCATAAATCATACCAAATGTTTCCATTTATCAACCTAATGTTTGTCCAATAATTCACAACCCAACTAAGTAATATCACAAGTTTATCAAACCAAATCATACCAAAACATTTTCACAAAAACCAAATCATAAGCTAAACTCATACAAAAACATTATCACAAGTTTATCAAACCAAAAACGGCGTTTTCATAAGCTAAAAGAACTCATATCAATTTGAATATACAATATGCTCATATCAATTTCAATCTACAATATATACATACATACACTTTGTTCATTTTGACGTGTAATTGTAGCCCTATAAACACAACAATTGAGTTAATTACAAGCATGAATGGAAATTACTAAACATAAGGTAACCAATAGATAGGAGAATGTGGACAACATGTTTATAGTGTCCAAAGATGCAAATTAAAATATAGTGTCCAAAGATAGTGTCCAAAGATGCAACTATGTGTGTCCCACAATCAGTATAGATCAAGATTATCACAAAGAATTATCAATTAATCTCATTTTTATTAATCTCTGAAAAATCAATTCCAAACTCTCTCAAACTTTCTCTCTCTAACTCTTAGAACGCGCTTAATACAATCACTCTAAATGTAAACTCAATCTCTAGTCATATATCTATTAAACAGCAAATCAAAGTATTTATACCTACAACTAAAAACAAGAAAACAAATAAATACAACATGTTGACTTTGACTTTTATTACAAAATGACTTTGACTTTCCATGAGAGTTGACTTTCCAGCTTTGAATTCTTGTACTTTGACTTCTAGTCTTCATGATCTTGTATCCAACATATTTCTGCTCTAACAATCTCCCCCTTTGGATTCAAGATCATCTTTGAAAGATTTAGCAAATCAATCTCCCTTTTGATTCAATCTGGACAATCTCTTCCTTTTGTTTAACTTTATTCTTCCCAAGTCTGTCTTTGAACAAAATTAACAATCTCCCCCAAATATGGTAGAAACGATCTTCAATAATCTCCCAAAACTATCACAAGACTTTTTCAGACTTCGGAAAGAAATTATCTTCAGAATTAGCTCGACTTGCTTCAGCAAATAATCTTCAAAAAAAAATTTCAGAAAATCAGCACATCTTCAAAATTTCTTTGTACAAGCATCCAAATTCTCAATCTTTGAACTTTATCTTCTTCAAATCTTTAACATTGAAATTTCTGACGCTGATATTTCTTTAAATCATCTCCCCCTTTTTGATGAAAAGAGCATCTATAGCATCAAAACTTTCACCAAGAAATGTCTTTTATAATCTGAATTGACCACTGATCTTTCAAAGAGCCACTGATTCGTCGATCCGTAATCATGTATTGATCTAGATCTTTTCAAATCTAGACAAAAAATAATCGTGTAACACCTGAATCAACAAATGAATCAGTTAATATGCCTGTCAGTAACACGAAGTTACTGTGTGTAACGAATACACAGATGAAAGGAGCTTTTGTTATGTTCACTCCCCCAGGGCTTCCATCCAATCATCAAAACAACACAAAGGAAATTTCTATGAATGTTATGACAAGAAAACAAATTCCTTGTGTGTTCGTGTTAGTGTAGAAAGAATTAAGCATATGATAATTGCTCTTAATAAGGCTCAACATTGTGTAAACCACTGAGACAACAGTATATAAACACAGACTCAATGTGCATGATTGAAGTGCGAAGGTGGGGCAGACTTCCTTCTGTTTCAATATCCAGATTTTCCAAATGAAAACCAAATAGATTATATGTTGCGTCCCCTTAAAAATATGAAACACTTTCTTTTTAAGAAGAAAATGAGTGGCTGGTGGGGTTTTTACAAGAGTTGGCATGGGCTAGTTGCCTGTTTCAATAATGTTCACGAAGAATTGTGAAACATTAGTAATGTGGCTGTTCGGCTCAGAAAGTAGTTGGTGCAGAGTTTGATATTCTTTTACTCTGATCTCACACCCTCTTTCTTTTAATCATTAATCTCACATCTAACCAAACTCTCATTTCCATTTTACCTCAACGCACAACCCACACTCATTTCTTTTAGACTCCTCACACTCAATCACTATGGATTAACTTCTTGGGTAAGAGACACTGGTAATTGTGAATCCATAGAAGTTCATTTAAGTCCTAGCACAAAGAACCCATATTCCTATGAAGCATATGTTGCTCAAAAATGGTTTAACTTGAAAAGTTAAATCTCAAATATAAAAATGTCAGATGTATATATGCCCAGAATATAATCATGAAGATATGAGCATTTTTAAACATTGAAGTATTTTCAAACAAGTAAATTGAATGAATGAATATGAATTCAAGAGACTTGTTTGAAAATCTGACATTGTATGAAAAATGATCAGATAAGAAATGATATAACAGTTAAGGCTTATGGTCAAGAATAACGGATATTGTCCATATGAATCAAAAATATAGACATTCTTGAAAGAACGCTTCGAAATGAAATAACGCTAAAAATTTATTGAAGTACAAGCGGGGTGTCTTACCATCGAAAAATATGTTTCAAATTTGAGACATGGTAAGAACGTTTTTAACAATAAGTCAAACCGGTGCGTGTGAATACTTAAAAGTATATAGAAAAGACAATACACAAGTATTTATCTTTGGAAACACACGGTTTGTATTCATGTAAGCACAAGTAAATCTTGAAAATCATTTAAAAATCACACTTCCAATTCATGAAATCTGTTGAAGAATCGGGAAGTGGTTTGAACATTTAAGAACATGTTTTCTATGATTGAAAGTTGTCCTTCTTTCAACCATATATGAGATTAAGATAAGAAATTAACCTTTTCGTGTAGTCTTAAATCTCATGAATTCAGCTGAAGTCATAAAGATATGATCTTGATAGCTTCTCTCATTCTGTACAAGTCTCAAAGTCATGTCAAAGCAACTTTATTCACAAAATTTATTGAAAAATTAAAAGACATAAAGAAGTAAAACGATTAAAGTACGAGTTCTAATCTAAAATAATCAGAAATCTTATCCTTTCTCCTTTTGTTGTATGCATAAACTCCCCCTAAAATCTTGCATCACAAAAATTTAACAGTTAAGTAAATACAATAATTCTAAAAAATCCCCCTCAAAATAATGTTGATCATCTTATAATCTTGTTTCACTCCCCCTGAGATCATGAACAAAATGTTACAGTCCAGATATCCTTTCAGAATTAATGACAAAGAAATGATGAAAAATTACAATAAAAGAAACTTTAATAGGTAATTACTGATTAGATCTTGAGATTTAGCATACCAAGCTAATATACAAGAAAATTGAATCTCTTTTCATCTAAAGGTTTGGTAAACAAATCTGCAAGTTGATAATCAATTTTTACAAAGTAAAGTTCTATTGTACCTTTTTCTACATTATCTTTTATAAAATGATACCTGACATCAATGTGCTTTGTTTTAGTGTGTTGCACAGGATTAGTTGATATTGCGATAGCGCTCTTAGAGTCACAATATATTGGTATTTTGTCAAACTTGAATCCATAGTCTCGAAGTTGTGTCCGCATCCACAAGACCTAAGAGCAGCAACTGGCAGCAGCTACATACTCTGCTTCAGCAGTCGAAGTGGAAACACAAAGTTGTTTCTTTGACGCCCAGCTAACGATCTTGTCTCCAAGAAATTGAATATGACCTGAAGTGCTCTTCCTGTCCAACATGCACCCTGCATGATCTGTGTCTGAATAAGCAGTTAGTTCAAACCTTGTATCCTTAGGATACCACAAACCAAGATCTGCAGTCCCCTTCAGATATCTAAAAATCCGTTTGACAGCAGCCAAATGAGATTCTTTAGGGTCAGCCTGATATCTTGCACACAAGCATGTTGAAAACATTATATTTGGTCTACTTGAAGTAAGATACATTAAAGAACCTATCATGCCTCTATAAGTCCTAACATCAACAGCTTTTCCCGAAGGATCAGTGCCAATCTTAGTACCTGGTGCCATTGGGGTTCCAATAGGTTTACAATTTTCCATTTTGAATTTCCGAAGAATATCAAAAATGTACTTAGATTGATTAATGAAAATCCCCGTTGAAAACTATTTGACTTGTAATCCGAGAAAGAAATTCATCTCTCCCATCATACTCATCTGAAAACGTGACACCATAAGGCTTGAAAAATTCTTACAATATTTAGGATTTGTAGAGCCAAATATAATATCATCTACATATATCTGAATAAGAATGATTTAGGCTTTTTCCTTTTTGATAAACAAAGTGGTATCGACTTTACCTTTTGAAAAACCTGACTTGACTAAGAATTGAGATAAAACATCATACTAGGCGCGAGGTGCTTATTTCAGACCATAAAGAGCTTTATCCAAGATGTAGACGTGATTTGGCTTATCTGGATTTACAAACCCTTCTGGTTGAGAGACGTAGACTTCCTCCTTAAGTATGCCATTCAGAAAAGCAGTCTTCACGTCTATTTGATAGACAGTGAAGTTCTTGTGAGCTGCGTAGGCTAGAAACATGCGGATTGCCTCTATATGCGCTACTGGAGCATACGTCTCATCATAGTCTATGCCTTCCTCTTGCCTATATCCCTTGGCAACAAGTCTTTCTTTGTTTCTTATAACAATACCATCTTCGTCCTTTTTATTTTTAAACACCCATTTAGTGCCGATAACGGTCTTTCCTTCTGGTTTTGGCACTAGTCTCTAGACTTTCAGGGCTTCGAACTGGTTTAACTCTTCTTGCATAGCAGACACCCAATCTGAGTCAGCTAGAATCTCTGATACACGATTGGGCTCTATCTTGCTGAGGAATGAGTCATGCATACATTGATTCAAAGTTGTTGACCTAGTTTGCACCGGTTTGTCTAAATCTCCAATAATTTGGAGAAGAGGGTGCTCTTTGGTCCAGCGATGTTCATGAGGGAGTGGAGTAGATGAAGATTGATCATGATTATCATCTAAGAATCCACTATCAACTTCTTCATTTTGTACATCATGAGGGAGGGATTCAGTTGAAGTAATTGGTGCAGAAGCTTCAGTAGGTACAACTTGTTCAGTCTGTTGATCTGTCCTTACAGCACATCCTACTGACTCAGCAACTTCTGGCTCATCATTAGTAGATACAACTTCAACTATAGGAGTAGGAATTTGAACTGGAATATCTTGCCGAATTGGGGAATTTGATTCAATAGAAACATCTGAAGTGGTTGGATGATTAATCGTTGAATCTTCAATCCTGTCAACCATAACAGGTTTATTCACATTAGATCCAAGATATTCATCAAAAAACAGTTCAAATAAAAGATCTAAATCAGATAAATGATTAGTAGACGTTGATGGTTCATCTGATTTGTTCTTTTCAGGTAGAGGTTCTGAACGGAATTGCCCAGAAGCTAATACTCCAGTTATCATGGGTTCTGAACTGACTTGTTCAGAAGCCATTTCCTCATCGAATGTGACGTTTACGCTCTCGATAACAGTCTTCGACTTTTTCAAGTATACTCGATATGCAGCAGATGTAGAAGAATATCCAATGAAGATGCCCTCATCTGCCTTAGCACTGAACTTGTTCAGACTCTCTCTATCGTCTAGCACAAAACACTTACACCCAAATATATGAAAATATTTGATAGACGGTGTTCGGTTGTTGATCAAAACATACGGAGTCTTTTGAAATCTGCGGTGTATCATGGAACGGTTTTGAGTGTAGCACGTAGTCGAAATAGCTTCTGCCCACAAAAATAGAGGTAAGTCTGATTGGCTGAGCATTGTGCGAGCAGCCTCGACTAGCGTTTGATTTCGCCTTTCGACTACTCCATTATGTTCGGGCGTACGAGCAGCAGAGTATTGATGTGATATCCCGACCGATTCGAGATACTCTTCAACAGTTCTGTTTTTGAACTTTGTGCCATTATCAGTTCTGAGAAGCTTGACTGGTTTCTGCAAATTCACCTGGGTCGTCTTCAGAAATGTAATGAGAACTTCGGGCGTATCATCTTTTGAACGTAGAAATTTGACCCACGTGTATCGCAAATAATCGTCCACGATAACAAGAACATATTTCTTTCCGCCTAAGCTTTGCGTTCGCATCGGACCACAAAGATCCATATGCAACAACTCTAATGAAGAAATGGTACTAGGTTCAGGCTTCGGTTTATGTGGATCTCTCTTCATCTTCTCTTTTTCACAAGCTGCACACAAGTGTTCCTTTTCATATCTCAGTTCAGGAAGTCCATTCACCAACCTGCCTTTGACCAGCTTGTTTATGTAACGAAAATTCATATGTGATAGTCGTCGGTACCATAGCCAGCTTTGTTGCATCGAAGCTTTTGTCAGTAAGCAAACCTGATTGTCAGTCTGAACCTTTGAGAGATTGATGGTGTAAAGGTTTGACTTGCGAGTGCCAACTAAGAGTTCTTTGTCGTCTTCGGTACACACTGAGCAACTCTTAGCCTTGAAATGGACCTCTAATCCTTTGTTGCAGAATTGACCAATACTAAATATGTTGTGCCTTAAGCCTTCGACATAACTCACCTTCGTAATCGTTATGTTGTCTTGAATGATGTCACCAAATCCTAAGATTGGTGAAAAGTGGTCGTTCCTAAATCGTACATTACCGCTGAATTTCTCTGTATAATTAGATAATAAAGCTTTATGCCCGGTCATATGCTTGGAACAGCCGCTATCAAAGTACCACATATGTCGGGTCTGCAAGAGAAATCAGGAAACAACAATTTTAGGTACCCATTTAAAAACGGGTCCTAACAGATTAGTACAAGATTTTGGCATCCATTTGAATATGGATCCTCTTTTCTTTTGAAAACTTTTGAAAACATTTGGTTTAGAAGAATAAACATGATAAGATCTAAACCAATCATTAGAATTATGATGATAAGCAAAATCATTCCACTGATAAGAATAAGATTTAGTAGTAGGACGAGATAATTGGAACAATTGCTTTATTGAGTATCTCTTGTAAGATGTTACAAGGTTTTTATTAGAAGAAGCAACAGAAGCAACTACATCATTCAAACTACTATTTGATCTATCAGTAACTGCATCAGGAAGTGATTCTGCCTTTTCATCATTCTTCTTTTTAGGTCGCCATTCAGTTCTCTCTTCAGACCTTTTCTTTCTTATATCTGAGACAAAGAATTTAGATTTATTAGGAAAATCAGATTTCTGAAATTGATTTTCTTGTGTTTACCAGTGTTATTCTGTTTCTGTTAGCGTTGTTTCTTATGTTTCTTACCCTTTACATAGTAATCAGCATTCACAGAAACTGATTCACCAACCTTAGTTGATGATTCACCTTTTTCAAGAACACTTGGTAAAGCTTGTCCATTTATCACAAAAGTAGAATGATTTGGAAGTGGAGCATTAAAGTCAAACATATCAATTTCCTCTATACACCCTTCATCAGAATTTAGGAAATCATTTGTAGACTCAAATAAGTCATCAAAACCAGTCGAAGAAGTTTGAAGTACTTTAGAAGATGGAGAACACACTTTAGATTTAAAATGAAAATCTGTGTTTTTCAACACTGTAGAAAATACATCTAGTGTTAGATCACCCAAAATTCTTTCATCAGATAAAATATTTTCTAATTCAATTATTTTGTTTTCAAAACCAGTGGAGGTACATAAATTTTAGCTTGAACATGTTTTGCCTCCATCTCAGTAGAAGAATAACTAGCAAAATAATCATTTGAAAGAAATTTTGATGTTTTAGAAAGATAACTATCATTCAGTCTTTCATAACAGAATGGTATTTGCATTTTCTTTAAATTCATTCTTTTCTCATCTTCTTTTGCTTCAACTTCTTTAGATGATTTGGTGATAAATTTGGATTTCAAATGAGGATATTTATCAGCGGCATACATATAATTTGCATTATATATAGCTGGCTGTTTTCTAATAGCTTTTTCTAGGTAATGAGGATTATCATAACCTAGTCCCCATTTTTCTTTAAAATCAGCTTCTTCATTAGGTGTATTCAAGAAAATCATTTGATCTGTTTGGCCTCGAACATATAGTTTTGCTTCTAGACCATTTACCTTTTGCTCTAAAGTCTTGTTCTCAACCTGCAGTTTAAACGCTTTTAGAACACATTCTTGTTTTTCAGAATCAGACTTAGACAATTGTTTTTCAATATCAGAAATCTTACTTTCAAAACAATCATTTTCATTTTTAAAAACAGAAGCAGATTTGCGTAGAGAATCAATTAAATCTTTGTTCCCAATAACTGATTTATTAAGTTCAAAGATCTGTTGATTTCTCCTAGCAACTCTGTCTTTTTCCTTTTTCAGTTTGGATTGAAGGTCTTGAAGTTCGACCATCATGGCTTCCATTTTGGTCATGAAATCATTTTAAGTTAAGTTCATTACCTCGTCAGCAGAATCATCATCTTTCACCTCTTTTCCCATCAAGCATAAGTGGGTTGACTCTTCTTGTTCTTCTTCCACATCAGAATGATCCAACCAGAATTCGTCTTCTGCCATTAATGCCTTGCCAACTTCCTGTTGCTTGGCCAAGAGCATTTTGTTTTTGTAGTACTCCGAGTTGCGAACCTTTGGCTTCCGTCAATCTTTTGCGTAATGTCCGACCTTGCCACAGTTGTAGCACTTGATCAGATCATCACCTTTCTTTTCAGTACTAGTATAGTCATTCACATACTTTTTCTTTTCTTCCGGCTTCTTCTCAACAAATCTGCTTCCTTCCACTCTTTCTCTATGCTCGTGGTTCTTTGAGCTTGATGAAGAATATATCTGAGAATTAGAACCCGATTTCTAGTAGAATTTCTTTTGAAAATCACGGGTCAGTAAAAGCATTGCTTGCTTAAGATTCTCTCCATCATCTCCATCAGATTCTGATTCAGAACTGGACATCACTATCTTCTTCTTTTTCTTCTTCTCTTTCTTTTCCTTCTCCTTCTCTCCAGCCACCAATGTTATGGGATCAACAGCCTTCTCAACTTTCTTTTTCTCAGATCTTTTCACCTCAACCTCTTCCTCATTCTGTCGTAGAGTCTCGTAGACTTCATGTAATGGAATCTCACTTAAATCTTTCATCTGCTTCATACGACGAGTATGCTTTTTCCACTCGGGTTGTAAGATACTGAGAAACTTAACATTGTTCTCAATCTGTTGCTTCTTAACCTTGTTCTTGGAAAGTTCATTTAGAAGCAGTACAAATCTTTCATAAGTATCCTCCAAACTTTCATTCTCTTTAGCCTTGAATTCTTCATAATTGTTGATACAGTTGGCCACTTTCATTTGATTCCCAACTTTAGAACCCAACATCATCTTTCTTAGCTGATCCCACATAGATTTTGCAGATGCATTGTAGCTGTCTATTTTCACATAGATATCATTGGTCATACTTTGTAAAAGCAAAGATCTGGCCTTTTTATTAGCATCAAACCGATTCTTTTGTTCATCAGAGAATTTTGCATAATCCTTCTCAACTCTCTTTGTTTTCGGAGCTCCATCTGAATCATTACCTTCAGCAGGAATCTCCTCAAAAATTTTTGGCATTAGACCAACTTCAATTGATGCTAGAATGTTCTTTCCATTTGTTTGTCGATAAATAAAATCGAGAAATCTATCTTTCCATTGCTCATATTCCCCTTTAAACAATACTGGGGGCTTGACATCAGTGCCAATCGAAAGAGCGTCTCTGGAAGTCATCTTGATCTACACTGTTTACTTGATGGACAAAATTTCAGAAAGTAAAGTTGGATCTACAAAAATCAAACTCAGTTAAATTTCAAAAAAGTTCAGAAAAATTTTCTAAGTATAAAACTCGCAAACCAAATAAACCAAAACAAAACGCGCAAATGTCTGTATGCGAGTTTGAGAAACGCGCAAGAGCCTACCTGCGAGTTTGAGAAACACGTAAGAGCTTATCTGCGAGTTTGAGAAACACGCAAGAGCTTATCTGCGAGTTTGAGAAACACGCAAGACCCTATTTGCGAGTTTGAGAAACGCGCACAATGCACTCTGCGAGTTTTGACACTTAGAATATTTTTCGAAATTCAACTTCGTGCTAAATGAAAACGCGCAAGATTCAAAACTTGCGAGTTCTAGACTTAGGAAAAATAATGCAAAGATACTTCACCAAACGCGCAAACACCAAACGCGCAAACACTAAACGCGCACGACACTATTTCTCACAGATGAAACTTCGCGCACAACAATGATGTTGAACAGTAGAAACTTGCACCTAGTTATGTGCGAGTTTTAACTTCTCGCACGACTCAATTAGCGAGTTCCTCACTTCAAATTCAAAATAGTTCTTTGCGAGTTCTTTGAGGCTTGCGAGTTCTTCCTTCTGCGAGTTTTGTGACTTAGCGACTTCTTTCTTCTGCGAGTTCTTCCTTAGCGAGTTTTGTGGATCTTGCGATTTCATCACTTGACGAACTCGAAACTTGATTTTTCCATCGAAATCGATTGAAACCTTTATCAATTGGCTTGAAAATTTGCAGATGGCTTCTAATACATGATTCGAATACAAACCTATCAATCTATTACAACAAGAAACACAAATTGATACATTTTTGAACCAAATTCAGTGCGTACAGACTCGAGTTTGAAATACAAACAACAATCCAAAATTCACCCTAATCCAATGCGAATAAGCCTAAGTGAATCAAACACAAACTGTTCTAGCTATCAATTCGATTCTATTACAAACAAATTTGCATTCAAAACAATTGAAAATCTATAAAATCAAATCCAACAGTACATTTAGCGAGTTCGTCCACCTTCGATCTGAAATTCACAAAATCGATCCAATCTTTCTGAATTTGATCAGCTCTGATACCAATTGTGTTTCCCACAATCAGTATAGATCAAGATTATCACAAAGAATTATCAATTAATCTCATTTTTATTAATCTCTGAAAAATCAATTCCAAACTCTCTCAAACTTTGTCTCTCTAACTCTTAGAACGCGCTTAATACAATCACTCTAAATGTAAACTCAATCTCTAGTCATATATCTATTAAACAGCAAATCAAAGTATTTATACCTACAACTAAAAACAAGAAAACAAACAAATACAACATGTTGACTTTGACTTTTATTACAAAATGACTTTGACTTTCCATGAGAGTTGACTTTCCAGCTTTGAATTCTTGTACTTTGACTTCTAGTCTTCATGATCTTATATCCAACATATTTCTGCTCTAACAAACTAGTTTAGGATAAATGCTTTGACATTAAAATATAGTTTCCAAAGATGCAAATTAAACAGAGACAATGGTTCTCCACTCAAACAGGAAACAGATCTGCTCTATTTAAGTTCGAAATCGTTATTTACCTGAAGAAGTGACTCACATGTACTTCCGAAATCTGGGTCTCCTTGTTTTAAAAAACTTGATATGAGAACTCCCTTGAGAATCTTGACATGCAAAACTTACATGTTAGACTAGTTTGGGATAAATGCATTGACATCAAATGTGATAAGAAAAAACAGATTAATCAAATCAATGATAAGAAAACACACACACAGAGATTCGTTAGCACACACAGATTCATTTATTTATTCATAAACACACACACACACACACACACAGATTCGTTAGCACACACACAAATTCATTTATTCATTGCCCTGACAAGATGCAAATCATCTCTAACTTTGATCCTATCCTACTCAGATGCAAACAAACTAAACATCACAGCCTTTTGATTGAAAATAGTTATAAACAATAAACCAACATGGATGAAAATCATGGTTTACTCTTTAAAAAAAGAGAAGAATAAGATAAGAAATACCCGACTTTTTTAACGGAGTTAGTAAGAGGGACCAAAAGTGTAGCTCTCTAGCGATAGTAACAATATCTATGTGAAGAAGGATGTTTGACCAAATTAAGTCAAAATCAGACTTTGATATAAACAGAGAGTGATGACAGTAGAGGTGGTCACGGTGGCTGGAGTGAGAGCGATGGCAGTGAGATCGAGAATTGTGAGTTGTGATCGCCGGTGGCCGGAGTGAGGGCTGTGAGTTGTGGTCTCCGAGAGGGAGACGAGAGGAAGAGTGACGAGAGCTCAGAATTGTGAGGGAGAGAACTGTGAGTTCAGAATTGTGAGGGAGAGGGAGAGATCGATACAAAGGGAGGGGAAATGAAATTAGGGTTTAATCCCGCTATTTTGTTTTAGAAACTTCAGACAATTTCCGACGGATTACCAAGGGAAATTATCCATCGGTAATTTTAAAATTAAATAATTAATTTTAAATTATTAAATAAATTTTTCGACGGATTTCCTTATGGTCGTCGGTAATGTAGTATTATAATTAATAAATAAATTATTATATATTATCTAGTATTAAAATTATTAAATAAATTATATTTAAATTGACTAAAATACCCCTGAAGTAACTGGACTTAACGGAAACAGTTAATGACCGTTATCTTTTCCCGTTAATTCCAGTTAGATTAGGGACCAAAAGTGTTATACACACATACATACATACATACATATATATATATATATATATACCCATGAAGTAACTGGAATTAACGGAAACAATTAACGGCTGTTGTCTTTTCCCATTAATTCCAGTTAGATCAGGGACCATAAGTGTTATACACACATACATACATCTATACACATACATATATACATACATATAGACATACATACATATATATATACCCCTGAACTAACTGGACTTAACGGAAACAGTTAACGACCGTTATCTTTTCCCGTTAACGGAAACATGTATTTGACATTCAGACATTTATACACATACGACATATACATATACATATACATATACATATACATATACATATACATATACATATACATATACATATACATATACATATACATATACATATACATATACATATACATATACATATACATATACATATACATATACATATACATATACATATAAGCAATACATATGTACATAATACATTTATAGACATACATACATACAACATAGACATGCATGATATAGACGTATATGTGTTATATACATACAATCAATACATATGTATACAATACATCTATAGACATACATACATATATAGACATGATCTATAGACATACATATATACATACACACATGACATAGACATGATCTATAGACATACATACTACATACAATACATGATCTAGACATACACACACACACTTATATGCATAAGACACGTATATATATACGTATATATATATATACTATATACATACATACAAGCAATACATGTATACATATATACATAACACATATACCTTTAATACACTATATATACATACGTACATGATCATATACACATACATACATACATACATACATGATGTTGGAAAAATTAAATAAAGTAATTTCCAACGGATTACCGTCGAAATTCCTTACGGCCGTCGGTAATCCGTCGGTAATTTGCGACAGATTACCGACAGACATCAAAAAAAATAATTATTAATTAAATTATCAAATTTACCGACGGATTACCGACGGATTGAAATATTTAAAAAAAAAGTAAAAATAAAATAATTTTAGGTCCGTCGGTGATCCGTCAGAAATGTATATATTTACCGACGGATCACCGACAGATTGTGTATCCGTCGCAAATTTTATATATCCGTCGGTGTTCCGTCGAAAATTACCAACGGATATTGGCCGTCGGAAATTTGTGGTCGGTAATAAGCACTTTTCTAGTAGTGGATTGATTAGGTACGTGTGGTTGAATCTTTGTATCAGGTTGTACTAGATTTTATATTGATTATGTGTTGTTTTAACATGCATGGAACAACGACACATTTAGGCATTCATACGGCCAATCGTACCACCTGGTATGCGGGGATGACATCCAGGCACACTGAAGGATCTATTACTACCGCTCAACATTGTGATTGCATGGTAAGTTATCATCTACTATACCAAATGTATATAGTTTATGAATATATAATTTTTTTTACCTACTAACAATTTAATTTGTCTATTGTAGAGAGAGGCATGGGGCGGTGAGTCTACTCCTGTGGAGGTTTTTTTAGAGGACGTATTGCAGCAACAGAAAGTTTGTACCGGGTGCGACTGGTCCGCCCACGGAACCTCCGATCTATGTTTACCTGAAAGCGGCTCATGTGGCAGTAAGTTCAGTTTTGGTACTATATTTTTTTGTTTTATAGGATAGATAGAAATTAGAGCAAACTTTATTATAGATTAATGCAACTTTTGAATTTTGTATATCCAAATGATTCGTTTAGTTTGGGCTACCATTGTTGGGCAGACGGTAGAATTGTTTTGATAAAAACAGTTAACAGATATGTTCAAATTAGAGTCGTACTGCTGCCTAATTTTCTATATGTTAGTTAACACATTGTTTTGGTAAACTGTAAGGTACGTATTCGCGTATTAGGGAGGAGACGTACCCCGACAAAGATCCCAGTACCATTCATTCCAATGACGTAGAGTTGTGGGAGCGTAGTGTCTGAGGACGACACAAGGGCCGCCTGTTTTGATTCGGGACCAGTCAGGATCCCCGATATTCTATAATCGGTGATTCAGGTGCTGGTACTAGTTGCGAGAGCTCGCACGACAATCGCGATGAGGAGGTATGCTTGTCAAATGTTGAATAAATTGTTATATCATTAAGATTTTATCGTCTAACATTGTTATATGTTTGTCAACTGATTTATTTCTATCAAAGAATCATATCGACAGTTGATTCGTGCAAGATATCGGCAAAGCTTCTAGAAGGCCGACCACTACATAGAGAGATCCATATACCTGTCATGAGCGATAGCGAAGTCCTCCTATGAACCTATCCCCGCCTAAAGGATATGATAGATTACAACTATATAGACCTCAAGCTAAAAAATACTTGTGCTTCTGAGATCGCTAGCAATTTTCTTCCGACTTTCCAGCACTGGGCAAGTCCCATTGCTGGTAATTTCAGTTAAATGCGCTGAAAGAGAAGTTGGTAATCTATGAGGAGAAGTTTGTTGATCCAAACTCTCTCAGTGATTTGATAACGACCCTCTTTTATACTTAGTGAAAATTACGTTATTATATGTATTAGTGTTTCATCATCAGCGATCAGACTGAGTCTGTTCAGTTATCGCTGATGACCTTTATGTAAACATTTAATATGTATGTGTTTCACTTTCAGCGATCAAACTGAGTCTGTTCAGTCATCACTGATCGTTTCCCATGTAACACAGTTAACGTAATCCCTGAAGACAAGTCTCGCGTCAACATAGTTCATAGCTGAATCGAAGACGAAGCCACTGAACAATAGATAAGTCTACTAGTGACCTGATGCGGATATCAGCGAAGACCAGACTAATCTACTTACGCGAAGAAGCCTGAGGAAAAGCTTCAGCGATAGCTGAACTTCTTTATCTCTGGAAGAAGAGATACTCAGCGATCAACGATCACAAAGCTTATGTCTCAAGTTTTCTTTTGTCTTACCTTGCACAACCAGTACGATGTGTCAGAACGGACACGTCTCTGCCACAAATCGTACAACAACTCTGTCAACTACACTGTTCATAAAGCGGCCAAAAGCATGTCTCCAAAAGTAAGACTACCAAAGCCAATCTATGAATGCCACGTGTAAAGTACCCTGCCATGCATTTAATGCATAGGGTATAAATAGGAAGCTTACCCCTTCATCTGTAGGTGTGCTCAATCCTTGAACTCCAAAATAGAAACCCTTGTTTTCTATCTCTCTAAAAACACCCATTCTCTGAATTTCTTGTGCAACCATCTTAGTGTTTCTTAAGTTTGTTTAGATTGAGTCTGTCTTAATCTTATTCCGCAACAAACTTGTAAATTGTATTTTGATTTATCAATAAACAATTTATTAAACTTTAATTTCTGTGTTTGTATTCAACCCCCCCCCCTTCTACAAACTTGTTAAGCACCTTCGGGACCAACAAGTGGTATCAGAGCGGTTTGTTTAATCTAATAAACAAGATCTTGCTGTATACTCTTCCTTGCTATTCTAAAATGGCACTAAACACAAACACAAACTACTATGATAATGGTTCACTTTCTAAACCTCCTCGATTTAGCAGAGATAACTTTTCTCTATGGAAAAATCGAATGATGCTATTTCTTGAAGGTGCGGATCCTACTATACCTGAATATATAGAAAACGGACCCTATGAACCTGTTAGAATTATAGTTGCGGTTCCCGCTACTTCCACCACTGAAGCTGTCCCTGAACGATATGTCGTTAAGGAAATAAGACAGTGGAGTGATGAAGATAAAAAGAAGGTAGGCATAGATGCAAGAGCAAAGACCATTATATCAATGGCTCTGCCTGATGAAGTTTTCCATTCCATCATGCATCTAAAAACTTCTAAAGAAATGTGGGAAACCATATGTGTTCAATATGAGGGCACCACTGAAATCCAAGAGACCCGAAAGATTAACTTGGTAAGACAGTATGAAAGTTTTATCGCTGGTAAGAATGAATCTCTTTCTGACATTCATCAGCGGTTTAACTGCCTGATCATTGACCTAAGAACTGTTGGAAGGACCTATTCTAATTCTGAGGTCCTAACAAAATTCTTGGAAAGTCTTCCTGAAAGCTGGGACAGTTATTCAATATGTCTTAAGCTGACAAAAGACTTACATACTCTCTCTCTAAGCACTCTGTATGGAATATTGCTCAACTATGAGCAATCTAATCTCCTGAAGAAGAATCTTGTAAAAGATTCTAAAGACTCCAAAAGCACTACTGTTGCTTTAGTCTCATCAGAGATAATTCCATCCCAGCGATCTACTCTCACCATCACTGAGTTAGATTCTGAATCTGAGGATTTATCAGACCCTGATCTTTCAGAGTTTAATGAGTCCTTAGCACTCTTGACAAACTCTTTTAAGAGATTTGCAAGAAAGAGTAACTACCGAAGAAGTAAACCTCTCTCTCTTACTGAAAAGCCAAAATCAACTCCGGTTGATAAGGCTACAGCCACTTGCTATAACTGCGAAAAAATTGGACATTTTGCTAGTGAGTGCAGGTCTAAAAAGGTCTTCAAACCTTCTACCTCAAGAAGATCCAGTGATGACAAATACCATAAGCTGAAGAACAAATATCAAAAGCTGAAAAGCTATCAGCAAAAAGGTAAAGGTCTCATCGCTGAAGAACATGATTGGGCTGAATCAGAAGAATCATCTTCTGATGAAGAAGAAGTCGCTAATCTTTGCCTCATGGCTGAGATTAAAGAAGAAGTAGAAGAACCATCTGAACCTTCTATGAGCTACATATCATCTCAGGTATCTATCTCAACAAATCCCTCTCTGCCTGAAGCTGAGAGAAGTCGCGCTGTTGATGTGCTGAAGATTGACCTTTATAATGCTCTAAACGACAAAACTCAAGCTGAAAATAAAAATGTTTATTTAACACAAGAGCTAGAGAAATGTCATGAAAAGATCAGTGAACTAAATCTTTTAGAAGAAAAGCTAAAAGATCAAGTCATTATAAATGAAATCATCAGCATTGAACGCGAACAAGCCATCGCTGCTCTAAAAGCAGAAAAGGCTCATGTTGAAAAATGGTGCAAATCATCAACAAAGATCTCTGAGATAATAAATGCTCAAACTCCTGAAAGTGATAAAACTGGTCTTGGTTTTTGGACACCACAGGATGATCCTAAAGAAGAAAGTTCCTCGCTTAAGTTTGGAACTTTTGTCACATCTTTCTTTGACACTTCTTATAATCAATTCTATCCCTGTTCTTCTTCTAATCCCATCCCTGAGGAGATATCTGCAAGATCTAAGCCTGCAGATAAAGGAAAGTCTATTCTCCCTCAGAAGGCTTCCAAGAAAACCAAACTGAAAGTTCCCTCCAAACCTTCAGTGGATAAACCTTCTAGCTCAGTGACAGAAATCTTTGATATCTGTCCTCCAAAGCTGAAGGTTGATCTAAAGCCCGTGAAATCTGAAGAAATAAAAATTCCTCCCAGATCTCGTGCTAAAGGCATTCTTGGAGCTGGACCTGCTCATCTTAAGTTTTCAAAACCTTTTGGTTATAAAACCACCATCAGATATAGAAAATGTTATCACTGTGGATTCACTGACCATATTGCGAGCAAGTGTCCAAATACCACCGAAGCTGATAAAACAGCCAAAGTGAAGAAAAATGCCTCTAAGGCAAATAAAGTCACCAAAGTGAAAAATACCACTAAGGTTAAGAAATTAACCAAAGTGAAGATTACCACTGAAGCTGAATCTTCATCAGCGGTGAAGACTGCTGAATCTTCCTTATCCACTAACTCTGAAGGACCCATTGAAAAGTGGGTACCAAACAACGCTTAATCTTCCTTATGTATGCAGGGATCAAAGGGCATCTGGTATCTCGATAGTGGATGTTCTCGTCATATGACTGGACAAAGAGACCTGCTCACTGAATACAAGGAAGAGAAAGGCCCCTCTGTTACCTTTGGTGGAAATGGAAAAGGATTTACCCGTGGGTTTGGTGTCCTCAGCAATGGGACAACTACCTTTCGAAGAGTCGCTTATGTAGATGGACTGAAGCACAATCTTCTAAGCATCAGTCAGCTATGTGACAAAGACTACGAAGTTCGCTTTTCTAAGAAAGCATGTGCAGTGGTAGATGAAAAAGGAAAACTTGCTCTCAGTGGTTATAGAAGAGAAAATGTCTATGTAATAGATATGGACTCTACTATCACTGATAACCTATGTTTTCTCTCTAAGGCCTCTTCTGATGTCAACTGGCTATGGCATAAAAGGCTCTCTCATCTAAACTTCAAAACCCTGAATTCTCTCTTTTCTAAGGAACTGGTTTCTGGTCTTCCTCAGCACTCATATGCTAAAGAATCTCTCTGCTCAGCATGTGAAAAAGGAAAACAAACAAAAGCTAGTTTCAAGTCGAAACAAGTTTCCTCAGTAACAAGTCCTCTTCAGCTCTTGCATATGGATCTATTTGGCCCTGTCAACATCCAATCAATAGCTGGAAAGAAATATACGCTTGTCATTGTAGATGAATATTCTCGCTACACCTAGGTTATTTTTCTTCGCTGTAAGAATGATACTCCAGAAGAACTAATATCTTTTGTCAAAAAGATGGAAGTGCTGAATAATCTTACTGTTCGATCAATAAGAAGTGATCATGGAACTGAATTCAAAAATAGTTCCCTGAACAATTTCTTTGAGAACAAGGGAATCTCTCACAACTTCTCCTCAGTAAGAACACCTCAGCAAAATGGAGTCGCTGAAAGAAGAAACAGAACGATCATAGAAGCTGCTAGATCAATGCTCAGCGATTCTCACCTCCCTACTCAATTTTGGGCAGAAGCTGTAAACACTGCATGTTTTACTCAAAACAGATCGCTGATAATAAAGCGATTTGGGAAGACAGCTTATGAACTCTTTCTTGGAAGGAAGCCTTCTATCAGCTTTCTTCATATCTTTGGTTGTCAGTGCTTTATCTTAAACAACAAAGATCAACTTGGAAAGTTCGACCCAAAAGCCGATGATGGAATATTTTTAGGATATTCCTCCATCTCCAAAGCCTACAGAGTTTTCAACAAGAGAAGACAAACCGTAGAAGAAACCCATCATGTCACGTTTGATGAAACGCGCTCAGCGAACTCTAAACCAATCGCTGACAATGAAGAACTGAATACTTGGATGATCTCTCACTATAGAGAAATTGAACCTTTCTCAAACCATCAGCACACTGAAACTCCAATTGCTGATGAAGAACCAAGTATCATACCTCCCACCGCTGAATCCACCTCATGGGTTTCAGCTGAACCTCTAAACACATTACCACCATCAAATCTGCCTTCATCTGGAAACCTCTCTAGTGAACCTACTCAACAGTTAATTGCTGATGAACCTCAAACGTCCTCATCAGTAAACATTCCAATTGTTGATCCAACCTCTGAGTTAAGCGATCATGCTCCTGCTCAGCGATGGACAAGAGATCACCCAATAGATCAAATTCTCGGTGATCCAGATGCAGGTATTCAGACACGACGAAGCTTAGGTAATATCTGTCTCTTTCTCTCCTTAATAGAACCAAAGAAGACTGATGATGCCCTCAGAGATCCAAACTGGGTCAGCGCTATGCAAGAAGAGCTGACTGAATTTTCTCGAAACAAAGTTTGGAATCTCGTTCCTAGACCATCTGATAAAACTGTAATATGCACCAAATGGGTGTTTAGAAACAAGTTAGATGAACATGGAACTGTAACCCGCAACAAGGCTCGACTTGTTGCTCAGGGATACAGACAAGAGGAAGGCATAGACTATAATGAAACCTTTGCCCCTGTGGCCAGGCTCGAAGCAATTCGACTATTCTTAGCTTATGCAGTCTATAAAGACTTCATCGTTTATCAAATGGACGTAAAATCAGCTTTTCTGAATGGAAAGCTGAATGAAGAAGTTTATGTAGAACAACCACCAGGGTTCTATGACCCTAAGCATCCAAATTATGTTTATAAATTGGATAAGGCTCGCTATGGTCTAAAACAAGCCCCTCGTGCTTGGTATGACACTCTCTCATCTTTTCTTATCTCTGAAAATTTTGAACGTGGCAAGATTGATAATACGTTATTTTTCAGGAAGATAAAAGGTCATATAATTCTTGTACAAATATATGTCGATGACATAATATTTGGTTCTACTAACCCATCTCTATGTACTCGCTTCGCTGAAAGAATGAAGAAAGAATATAAAATGAGTATGATGGGTGAGCTGACATATTTTCTTGGTCTTCAGATTAAACAATCTGACAAAGGTACTTTTATCTGCCAAGGTAAGTATGTTAAAGATATGCTAAAGAAGTTTGAACTCACACAAACTTCAGCGATGAAAACTCCTATGGCACCACCGCTGATACTTAACAAGGATCCATCTGGAAAACCTGTTAATATCACTGCCTATAGAGGAATGATAGGCTCATTACTGTATCTTACAGCAAGCCGACCTGACATCATGTACTCTACTTGTTTATGTGCACGCTATCAATCTGAACCCAAGGAATCCCATCTGATCGCTGTAAAGCGAATTTTCAGATATCTGAAAGGAACTCCTAACCTCGGTCTTTGGTATCCCAAAGACTCAGGGTTCGATCTAACTGGTTATTCTGATAGTGCTTTTGCAGGCTGTAAACTTGACAGAAAAATTACCACTGGTGGATGTCAACTCTTGGGAGGAAAGCTGGTAAGCTGGACAAGCAAGAAGCAAAATTCTGTGTCCACTTCCACAGCTGAAGCTGAATACGTAGCCGCTGGAAGCTGTTGTTCTCAAATCTTATGGATGAGAAATCAACTATTAGATTATGACCTTCAGCTGTCAAAGATTCCTATCTATTGCGACAGTACTAGTGCTATCGCTATAGCAAATAATCCAGTGCTACATTCAAAGACAAAACACATAGAGATCAGATATCACTTTATCAGAGATCATGTGATGAATGGTGATATTGAACTTCACTTTATCCCTACTGACTTTCAACTTGCTGATATATTCACCAAACCTCTTGATGAGACAAGGTTCAACTTTCTCATCAGTGAGCTTGGAATGCTGAACCTCGAAGAATAATTCTTCAGCGTTCATGTATTATGTTAGTAATCAAAAGTTCCCCTCTCATCATTCTCTCTGATAAACATTCTGACTCTCAGGTATGTTTTCTCCTTTCCCTCAAAGATTTTTTATAAACTTTAATCACCGAACTTTCTTCAAATGATTAAAAGCTTTTTGAAAAATACATTAATCACTGATATTTCTAGTCAGTGATCCTTTAAAAGGAAAAACTATCCCTATCTTTACTAAAAGGGATACTTTTAAAAAGGAAAATCTATCGCTGATTTTTTTTTCTTCAGTGATCATTTCAAAACGGACAAATGTACAGTCTCTCTCTTCTATAACGTCATTTGAACCGACAATCCACGACATGCCTTTTCTGACACGTTCGTCCGTTGCCCTTCTATCCAATCAACTTCGTGGAACGTGTCAATGTCATGATGATTTTTTTTCTTTTCCCGCTTCATTCTCTCTCTTCTCTCTCTTCGTATAAAAGGAATTCTTCTCTCCTTTATACGGTTTACGCTTTCAAAACTTTCAAAGCAAGAAACATTCTCTCAAGAACACTCAAGCAAGTAAACCCAGAATATTGAATCTGCAACTCTTTTTCTTCAAGATACACAGGTTTATTTCATGTTTATATGCTCTGTTCGTATGCTTTTTATTCTTTTTAAAATCCTACTCGCTTTCTATGGATTTTATAAAACGTTTTTTTTGTAAAAACTAAAGATCATTCTTTCTGATTTTATGTTTTTAAATAAAAACCTTTTGGTTTTAAAGTGTTCTTCATTCTTTCTAACCAGAACACTATTTTTCTCCTAAATCATTTCTTCTATTATGTCTCTTTCCATAACAGAAATGACACAATCTTCAATCGTTGCTTCCAAGCATGTACGATTCGCTCTCACTGAAGTTGAGATTACTAAATGTAATCATTTGGCCAGACTCGAGTTCAAAGCTGACAAATACCCACATCTGGTGGAAGCTGCTGAATTCCTCAAGCATTCATGCATAGCTTACGCGATCACTGTGGATCCTAAGCCCTCCAAGACTCTACTTCAGCAGTTCTGGTTCACTGCTGATGCAACTGAACTTACCAACAGGAAAGGTGAACGAGTCCCTGCTATCTCGTTCAGCACGGAATTAGGGCTAGGGAGCATGACCGCTCTTAGCCTCAGAAAATCTTTAAGATTCCCTGACAAACCAAAGAGTGGGTTCGACGCACTCCCCACTGATGATGAGCTGATATCATTCCTGGACGCAATGGGCTATTGTTGGGAAAACAAACCAAGATCTTCTATTCCCAACAAGAAGCTCACCAAGATCCTAAAAGCTCAGATGCCATCACAACTGAACTTTATCTTCTCGCACATAATTCAGTGCATGAGTGGGAAGAGTGGTTCGCTGGATCAAGCCAGCAAAACACAACTGCAGATGGCCTACTCCGTTATCGCTGGTCAAAACTTTGACTACGCCACAGCAATCTTTGAAGATCTGAGGTCGAGATTAGAGAAGCCTGAACGAGATCCCAAGATCTCATACGTACGTTTCATATGTACGTATATCAAGTTCCTCTATCCCAACACCTATCCCACCAAAGATGATGGCACCTTTGCCAGGGTAGGTCAACGATCACTAGAGGTCAAGCCACTCGCCGACGAGGTAAGTATCTCTCTCCTTCGCTCTCGTCTCTCTCTCCATTCTTCTTCATCTTCAGCGACAACGCAGACGGTTCCTTCGTCTGCTATCCCTGTCGCTACCACTACTTCTAAACGACCATCAGCTAGTCCGATTGGTCCTTCCAAAAAGGCCAAAAAGACTAAGGAAAGTACACCCTCTAGTACTATACCTGAGGGAGCTTCTCAACAAGCTACCTTAGATGCATTTGTGGGTCTTTCCTCCACAACTTCAGCAGTCACTCATACTGCCGTGTCAGCGATCTCACTCGCTGTCACATCATCAGTAACCCCACCTACTATCTCATTCACTGAGATTAACCCCATCCCTACTTCTATCCCCAAAACTCTTCCCTTCTCTCCTCACTTGGTCTCTGAACCCGCCACCTCTTCTTTCCCTATAGGACCTGAGCATCAAACTTTTGAGGAATCTATGCAGTTCTACAAAATGTTTGATACGTCAGGTACACCTATAATCCTAAACACTTCTCTCCCCCCCTCTCCAAATAAGCCCATATCTGAACTAACATTGTTTTCAGGTCCTAGCTTGGCGTCTGTTGACACGCATGTCAACAGTCTAGGAGAAAAGGTGGACGCACTCACCAACACCATCAATGAAACCACCAGCGCTGTCAATCAGGCTGGTGAGGAGCTGAAGAAGTTGACCGCCACTTGCTCATCTAAAGCTGAGAACTCTCAACTTTCAGCTATTGAAGAACAAGTCGTCCAACTCAGAGAGTCCTCTCGACTCTTTCAAGGGCGATTTGAGTCTCTTACCGCTGAAGTTCAGGGTCTCTCTTCAAAGGTTGACCTCTGCACGTCCCTTCTTCAGCAAATTCTACAGAAAGTGAATGCACCAGCTCCAGCGCTGCCTCCCTCCTTTACTGAAGATGATCGTACCAACCTCAACATCGCTGTGGAATTCATTCATGATGCCACGTGCGACATCCCTGCGGTTGAAGACCGGATTAAGCGTCTGGAGGCTGACGTTCAAGTGCTAAAAGCTTCAACAGCTACTCCAGCAGCTGAACAATCCCCTACCGCTGATAATGACAAAGTGGGGGAGAAAACTGAAGAAACTTCTATTGCTGCTGCTGGGGAAGCTAAGACTCCAAAGGAACCTCCCTCTCAATCTGAGGGGGAGAAGGCAAAAGAATCCTCATCAATTCACTCTATTCTCTTTGAAGAGGATGAGGAAGAAGACGATGAAGAGGAAGATGATCTAGATCTTGATGATCAAGAAAAGGATCAGCCCTCCGATGACGACGACGACGATGAAGACCAATCTATGTGGTTCTCTAAGCCGAACGTCGTATCAGGGACAACTTCGCAAGAGGTTGTCAAAACAGGGGTGAGAGGTGATACATCTTCAAGTGTTCCTTCGCAAAGCAAGGACAAGCAACCGATCGCTGAAGAATGCTTGAGGACTGGATCACAATCTGAGGGGGAGCATCCTTCTCAGGTATGTCTTTCAATTGTACCACTCTTCTACTCTTTCCAAACCCCTATTCCTTTCTAGCCTTTATCTCTCTCGTTCTAAAAATACACTTATCCCTTCTTTCCTTCTTTTTCTAACCAGACAGTTCTCACCCCTGCTTAAGGGTTCTGAACTACAAATAATTCCAGCTACTATCGCTGAAGAAATAATCCCAATCTCTATCGCTGAGATTGATGAAGAAGAAGAAGATTCCCTGGTCCATCCAGGAAGGCCCTCTCGACCATCTCATTGGTCAGAGGAAGTGGTAAAGAAAAGAGTTGAAATGATCGCTCAACTAGAAAGTCAACGGCTGAAAATCCCTCTTCAAACATCCACAGAGCTCGACTTCCTCACTGAAGCTGAAAGAGAAGAATCTGCCAAAGCTGAGAAGCTGATCGCTGAATGCAAACGAGATGCCCAACTCGCTTTAAAGATTCAATCCTCTCAAGTTAAGGACAAAAAGCTGAAAAGCAAACCTGTGGAAGTTCAAGCAGCACTACTGAAAGAAATTGAAGAGGAACGCTTCAAAGAACAAGAGATCAACGATAAGTCTATCGAATGGTGCAAACAAAAGATGGATTATCGTTCTGATCTTCTTCCAATATCAGCCGTGACTATCTCTGGTTGCAAGAAGAAAGATCAACTCTCAGTGACCATGGAGATTACCAGAGAGGATGGAACCCAAAAAGCAATGTACGTATCAAAACTTGAGAGCTTCGGATTTACGGAATGGTTAGAGTTCTGGGATGCGCTGAAGAAATCCAAATCTACATACAGAGGCTACGTTGAAGGACTTCTTGAAGCCCTCATAAATAGAGTCGTTTCTGTACTAAAGCTGCCATCTCCTCTTCCTCCCAAATCTTTGAAACTCAAAAGAAAAATTGGGTCCTCCTCCTCTGAAGATGTCGCCATCATCAGGAATGAAACTTCTATCAAATTTTCAAGAGATGCACTGTTTGGTCCTCCTCCCGATCTTTCAGTTCTGGACTTATCTCTGCCTCCTGGTGGTCCTTTCCAAGCTGGTCAAGTAATCGACAATCCTTATGGAATATTCTTCAGAGATGATGATGAGGAACTCAGATTTCAAAGAATCTCTGAGATTCCTATCTGTCCTCTGAATCATCTCAAGGATCTATTATGCTTATGGTGTGACTTCTTCCCTGCTGCTAAAGAAATTAAAGAAATTATCAGTCAAGAATCTTTGGAACGAAGACAGAAAGGAGAAGAAATACCTGAGTATATGATCAATCCTCCTAAATCTTCTTTTAATAGCTGATAGATTAGTTTTCTTCTCTGTAATCTGTTAGTTATACTTACAGTAGTTAGTTACTCACTTGTAATGTTTTTCATATCTTGTAATTCCATCCCTGAATTAAATGAAAATAGCAGTGATGTACTTAACTCTATCAGTACTGTAAAAGATCCCTCAAAATAGTAATTGGGACATGCATTCTATGAGTCCTTTTTATTCCTATATTTTGAATCAAAGTAATTTTCTTTTGTTACTTTGTCATTATCAAATAGGGGGAGATTGTTGATCCAAACTCTCTCAGTGATTTGATAACGACCCTCTTTTATACTTAGTGAAAATTACGTTATTATATGTATTAGTGTTTCATCATCAGCGATCAGACTGAGTCTGTTCAGTTATCGCTGATGACCTTTATGTAAACATTTAATATGTATGTGTTTCACTTTCAGCGATCAAACTGAGTCTGTTCAGTCATCACTGATCGTTTCCCATGTAACACAGTTAACGTAATCCCTGAAGACAAGTCTCGCGTCAACATAGTTCATAGCTGAATCGAAGACGAAGCCACTGAACAATAGATAAGTCTACTAGTGACCTGATGCGGATATCAGCGAAGACCAGACTAATCTACTTACGCGAAGAAGCCTGAGGAAAAGCTTCAGCGATAGCTGAACTTCTTTATCTCTGGAAGAAGAGATACTCAGCGATCAACGATCACAAAGCTTATGCCTCAAGTTTTCTTTTGTCTTACCTTGCACAACCAGTACGATGTGTCAGAACGGACACGTCTCTGCCACAAATCGTACAACAACTCTGTCAACTACACTGTTCATAAAGCGGCCAAAAGCATGTCTCCAAAAGTAAGACTACCAAAGCCAATCTATGAATGCCACGTGTAAAGTACCCTGCCATGCATTTAATGCATAGGGTATAAATAGGAAGCTCACCCCTTCATCTGTAGGTGTGCTCAATCCTTGAACTCCAAAATAGAAACCCTTGTTTTCTATCTCTCTAAAAACCCCCATTCTCTGAATTTCTTGTGCAACCATCTTAGTGTTTCTTAAGTTTGTTTAGATTGAGTCTGTCTTAATCTTATTCCGCAACAAACTTGTAAATTGTATTTTGATTTATCAATAAACAATTTATTAAACTTTAATTTCTGTGTTTGTATTCAACCCCCCCTTCTACAAACTTGTTAAGCACCTTCGGGACCAACAAAGTTAGAGGAGGAAAGGCAAGCAAGGAGTGCCTTTGAGGAGAAAATGGAGCGACAAATGGAGCTGACCTCGCAGTGACGCCTTCATGAAGCAGTGGCAGGGTGGAAACCGTCCAAACCGTAGTAGGATATTTTGAGTATAGTAGGATATTGAATCGTTGCATTTTCGATATTGTTGTTTTTGATATTCAATGAAAAACTGGGTCAGGTTTTGTACAGGATATTGTATAGGATATTATGTATTTTTAATTATTATTTTTTTAATAAAAAAACCTTTTACTAACGGATAATCCATTGCTAATTTTTTTAATTTTTAACTTTTAATAGATAGAAATTGTAGGTAAACAGTCGGTGACCGTACCGTCGGTGATCCGTTGGTAAATAATTTCGGCGGTGACCCATTGGTGAAAGGTTTCGTTGGTGACACTTGTGGTCGATGAACCGTCGGTGATCCGTCGGTGACATGTGCCATCGGTGAATCCGTCGGTGATTGGTCGGAGTATAAGAGTGTTAAGTCCAAATATTGTATCCAATATTTAATTAGGAAAGTCAATGTTAGAAGTCAACATTGTCAAAGTCTTTAAAAGTCAAAGTTGTATTAGTTTCCTTATTCATTAAGTCTTGTAATAATTAGGTGGTATAAATAGCTTTTGTTTTGTAATATTTGTGTAAGAACCTTATTGTAAACATTTCAGTTTTGTGAGATCAATGACTACTACTTTCTCTCTCTAGTTCTTGTTCTTAATTGTCATATATTGTAAATTTAGCTTGATTGTTTGGGATTTATTGATTAACAATTGGTATCAGGGCTGAACCAAACTTTTCGGAAATGATTTGATCAGAATTTGAATTGAAATCTAAAGTTTTAAATCGAAAATTTGAAATTTTCTGAAAATTTTTCAAGAACTCGTGATATTCACTGTTTCATCCGATTTTTTGTGAAAAATCAGTTTTATTGCAAGAAAATGGAATCATTGTATTTGTTTTATGTTTAGGATTGATTCTTGTATTGATTACATCTTGTAATTCGTTCTAATTCGATGTCAATTTTCGATTTTTGAGTGTTTCTGGTTATTTTTGTTCGAACTCTGTTCTTGATCAAAATGTGCAAATTGTTGTTTTAAATCGAAAATTGATTGCAAATTTGTGTTTAGAACTGTTTGTCGATGATACTGATATATTTTTTAGATCAAATTTGCAGGTTTGAATCGATTTGAGTTAAAAAGAGTCAAGATCCACGGTTTGCGCTACATTCATATGGTTTGCGCGAGATTCATAGACGCTTGCGTGAGATCATCTTGAGAGGAAAAAGCTTCATTTGCATATTGCTCTTATCACACAAAGCTACGTTTGCGTATCCTGTAGCTCACGCAAAGCTACTTTGCGTTTTGCCCTTGTCACGAAAAGCTTCGTTTGCGCATCACGTGTATAACGCAAACCTCATCTTGCGCTTCAAGACCATCACGCAAAGTCTCATCCTGCACATCAAGCCTGTCACACAAACCTTACTTTGCGCATCCTGAGTCTCACGCAAAGCTTACTTTGCGTCTCCAGTGGTTCACGCAAACCTACTTTGCGTTTCACTTGGCTTGCACATAGCTCCCTTTGCGCAACACTCTGCTTACGACAAACTCAATCTTGCGCAAACAGTGTCTTTTCCATACTTAGTCAAATTTTCCATACTTTAGCGGGACCCCCATGCTAAGTCTGCGGAGGGGGACAAAAGTTCTTTTTGTGCAATATTTCAATTCAATCTGATTTTTGATTTTCTGATATATAGTTTGGAACGATCATTCACATTAAGCTGATTACTCATTAATCATGGGATTTCTTTCAGATCTTGAAGAGAAGAATAGAAAGCTGAAACTAGAGAACATTAATCTGGGTCATGCACTGAAAGAGCAGAAGACGAAGTCTGAGTTCTCAAAGAAGATTGACCAACTTGTGAAAAAAAGAGACATTTTTGCATCAAGGATCAAAGAACTTGAAAAGTCTGTTTCAAGTTCTATTCAGAAATCTGCCTCTTCACAAAGGTCAGTTAAATATTTTGATCAGATTCGTTAATCTAACATTTTCTTTGATGAATATTTAGATGGTTCAGATACATATCCAAGGAGAAGAAGTTACAAGAAAGAGAAAATGGTCTGGATGAAGAAATCAGACAAAGATGACAAGAAAGATGAGCTGAAAAGGAAGACATCATGTGTACATTCTGACAAAGCAAAGAAGAACAAAGAGCATAAAGGTAAACCTGACCTCATATACTCAAGAGATCAATTACTCAGGTTTTCAGGTACTAAATATTTTTGTTCTTACTGTTGTACACATGATCATATCCACAAGACCAGTGATCATTTCTGGTATGGTTCTTACTCTGTTACCCCCACATGAACTGCAACTAACATTTCTGGACCCAAATACCAGTGGGTACCAAAGAAGAAATCTGATTCTTTGTTGCAGGCACCTCACGTCAAGGGGGAGTAAGAAAGATTATGGCTCTTGAATAACACAGTTCAAGACCCGTACCTCAATGTCAAGACAATGGCTTCTAAGTACACAGCTTAGGACCCGTTATTCAACGGAGTTTGACTTCTAAACACAGCAGTTTAGGACTCGGACCTCAGCGATCAAAAGACCTTACTCCTGTTTTTGCATCCGATGGATATGATGATCTACATCCCAAAAGAATTGATCTGATCTTTATCCTATACTATTTTATTGATAGATTTTTCTGATATGATGGTCTACAATTCTAAAGGGAGTGTCTGATCTCTATCCTATTTTAACTGATATATCTCAGATGCTTAATTTAAGGGGGAGTAAAGGTGATGACTTCTGATTATTTCAGATCAGAACTCATACTATAAATCGTTTTACTGCTTTCTTTTATTTTTCTTTTAATAAATGTTCTGAATAAAGTGGCTTCTGATCACATGACAGATCAGGACCCATTTTTCAACGATCAAAGAAGGATATTATTCTAATATCCAGGGGGGCTCAAAAGACATAAATCATTATATCATGATTTGAAGGGGAGCTTAAAGGTAAATATCTTCTGATCCTAGATCTCGGATTGTTTGAAAGAAGAACAACTTTCAAACATGAAAAACAGTTTCTGAAATGTTCAAAATACTTCTCTATTCTCAAAAGATTTCATGAATTCAGAAGTGAGCTTGTAAATGTTTTTCAAATTTTGAGCTTAATGTTTAAAGATTTCATGAATTCATGATTTTGAACGTGTGTTTCCAAAGATCAATACTCGTGTATTGTCTTTTCCATATACTGTAAAGTATTCACACACATCGGTTCAGTATTTTATTTGAATTTGTTATTGCCATGTCTCTAAAAGAACCAGTTTTTCGATGGTAATACCCCCGTTTGCTTTCAAAGTTGTTGAGCATCATTCATCTTTTTCATATTTGTACTTTCATTGATAAATTGTTTATATTCGTTCATATAGACAAATTTTCCAATTATTTGATACCCTAACCTTTTGATTTGATCTGATTGATTCATTGTCAGATTCTCAAAATAATTCTCTTGACTTTATTTCATTCATTCAATATCCTTGTTTTGAGAAATCTTCAAAGTTCAATTGCTCAAATTTCATTCATATTTTTAAATGAGCATACATTCTAACATTGTTATCTTTTTGAGCTTAACTGTTTCAGTTAAATTGCTGAGAAACCATGCTTCTTAGGAAATATCATGGGATTCGTGTGTGAGCTTAAACAGAACTTCCATGGATTCACGCAACCTGTGTTTCCTACCCAGGAAGTTATCCTTGAGTGATTGAGGGGTGAGGGGTTAAAATCAAAGAGTGGGGGAAATAACTCATCCGGTTGAGTTATTCTCATTGTGCTGAGTGGAAAAATGGAAATGAGAGTTTGGTTAGAAGTGAGCTAAATGTTAAAAAGAAAGAGGGTGTAAGATCAGAGTTAAAAGAATATGAGAACTCTGCACCAACTTCTTTCTGAGTCGGGCAACCACATCTTCTGATTGGTTCACATTCTTTGGTGACCATCATTGAAACAGGCAGTGAGCCCATGCCAACTCTTGCATTAACCCCACAAGCCACTCGTTTCTTTCTTAACAAAGAAATGTTTCATTTTCTTTGGGGACGCAGCATATATGCTATCTAATCTTCACTCGAAAGATTCAGATATTGAAAAAGAAGGAAAGTTGCCCCACCTTCGCACCTCTTTCATGCACATTGAGTCTGTGTATTACATGTTGTTGTCTCAACAGTTTACACAATTTGAGCCTTATGAAACACAATCATTGTGCTAAATTCTTTCATACACAAGCACGAGCACACAGAAATATTGTTTTTCTGTCAAAACATTCATAGATAAACCTTGTGTTTTTCAATGATTGAATGGAAGTCCTGGGGAGTCATCATCAAGCCAGCTCCTTAAATTGTACATTCGTTGTACACAGTAACTTTGTGTTACTAACAGGCATTTCTAATTGTTTCATTTGTTGAATCAGGGTTACCACATTCCTTATATCTGAATTTGAAAAGATTCGGGTATATACAGTTCATGATTCAGTTACTCGGATCAAAGCGCGACGACTGTCAAATTATCATTGAAAGGGAGATTGTTATTTGAATACAAAGGGGGTGATCAAAGACTGTGTCAAAATTGAAGATGTTTTGATGATCATGATGCTCACAATCATAAAAAAGGGGGAGACATTTATAAAGATTCAATTTCAAAGCCATGAAGAGTTGTCAAAGTGAAAAGATTTGTAAAGAAATTATGAGAGTTCAAAAGTCAATTCAAAATGCTTCCGCTAATTCAAAGTCAAAAGATTCTGATGAAAGATTCTTCAAAGTTAAATCAAGTTTCAAGAAAGTTTTTTTTTCCAAAGATGATTCAGAGTTCACAAGAGATGAAGATACAATATCAGAGATTCCCTCAAAGCTATTTCAATTTTTAAAGTTTCAAAGATTTCAAGTTTCGTGTTCATGACTTGTTGACTTTCAAAGCTTCAAAATGAAAAAGACTTTTCAAGATTCTTCAAAGGCTGAAAGATTAAAGACCGTTAAAGCCTCAAAGTTCAAAGTTGTCAGAGACAAAAGCTGAAGAATCAAATGTTGAAGACAAGTGTCAAATTTTTATTAAATCTTGAATACAAAGGGGGAGATTGTTAAGTCCAAATATTGTATCCAAGATTTAATTAGGAAAGTCAATGTTAGAAGTCAACATTGTCAAAGTCTTTAAAAGTCAAAGTTGTGTTAGTTTCCTTATTCATTAAGTCTTGTAATAATTATGTGGTATAAATAGCTTTTGCTTTGTAATATTTGTGTAAGAACCTTATTGTAAACATTTCAGTTTTGTGAGATCAATGACTACTACTTTCTCTCTCTAGTTCTTGTTCTTAATTGTCATATATTGTAAATTTAGCTTGATTGTTTGGGATTTATTGATTAACAAAGAGCGTCGGTGATTCGTTGGTAATTGCCATCGGTGATCCGTCAGTGATACCTTCGCCCACGATTTTTTCTCCGACCACTTTTCGTCCAAGCTACATGGTATGGAGCCACGTCATTCGATTGGCGTGCTCATGACGGATTATCGACAGCATAATCCATCAGTGATTCCCTTTTCTTTTGTAGTGTAACTAATGATATTAATTTGGAAGATGAGTATTATGAAATTAGATGTAATTCACTCTTTTGTTTAATAAGTATATAAGATTGGGTTTTTCAAAATCAAAAATCAAAGCGAGTTGGTCAGTTGGACTACTCGAAATCCTATGCATATTGAAGAATAATATTTAAAAATGGAATAAAGAAACAAAGATTCAGAGTCCTTTCAAACTAGGTTTCATGCAAAAATAGAAGTTGGAAATAGATTCTCATCGTAAACCTTTATGTCGTTTTTTTATTTAATCTATCAAGATCATTATTTTTTTTCAATATAAAATATTAAAACTTATGAAAATACAATGAAATCAACTTTAATTTAATATAATGATGAATTTTTTTTTTAACTTTTATAAGAGTGAATTACATTTATGGTCCCTGTGGTTTGTTTAAATTTTGGATTTGGTCCCTAACTTTTTGATTTTATAACACTCATGGTCCCTAAACTTAACTCCATCAATTAACAATCATTATGGACTAATCAACCTTTGAACAAACTACATGGACCAAAATGTAATTCACTCTAAATTTAGAGTAAACTACAAATTTGGTCCCTGTGGTTTACCAAAAAATACGAAAGTGGTCCCTCAACTTCAATAAGTACAGATTTCATCTCTGAAGTTCCGATTTTGCTATGAAAGTGGCCCCTCTGGCGTTAGCTCTGTTAAATCGTTCGTTAAGTCAAGGGTAAATTCGTCTTTTTACACTTTTTTAGGGTATTATCGTCATTTTGCCTTATTTAATTTATTTTACCATTTTTAATTAATTTTCTTTGAATGTTCATCTTCTTCAACATGAACACCAAGAACACCAAGAATGTTCATCATCTACCTCAAGAACATCAAGATTTTAAAACCCATATCAAACTCAAAAACCAAAAACTTAAATCAAACCAAACCAAAAACTTAAATCAAACCAAAAACTCAAAAACCAAACTTAAATATGAGAGAGATCTGAGAGAGAAGAGAGAGAGATCTGAGAGAAGAGAGAGAGATCGAGAGAGAGAGAGATCTGAGAGAAGAGAGAGAGAGATCGAGAGAGAGATCTGAGAGAAGAGAGAAGACATCACGAGAAGATAGAAAGATCTGAGAGAGAAGAGAAAGAGAGATCGAGAGAGAGATCTGAGAGAAGAGAGAGAGATCGAGAAATCAGATCTGAGAGAAGAGAGAGACATTGAGAATGCACCGAGACCTTGTTAGACTACTTGTTCTCTCTCTCTCTTCTCAGATCTCTCTCTCTTCTCTCAGATCTCTCTCCTTTTCTCTCTCTCTCGATCTCTCTCAGATCTTCAAAAATCTTTCTTTATCAAAAGATAATATACAAATTAATAAACATCATATCTACATTAAATATTGTGTGTGTGTGTATATATATATATAAATATGTGTGTGTATGATTATATATATATATATATATATATATATATGTATGTATGTGTGTATGATTAATTTTGGGGAAGAAGTTAAAGGTTGGGGAAGAAGATAGGTTGGGAAAGAAGTTAAAGGTTGGGGAATGTTAAGTCAGATTTTATAGTAATCATTGTATTTATAGGCTTGGTCTAATACTGTGTTTAGAGGCTTATTCAGTATTGTATTAGCCAAGGGTATTTAAATCCTTTGTGGCTTTGTTGGTTGTAAGAAACTCACGCATTCCTTAATAGAATTCATACTTTGCACTTTCAACTCTCTCTCTACTTTCTCTCTATAAAGATTTAGTGATTTTTGGGATTATCAATTGGTATCAGAGTTGTTCTAAATCTGAGAGAATTGAGATAAATATTTTTCAAATTCTGAATTTGTGGTTTAATCAGGAAATTTGATCGATTTTCTTGATTTTTTCAAGAAAACTTCATTTTTTGATTTTTCATCAAATTCGGATTGGTTTGTGAACGAATTTCTCTGTAAATTAGTTTGCTGAATTCGTTTTTACTAGTAAAACTCTTCTGATTCACATCGATTTGCAAGAAAATCAAGTTTTGATGTTCAATTTTGAAGATTTTCGAGTTTCTAAAAATACGTTTTTACGTACTGTTCTTAATGAGAATTCTTGAATTTGTGGATTTTGATCGTTTTGTCTGAATGAAAAGTGTGAGAAAACTGTTTTCGAACGTGTTTGTGTGAGATAATTTCATTATTTTCATATCTATAATCGAATTTAGAAGTTGTTTCTTGATTTTCAGCGTTTTGTGCCAGATCCAAACTTTGCGCGAGTTCATAAGGTTTGCGCGAGTTCTTCAGGGATTTTGTGCCAGTTGATACTAAGATTACCAAAGTTTTCATCAAGTTCAATTTTCTGCGAAAAAGTAAGTTTTGCGCCAACAGTTCATTGCGCAAAACAAAGTTTGCGCTATAGTTTTCTCACGCAAAACTGATTTGTGCTATCTACTATTCACGCAAGTCAATTTTTGCGCCACTTACTCTGTTCAAGCACAGAAAGTTATCATCATCATCTCACGCAAAACTTAGTCAAGTTCATTTTGCGCCATATACACCTCGCGCAAAGAAAGATTTGCACTATCAACGAATCACGCAAAACAAGTTTTGCGTCTCCATCTTCTAACGCAAAGTGGCAGTTCTCGCCATCCTCAGTTCGCGCAATTCTCAGTTTGCGTCAGTCATTGCTCGCGCAAAACCCAATTTGCGCCATTCACTGTTAGCGCGAATCATAGTTTGCGCCAGATTCTCTGTGTTCAAGACTTAGCATTTTCTGAAGTTTTTCATCTATGGATTCTGAAAAGTTTGCGTTTCAAGATCAGTTCTACAAGAGTGATCTAATGATGTCATTGGGCACAGAAACTCGTCCTCCGGTTCTAGTTGACGAAAATGAATTTACTCAGTGGCAAGATCGGTTTCTGAATTTCATCGAGTGTCAAAAGAACGGAGATGACATGATGAAGATTCTATCTGAAGGATCTTTTGTTCAACCCACTCTGGCTTCTGGATTATTAAAGCCTACCAAAGAGTATACACCCGATGAGTTGGTGCAATATCAAGATGATCGTGATATAAAGGCTAATCTGATGCTAGCCTTGCCAAATTCTATCTACAACAGGATTGATTGTTTCAAAAACAATCCTAAGCTAATGTGGGCACAGATAGAAAAGATTATGCTTGGATCTTCAGTTGCAACTCAACTTCGGCATACACGCTACAAGAACAACTTTGAAGAATTTAAAGCCAAAGATGGGGAGTTACTGAAAAATACTTATGACAGATTTTGTGCGGTGATAAATGATTTGAGAAAGATAAAAGTAGAAAAGACTGAGCTGGAAACAAATCTGAAGTTCCTCAATGCACTTCAACCAGAATGGAACAAATCTTGTCATCGCTTCAGGAATGATGTCAGGATATCTTCTATGCAAATCCAAGAGCTTTACAAGACTCTGATGACTGATGAATGCATTGTCAAGGATAAAAAGGCCAAAGTCGACAAGAAAAACAAGAAGACAGTGGATCCAGTTGCACTTATAACAAGTAAACTATCTGAACAAGCATTATCCGAGAATGCTTATGATGGTGCAATTGATGATGATGGCGAGGCACTTCAAAAAGCTATGATCCTTCTCTCTCAACACTATCAGAAGAAGTTTCAACCTCGTTCGGGTTCCAACAATCTTCGCTTCACTACTAGGTCTCACAATGTCAAAGTGCCCGAGGCTAAGAAACCTGCTGGATGTTTCAACTGTGGAAAGTCGGGTCATATTTCTAAGCAGTGTCGAGTGAAGAAAGTTCAGGATTCGTCATATTATCGGAAGAAATTGGAACTGGCCGAAAAAGAGAGAATGGAACTGCTTTGCTAGCTGAATAAGAGTTTTGGCTAGATCACTACGATGATGAAGCTGATAATATCGAGACTGCTCATATGTGCTTCATCGGAGATGATCAAAGTGATGATGATGACACTGATGAAGATGAGGTAATTTCTGAGTTTGATTTCAATTTTATTTCTTCTCAAATGAACATTATTAATTCTGCTTTACATGATTTACGCTCGAAGTTATTATTTGAAAAACAATTAAATTCAGAAAAGTCAAATTTGATTGATAAATTACAAATTTCTTTGAAAGATGAAAAATCTATTTTGAATCATACAAAAGACATCTTTCAAAAGAAATTGGATGATTTAGAAAAATCAAATATGACTTATCTTGATTCTTTGACTGAAATGACCAAATTAAAAGATAATTTTTCAGATAAAATAAATGAGTTGGAAGAAAAATTATATCGAAGGAATCAGACTGAGCAAACTATTTATTTGAACAAACCACAGAGTTATGAGTCTATAAAAGAAAAATAGGGACTTGGTTTTGAAAATCCGCATTGTTTAAACAATGCGATAGAAAAATCCCCTACTTTATATAAATACGATTATCTAACTCTTGCTAAATATGCCCCTCAATTTAAAATTGATTGGATGAATGAAAAGCAAGTGTTAGAAATCGAAAATGAGAAAAGGATGAATAACAAGAAAAAAGAAATTTCTTTTGTTTATACAAGCGAAAATGCCAAATATTTTCCTGACAAATCAAAGAAAGGCAGAAAAAGTTTAAATGACATATCTCCCATCAAGTCTTCAGTGTCTGATGATTATGTTGATATATATGCCACTAATTCTGATAAAGAAAATATATCTCCAATCTTTTATGATTCTAAGAGATATACTCCTCCACTAGTATTAGAAGGCAAAATCATTGACCTTTAAGATAAAATGGAAGATCAAAATATTCAAAAAGAAATTGAATCTGATGTTATTCTTTCTTTCATGACGTCAAGTCTTGAAGAAAAATTATTTTTTCAAAAACAAGATTATGTTTCTGGTCTTTCTTCTGATTTTCAAGTAAACAAAAAGGAATTTCTAAAATCTGAAATATTTTCTCAAAATTTTTCTAACTCCAAGGTAAGTTCAGATTTATTGGTTGATCAGTTGGGTCTCTTAGGTAAAATTGCTTCTTATGATTCAAATCTTAAATCGAAAATTCTTGATGAATCTTTTACGCTAAATGATGATTATTATAAACCAAAGCGTAAAAGAAGAAGGTCAAAGAAGTCAAAGAAACAAGATACTGTTATTTCTGAAAATTCTAATTCTTCTGATTCGAATATTTCAGATAGGACTTTGAGCACTCATACAAAGCAGATATGAAGAGTCAAGCGGACATCTGATGAACCTACGACTGATGATGATAGATATGTAGACAAATTCTATAAAAGTGATTCATTTGCTACTTGTAATAAAAATTCAAAATACTCTATAAAGCAAATGATTCGAATTTCAAAAGATGTCTCATATTCTTCTTCTGATTCTAGTTCAGATGATTATGCTTTCTCTTCTACTTATTCTTATGTTCATTATTCTGATAATATGTCTCGTGCTTTCAATGTTAAATCTAACAAATATTTCCCCACAAGAACTACAACTAACTTTCATGGACCCAAATATAAGTGGGTACCAAAATCACAGATTGATTCTAAGTTGCAGGCATCTAATGTCAAGGGGAAGTAAGAGAAAGTTGGCTTCTAAGTACATCAGCTTAGAACCCGTACTTCAATGAACTTCGACTTCTAAACATGTCAGTTTAGGACTCGTTCTTCAAAGCTTTTAGCTTCTGACTAAGGAGAAACTGTGAGTACATCTACTTTATTCCGCTGCATTTATCTCTGATAATGATGTTATTTCAGTTTTCTCATGTGTTTTTCAAAGAATCTGAGCAAGTTCATCCAAAACCTAAATTTGTACAACCCAATTTTTTTTCATATGAGACACAAATTTATTACACATTATGTGAAAGAAGGTTTTATTGAATTTTATTTTGTTCCAACTAAATATCAATTTGCCGAATTCTTTACATTTGTCTTAAATGAAATTTTTTTCAAACTTGGCATATTGTATTTAAAAATTTTAATCTTTATAAATTTTATTCTATAAAGTAAAAGTTTTACAGTTTTTCTTTCTTTTGAATAAAATGTGTGTCTAGGATAAATTTTCAAGTTGCTTTGTTATATTAAAGTTTTATATGTTCACCTTTCAAGTCTTTTAAAAGTCGAAAAGTCAGCAACATGTTTGAAACTTTTGCATTATGCTTTAAAGATATGTGATTTGGAATATTTATAGTTTACAATGCTTGGAAATCCTAAAAAGTCTGAATTATGGATCGTAATGAAAATATGGGCTAAGCACTTAGATGTAAACTGGGTGATTGAGATGAATTATATATATAAAATACAGAAATCTCTAAGTTTAAAAGTTTGTACCTATGACCTTTCTGGTTTGGGAAAGTAAGTTTTGTGGGATGCTTGTCATCTGGTCCCCTAAGGTCAATTGGTCTGGGAGTGATCGAACCCAAATCCTTCTATAGAATCAGATCGAAAGTCATGTTCTACTAGTATGAATGGGTTTAGGATATGTCGATGTAGCCTTTCTGATCTGGGAGAGTAAGTTCCAAGGGGTGCTTGACACCTAGTCCCCTAAGGCCAACTGGTCTGGGAGCGGCTGACTCAAATGCTGCAATAGGATCAGATAGAAACTTATGTTTACGGCATGTTCTTTACTTACCTAACTTTTTGATTAAAAAGATGCCAAAGTGCACAAGCTTAAAAGATGCTAAAGAGCACACTCATGTAAAGATGCCAATGTGCACAATGCTAAAAGATGCCAATGAGCACACATCTTATTATACTTGGTGATATGTTTGAGTTGCGATAAACCTATAAATTTGTGAAAATCTTAAATTTTGATGGCTTAGTGTGAGTACATACAAAGTTCTCTATTATATTTTTAGAATTGCATTTTCTTGAAGCTATTCGAAGTTCGCATGCGAGCACACTTAATAGATTGATGAAAGTTTTTGAAACTGAACATGTATTAACTTGATATGCAATAAAACTTGTATCTGTATCTAACAACATACATTTGATTTCAACTGATTGATTAATCTGTGATATTTTACTGAGTAGAATTTAATTTGTTTAGTGTTTAAAATTTTATATATTTAGTTGTTTCAAAATACATATTCAGTATATTTTTCTTTCTACTTTGATGTTTCAATTCTTGTGTTCTCATATATCTTTGTAAATGGGTTTGTGCATTTTTCAAACGGGGGGTGAATAAGAAGAATTTTCTGAAAGATCATATCTGTTTTCGAGGGGGAGTATATGATTCTCTATATGAATGCTAACTTGAATTGTCATATTTAGTGCATTTGTGTAGGGGGAGTCAAATAGCTTAATCAGGTGAAATTTTTCTGAGTATAAGTCAGCTTTGCGCCAACAGTTGGTAGCGCAAAACTAACTTTGCACCACCTTCAGATAGCGCAAACCTTCCCTCTTTCTCCTTAAATCTGATTTTGCAGATCTTAAGTTGTCTCGTCTCCAACATTTGCATGACCAAATTGATCCAGATCATCAAGGTCATGAGGGGGAGAAGCTAAGGAGAAGTTAAAGAGACAAAGAGTTCAAACGTTTATCTGCTGATCAAGATTAGCTCAAGATTCTATATTTCCTCAGCAATTAATTCTTTTGTTGTTCCAGCTCTGACCACCACAGTTCATTCAAGTACATTTGAAAAAGGTGTGTCGTCTAGAGCACAAGCTGATGAACCGATTGTTCTTTCAAGTTTATTATATACTGGTCTAGTCTTGTCAAGACAACAAAGGCAACATAGTTTGAAAGATGCTGAGAAGAATTTTTTTTTAGTCAAGAAAGAAGCTTCGCTAAGTCGCTTAGATGGTCTGCATTGATTTAGAAAATTTATTTTGAAGACCACAACGTCAATGATTACTAAGGGGGAGATTGTTAAGTCAGATTTTATAGTAATCATTGTATTTATAGGTTTGGTCTAATACTGTGTTTAGGGGATTATTCAGTATTGTATTAGCCAAGGGTATTTAAGTCCTTTGTGGCTTTGTTGGTTGTAAGAAACTCACGCATTCTTTAATAGAATTCATACTTTGTACTTTCAACTCTCTCTCTCTCTACTTTATCTCTCTAAAGATTTAGTGATTTTGGGATTATCAGGGAAGAAGATGGGTTGGGGAAGAAGATGAGTGATGCATTAATGAGTTGTACACATGCTTAAAGCATGTGTACTCTAAAAACAATTTAATAAAAGCTAAAAAAACCTTAAAAGACGGATTTACCCTTGACTTAACGGACAATTTAACGGAACTAACGCCAGAGGGACCACTTTCATAGCAAAATCGGAACCTCAGGGATGAAATCTGCACTTACTGAAGTTCAAGGACCACTTTCGTATTTTTTGGTAAACCACAGGGACCAAATTTGTAGTTTACTCCTAAATTTATTATGTTTCACGTATTCATCATTTTTTTAAAATTATTGAAAGTGTTTTATATATTTAATTATAAATTAAATTTCTTAAATTAAACTACGCATTAAATAAAAAAATTTATAATTATTCTTAAATTTTTAAATTGATAAAATAATGTGTGTTAGAAAATATCAAAAATTTGTGATTTATTTTTTTTAATTAAATTATTTTGTTAAAAAATACTTTATATTACCAATCAGATATCAAATTTCTTAAATTAAAGCACATATCAAATGAAAATCTTAATATTTATTTAAATACTATTAAATTAACAAATTGACCTTTGCATTAGGAAATACCAAGTTTGGAAAGATAAAAAAAATTAAGAAAAATCCATATATTTTTTCAGCTGGCCATTATTGTACAGTTAATATACTACAAATCAAGTACGGTTAATGTGGATTATTTATATATATTCAAACTACAAATAATTAAAGTAATAACAAATAAAAATAAAAAGTAGAGTAAATTATGTTTTTCGTCCCTGTGGTTTGTTAAAAATTTCAGATTTCGTCCCTATGGTTTCAAATTTCGGTTTTCGTCCCTACGGTTTGCAATTCATTTCTATTTTCGTTCCTGAGGCCAAAACATTAGTTTTAAGTATGAAGGACTAAAATGGAAATGAATTATAAAACATAGAGATGAAAAAAGCAATAAAATTTAAATCATAAGGACGAAAGAGGTAAAGATTATAAACAATAGGGATGAAAATTGTAATTTCAAAACCATAAGGACGAAACTAGAAATTTTCAACAAACCATAGGAACTAAAAACGTAATTTACACTAAAAACTATAAATTACAATTAAAAAGACAACGATTATTCAAACAAGTAAAAAAAACTATTGTAAAATCTTACAAGAATAATGATTAATTATATTATCAACTATCGTAAAAAAAACGTTTGTTATTCAAAAATATATGCGATATGTTAACTTTAAAATACCACACGAGCACTTGCAGCAATATTGATGTTGATATGACGCAACTTTTTATATTTTGACAATAAAAGTTTTCTTAATATTTGATGTATAATAATTTGATTGCATATTTTAATGTGAAGCTGAAAAGATAAGTAAATTTCTCTTAATTTCTTTTATTTTTCCAAACTTCGAATTTTTCTAATGTATAGGCGTTTTATTAATTTAATAGTTTTAGATAAATATAAATAGTTTTATTTGATATTTATTTTAATTTAAAAAATTTAATTTATGATTGGTTGTATAAAGTATATATATATATATATATATATATATATATTTTGCTAAGGAATTTAATTAAAAAGATGTGAATCATCATAAAAATTAAATTTGGGATTTTTAAAATAAACAAATTATTTTTTCAATTAAATAGTTTTAGAATAAATATCAAGATATTTATTTAATATGTAGTTTGAATTAAAAATTTAATTTTTGATTAAATATACAAAATAGTTTTAATAATTGTTTTTGAGTGAATTACATTTTGGTCCATGTAGTTTGTGTAAAGGCATATTAGTCCTTCATAATAATTGTTAGAGTAAACTCTAATTTTGGTCCCCGACGTTTAGTGATTTCTTTGAAAGAGGTCCCTATGGTTTCATAATTCAAGTTTACGTCCTCAGGGTATGAATTTTGCTTTGAAAGAGGTCCTTGGACACTAACGACGTTAAAAATCTCTGTTAGGGTAAGGGACATTTTCGTCCAACCATGTTTTTGTCCTTTTCCTGCACTTTTTTTTGTTTCATTCTATTGTTGTGTAATATCATAAAAACTTAGGGACCAAATATGTTAACAACTCTAATATATCATACTTTTATATATATATATATATATATATAGAGAGAGAGAGAGAGAGAGAGAGAGAGAGAAAAGTTTAAATGAAAACTCATTTTTCATTATGCACGTGAGGACAAGTCTCAGCCACTCCATCTCTTTTGATACAACAACTCATATTAAATAGAGTTTTTAATTTTAAGATGCCTAGGGGTAAAAATGGAAGATAATTTAAAGTCACCCTTACCATATTTGACTTTTTATTTTCTTTTTTAATTATAAACTTTTACCCAATTAAAGTTTAAAATAAATTATCTTAAAAATTAGTAATATTTTAATCAAACAAATTAAATCAAAAAAACGATAATTTCGTGCTCCTCGATATGACATCCATCTCGATATAGCTTTTTTTGCCGTTTTAACCGTTTTTTTACGTAAAATGTTATATATGTGTTATATTCATTATGAATATTTATGTACGTTCAAGTTTGTACAACATATCGACACCGTAAGTATGTAACTCGACATAATCTTCTTCAACACTTTCTTCAACGTCGTAAGGCATCGCGTTTCTTTAGCACCATAACCCAACACCCATCAAGACGAATCGAGAACTTATCGAGTAATTCTGTTGTGAACCGGGGAACAAAAGAGAGCGCGTCAAGTCTCCACATCTTCACAGGTCATTCATGTATTATTCATCATGAATAATACAACATTCAGGGTGAATAATTCACGATTCATGAATTCGTGTATTATTCATCATGAATGTTGTGTAATTCATCCTGAATACTATATTATTCATCATGAATAATGAATGAACGTTCACAGGTCATTCATGTATTATTCATCATGAATAATGTATCATTCAGGGTGAATAATTCACGACTCATGAATTCGTGTATTATTCATCATGAATGTTGTGTAATTCATCCTGAATACTATGTTATTCATCATGAATAATGAATGAATGTTCACATTTTTATTCATACTGAATGTGGGACGTCTGGGGATGCGCATACATATTCATAATGAGTTAAACCAAATTTCGGTTGTGAATTGGGAAACAAAAGAGAGTGCGCCATGTGTCTACACCTTCACGGGTCATTTCTGTACTATTCATCATGAATAATGTATCATTTAGGATGAATAATACAACATTCAGGGTGAATAATACATGACTCATGATAAATAATACATGAATCATGGATTTGTGTATTATTCATCCTGAATGTTGTATTATTCATCCTGAATACTGTATTATTCATCATGAATAGTGAATGAACGTTTACCTTTGTTATTCAAACTGAATGTGGACACTTGATGACGTGTATGCATATTCATAATGAATATAACATATATATAGAATTTCACGTAAAAACGGTTAAAACGAAGAAAAAAAAATATATCGAGATGGATGTCATATCGAAGAGCACGAAATTCTCGTTTTTTTATGTAATTTGTTTGATTAAAATATTAGTAATTTTTAAGATAATTTATTTTAAAGTTTAAGGGGGTAAATTTTTTTTAATTACAAATAAAATAAAAAGTTAAACAAGGTATGCGCTGATTCAAATTTTCAATTTTGTCCTTAATCTCTTCTCAATTAACCTTATTATGTATTAACCATTGATTAGTTTTCTATGTTTTGATCAATGGTTAAAATTTGTCTACTTGTGCACAATGAAAGATGAGTTTTCATTTGAACCCAACCCCTATATATATATATATAGAGAGAGAGAGTAAACTCCAACTTTGGTCCCTGAGGTTTATTGATTTCTTTGAAAGAGGTCCCTATGGTTTCATAATTCAAGTTTACGTCCCCAGGGTATGGATTTTGCTCTGGAAATGGTCCCTGACCCCTAACACCGTTAAAAAGCTCCGTTTGAACCAGGGGCATTTTCGTCAAACCATATTTTTGTCCTCTTTTTGAATTCTTTTTTTGCTTTTCCTTAATTTAACAAAATCCATTAAATTTCAGGGACTGTTATGGATAACTCTAATATATATATATATATATATATATATATATATATATATATATATATATATATATATATATATATATATATATATCAAGTTTAGGCATCCTGGATCATCATCCTGTTCATTTTGCTTGACAGAGAAGATTAGGTCGACATTGGTTTCAAAGAAATCAACAAACCTTCAATTAGAAACTTAAATTTACGAGGGCGGCCGACTAGGTTTCAGGCGAAATCGCCGGAGAAGATGAACTCGTCGGAGAAGACGAATCGCCGGCAACCCATTTCGTTCTTGTGCTTCGTCCATCATCTGCTCCAAAACACTTATAGCGATATTGTACATGTACCGATTGGTCCATGTTAAAGCACATATTTATTGGATTCAAGATCATAATTATCTGAAGATGGAAATCTGAAGTCAAAGCTGATAAAGTCGTCTCAACAAATAGTCTAGGGTCCTTTTGTAATAAATAGTCAAAGTTTATTTTCCGTATTTTATTATTAAATAAGTTGTTGGGCCTAAACCTTGCCAAGCCCATTTGGCTAAAGCCCTTGTTTAAGTTTGTTTTAGTTTAATGGTAATTAGGTTAGATGAATTAGAGTGAGGTTTATTGGTGCTGATTGAGAAATTAATCAATATCAGAGAGAAACCTGTTGGTGGTGCGCCGTACAGAGAGACATAGAAGAGGAGATATCGATTTCATCTTGTAACTCATTGAATCATTTGCTTAATCAATATCAGGTTTGCTTTATTGTTTGTTTATGTGATTACTTGATTGAATGATTGCATATTGGGACACACAATTGGTATCATTCAAGTTGTTATTGGTTGGATTGTGTTTGTTTTGTCTATTATCATGATTGGGTATTGGTTGATTTGATTATTGCATCGATTTTGATTATCAATTTGGTGTTTTTGGCAATTCTGGGTTCGTTTTTGTGAAGTCACTGTTTCATAAATCAAGATTCATTGTTAATGGTTTTTAATGAAATTAATTGATTGTAATCTGTTCTAGTTGGTAAATTGATCGTTTTAGCAAAGTTTGGTTGTTCAATTTTGAGTTTTGATTCGTTTTCTGAGCTGATTTTGGTTTCTGGGTCGATACTGCATCAAGAACATATCGGTCTTTGCTCTTCCGGTCGAACTCTTTTCTATCGGTCTATTGCATTCGACCGACACACTCACAGTTCACCCGGTCTAAGCTTTTATCGGTCGAATACCTTTTTATCGGTCTATAGCATTCGACCGGTACACTCCCAGGTTACCCCGGTCTAAGCACATTATCGGTCAAACTATATCGGGCCTTTCACTTCCGGTCGAATATTTTTTTTATCGGTCTATAGTATTCGACCGGTACACTCACAGTTCACTCCGGTCAAAAACAAGTTACCGGTCGAATCAATTTTACCGGTCGAACAAGTTCCGGTCTTAGCATTCTACCGGTCTTTGCACTTCCCCGGTCGAACAAGTTCCGGTCTTAGATTTCTACCGGTCTTTGCACTTCCCCGGTCGAACTCTCTACCGGTCGACTCAATACCGGTCGAAGCTCGTCCCCGATCGATTTTCGCAAACTGTAATAGGGCATCTAAATGTCAAAATTTTTTCTGAAGGGGGACAAAGTTCTAAGCGGGACCCCCGTGCTAAGTCTGCGAAGGGGGACAAAGTTCTGTTCGTGATCAGATTTTTCTGAATTTCATTCTAAGATTGTCAGTATTGTGTGATTTTATCTTGACTAACGGTCATTTTTCAAGTTCTTATCTTATATCTATCAGTATGACCTCCAGCAAAGCTCCTTCAATCAGTACGGATGAGAAGCCACCAGTACTCTTCAAAGGAGAGTATGATGCATGGAAAAATCAGTTCATAGACTTCATCGATCGAAATGATTTGGGAGATTATATCAGAAAATCTCTGAAAGAAGGAATCATGACACCTCCAACTAAACTTCTCACCGTAGCTGGACAAAATGGTCAAGATGAACAAAGAGAGTATAAATTACCTCTTGATATGTACTCAGACGAGCAAAGAAAAAGGCATGAAGCTGACAGATTAGCTCGATCTTTCCTAATGAAAGGAATGTTAAAAGAGATTTCAAAAGAGATTTTCTTTACATTAGACAGTAAAAATGCTACAGGAAAGCTATTATGGGAACATATTGAGAAGATTGAGACAGGACCAAAGTTGTCTTCAAGAGTAAAGTTTCTGGAATTTGAGAACTCTGAACTAAAAGAAAAGATTTCTGCTTTGGAAGCTCAAATCCAGAAACTAGATTCTGTTGAGAATAATGAGAAAGTTAATGATTTGGAGAGTGCAAATGCTGATCTTCAAAAGAAGATATCTGACCTGGAGAAAAAGATGGCCAAAGAAAGATCTGAGTTTGAAATTGAAAAGAAAGCATATATAAAGAAATTCTCAGATTTTTCGAGAAAATGTGCAGACGAAAAGTAGGCAGTTGAGCTGAAGTGTATCAAGCTTTCTCAGAAAGTTTCTGAGTTTGAGAAAGTAATAATCTTGGAAAGAGAAAAGTTTGTAAAGGAGAAGAAGGAGATTGAACAGAAGAATGTGGGATTCTTCAAGGAAATTTCCGGCCAGAGAAACAATGCTGAGAAGGGCTTTGAAGAAGAAAGAAGCATATTTGAGGCTGAGATCAAAAAGCTTACTGAGAAGTTATCTGAACTATCTGCAAATGCATTAAAAGAACAGAAAACGAAGTCTGAATTCATGAAGAAGATTGACCTGCTTGTTAAAGAAAGAGACAACTTTGCTTCGACGATTAAAGTGCTTGAAAAGTCTGTATCAAGTTCAAATCAGAAATCTGTCTCTTCACAAAGGTCAGTTAAATCTTTTGATCAGATTCATAAAACTAACATTTTCTATGATAGCAATATAGATGGTTCAGGTACACATCAAAGAAGAAGGAGATACAAAGAAGAGGAACTTGTCTGGAAGAAGAAACCAGTTGAAGATGAGCTGAAAGGTAATAAATCATGTGTGCATACACCCAAAGCCAAAAAGAACAATGCGCATAAAGGTAAACCTGAACATATCTACACGAGAGATCAATTAATCAGGTTGTCAGGTAAGCAATTCTATTGTTCTTACTGTCGTACACATGATCTTGTTCATAAAACAAGTGATCATTTCTGGTATGGTTCTTACTCAGTTACCCCCACAAGAACTGTAACTAACATTCATAGACCCAAATACCAGTGGGTACCAAAGCCGAAAATTGATTCTATGTTGCAGGCACCTACTGTTAAGGGGGAGTAGAAGAACTAAGGCTTCTAAGTATATCAGCTTAGAACCCGTCCTTCAACGAAGTTTGACTTCTAAACACAACAGTTTAGGACTCGTACTTCAGTGATCAAAAGACCTTACTCCTGTACTGATAAGAGATTGTACTCCAATACTCCAATGAGGAAATCAACCATCAAGGGGGAGTGCATACTTTTCTGAAATTTTATGCATCTGCCAGATATGATATTGAGGGGGAGTCAATGATTATATTTTTCACTTATAATTTTTCTGATGCATAATTTCAGGGGGAGTAAAGGTGATGACTTCTGATTATTTCTGATCAGAACTCGTACACTAAGTGCTTTATGTCATTTCAATTTTTGTGAATAAAGTTACTTTGACTAGACTTTTAGACTTTTGTAGGTTGAGAGATGCTTCAAAGATCATATCTTTATGACTTTAAGCTTGACTTCGTGGGATGTAAGACTGCACTTAAAAGGTATAATTCCTTTTCTTCATCTCATTCATGGTTGAAAGAAGGACAACTTTCAATCATAAGAAAACATGTTCTTAAATGTTCAAACCACTTCCCGATTCTCAAACAAATTTCTTGAATTGGAAGTGTGATTTTAAATGTTTTCTGATTCTTCATTGAGTTTTAACTGATAAAGTTAAACCATCTGAGCATCATATGCTTTATAGGAAAATATGGGATCAGTGTGCTAGAACTTAAAAGAAACTTCTATGGATTCACGTTAACCAGTGTTTCCTACCTAAGAAGTTAATCCTTTAATGATTGAATGTGAGGAGTCAAAAGAAATGAGTGTGGGATGTGTGATGAGAGAAATGTTAAAAGAGAGTTCGGTTAGCTGTGAGCTTAAAGATTAAAAGAAAGAGGGTGAGAGATCAGAGTAAAAGAATTTTTAAACTCTGCACCAACTACTTTCTGAGCCGGGCAACCACATTTCTAATGCTTCACAATTCTTGGTGAACATTATTGAAACAGGCAACTAGCCCATGCCAACTCTTGACATTACCCCACCAGCCACTCATTTTCTTCTCAACAAGAAAATGTTTCATTTTCAAAGGGGACGCAACACATATGCTATCTGATTTTCATTTGGAAAATCTGGATATTGAAAAGAAGGAAGTCTGCCCCACCTTCACACTTCACTAATGCACATTGAGTCTGTGTTTAACTACCTGTTGTCTCAGTGGTTTACACATTTTGAGCCTTATAAGCAAACATCATATGCTTTATTTCTTTCTACCACTTGCACGAACACACAAAGAATTTGTTTCTTTGTCATAACGTTCATAGAAATTACCTTTGTGGATTTTTGATGATTGAATGGAAGCCCTGGGGGAGTGAACATCATAAAAGCTCCTTTATATTGTGTATTCGTTACACACAGTGACTTTGTGTTACTGACAGGCAATTTTAACTGATTCATTTGTTGATTCAGGTGTTATACTTCATTTTCTAAATTGTCAAGATTTGCAAAGATCTGGATGAACATCTTAATGAATTGACGGATAATCAGTGGCTCTGTTTGCAAGATCAATGGTGGAAGATATTTCTTGAAGACACGTTTTGATGAACTCCTCGCTCTTTTCATCAAAAAGGGGGAGAAGCGTCAATCAAGAACTGAAAGATATAAGAAATGGAAGATATTCTGAAGATATGCTGAAATGAAGAATTTTTCTTGAAGATGCTTTACTGGAGATAATTTCTTTCCAAGAGATATTCTCATCGATTGGGGAGATTGCTACATTCTGAAGACAAAGAGGAAGATTACATTTTCTGAGCTTAAAGAATGATCTTGATCCAAAGGGGGAGATTGTTAAAGCACATATTTATTGGATTCAAGATCATAATTATCTGAAGATGGAAATCTGAAGTCAAAGCTGATAAAGTCGTCTCAACAAATAGTCTAGGGTCCTTTTGTAATAAATAGTCAAAGTCTGTTTACGTATTTTATTTATTAGTTAGTTTTATTTTAGTTAAATAAGTTTGTTTTAGGTTGTTGGGCCCTAGCAAGCCAAGCCCATTAGGCTTAATTAGCCTAAATATAAATAGTTTTTGTTTAGAGTTATTTAGGGTTAAGAGGATCTTAATTAGAGAGAATTAATCATTGAGAGATGAGGCTGGCTTGTGGGGTGCCGAATACAGAGAGATAGAAGCAGATATAGATTTCTTCATCAAAGCTTGTAACCTGTTGAATCGTTTGATTAATCAATATCAGGTTTGCATTATTGTGTTGTTTATTGATTTACTTGATTGAATGATTGAATATTGGGACACACAGTCCAGTCTAAACCACTTCCCAAGCGTCCATGAAGAACATCAAGCCGAGAGGCTGCGAGGGAGCGAAGTCGTGTAGCCATGGTTGATGTTGAAAACAAGTTTGATTCTTGATAAAATTGTGAAGATTGATCTTGCAAGCAATGAAGTTATGGTATCAAAACTTCTGTTCCATAAAGATTTCTCCTTTAGATACTTGATCTCATGTTTCTGCCATTGGAGCTTTTGTTGGAGATCAAGAATCTTCTGTTGTTTCATGGAATTCCCAAAAAAATTATTAACATCATTATCATCTTTCTTGTGACTATGATGACGCTGTGAAGATAAAGATTTCTTTAAACTGTTTTCAATGACAGTTAACTCATCCATCTCTCGATGAAGCGTAGCGGTTGCTGTCACGTATCGCTGCAGCTTCTTACTCTTGGCCTCCATTTCTTTCCAGCTCAAAATCCAACCATGGGGGTCACGACCCGTGTTCGCGAACGCATCGAACACCATCTCGAAGCTCCGAAGGCTCGAGTCTTCGCAGCGTTTGCTCAGCCTAGAGACCGATTTCGCGAGAACTCTAAGGTTGATGGGGTGATGGCAAGTGTGAAGAGATGCATTATATCACCTGCTTTGAACTACTCTTTGTGTGTGTGCGTGTGAGAGAGAAAGAGAGAGATGTGAAAGGCACATGCCTTTGGTTACCACCCTGTGGTTTCGGAGAAGAGACGATGGTCTTTGTATTATTTCCCCAACATCTATTCGTATCATTAGTCAAACACTCAAATCCAACCGGTGATCACCATTTTTTCCGATGAAAGGTACCTTCGACTTTGATGAAAGTCAGAACTCAGAACCTTCGTGTGATTTTGTGACCCAATGGCGAAGGGGATGGGATGGTGGTGGCCGAGAAACGAGTGGAGAAGAAGACGGTGGCGGTGGCGATGGATGCAGAACGAAGGAAGCGAATTGAGTTTTCTATTATACATACATACATATCACACACACACACACACTTACTTTTATATATATATATATATAAATTAGAGTTATTAACATATTTGGTCCCTAAGCTTTATGATTTTATATAAGAATAAGAAAAAATAAAAGAAAATTACAAAAGGGGGACAAAAATATGGTTGGACGAAAATGCCCCTGCCTCTAACGGAGTTTTTAACGGTGTTAGTGTCCAGGGACCTTTTTTAGAGCAAAATCCATACCATGGGGATGCAAACTTGAATTATGAAACCATAGGGACCTCTTTCAAAGAAATCAATAAACCTCAGGGACCAAAGTTGGAGTTTACTCATATATATATATATATATATATATATAATTGCAAGAACCAACTCCGGCCAAACTTTTTCTCCGACCAAACTTTTTCTTCGGCCACTTTCTCGTCGACGATCTACATCTCCACCATCCGACAACCACCACAACCATCTCCCCATACACACAGACCGATATATATATATATATATATATATATATATATATATATATGTATATGTATACACACACACAACACATGACGGTGGTGATGGGTTAACGGAATCATCGAAACCACAACGGCTAAACCACAGAGGACAAAACAAGAGGGAATATGGTAGGTCAAGGTGGATTTTCACGGTGGAGATGGGTTATGGTGAAGATGGTGGGTCACGGTGGAGTTTTCACGGTGAAGATGGTCATTCACCACAGGGACGATCGTTGATGGAGATCGTTGTTGGCCAAACCACCAGTTCACATTAACCATTTGGTCCCCGTGTATTTACTTTTTTGGCCGTAGAATACCGGAGATGGGAGGGAGCAGGGTGTTCCACCGGTCACCGGAGATAGGAGATGGGTGGTGGCAGTGGTAGGGAGGGATTGAAGCTTTCATAATCGGGTTTGAAGGTTAGAAGGTAGATTGTTTTTGTAGAGAAACAACAACCCAATCGGGCTTTGGAATGGGTTTCAAGCGGTGGTGGGTTTTTTTCCCGGTTACCGTCTTTTAGCCTTTTGGGGACGAGGGGATGATGTCCCTGTTTCATATTATACATACATACATACCTAAAAAACTAACATTGAAAAATCTTCATTCAAGTCATAAAAACTCCAGGGATGAAGAACTTAAATCTGAAACTCGAAATACATGTGAACCATGAATATATACACACTAGTTGGTGGTGGTTAGTAGGGGGAAAGAGGAATGGAGATCGTACCTGTGTTCATGAGCGTTCATATGTTTTGTAACACCCGTAATTTTCGGTAAGTAAATGTCACCCGGACATTTCTGTGACTTGTAAACAATGGGGTTTTGTTGGGAAATGCATTGTTTAAAGTCCCTTGGGGTATCAGGAGTATTGGCAGTGAAAAGGTCGAGTTTCGGGGCTCCGGAAAGGTCCCGCGACAATGCCCGGCGACTATGACGAGTCACAGTCGCACTGTCACAGTCGCAGGGGGTGAACCGCGAGCTAGTACATACCAGCAACTATGACCAGCGACATTGCCCTGGGCAATGTTGCATGGGCAATGTCGCACCAGGGCACAGAGGTGCTGTTAAGTGCGGGATTTCAGCCTATTTTCTCATTTCTCACTTCTATCTTCTTCCATTTTCTCTCCCAAACCCTAAAACCGAACCCTAACCTATTTTGGAGTCTTTTCTTCTTCATACCACATGATTCTTAATCATCTATCTAGTTGGAATGATAACCCACAAAACCTTCATCTTCATCTTCCTCATCAAGTTCAACGGTTGGGAGCTCGGGTTGAAGTGTTAGATTGAGTGTTCTCGGAAGTCTCTTTGTCTTCAAGGGTAAGTTTTCTTGTAATAAGGTTATAAATGCTCCATTGGTGGTTTCTTAAGGTTCGATATCTCAAATCTCGGATTTGATGGTTTTGGAGAAATTAGGGTTTTGATCTTGTTTGGGATCTTAGTATTTTTATGTTTGGAGAAGGTTTCCTTATGGTTGATTATGGTTATTTATGGTTTGGAATGTTTGGATCTAGGTTTTGGAAGTTTCCGGCTTGAGGATTCAAGCGGCCTTCAAAAGAGCTCGTTGGGTGAAATCTAGATTTAACCTAAATCTAGCAAGGTGAGTTCAAGTTGATTTGTGAAAACGGTGTACATGCCAAAATGTTTATTTTAAAGTGTTTTACCTGAAATGGTTAACTGTTGATAAGTTTTGAGTATTTTGATGTAAAATATGTCTTAGTTGGTTATTTGTCTAAGAGTGAGTATTTTGATAAGTTTTCATATTTGGTGAACTTGGGTTGTGTTAACCTCATAAAATGCTTATAGTTGGGTTTTGAATATTCTAACGAGTAAATAGCATGGTTTTCACATTCAGGGTGATTTTGTACAAGTAAAAGCTATTCTTAGGAATTATGCATCATTGATGATTTTGTACAAATGAAGTCTATTTCATGTTATATGCATTTTGGTACATTTGCATTCATAAACCCTTTGGAAAATCATTAGTCCCATCTCGTGTGGAGTTTTAGGTTAATCTCGTCTTTGAGATATGTGTCTTCATAAACGTTGTTTAAAGACATTTCATTATTTGGGGAACCGGTAATTGTTGGTCAAATGGATTTTGAGCATCCTAGCTCGGTATTGGCTTAAAAAAAGGTTTGAGGATATTTGTCCGGGTTTAATGGCTCTATGTAGAGTCCCATTTCATGGTTTACGTCTTAATGCATTTTATTGCATATTTATAATTACAGGCTCGAGTGCTGTTGTCATTCAGGTATAGTCGGGTAATTTTAGACTGTGTTGCATTGGATCCATAGGCACATGAGTCAGTCTTATTTGATGGTCATTTGGGGTGGTACGGGGTTGGACTCCGGGACACATGTTTTATAACCTTGTCCGTTCAAGGAGTACACTAAGAGGACTGAGTCCGGGTGCTGCTATCATGGCGTGGAGTAGCCATTGGATGGGCGTTTTGGACCTCCGCCAGGTGGGGCAATGCCTTGGTTGTATTCCCCTTGGGTCGGGCCTTGGAGCGGTATTCTCGTTAATATATCGCTAAGGTCAGTTGACTCTTTGGTGTAGCTTGAAGGGAGTCGTAGGGACACTTGGGCTTGTGTGTCGTGAAGTGTCATATGATTAACGTTGTATGAGTGGCATACTTTTGTGTTCCTCCACTCTCAACGGATACGGGAAGCCCCCGTCGTCGGCCCGTCGTATTTTGGATATTTAATTGTCCACGTTTTAATATTTCGAGTTCATGCTACTTTATGGTCGTGTGGGTATTATTTCGAGTTACAGGTTTTCCTTGACGCACCATATTTTTATGATTTGTCCTCCGTTATTTAAGGGTCGATTATTATGCCCCACCCGCGTTTTGGGTGTTTTGGGATATGACGTACTATTTACATTTTAGCACATTCGAGTATCGAACTATGACCCCGTTTTGGGTGAGTTACGGGTTGCATCGTTTTATAAGAAATGCATGTTTGGGAAGCATTGTCTTTAAAAGTGTATATTATGGGAAAATGTGTCGTTTCCATTTTGAAGTACAATATATTCGAAGGATCTTGCTTTAAAACTGATTTCCTGTCTTCTAAAGATTTATTCATTCATGTTAAAACTCTTGAGCTCACTAGGCGTTAAGCCTAACCTATTTATTTGTCGGCATGTGCACGAAGAGTTGAGCCTTAGCCTTATACAAGAGTAAGTAGTTGGTGAAGTCTTCCGCAGGTTGGATTTAGTAACTGTTGTTGGGTTTAGTAGCACCCGTCCTTGTCATAGATTGTATATATAGAATGAATGTATGTATTGAGGTTAATTCTTAAATTGTGTTTGTAGACGAATCAATTATTGATGTATTTAGAAAATTTTTAATGAGTTGCTATCTTCAGAAGTAAGGGTGTTACATGTTTGAATGTTCATATTATTATTGTTCATCGATGATAATTTTTGTAAGTCCTCATTAATGAGGCTAAAAAAACTACATGAAATACCAACTCTACTCTTAAGCATTTAATTAATGAGTTTAATCAACCAAAGATTTTGAAGCTTTCTTATTGGTCAATGGTGGTTAACATAGTTAATAACATTTTATTGGTTAACAAAATAACCTACCTCTCTCTATATATAAAAGTATAATATATTAGAGTTATTTACATGTTGGTCCCTAGGGTTTGATATTTTTATAAAATAAAGGAAAACGAAAAAAAGATTGCAAAAAAGGGGACAAAAACATGGTTGGATGAAAATGCCCCTGACCCTAACGGAGATTTTTAACGTCGCTAGTGTCCAGGGACCTTTTTCAAAGTAAAATCCATACCCTGGGGACGTAAACTTGAATTATAAAACCATATGGACCTCTTTCAAAGAAATCATTAAACGTCAGGGACCAAAATTGGAGTTTACTCTAATTGTTAACTAGTGGGGTTAAGTTAGGGACCTTTAGTGTTATAAAATTGAAAAGTTAGGGACCATCAACGTAGATAGTTCGTTTTAGGGAACAAATTCAAAATTTAAGTAAACCACAAGGACCATCAATGTAATTCACTCCTTTTATAATGAATATTCAACTTTTTTTATTTTATACCACGATAATGGGTACATTTTGTAACTATTAATAACGTAAATATCAAGTTATCAAATTGAATGTAATTCTTGATCACATAGGACATGCAACATAAAAATCAACTAGAATTTGTTGTTATATTATCTGCTTGTAATTTCTATCATTTGAGAAGTAACATTTAAAGAGGATGACTTTCTCCTCTTCGTTTTCTAGATTAAATTTTTATCTCTACCATTTTGGCAATTTTTTATTTTCAATACTTTGGGGGAGATTGTTAGCCCTAATTCAGTAAAGTAAAAGCATTGAAAATATCCCAAGTCTTCCTCTGAATAAAGTCAGAGACTGCTGCCAAGAAAGCCAAGTCTAGCTCTGAAGTCAGTTCACAGATAGACTCTTCAGCTAAGAAGAGATCAGAGATAGCTTCATCAGAGGTCTATTTCAGAACTCTGAAGACACTCTCTCTGAAGAATAAGCTAAAGAGTTTTACAAGTATTGACAGAAGAACATAGGACACATCATTAGTGATAAGATTTACTTTTTAGAGTAGGTCACTGTTCAAGCATGTCTTGAGCTTACCTTTTAGGTAAGACACTGTTCAAGCATGCTTCTAATGTCAGGATAGTACACTGTTCACTTTATGGTCCTATAAATAGGACCATCACTCCGTTGACAAAAGTGCGCTTTTCATATATCTTGTATGTGATTCATCTTTCAATATATTGGAAAGTATTCAAAATAAGATCTAGTACGATTTATACATCTTATTACTAAACTGTGATATTGGATTTGCTTTGATATTTAAACTATATTGCTTCCGCTGTTCTTATTATTATTATTGTTTATATCATTGTTATAAGATTAAATTTGGGATCCAACAATATCCGATCTAAGCTTAAGTCTAGGTACATTACTTTCATACCTAGTTCACTTAAAATACCGCTCTGATACCAACTTGTAACATCCTAAAAATAGGGGTTAATTTAAGCCTAAAATAAAAGTGGAATAAACGAGTCTAACATAAAAGGATCACCTAAAAAGGGGAATAATTGCATGGCGTTTAAAATAAAATAATCAAGTGAAATTGAATACAACAACCTACTAATCTAGACCAACTAGTTCTAGATTACGAACGGGTGTCGACATCTTACTTTCAAAAGTATACCAGTTCTATCTCAATGTATGCCTCTATAACCTTCAAAAATACTACTATCCTTCAACGACTCTCCACTCAAGCCCGAGGAATCCCACCGCTAGAGTGACCTGTTATACATGTCATTTTAAGAAAAGGTGTTAGGCTAAAGCCTAATGAGATCAAACATTTGCAATGGGAAAATCAGTACTTTCAATTGAAATAATTTAAGAAGTGTCGGTGGAATTCATAAAGATAAATCTCAACTTTAATACAAACACCTCTTGGGTTGACGGGGGAGGTACGCTTACTAGCTAACACAAGTGACGGAACATAAAAGTAAGCCACTTGACGTATTAGTAAAACCAAACACATAAAAGTACCCGCAATGGATGTTAGGCTCGGTAGTTTTAAACGTACACCCACGGAAAGTCAACTTCAACCACATAGGGTCCTTACGTTGAGATCCTCACCCAATATCGCATACTAGCACGTAGGCCTTATATCTCATCCGATGCCTAAGCGTGCCTCGATATGGAAAACTAGCATTCCATCATCGGATCAAAGATTATATATATATAGAGGGATGTTCAAATGCAACCCATTGACATGATGTAACCTTTGCAACCCCTCTATCCACCACATTTTATGTAATTAAAAAAAAGAAAAAAAACTAAAAGTAAAATGTGTGGTGGATAAAGGGGTTGCATGGGTTGCACCATGTAAAAGGGTTGCATAATAACCTACCTCTCTCTCTCTCTCTCTCTATATATATATATATATATATATATGAGTGGGTTCATGATGCCCAAATGCAACCTAATATTCCATTCAATGTCCACAAACCAATCAATAATTTCCAACAATTAAAATACCACCATATATGCAAAAATCATGAATTCATATAGATACTCCCAAGTTTCCAAGAGGTTCCGTTCCAAATTGTTGAATGCATGGTACTTCCGCACACACCAAATCATTTTACCCAAATCCTCATTCGACAATACATATCCGTATTTCAAAACCCAAATCTTGATTTCCATGTATTTAATCACAAGGTTATAGAAAACATGTTTCTCATGTGCAAAATCCACCACTAAACCAATATGTACTCTTGACCTTAAAATCATACTCTTCCACATAAACCCCCAAAATCTCCAAAAGTTATGTTTTAGTGAAAACTCACCCAAATCAAATAAATCAAAAATGGAGATGTTAGGAAGGTTAAAATCCACATTTTGACATGTATATAGTTTATTAAAAGAGAATGAACTCACCTTGTAGGGTTGTAGCTTAAGAACACTAAAATACCAAGTAACTAGAGATATGAGAGGAGATCCTTGAGAGAGACTTGGACTACCACAAACCTAAATGTCATAAATGATTAAGGGTTGGAGTGGATATAAGACATTAATGGTAGAGGATGAAGAGGAGGGGCTTACCATCCTTTTCTTGAGGAAAAATCACCACCCAAAGAGATCTAAAATGAAGATATTGAGTAAATGAGGGTTTGGGGACTGATTACCCTATTAATCAGGTTACTGTACGCGCGCGAGTGCTTGCACGGTTCCACTCGCGCGGAGCACTGGAGTCGCGGTTGAGCAGAGTCCTGCGCGGATGTGCGCGTGGTTCCACCCGCGCGGTGAGCCGCGCCAAACACTATTGGATATTTCTCTTTCTTCTTTTCAACCATCTCGTCTAACAACAAACAATGCATGAATTCGGGGTCAAACCAAAAATTAAACTTAAGATTCGAGGTGTTACACATGGTTATAAGTAGTTTATTCCCACGATTTTAATTATTTCATGTAACCAAAAGGTAACAGTAGTCACGGTTTTAACAATTAAGCGTCACCATGTCATTAAAAGGCAACGGTTAATATAAAAATTGTGTGGCTATAAATAGTATATGATCACGATTTTAGCTATTTCGTGTAACCAAAAGGCTACCAATAGCCACGACTTTTAACAATTCAGTGTAACCATATGTAATGAAATGATTACGGTTAGTATAAAATTAATGTGACTATAAATAGTATATGATCACGATTTTAGCTATTTCGTGTAACCAAAGAGCAACTAATAGCCACGGTTTTTAACAATTCAGTGTAACCATAGGTCATGAAATGACCATGGTTAATGTAATATTTGCATGGCTATAAGTAGTTTATGGTCACGGTTTTAATTAACTCATGTGACCAAAAGTTAATCAATGGCTACATTTCTAACAATTTAGTATAACCAAATGTTATCAATTAGCAATGGTTAATATGAAATTTGTGTGGCAAAAACTGATTTATCGCTATGGTTTTAGTTAGTTCATGTGAACAAAAGGTAATTAATGGTCACGCTTCAAAAGTTTAATTGTAACCATATGTCATGAATTGCATGGCTATAAGTTGATTATGGCTACATTTTGAGTTATTTTGTATGACTAGAAGGTAACCAATAGCCATGATTTTAGCATTTATGGTAACCATATGTCATGAGTTGGTCACGGTTAATACAAAATTTGCGTGACGATAAGTAGTTTATGGCCACGTTAAAACAAATATACGTGATTATAGGGTAATCATTGGCCACCTTAAAAACAAGTTATGTGGCCATAAATGGTTTATTGTCATGGTTTTCTTTATTTTGTGTAACCAAAAGGTAGCTAATGGCCACAGTTAACGTGAGCTTGTGTGGCGATAAATAGTTTATTGCCACGGTTATAGTAAAAATGCTCCAGTACCTTAAATATTACACACTACAAGAAAATTGTTATTTAGTGACGAAAAAAATTTGGTCACTAACAATAAAAAATTGGTCACTGATGCATTTTAGTGACCAAAATTTGGGTGGTCACTTTTCGTCACTAAAGGTCCGTCACTGATTTGTATTCGTGACCAAATACAAAAATGGTCACTAATTAGTGACAAAAATAGAGTGGTCACTGTGTTTGTGACAACTAATTTGGTCACTAAATATTGTCACTAAATGGTGAAAATCGTCACTAACTTGACTAAATTAGTGACCAAGTTTGTGACCACCACGAAATACGTCATTAGTTGGGTTCAAGATAACTATTCCGTTAACCTCCGTTAATGCCATTAGTGACCAAATATGTGGTCACTAGCATTAATTGATATTAGTGACAAAAGAAAGTGGTCACTAATTATAATATGTGAACAAAAAAGAATGTCACTAATTTCTATTACAATTGTATTGCAATAAAATTAAAACCTACTAATTTGTAATAATATAAATCTAAATTCCATTCGCATGACATAAAATTCTTTGATCCAAACAAAAAAATCATCCAAACAAAAAAATCAAACACGTCGCTATCATAATATGATCAATCATTTAATATCATTTTCATCTCTTCTAACATTAAGTAAACAAAATCATTAAATAAAAATGAGACCTACAAACTTTAATGTTAAATAGCTCAAATGGATATGACCACTTGGAAATGTGACGGGATTTCGATTAAATGCAAGTCTTTTCATTTTTGAAAAGCAGTATCAGAATAACTATTAAATGCAATCTCGAAGTAAAGTTTGTACCTTCCAATCATTGAAATCAAACCTATAGATGAAGCAACAATATGCCACTTTCCTCGACATTATCACGCAAGAAGCATGAGCATTCCTTGGTCCTGAGTATAGAATTACAAACAAAGTGATTAACATGTTCACTTTTTATAACTACAAAAACTAGCTATCTAAGTCACTTTTCTGCTATAGATAAGGCTTCTTTTACCCTCTTTAGGATCAGCTATGCCCTTTTGGATAGAAAAAGATCTTATGGTTCCAAATTATTATTTGTAAGCAATCTTTCAAGTTCATAGAATTGCATATTTCTATGGAAAATATGTGACTCCGAGTGGGACAATATTGGGTGTGTTTAGATTGGTTTGGTTCTGTGGAAGATACATGAGATGTATGGAAAAGCCTTATACAGTACCTCCTTCCTCGGGCAAATCAGATGTCCAGAGCGTGAGGTTGTCTCGCAGTAGTTGCATGATCAAGGTGTTGTCTTTGTATGATTCTTCGCTCAAGGTGTCCAACTCAGCAATTGCTTCATCAAAAACTTGTTTAGGCAAATGGCAGGCCCTACAATCATGTTAATGATCAACCATTTAGGATGATTATAACATAAGGTACGAGTCTTCAATACATAAAAATAATAACTTAGTTTTACCTCTCGGGAGAGTTCATAATTTCATAGTAAAAAACTGAGAAGTTGAGAGCCAGACCAAGACGGATTGGATGGGTTGAAGGGAGTTTTGTACTTGCAGCTGCAGAAGCCGCCTACAAATAGCACAAACGTCATGTAGATTTGATATCAGCTAGCTAAGGAAGACCCCCCCCCCCCCGAAACAAGTAACTAATGCAGAGATACAAAAAACTATTTCTATATAGTGTATTGAGAGTAAAACTCATGCCTCATATCCCTTCAATGATTGTTCAGCTGCTTCCTTCCTATCCTCGTCTGTCTTGAACTCAGCAAGGTACCGAAAGTAGTCAGCTTTCCTGTATGAGCACAAAGAGATAGAGTAGTCACATTTATTTGAGGAAACTACAATCTTATAAAAAGAAAGATGGTTGAAGGTAAAATTCATATGAGAATCAATACATGGAACCCCTTCAGATTACTTTCTAAAAGAGCCCTTGAAGAGAGAATGGAGGTTCCAACATATACAGAGGTTAAAGGAACTGTGTCTAGTAGACGCGGGAATAATAGGCAAAAGTGACTCACATCTTATGGTAGAAAACAGTAGCTTCTCCTGATCCTGAAGAGGGTAAAAGATGCTTATCTATAATTCTGAAGAGGGTAAAAGAGGGTTAAAACTAGCTATCTAAGTCACATGCATTAATTTTAGCCATGAATTTGTTAATTTTTCTGTTGTTTCTACAATTACAAAAACTAGCTATCTAAGTCACTTTTCTGCTATAGGTTATGAAGCAACGACTCGAAGATTTAGCGAAAAAGGACTTGCACGTGTTTTCAACTTAAAAGATATTCAAACCCAAAATGTTAATTCTATCAATCCAGCATGATTTGACCCTACTACTACTTTTCACTATAAACAATCTAATCATAGATGTTATATATACCTAGTGTATTTCATGGGTATTGATTGATTAAGATCTTTAGAGGGATAACCTTCATTCTTTGATTACCATCTAGTGCTGATACTATTGATTTTTCCCTTAAAGTCCTTAACTACTCCATTCCCAACTGATACATTAGTGATATAAGTTAGCAGTTTTTGGTTTTCTATGAAACATAATAGGTGAAAATAGACATTAAATAGAGGCCAGGGGTTTTACAGAAACAGTCTTTATCCCTTAGGATAGAAGCATTATCCCGTAAATTTTATCTCTAAACCCTTCCTCTCTCTCTTACACTCACTGGGTTTGTTTGGTTTTGTTTAAAATACAAGAAATGGCAAATGAAAAGCAACTATTCGAGGAAAAAGAGGGAACATATTCTGATGATTTAAGGTTTACCTCTGAACGATGTCTGTTCAAAAGGGTTGATATCCAGTGCAATGATTCAATTTGAGTAGCCTCATATTTGCTAGACAACTGCCTGGTAAAAAGGTTAAAAAGGCACCACTCAATACTTCATATAAAAAAAACTTTGTATATATACAAAAATCGCATTCAATCGACCAAATTTGATGGTTTTTCAAGATGAAGGTAACCTTGGTGTAGTATCTGCAGTCGTTTGGACCTTCAGTAACTATCAACGGCTTGAGATTCGGGAGGAAAATCTTGGTCAAGACAACGTTGTCATCGTAGGGGTTATCGCCTCCGGTCAAGAACTCAATTTCTTCCTCACTAATCTGCATTTCAAGAAAATCCCATTAAAGTTTTCAAGTCCCATATTAGCTAGATTTAGACCATTTCTCTGCTCATATCTTTGAACCTCCTTTTGCTATTCAAAAGGCCCTTTTGGAGAAGAGTAATGTAACAGATCCCATATATTCTTATATCGTATCACATCCAAAGTCTAGCACAATGTTGTACCTTGATAATGTCGGCTTGATCCCAGATGCTCATGATGCCTGTTCGTGCAGCTTCGGCAGAGGGCCAGAGAGCGAGTCTCATATTGGGATCGTAGGAAAGAATGCAACCGGCCTTTTTGGCTACTTGTATTGCAACCATGTGAGCGGATTTGCATGGTTCCTCGATCAAACTTATTGATCCATAATGAAAGATCGTTGACTGCTCGATAAACATCAAACGAACACAAAACTTAAGAGTTAAATGGGATACTATCAAAAAATGTATCATCATCCATTTTCTCAAAAAGGGAAAGGACACTCACCAGCGTGTTGAAACATACTCGGTGTATGGTGGTTGGGAGGTCAGAGGTGATCTCACGAGCAAGACCAAAATCAGCTACTTTAATTACATCCTTGGAAACTAGAAAATTCTCTACAGCATGATACAGAATATGCAAGCATTAAGCAAACTAACATACTACAAACAAGAGAACACTGACAATATATCCATTGAAACATACTCGGTGTACATAGGTTAGCAATTAAAAGTAAATTATGGCAATAGAGATTATGGTATCAACTAATTCAATCACCAAATGTGTGTGTGTGTGTGAGAGAGAGAGAGAGAGAGAGAGGGATATTATAGAATTACAGAGTATTGGCATGTTGATTATCAGCTTCAAGGGCTTTAAGGGAATCCTGGGTGAGCATAGCAAGGATCGAGAGTCGTACCTGGTAAGTGAGAGTGGTCAACCTTACCCGGTTAGCGCTTACCGGTCAATTTCCTTACTGAGTGAGCATAGCAAGGATTGAGTCATACCTCGTGAGAGTGGTGAATCTTACCCGGTTAGTTTGCATTATATGAAGGAAATGCTGAAAAGGCTTGATTTCACATCACGGTGCAGCCAACTTCTGCCAGTGGTAATACAATCTTTTATGATTCAACTGAGAAAAAACCCACCAAAGTAGGTCATCTTATATGCTTCCATTACTATTAACATCTTAATTTGGTCTTTTTAGCATCTTATTAAGCAAACAACAACCCTAACAGTTTAAAATTCAATCCAATAGTCACAAGATAAAACTATAAACAGTGAAAACATCATGAAAAGTGTAGGATATAAAACCAAAGAAAGAAGAGAGATCATCTATGACACATGATTCAATAACACAGGAAATCATAAACACGAGATAGAAAAAACTTCAAACATACACGACAATTATATTCGAATTGAAGTCTCCCGTGAAAGAGTAATACTGGAAACGACAATAAAAATCGTCGTTACCAATAGCGTCGAGCTTCTTATAACTCTTGAAAGTGTGAACCTTAACATGTTGAGATTTATTGAAAGTTTGAAACTCAACCAAAATATGTATTGAAGTATACTGTTGAGCTTCAAAACCACTTTCAAGAATAACACTTTCGCACTTCTCTTTGTTTTCTTGGTTATCTTGTCACAAACTGCTTGTGGTTCCACCACTCCTTTTATACTCACTTGGTTCTTCACCATATCTGTCTCCACCCCCACCACTCCTATATATATATATATACACACACAACACCCTACTCAACTCTTCAATCAACTAGCTCTAAGTAAGATATATATATATATATATATATAGAGAGAGAGAGAGAGAGAGAGAGATTGAACCTGGAATTCTGAGAAGGTATTTCTCAATCTCTTTAGCACATCCAACACAATGCAAATCTATATACAACACCAAGGGAGAGGGTAGTTTTGGTTCTTCTTTCTTCTCTTCAGCAGGAGGTTTCTCTTATTTACCATTATTTTCTTCTTTCTTTTCTTCTGGCTTAACCTCTTCTTTCTTTTCATCACCTTCCTTGAGTAAATTTAGTTCCTCTTCAGTTAAGCTGTGTTTAGTATGAGTTGTTGTAACCTTGGAAGAGGCCTTTTCAGCCCCACTGCCCAGCTATAGATTACCATCCCTGCAATTGCAACCAGCATCCCCAATATGTTCTTCAATGTCAAATGTGAATCAAACAACACCCACCCCAACGTCAGCACACATACAGTTTTCATGTGACCTAAAACCTGGAATGAAACTGTTGAGAAACGTCCAATGCACAGGTACTGGCTAATGTTGCAAAAAACTGCCAACGAGCATGAAAGGAGTATGAACATCTGCATGTCGATTTTCCATCTTTAGTAGAAAGAAAAAAAATATTTTTCATTTATGAGACAGGGTATGAATATATATAGGAGCTAGCTTACAATTGCACCAGAAGATATGCTTCTAATGTAATCCGATATAAGGTTTCCACTAAAATAATAGTCGATGAAAAGACCCAATACAAGTAGTGAGATGGCTTGAATAGGAGTTGTCTTACTCAACAACTCAAAAGCTCCAACCGTGTATTTTTTTCTGCAAAGACCCTATTGACTGCATGCACCACAGAAACAAATACTTCAATTATTGACTACATACACCACAGAAACGAATATGAGCGGAGGCTTGTTCTTGTTCGTTCATTTAACTTAATTGAAAGGACTAACGAACACAAACGGTAGACGAATGGAAGTTTTGTCATCAAAGCCTTAAGAAGCACATCATATGTAAGTGATTAAAGAAGTCACATAACCCTAATTGCATTTTGGAAATCCTTAACTGAAGGCATTCAAGGTTGTTCTTGAAGCATATCCCCATGACTAATTTGATCAATTTCTCTTGATCTGTATAATTAATAATCTTCCCAACGTGCAGAACTGACCACAAATCGGGATTGACACCCAAGGGTTGGATTATCCCTCTACAAAATTAAATCACAAGTACTTGCAATTAAATACAAGTATGATCACATCTTTAATTCCTTTTGAACCATACAAGAGTATGATCAAAATATTAAGCAATCCGGACCTTAATCGTTTAGATGCAACAACATTCTACGAATGTTTATCGAGTTAGAAATCTAAAAACAAGAAATCCCCCAATTTAATCCCACTCTAATTGCACTTTTGTAGTCAATATTGAAGAAAAATCTAGTAACGGATTCCAACTAAATACAAAAAATCTCAATAAAAACATACTCAACAAGGAAAAAGGAAACCATGCTAAAATCATAGAAATGTTAACAATAAGGCCTTGATCTCTGATCAAAATCACACAAATATTAAACGAAAAGAGGTGAAGAATAGTACCTTTAGATTGGCGTCGCATAGAGACGACTCGAAGAGGGGATCTGGTTTTGAGTGGGCAGAAAGAGATGGCAGAGGAACCATTAATTTGGCGTGGAGAAGCAAACGAGAAAGATGGCTATCGAACTCAAAGTAGCCATCGAAGACGAACTCAAAGTAGCCATCGAAGAATGTAACTTGAAGATTCCTCAATACCTAACTCAAAGATATGAGACAAATTGAGTTTGAAGTCGCCATCGAAGACAACAACAGTCAACAGTCGATAGAGATAGTTAAGGCTAGGGTTTTGATGATCGATGAAGGAAACCAGATATGGACCCGTGTAATGATTGACACGATCGGTGATAACAATCGGGTTAAGGCTAGGGTTTTAAATCGGGTGATCACGATCGGGTCATGGGTTATGTCGGACTAAGAAAGTACCCGCGTGTTTTTAAAGAAATTTGCGAAATTGACAGTTTTAACCCCTAAAATTCTATTTATTATATTGATGCCTCGATTTAGTGACCACGATTTTTTGTCACTAACCTTTCTAACTTAGTGACTACAATTTCTTAGTCACTAACCTTTCTAACTTAGTGACCTCTATTTTTTGGTCACTAACCTTTTTAACTCATTACATCTATCTAAGTATTGAATATCATTTAGTGACTACTACTTTTTGGTTACTAACACTTTCAAATTAGTGACCACTATTTTTTGGTCACTAACACATTTAATTTAGTGACAACCATTTTTTGTCACTAACCCTTCCAAACCTATAATTCATGAATATCATTTAGTGACAACTTTTTGTTGGTCATTAACACTTTCAATTTAGTGACCACGTTTTTTGGTCACTAACTTATCTAACTCAATTACAATAAATGAATCCCATTTAGTGACCACTATTTTTTGGACACTAATACATTTAATTTAATGACTATTATTTTTGGTCACTAACCCTTTCAACTCTATGATTAATGAATATCATTTAGTGACTACTTTTTGTTTGTCATTAACACTTTTAATTTAGTGACCACCTTTCTTGGTCACTAACTCATCCAACTTAATTATAGCTAATGATTCCCACTTAGTGACCACTATTTTTTGGTCGCTAATACTTTAAATTTAATGACCATATTTTCTTGTCACTAATCCATCCAACTCAATCCAATCCCCAACTAATGAATCTCACTTAGTAACCACTATTTTTTTGTCACAGGCACATTCAATTTAGTGACCACTACTTTTTGGTCACTTCCACTTTCATATTAGTGACCACTATTGTTTGTCACTAACATTTCCTTATACCACCAACTAGTTAGTGACCACTATTTTTGGTCATTAATCCTTTGAAATTAATGACTACTTAGTGACCACTATTTTTTAGTCCTAACATTTTCAACTCAGTGACCATTTTTTACGTCACAAAACATATGAATTTATAATATTAGTGACGAAAAACATAATCGTCACAAATATAGTCATTAAATTAGATCGATATTAATAATCTTATTTTAGCAATGAGAATTAGTGACCACTCTAGTGACCAAATTTTAGTTTTGTCACTATATTCATATTAGCGACCAAAGTTTAGTGACGGCCTTTTGTTATTGTCACTAAAGTTGCAATTAGTGACCAAAAAATAGGTGGTCACTAAAATTTTGGTCACTAACTAACGTTTTTCTTGTAGTGACATACGTTTATAGCCACGGTTTTAAGGTTATGGCTATGGTTTGTTATTTGATATGTTGATAAATTTTAAACGTGATGAAAATTTATCAATGGTCACGCAAGAATAGGCTACGGTTTGATTGGAAAAAAAAAACTGTGGCCAAGGGCCTATGGCCACGGTTTTTAACCATGACAAATGTGAGTTTTTGTGCTAGTGAGTGTCATGTATGCTGAAAACACGTTTATCAGGTAAAATGCAATAATTCATTCTCAAATATTGAATACAAATCATTAAGACACTAAAAAGTTGCAGTTTATTGGACTTTTGTGCGGAAAACATACCCTACATACGTGGAGCAACAAAAGGTGCAATATGCTACAGATCTATAAACAAGTTCAAGTCTTTGGTTTCAAAGAACTCCAATCATTTTAAGTATTCGATTTTTTCCATGTATTTTTGTTATTGTGTGATGAAATATGAGTTAAATATTCGGAGAATATGGGTATAATTGGGGATATTGATCGTTACCCTAAGGTGTTAAAGAGTCGAGCTTTTAACGAGTTGCTCGAATTTGAGCTTAATAATTGTCGATCTCGAATTAAATTATTTGAGTACCGTCGAGTGGAGCCATTCGAGCCTACATTTTTACGAGCCAAACATTCATATGTTCACAAATCATATAATAAAGTACTTATTGAGCTCGAGCCAATAAGTGAGCAATCAATCTCGAATTCGAGATAGTAAACGAGTATCAAGCTCGAACTCGAACATTGAAAAAATATTCGAGCTCGAACTTGAACCTACAGTTAAAAGTTTTTCAAGCTCCAGTTACTAATATTGTAATTAATTTACTAATTATAGGTTGTTTTAAAGTTTGTTTTTCCATAAAAAATCATTAGTTACTTAATCATATTAATTATATTTTTGTCATTATTAATAATGTATTAAGTTTTTGTTTCTGACAAAATGTTTGTTTCTAACAAAATGATTAGAGGTTAGTTACTTCTTTTAGGGAAAACTTATTGGCACCCTCAAATCCTTATATACACCCCACCCCACCTCTCATACTTAACTCCATATGTTTGACTTTTTATGTTTCCAATGTAACTTTTTATGTTTCCAATGTAATTTACACCCAAGGTTGGGTGTGAATAATAGGACATTTTTTTATATTTTTTGGGTTCTATATATAGTATTACTAGGTATATCAATTGTCACTCTATTGCAATTTATGTATTTTTTTTTCTCATATTGTTTTGATTTATCAAGAGCAAACTCAAAAAATTTCCTCACATTCTTTATGTTTTTTATAATTCTTATATTTATCTTATTTGTATTTATCGTTGAATTGTATATTATTTGTTAGAGAATATATTTCCTCAATATGTTTTGTAAATAAATATAGATAAATATGAGATTTATCCCTTCCTTATAGATAGTTTTATAATTATAGGTGTTATCTTTTCTCTGATTATGGGATTGTAATCACTATATATTGTGTCTATTGGTTGGAACAAGAAGCAAGCAATTATTCACAAATCAATTTGGCATCAGAGCCAAATTCTCTTCCCTCTCCCATTCTAAATCATCTAGGGTTCCACTGAGTCGCCTCCTTCCTCCGTCAAACACACTGAAATGGCCGGACCAGATGACAAAAACCCCAAGGATGACTCGTCCTCCTATTGCCATATGGTGTTCCATCCTGCGTTCGCCGTCAATAACATCAAAAACCTCATCCCTCTCACTCTTGACAAAGAAGACGATCAATATGCATCGTGGGTAGAGCTCTTCCATATTCACGCTTGTGCTAACAACGTTCTCGATCACATCGACTCCACCGTCGAACGCCCCTCTAATATCGACTCCCCTACATGGCAATGACTTGATGACATTGTCAAACAATGGATATATAGAACGATATCCAAAGACCTATCATGAAACCCGGTGCATCGGCAAAAGAGTTATGGGTCCGTTTTGAAGAGATCTTCCAAGATAACAAGCATACCTGTGCAGTCTACCTTGAAGAACACTTCAACACAACTAGACTTGAAGTGTTTCCCACCATGACCGAATAATGTAAACGCCTCAAGCAACTCGCCGACCAACTTTCCAATGTCGGTTGTCTGATCACCGAAGCCAAGATGGTTCTTCAACTAATATCCGACCTCACCAAAGGACAGTACGACCCCACTGCAACGATGATCCAACAAGTCGACCCTCTTCCAAGTTTCAACAAGTCCCGCTCTCAACTCTTGTTGGAGGAAACATGCCACTCCAAACAAGAGACCCACGCTCAACACGCTCTTGTCACCGGCTAACGTTCTCCATCTTAACAAACCTCCAAGAACATGTCGCCATTAACGGACCATCAACCATCTCCCAAACCCACTCGTATTGGAAATCGCGGTAGGGGCAGAGATATTCGAGGTCACGGTCGAGGACGTGGTCGTGACTCGTTTCCTTCCTCATTTCATCAACCAGGATGGCTCCCATATCCCTCTTGCCCCAATGGCAAACCTACCAGCAACACTCGACACCCCCGCGCCCATGACTGCTCCAATCTCGCAATCCGGCATCTTAGGGGCCGCTCCCGTCCAACGATCGCAGTCCTTCCAACCGAACCAAGCCTTCTTTACTCCACAGTCTCCCACGCCTTATGCCACACCGATGAATCCAGTCGAGTTGGATAATGCTTTCAATACAATGTCGCTTCAACAACCTGATGACACTTGGTACATGGACATGGGTGCAACTTCACATCTCACGAGCAACTTAGGTATTATCCCTAAATTGTTTAATACTAGCACTTCTCAATTCGTCCTCGTTGGTAATGGCAATCGTATCCCAATTTACGGTCAAGGAAACACCAGTACACCGCCGCCCCCCACCCCCTCCTTTCACTCTAAAAAACGTCCTATACACCCTAAACATAATAAAAAATCTGATCTCTATTCGTCAATTTACTCGTGATAATAAGGTTTCCGTAGATTTTGACCCTTTTGGTTTCTCTATGAAGGATCTCAATACGCGTACAACTCTTACGAGATGCAATAGTTTCAGAAGCCTTTATCCTTTCTCTTTTTCGGATACTTAAGTCAAGCCACCTGTCGCTTTCATCAAAACATCTCACCATCTACTTGGCATAACCGTCATGGCCACCCCGATGATCCAGTTTTTCAATTACTTAGAGCTAGAAATTTTATTTCTTGTAATAAGAGTTCTCACGCTCATAATTGTGATTCTTGTTCTCTTGGCAAACATGTGCGACTTTCTTTTAATTTATCTAATACAACTACTTTTTCTTCCTTTGATCTTATACACGCCGACTTATGGACTTCACCCGTCACTAGCATACTAGGACACAAGTTTTACCTAGTTTTGTTAGATGACTTCTCCCACTACCTTTGGGTCTTTCGATTAAAATCAAAATCCCAAACTTTCCAAACGTTTCTTGATTTTAGCACGTAGTTTAACACATAATTTGAAAGAAATATCAAAACTTTTCAGTATGATAACGAAAATGAATTCAATAACTCCTTCTTTCACCAATTTTGCACCAAAAACGGTATGGTGCTACGGTTCACGTGCCCATATACGTCTAAATAAAATGGCAAAGTCGTGCGCATCTTACACACCAATAATAACACCATCTGCACCTCTTTTCTTCATGCCTCTCTACCACCCACCTATTTGGTGTATGTTCTACATTTTGCAACATACACTCAAAGCATACTACCCATACGCACACTTTCAAACAAAACCCCAACCAAGATTTTATTCCATCGTGTTCCCACATACCATCATCTTCGAACCTTCGGTTGTCTATTCTTCCCAAACCTCTCTTCCACTGCTCCTCACAAACTTGCACCTCGTTCGACTCCTTGTGTATTTTTAGGGTATCCCTCCAACCATCGAGGCTTCTTGTGCCTTGAGCTTTCCTTCCGTAGACTCTTGGTATCTCGACATGTCACCTTCGTCGAGCACACCTTCCCCTTCTCCAATCTTCATCACTTTACCCCACATGACTACACCTTCTTAGATAACTCTATTCCATCTCCTCTATTAACACGGACCATTCACCACCTGTCGTCCCAATACCATCCAACATACAGCTCTACCACCCCCCATCACCTACGACCTCTCCGCCGCCCCCCTCCCACCTCTCCACTACCTACGACCTCTTCACCCCCATCATTTCTCCACCTCCCACCACCTCTCCACCGCTTATGGGTAACCCCACCACACCTCCTCATCCTACGACTACCACCACCACCTCCACCCATCCCATGCAAACTCTCTCTCGACATGGAATCTTCAAGCCTATAACTCTATTCGACCTCTTGTCTCAAACTATCTCTCTTATCCCAAAAAAATTTGAAACTCGCCTTACTTGACCCGAATTGGAACGATGACATGACCGCCGAATATAGTGCTCTTCTTAAACCGCATACATGGGATCTCGTTCCTCGTTCGGAATGGGTGATCATCATTACTTGCATGTGGCTATTTCACCACAAATTCAGGGATAACGGGGATCTCGAGCGCTACAAATCTCGAGTTGTGGTAAATGGCAAGAGCCAAGAGGTTGGCATTGTGATGAAACGTTCAGCCCGGTCGTAAAACCGGCTACCATTCGGACCGTACTAAGCATTGCCATGGGTTGTAACTGGTTGATTCATCAACTCGATGTCAAAAATGTTTTTCTAGACGGGGATCTTAAAAAAAGAGTATACATGCACCAACCTCCCGGCTTCTACAATTCTGCAAAATCGGGTTATCTATGTCGCCTCCGCAAATCTCTTTAAGGGCTCAAACAAGCCCCACAGGCTTGATACCAATGATTTGCTAATTTCATCTTGCAGGGTGGCTTCCAATGCATTAAAGTGACAACTTTTTATTCATCTACCATCATGGCAAAGGCATTGCTTATCTGCTACTGTATGTAGATGATATCGTCTTAACTGCATCCTCTGAAAGACTCAAATCGACCATTATCTATGTTCTTAATAAGGAGTTTGCCATGACATATATGGGTAACCTGAGTTTTTTCTTGGGTATCTCGGTCACCTGCACACCTAACCGTATGTTTCTTTCCCAAAAGAAATATGCGATGGATATTTTTTCCAGGGCCAAAATGACGAACTGCAAACCCATGCTTACTCCTTTTGACTCTCGATCCAAACTTAGTGCGCACGACTGGCCCCCCTTCGAGGATCTTACCCTCTACCGTAGCCTTACAGGGGCACTGCAATATCTCACCTTCACATGGCCAAGCATAGCCTATGCAGTCCAACAAATATGTCTTTTCATGGATGCCCCAGGGGAACCTCACTTTGCGACCCTTAAACGGATCATTCGGTATCTTAAAGGGACTCTTGATTACATGCTTTATTTATACCCATATGCACCCGCAGATCTCACTGCTTATACGGACGTAGATTGGGCCGACTGCCATGACACCCGACGATCTACATCGGGGTACTGCGTAATTTTGGGTGACAACCTCATTTCTTGGTCGGCTAAATGCCAACCGATCGTTTCATGATCCAGTGTTGAGGCCGAGTATCGAGGGGTCGCAAATGTTTTAGCCGAAACATGTTGGTTACGAAATCTTCTCCTTGAGCTCCAATGTCCTCCACGAAAGCCACTATTGTTTACTGTGACAATGTCTCCGCTGTCTACCTATCCAGCAACCCAGTTCAGAAACCACCGCACCAAACACATTGAACTTGATATTCATTTTGTTCGGAAAAAGGTTTCCATGGGTCATGTACGAGTTTTTCACGTCACATCCTCCTACCAATATGCGGACATTTTCACAAAGGGCCTCCCGCGATTGTTATTTCTGGATTTCAGATCCAACTTTAGCGTTCACCAAGCTCAAACTGTTGGGGCGTGTTAGAGAAAATATTTCCTCAATATTCTTTGTAAATAAATATAGATAAATATGGAATTTATCCCTTCCTTATAGATAGCTTTTTAATTATAGGTGCTATCTTTTCCCCAATTATGGGAATGTAATCACTATATATTGTGTCTATTGTTTGAAATGAGAGGCAAGCAATTATTCACAATTCAATTTTATTAGTTTTTATTTATTTCCTAAATAATTTTTCACTATATTTTTATTGTTGTATATTTGTACTATTTTATTTTGTTCGAATCTAATTACTATTCTTAATAACAAAATCCGTCTAATAAAATAATGATTCTGGATATGAAAAACTTAAAAATGAAAATAATAGAAAATATGATTCAATGCCTAAAAAGAAGTTTTCAATAAATAGAGGGAAAAGTTTAGGTCTATTTTTAATTGTTTTCATCGAAGACCTATTTTAACTTTGAGACGAGGGGTTGTGTTGATAGTTGTGTGGTTTAATGCTAAACAAAGAAAGATGTTGAAGAATGTTGATTTGGTTAATACTAATTAAATGGAAAAAGAAGTGGAACTAGTGCTCCATCAGTGGCTCATTTAGACCTTATCAAACGTAGATAATTTCGGATTAAATACAGAAATGCTTCTTACCTATATTGATATTGCTCATTCATATAATGTTGAGTTTCTTAACCTCCATATATCACTTTTTGCTCATTCTCTAACCCTTCACGATAACAATATCATAATTCTGAATTTCTAGATACATTTTAGATAATAAATTGAAGAAATTCACAAAACAACATAACAAACTCAATAATAATTCATGTAAATCGTAATTATGATCATACAAATAACACTATAAAAAATTAAAAAACCACAATAACTTACAAACATTTCATAATTGGAGTGGGGTCCTCTAAAGAACATATAATTGAATTACAAAAACTACGATCACATATCAAAAGATAAAAAAGAAATTGCTATAAAGATCGTATGTTTTTGCTTCTTTAAGTCATAACAGGTAACACACTTTGAATATGTAGCAAGTTTTTATGGTTCCCATCAAGTGCACATAATCTCAAAATTGAATTATATTTCACACAAACCATTCCTTTCTCTTCCTCATCATGGTGTACCCTAAATGTGTAAGTAATATCCCTCTTTTCTCTCTATATGTATTGAAGATATTAATATGTAAATTCTGATGTAAGTATTATGGTGATTACAAGTCCAACACATATATATATATATATATATATAAGCTATATGTTTGGCAAAACCATTTGATTCCGTCAAAGGAAGAAATTTGGTCATTTACGGTCTTGTTTATTATGTTTTAAACGAAAAGAGATATGATTTGATTAGAGAAGTTGATTATTTTGTTATTTTTATTATAGCTGTAAAATTGAAAAGGACATAAACTGTTTTTAAAAAATGAATTTTGATTAGATCCGGTTGTCTCATGATGGTCTTCAATCCACCACACCCTTTTTTCTTATATGGACAAAAGACTCGAGTATTCTGCACCTAACTATACTTGTTCTCATTCTCTCTGCCAACACACACATAGACACACACTTACATCTCTCTCTCTCTCTCTCTCCTTATCTCTTTTGTATAGGCGATCAACATTTAAATTATTCTGAAGCATGGAAGTTGTAAATATGAGAGATAAAGTAGAGCAAAGTTATATGAAGAAACAAGAAGCAATAATACTACAAGAAAGCATCCAGAATCCATCTCCACCACCAACGGCCACCACATCTCCACCATCGGCAGCCGCATCTCCGACTCATGAATTCTCATTCACCATCTCTCTCCACCCACCCAAATCCAAACAAGATAAGTCCGGCGGTGGTACTTATGATGATGATAGTGAGAATCAAATACACCACCGTAGCAGCACTATGACGACACCATCGCCGGAACCATTGACGGCTATTGACCTTTCTCCGGCGGATGACATCTTCTTCCATGGCCACCTCCTTCCTCTCCATCTATTGTCTCATCTTCCCATATCCCCTCGTTCCTCAACAAATTCAATGGACAGTTTTACCCTCCCAATGAAGGACATCCTGAAGGACCAACATAACCCCATCGGCAACACTAGTTTCCATTACCACCACCGGAACACCTTCTCAGATTTCAACAATAATATTAATGTCGTCAATCCAAGCAGACCAAAGTCCAAATCTTTCTCCTTCTTTGGCCGCCCCAAATTGAAAAAAGGATCCATTGATGATGAGAAATTACAAGGAGATCATCATGCAGACCAAGATTATAATTATAAAGAAAGAAACAACAGCAATAACTCCAAGAAGAAGCTCAAGTTAGAGGTGGCTCAACTCATCAAGAGGTATATGAAAATGGTGAGGCCATTGTTGTCATTTCCAAAGGGGAAGCAGAGGCCAAATACTCATGAATTCAACCCGCATCCTGTACATTCTTTTTCCGGCAACTTGCTGAGCTCCAAAAGAAGTAGTCTGCCGCCGCTGGAGATGAATAGAGGTGGTGGGAGGAGGGGTGAGTTCTCAGCACCAGCATCCATGAGTACTTCTAGGGCGAACAGCGGAATACTTCTTGCTTCAGGAACTGTGAGCCCCGCCAAAAGCACAACCAGTGATAGCACCATGGAAGAATTACAAGCTGCCATTCAAGCTGCTATTGCTCATTGTAAGAATTCCATTGCCACGGAAGACAAAATTCAAGCTTAAAACTAAATATATTACAACTTTTAGGCGGAAATTCAATTATTTCTCCCTTTTTTATTCAAGTTTCACAGTATAATCAATCTTGTTAATCGGTGTATATAATAATCTTCTTATATATTTATGTATACTCGATCTATATATAATTCAAAAGGCATGATTTAATTTGGTTTGATTTCTATAAGTATTTAGCTTCATGAACATAAACAACCAACAAAATGAATACCCATCTTGAATTCGCTAAAAAATAAGTTTTATGGGTTTTGTGTTGGCAGGGCCGTTCCTGATATTTTGAAGGTCTTGTACGAAAAACTAAATATGCTTTTAATTTTTTATTATATTTATCTTATAATAAATCTATCGATAATTTATTTTTGAATTTGATCAAATTATCCATCTTTTATTCTCTTTTGACACTAAATTTTAAATTTTAATGTTATTATGTTAGTGTGGATTCAAAATTTGTAATTGATTCTTTAACTTTTTATTAATGTTAGTGTTTTAACTTTCATAACTCGTCCAATAAAGGGTTTGTGAGGAGGTAGGAAATATGAAATAACATGGTATGTAAGTGGGGGATGAGATATTAATAACAATTGTCTTTATATAGAATTGATCAACCATTATCGGTTTTCACAAAAACCCATATCAACAAGAATGTATCATCATTAAAAATCAATATATTAAAAATCAAAAGTGTGCCAAAAAACATACGCAAAAAATTGACAAATACTAAAAAATCTAAATCTATTAAATATTCAAAGAAAAATATAAGATGTATCATTAAAAAAAATAAACAACTAACGTTATTTAGAGCATCTCTATCAACTATTTTATAATTTTTTTTTCTAAAATAGACAATCTAAATTTAATGTCTCTAAAAAAATTACATTCAACTCCGATAACTATTTTATTTTTACAATTTCAACATTATTTATATTATTAAAATATTCTATAAGCTTATTATCTTAAAACATTTTTTAGAATAACATTATTCAAAATTAAAACTTAAGATATAAATTAAGAGGTTTAGATTTGAATTTTTGAAGGATAAATCATAAAGAAAATATTTTAAAAACAATCATATAATTAATTTAATTATCATAGCAAAAAGAATAATAAAAAATGATATATTTAAGTAATTAAAAAAAAAGGTTAAAGAAAATGTTAACGGTTTATATACCAATTTAATCTATAAGACAAAGCAATTTTCTTCTTTTTTGAAATAGAAACAAGATTAAATGATAAAAAAATAACTGCAAAGCAGGGGATTCGAACCCTACCCCCGGTGAAAATAAAACATACCTAACATGCACACTCTTTTACCATTGCGCTAGATGTATTTTTGTTTAAAATTTTGCCTTAAATTGTTTATATAGTGATTTTTATTAAAAGTAAAAAATTAAAAAATATTTCGAGACCCCCCGACGATTGGAGGCCCTGTACGGTAGAACTACTTGGCACACCCCAAAGAACGGCCCTGTAAAGATATTGTTAAAGATAGAACCCATATAAGTGATATTTTAAAGTTAAATTATTAAATATAAAAAATCAATTTCATATTAAAATTGTTTTCATGCACAATATATAATTATAATAAACCTAAAAGAGTGACTTCATCCAATACCCATGGGAGGTGGAGGTCCCAATATTTCTTGTTTGAAGAATACAATTTGCTGTATTATACCAATAAATGAGTACCATCATGTGTTTGTGGAGCCACTATATTATTCAAGTTCAGTTTCATATTTTTCTTGAAATTAAAATTATATATTAACCATAAAAAAAATATAAAATAATAACTTGTCACTTTTCTGTCCTAAATTCTTTTATCCCCATGTTGAATTAAATAAAAAAAAGGTTATTTTATCTTTATTTCAATTTATCTTTATTGTTTTTTAATAGATTTAAATCTGATTCAATATAAATGGACAACTAAAATATGTTCTCTCCTTATGGTAATAGACAAAATTTTTGTAGTAAATATTATTTGAAAGGTTTTTATTGGCAAGCTAAGTGATAAGCATTGTTCTAAAAAACTCGTCGCACAGTTGTTATGGCGCGTCATGGCACCAAGGCTTGTGTATCACACCACGTTAAGCCCGTGACACGCCAAGGCTTAATGCGCAGTTTTCGTAATGATATATTTGATTTTTATTTACAGTTTTAATGTCTTATTTGTAAGTTTTTAGTATATAATCTAATTTAACTTGCTTATTACTATTGACTCATTGAATAACACTACAAAACATACGTTTTTATATATGACATTATATATGAATTAAAATTTTGACGCCATAACTTACGCCTTGAAAACGCCAAGGCTTCGCCGTGGCTCCTAAGGCTTGAGGTTTGGCCTCGCCGCCACGCCACGCCTCACGCCATTTAGAACCTTGGTGATAAGTAAACTATTAGTTATAACTTAATTACTAGCTGATAATTTAGCTGATTAACTAATCATGTTTGGTAAAAAAATAGTTGATAAGGTAGCTAGTTGAAAAATATAAAATGTCCAGAAAAGACATTGTGAAAATTTAATTAATGTTAACATTTCATGATATCTTTAAAACAAATCATCAATAATATAATATATTAATTAATATAAATTGGATGGTAAAAGAATTTAATAATATATAAAATATGTTAGTTAATAGAATTTCAATTTTGATTTATTATATATATACATATAATATTATAAATTTTGGATTTAAATGATCAAATAAGAATATTTATAACAAATTTATTAAAAACATACTAAAATAATAATTAAATTATGTATTTTAATAAAATATATATCAAAGTTCTAATACTTATGAAACTAAAGAAATATAACTTTTAACTTTTATGTAATTTATAAAAATATTTTTAAAATTGTAATATTTAATTTTTGACGACTAAATATAATGAACAATAATAATAAATTTAATACTAATAATATAAAAATAATTGATAAGATAAATAATAATTCTAAATATTAGTAATTAATATTAAAGAATGATTTAAAATTAAAATTAACAAATAATCTAAAATTAATATTAATTAATAATTTGAAATTAATATTTATAACCAATTAATAATTTGAAATTAATATGTAGTAATAATTTATAATTTATAATTTATAATTAATATCTATTAATAATTAATAATGATAAAAATTAATACTACTCAGGGATATAACTGAAAGAAAGTGACGGAAAACTTATGGAACTTATCGAAATAGTACTCCAATTAATGTTTCAATAAAGTAACTTATAAACTATTTTTTGTCATTCAAATGAAACTTCTACAACCAAACATGACCTAAGACTATCAACCCTTTAATCAAAATGCTTTTAATTAATAATTAAATACCTTAGGATACATTTAGTATTGATATTAATCTCCTTTGTCCAACACAAAAATCACATTAAAAAGAAAAGGGTATTCCTAGACAGCGTTTTCATTGAGTAGATAACATATGTTATAATGTGTGTTTAATAACAACACATATTATGTTCTAAAGACATGATCATTTAAAGTCCAACTGGGTACGTTAAATCTCAACTGGGTACGTCAAAGCCAATTGGATCCATTGAAGCCCAACTGGGAACGTTAAAGCCCAACCGAATCCGTTAGAGCCCAACTAGATCCATTAAAGCCCAACTTGGTACGTTAAAGCCCAACTGGATCCATTAAAGCCCAACTAGATCCATTGAAGCCCAACTGGGAATGTTAAAGCCCAACCGAATCCGTTAAAGCCCAACTGGATTCGTTAAAGCCCAACTGGGTACGTTAAAGCCCAACTGGGTCCGTTAAAGCCCAGCCGGATCCATTAAAGCCCAACTGGATCCGTTAAAGCCCAACGGGGTACGTTAAAGCCCAACTGGATCTGTTAAAGCCCATCTGGATCCATTAAAGCCAACATCATCCATTAAAGCCCAACTGGATCCGTTAAGGCCAACCGGATCCATTAAGGTTACTCGGATCCTTTAAAACCCAACTGGATACGTTAAAGCTCAATTGGGTACGTCAAAGCCCAACTGGATCCATTGAAGCCCAACTGAGAACGTTAAAGCCCAACCGGATCCATTAAAGCCCAACTGGGTACATTAAAACCCAACTGGATTCATTAAAGCCCAACCGAATCCGTTAAAGCCCAACTGGGTACGTTAAAGCCCAACTGGATCCATTTGTGTTTTCGGCGGATTTTATTTTATTTTTATTTTTTTTGTCAAATTATAATAAGAAAAATAAATATTTAATTATTTTAGTGTTTTTGGCGGATGTTCTGCGGATTTAATTTTTAATTTTTTTTCAAATTATTATAAGAAAAATAATATTTAATTATTTTAGTATTTTCGGCGGATTTTAATTTTTAATTTTTTTTTCAAATTCTTTTAAGAAAAATAAATATTTAATTATTTTTGTGTTTTTCGCGGATTTTCCACGGATTTTATTTTTTTTCCAAATTATTTTATTTTTATTTTATTTTCTAGTTTTCTGCGGTTTTTTTTAATTTTTTTTCAAATTATTCTAAGAAAAAATAATATTTAATATTTTTCGACGGATTTTTGGCGAAAAATAGTTAATTAAATTAATTAATTAAAATCCACCAGAAATCTGTCAAAAATGGTTAATTAATTATAATTAATAAGAAAAAATAAAATAAAAAATTCATCGGAAATCTGCCGAAAATCCGTCGAAAATATTAGTTTTTTAAAAAAAATTAAGAATAAAAAATATTCCGGCGGATTTCTGGCAAAAGTCAACGAGGTTTGACCAGATTGGATTTCGCCGGAAATCCGGTGAATTTTTTCGCCGGAAATCTCCGCCGGAAAAAGTTGTTTATTTAGTAGTGTATCTTTTGTAGTTGTCAATATGAAGGAACATATTTTCAAACGCATATTTCATGGTGTATCATTTGAAAATTGTTCTATTTTATAATAGTCTATGATATAAGAAAATTATTATAACTAGAAGCGTACTCGCGCAATGCAGCGAGATACATCACGATTTTAATGTTCATTTTATATTTTGTTTTTTTTGTTGATTTACAGTACGATTTTGGATGATTTTAAGAAAGGATAATGTTTTTTTTTATAAATTTGTTTAATTTAGGCTTAATAATATAATTATTTTTATATAAAAAAATAAGTATTTTGTTAGAATTCAATGATTATCTTATATATTTTAATGACATCTATAAAAAATAACCAGTTACATATTTAATAATATAATTAAAACAAATTTATAATAATATAATATATTAATTAATAGTGATACATGAAAATGTCTGCATGAAATGAAGGATCTGCACATACCAAATTGGTGGGTGTTAGAAGCATATAGTAGTAATATGTATCTTGTGCTTTGATACTTGTAAATTAAAATATTTTTAAAATCTTGCATAAAATGATGGCACCTTATGCATAATAATTTGTATTTAAGAGTTTTTTTATCCGTGCTTTATAATACTAGCAGTGTACCCGTGCAATGCATCGGGGTGAGCAAATGTAAATGGAAATAAAAAATTAATGTAATAGCTTATCAGAAAAAAAAAATATATATATATATATATATGGAGTAAATCATATATTTATAATTTATGTAGCATTAGTAGTGATAAACGCATAACTTGAGTTTTTTCAATCATGAGGCATTAAAAAATTATATTAAAGTAATCGTTAAATGTATATTTGATTTTTAAAAACATGTATTAATCAGCGATATCTAACGAATTATAATATTTTTTCAAAATACTGAAATATAGAATAGGTAAAAATAACAAATATAATGTTGGATAATATTATTTTGTATCTAAACGTATATATAGGTTCATTATTAGTTAGTTTTATATAATTCAAAAGGTTTTAAAAACTTGTATACATGAAGAAAATACATGTACTATCATAATTAAAGAAATATGTTAATTTGAGCAAGTAAATAACTTTTCTTCTTTTGGAGAAACCCCAAATGGAAGGGAAAAAACTTGAATATGGAAGGTAATGAAAAAGTAGAGTTTGAATTTTTTTCAAATGAGTTGTACCTTATGCATACTAAGTTGTGAATTAAGAGATTTTTGAAATGTATGCATAAAATGGTAGTACCTTATGTTTTATAAGTAGTAATTAAGAGTTTTTTATTCCGTCTTTATAATATACTAGAAATGTACCCTCGCAATGCAGCGGGTTTCTGAAATCTAGAAATCGAACCCTCGATCATTATTCATACTTTTTGTTAGTCTTTTTTGATTTTATTTTACGATTTTGAGAAACCTAGATTTAAAACAAAAATATATTTTAGTTTAGTTTAATTATGGTTTTTTTATAATATAGTATAGATATATTAATTATGAGATTATAACTAATATAGTATAGATATATTAAGAACAAATCAAAAAATAAAAAATAAATATTGATAATAGTAATATTGATCAAATCGTCCAATAAATATAAAAAATAAATATTGATAATAGTAGATAATATTGATTAAATCGTCCATTAAATATAAAAAACAAATATTTATATTAATAAATTAGTATCCATTCCACAAATAGATGATGTGAGATATTGTGCTTGGATAAGTTGTACCAAGGCATTATGAATTTGTAAATTAAGTATTTGGCTTTAATTAGTTGTATTTTGTGCTTAAAATGTTGTAATTAAGAGTTTTTTTATGTCTCTTTTATAATATAGTATAAATATAGATTACTAGAAGTGTACTTGTGTAATATAGCGAGATGCATCACGATTTTAATGTTTTATTTTATTTTTTTGTCGATTTATTTTTCTTATCATAATAAGACACAAATTAAGTAAAATGACTAAAATGGTCCCTGATTTAATGGAGTTAACGGATGCGTTAGTAAGAGGGACCATGACCAAAATAAATTGAATACCACAGGAACCAAATCCACAATAAACATACTATAGGGACCGTAGTAAAAAAAAATAACAAAGCACGAGGACCAAATCCACAATTCAATCTAATTTGTATTTAAGAGTTTTTTATCCGTGTTTTATAATATAATATAGATATATATAAGGCTTTTATAAAAAACTCTTAAAAATAATTAGTAAAGCTTATTTTGATGTTTATTTTATAAAAAAAACATTATATTATTAAACCTAAAATAAATTACATTATTATTAAACTATCGAATAAATTTTTAAAAACAAGCTTTTATGCATTATATACAGTTTATTGATACATATTATTTAAAATTCAAGATTACAAGTTATGATGCATTAGTACAAATTTTTAAAGTTATATGTTTGAATTCATAACTAACTGATAAACATAATCAAAACAGGATAAACATCTCAATTTAAATATAAATAATTTAAAATATATAAGATAATCATTAAATTCTAACAAAATACTTAATTTTTTTATATAAAAACATTGTATTATTAAGTCTGAATTAAACAAATTTATAAAAAAAATCATTATCACTCTCTCAAAACCATCCAAAATCGTACTGTAAATTGATAAAAAACAAAAAATAGAAGGAAACATTAAAATCGTGATGTATCTCGCTGCATTGCGTGAATACGTTTCCAGTTTTAAAATAATCGTTACAAAAATTAAAAATTTAAAAGCTTACTTGGATGGCTTTGGGTTAGAAGCTCCCTACTCTGTATCAACCATCTTTCAAATATATATGTATATATATGATATGTTATATAATACATTTTGAATCATAAATCTTTAAATAATAATAGATGGTGAAATATGAGGATAATCCTTGAAAATGAATTGTCTATATTTTTTTTAATCGTGGGTGTTCAGGCCAGTCTGCACCGCAACTTGACTAATCTCAAGGCCTCGGAAAACAACCAAGAAAATCTATGGCCTTGCACGACTCGAACCAAAAACATTATGAAATTGTAAATTAAGTAATTGGTTTTAATTAGTTGTATTTTGTGCTTAAAATGTTGTAATTAAGAGTTTTTTATGTCTCTTTTATAATATAGTATAGATATAGATAACTGCAAATAAACATATTAAATACAAGATAAACACTATGAGATAAACTACCTGTTTTATTTTTTATTAAAATATATTATCAATAATTTTAAATATAATAACATTTATATTTATTGGTTAGTTATATCAATAGTTAAAAAATTTAGATATTTTAGAAAATAAAAATAAGTGCTTATCTGCAGTTAGTTACACGAATTCAAACATTGAGCTTTTATAAGCTGTACCAAAACATTATGAAATTGTAAATTAAGTAATTGGCTTTAATTAGTTGTATTTTGTGCTTAAAATGTTTTAATTAAGAGTTTTTTATGTCTCTTTTATAATATAGTATAGATATAGATAACTGCAAATAAATATATTAAATACAGGATAAACACTATGAGATAAACTACCTGTTTTACTTTTTATTAAAATATATTATCAATAATTTTAAATATAATAACATTTATATTTATCGGTTAGTTATATCAATTATCTTCAGTTAGTTACACGAATTCAAACATTGAGCTTTTATAAGTTGTACCAAAGCATTATGAAATTGTAAATTAAGTAATTGACTTTAATTACTTGTATTTTGTGCTTAAAATGTTGTAATTAAGAGTTTTTTTATGTCTCTTTTATAATATAGTACAGAAAATATAATAACATTTATATTTATCGGTTAGTTATATCAATTATCTGCAGTTAGTTACACGAATTCAAACATTGAGCTTTTATAAGTTGTACCAAAGCATTATGAAATTGTAAATTAAGTAATTGGCTTTAATTAGTTGTATTTTGTGCTTAAAATGTTGTAATTAAGAGTTTTTTTAAGTCTCTTTTATAATATAGTATAGATAAATATAAAAAATAAACTGTCATAGATAAACCATTTTCTAAATTTAGACTCATAGATTTACATTTTTCAAATTATATACGGTCCTTTAAACGTAACTTTTAAAATATATATTTCTCAAAATGACAATTGAAAGGAAATACACTCTTTTTAATTAGACCAATTTACCTTTAATAGTATGCAAATTAATTCTCTAATTATTTAGATACATATAATCATTTTCTTATAACTTATAATCATATATTTAAATAAAAAAACATATATTTACGTTTATATAATTAGGGGAGGGATCAATTGGAAACCAATATTACATTGGAAACTTTGGAAAACGAAATTAACCGATCATTGAATTTCCTTTTTTTATTTTTATTTTTAATTGATAAGGTTATTTTAGTCTTTTACATAATTTCATAATATATATGGTAAGTGTTATTATTATTATAATAATAATATTAATTATTTAATTTTAATGTATTTTATATATGGTAATATTTATCATTTATTAATTTAAACATGAAACGTTTAATTTAGGTAAACACAAATTGATTCATACGCAAGCTACAAATCAAATTATTTTTTCTGATTCTTATGAATCAGTGATTGATTCATCCAATGAATGAAAATTTATATTCATATGAAATCTTCAATATTACCTCAAGGCACAAAATATTAATATAGTGAAACATAATTGATTTGATATGGTGAAACAAAATATTAATATAGTGAAACCTGATAAAACATAAAATGTTAATATAGTGAAACCTGATGAAACAGATTTAATATAGTGAAACATAATGGAAAGGTAATGAAACAAAATATTAATATAGTGAAACCTGATATATAGTAAAACAAAATATTAATATAGTGAAACCTGATATAGTAAAACAAAATATTAATATAGTGAAACAAAATATTAATATAGTGAAAGCTGATTAAACAGATTTGATACAGTGAAACATAATGGAAAGGTAATGAAACAATAATGGTAATGAAACTTAATTGGGTTTTTACATACTGCATATTGATGAACAAGTAATAAAAAGGTAGTCTTGATATATTGTTATTATATTTTATTAATAAAATAATTAATTTATTACCGTATATAATTATTATCTTTTATTAATAAATTAGTTAATTTATTACCATATTTCATCTTTGTTGCCAAATTTGAAACACAAAAGAAAAAGGACACATTTACCCTTTTGACATATTATTATTAGCTTTTATTAATAAATTAATTAATTTATTACCATATGTAATTCAAATTAATCTTGACCATTGATTAAAAAGATCAATGGTTGAAATTTGGTTTCCAAAGTTTTCAATTAAATTTGGTTTCTAATTGAAACCACCCCTATATAATTATACTGAATATAATTTTCATTTATTTTATATATATATATTTATTTGGGGCGGGGGGGTTTCATGTGAAATAATAGGAACGGATAATCATTTGAAAATGATGCTAAATAATCTATATTACGTACTTTGATTAAACTTTAATAGAAATAAAATAAATTGATGTTATTGTAAAATAACAATAATTCTTTTTTTCTGTCCTTCATGTTGTAGCCAAGTAGTAAGGTAGCATTCTGGGGGGTCAGTGGATGGTATCTCTGACTACCCAGGTTCGAACCCCGTGTTGAGCATCCTGTGACATCCATGATCATGGGCCTGTCACATAATGATACCCTTAATTGGGTTGGGTCGTGATCGACGGAGATTAGTCGGGTAGCACTCTTAAGTGGGAGCCCGGATAACCCTGGAACGTGTGTGTGTGTTAACTTGTCGTTCAAAAAAAAAATTATTTTTGTCTAAATATATGATTAAAATACAGTATATAAGAATATAATAATATTCGTATGTATTTGACAAAAGTTTAAGGTAACAAACAAGGAAGCAAAACTTTTATTGAAAGATGAAGAGTAATGATGGTAGAAATGATTTGCCAAAGTTGACCGACCAGATTGATTGTTCTTCCACCTTCTCATGATTTCTTACTAAAATCATTATATGTTTCCACAAATCCACTAATGATATTATATGGAAAAATTCCATCAACATAAACTCAATTTCGTTTTGATTTTAGAGTTTAAAACAAAATTTTCATATGTTAACTTTAGGGTTTGATTTATCCAATAATAATTATGTGTATGAAATAAATGCTAACTAAGATGTTACGTCACATATTTTAAAATGATGATATGACATTAATAATTATGCCATGTTAGGTTTTTTATATTTAAAAACTACGATTTCAAGTTTCTTTCTTGTTTCGTTTGTTTATTCTTTTAATTACATTTAAAATTTCATATGCATAAGAATTGAAGGCAAAAGCAACGATATAAACATCATCATCATCCCTACATTCCTCATCCTGCTATATCTTTTCATCATGATTTTCACACAACAATTTCAAAGGATATGCCATATCTGATTTTGTAGGGTTTTTAATTTGTGTTTGATTTGTTAATATTAATGAAATTGCATATCTGATTTATCTGTGGTGCTGAGAAATATTAGCTTGGGTTGGGTTTCTGATTTTTGTCTTAGTCGTGTTCCTTTTCATTTGGTGGTAGTAGGTCAAGTGTCGATGGTTGTGGAAGTATGGTGTCGCGTTCTCCATTGATATTAGTGATTGCAGTTGCGTTTTCCTCATTGGTATTACGCTTGTTGGTGTCGCAATCAAGTATGAAGTCGAGTTTTTAAATAGGGTACAAACGAGGAAGTAGCATTGGGGATGAAGCAAAGGAGTTGTATGAAAAAGGGACCAACTTCAGAAGGAGAAGGGGTAGGGGGAGGGATTCACCAGAGAAGAGGTAGAGAGCAAGATGTTCACCAAAGAAGGGGGAGGTAGACGATGGTGTCGTCATGGGAGAGGAGGGGGTTGGGGATGACTATATGTGTGTTTGTGTGTAAGAGAGAACGAACTTTTGATGAGAACGCGAGAACAAATGCCTTCAACCATGTGTATCTACCTGCATTTCACATATATTCATCTACCTTCTATGTCATGATTATAACTTTAACAAATTTATGTATGTGAAAGTGGTTGAAGGTATATAAAATTTCGTGAGGATGACTGAAGGTGAAGATGAATGTTGATGAAGGTAATGAAGATAGATGAAGGTTGACCTACAACGTTGTGTTTTTTGTAAGTCATTAGATAAAGGTAGTTGAAGGTTCACGTTTTTTAGCCATCACATCAAAAAATCAACTCATCCAAAAACCTAGAAGTGTTCTCACATTTTTATGAAAGGGGTTGTTCTCATATGATCTCAACTATAATATATATATATATATATATATATGTGTGTGTGTGTGTGTGTGTGTTTAGTTCATATGACATGATAATAATTATCTAACTAAGTTTTTTCTTAATTAATGATTTTGACACCGTGTGTTATGATAACCGGTTATCTACTATTAAGTTTGTTCCATATCCTAAAATTGAGATGTTTAGAGTTGGTTTCCAAAAATAGAAATTAAGACCAACCGTGCTTAAATAAAATGTTGCAAATTTGTAAATATGTGGAAGGCATTGTCAATTTTTTTAGAAGGGTGTAAGGGTTGAACTGGAAGTAGAAGAAAAGAACTATTTTCTATTTCAAAAGTGAGAGATAGAAAACGATATTTTAGGGATTTGATTTGATAAATTAACCAAAATCTCTTCTCTCTCCAAAAATCTTCAACAAATTATAGGGATTTCTATGTATCTCACGAGAGAATGAGATTTTAAGGGTAATAATATTGTTATTATATGATTTCTTTTGTATAATATCATAAGTGACATTCCTTACGCCGTGTTCTCGAGTTTTGCAAGGAAAAAAAAAGGAAAGAAAAGAAAGAAATATTTATATTTATGTTTATGAGATTAAAGGAAAAGAAAGAAAAGAGAATGAAATAAAATAAATTTTCATATTCTCGAGTAGGAGGGAAAGGAAATAAAAGATGTTACGTTTACCAATATACCCTTACTTATTTCGTAGTGGAATGTAATTAATGAGTATATGCGTAATTTATAAATATTTTTAATTCTTTTTAAATTCATTTCTTTCTTTTCCTTCCCTTTCCTCCCACTTTTGGGAGGAAAATCAACAATAATTTTCTTCCCCTTCCTTTCATTTCCGTTCTTAAAAAAACTCAAACACAACATTTTTTCTTTCCCTTCCTTTCCTTATTAAAAAATACTCGAGAACACAACGTTAATGATTATTGTGTTTAACTTGTATAATATCATATGTGATATTGTTGATGTTTCTTGTGTTTATATCATGTAATAATATCACATGTAATATTGTTAACGACTATGTATAATATCATATTTAATATTGTTAATTAATGATTAATCTTGTGTTTCTATAATTGTGTATAATATCAAATGTGACATTGTTAGTGTTTCATTTGTTTTTATTATATATAAAATTATAATTCACATTGTTGATAAAATTAATGTGGTTTACATTATAAAATATCATATGTGATATTGTTGATAGAAATTTATTATTATACATGAACCTAGAAAAAAGTAAAAAATAAAAAATAATACAAGTATCACTTGTAATATTGGATGAAAATCGTTACAAAAATATTGGATGAAAATTGTTACAAAATTGAAAATAAAATTCATTAAAATAATTATTATATATGGATAAATTGAAATCCAAAAGTTTGTGAATTTAATCATGGATGTAATGAGGTTTTTAGCGATTCCAAATTTTTATTAGATAATCATTAAAGTGCAAATTACTTATAACCATAAGTTTCGATAAATTGGTAGGTTAAGATTGATTTTCGCACTTCTTGTTTAATTCTACCTATATATATATATACATAGCGTCAGGGTCATATATACATAGCGTCAGGGTCAGGTTCAGGAGAAAATCTTATAAAAACGAAAAATTGATAAACAACCTGGTAGTCATTCATTTGGAGGGTATATACTTGTGCATATTATTAGTTTGTAGCATGCACAGGTACATCAGGTGCATAAAAACCAAAAAACTACTTAATTTACTTGTATGCACAAGTGTATACCGTCCAGATCAAGGGCTACCAAGGTGTTCTTCTGTTTTCCATTTTTTTGAGGTTTTCCCTTGAACCTCCCTCTCTCTCTCTCTCTATATATATATATGTATGTAGAGAGAGAGAGAAGTTAAAATGAGAAATGTTAAGTGTGTAAGAAATAGAAAAATGATCTTAACCTTCATCTGGTCAACATAACTTTCATCTGGTCGACATATGCGGTTTTGACTGTGAAGCACCGGATAATTTCTTTGCATGGTTTGCAGAAAAAAGAGGATGTAGGTTCGTAACTTTTACAAATAGACGACAAACAAGTTCACATATGAACCAATGTGATTCACATATCATATGTGAACCAGTTAATTAGTTCATATGAGAATCACTTAATTAGTTCATATAAGAATCACTTACTTAGTTTATATATAAATCACAATGGTTCATATGTGAATCTGTTAATTAGTTCAACTAATTCATACATGAACCTACAATTATTTAGTTTATATATGAATCACAAAAGTTCATAAGTGAATCAGTTAAAAAATAGTTCATATGTGAATTATACGAATTCACATATGAACATATAGTTCATATGTAAATCACATAGGTTCACATATGAACTCATCCCGCTTATCTGTAAAAGTTACGAAACTGTCCTTCTACTTTTGGAATAGCCGCAATTTTTTACCAGTCAAAGCCGCAATTATTGACCAGTCAAAGCCGCAATTTTTAATCGGTCAAATCTAATCTTGACCGTATGAATGGCTAGGATTATTTCTCTATTTCTTACACACTTAGCATTTCTTATTTGAACCTATGGCTATATGTATATATATATATATATATATATATATATATATATATGTATATAGGAAGTTTCAAATACAAACCATGTAATTATTACAAACTTTACAAACCAATTGTTACTCTACGTGTATATAATCAACGGTGTGGATTAAATTTGTTTCCTAAATTTACTCTCAAGCGCATCTTTAACTGATTTGATAACCGCCTCTAAATTTCAAAATAAACAAAATCAAGGTTTGGGATTAGGTTTGTAAGGTTTGTAATAGTTACATGGTTTGTATGTAAAACTCTCTTTATATATGCGGTTGGGTTTCGGTGATAACATCTCGTTTTCGTAAGAATGTTGAGAACTCCTTCGCAATAGCCAAATCGTCTTCTTTGATCTAAGGAAATTCATCGCATGCGAGTTTTTTTTTGTAGAGGAGTGACACTTTCATATTTTTGTTTTCCCCCTCTAGAGGAGATTTAATCGATTTTTATGAAGGTATGTGAAGTTTCAGTATTTCTCTTTTTAAGTTGCAGTATTTAAATTATGTCAAGCTTAGGAAAAGTATGTAAAAGTGTAAAGTTTAGTGAAGGTATGTGCATAGACTATAAAAAACATCACTTATCCTGAAAGTTGGGTGCATCCTTGTTAGTTGTTGAAACATAGAAGATGATGTATAGTAAAAAGAATGAGCCAATTAGCTGCATACAAATGTAGCCTAGATATTCATTTACAACTACAATTACTCCACCTCAACACCATAGACAAGTTGGAAGACTAAAAAAGAAAAGAGAAAAAACATTGATGAATTGATTCATTTTTGAAAGGATCTAGGCAACTAAGGGGACATTTGGTTCATAGAATGGGATTTGGCAAAATTGGAATCCATCAAAAGAATTTGACTTTAGAGGAATTTGATGGTATTTGACCACGCGTTTGGTTGGAGTATAATGGAATTTTGCAAAAGAATTAGAATATGCATGTGTATATTGGGTGGTGGGGGTGGCTATGATGACGACAATAGTTGTGTGGTGATGTCCGGGTTAGGGATGGGGGTGGGGTGGAGGTTGGGTGGGTGGCAGTTGTAACGATGATAGTAGCAGGGTGGTCATGGGTGAGTCGTGGTGGATGAAGGGTGGGGGTCGGGGTGATGGGGGTGTTAGGGGTTCATGGGAGTGGGAGTGGGAGTGGGGTGTGATGGAGATAGCAGTAGCATGGTGGTGGTGGTGGTGGCGGCGACAGGGGTGGGTGGGTGACAGTTGTGACGACAAACAGTAGTGGCATGACGTTGACAATAGGGGTGGTGTCGGTGGATTCGATTATGGCAACAACTTAACGGTGGTGGCGGCAATGAAGGTTGGTTGGTTGGTGTGGGGCTGTAGGATTTGGGTGGCAGTGGGTGGGGTGGTATAATGACAATAATAATCGTTGATAGTGGTGGTGGTGACGATGGCGGTGGGGGTGGAGATCTTGGCACATGGTGGGGGTGGGGTTGAGGGTGGTTGTGTTGGTTAAATTAGATGCAAAAATTATTTTTGTCTTTTTAAAACCAAATTATAATATTTTCCATGAAATAGAATTCAAATCTTTCATTTATGTCAAGGAATGATCAACCACTCAACCGTGGAATTCGGCAGAATCTAATCAATTCAATCCTCGAACCAAACATCATCCAGGAATTTGGTCAAACGAATTTGTTATTCCAATTTCATTAAATATGTATGAATTATATGAACCAAACAACCTCTAAGGGTTGAGAAAATAGTCACTTGTGCCAAATGAAAGAAGAAAGGGAAAACATTAGAACATGCAAGGGACAAGGGCGAGAGTCATGGTATGCACAGATAACTGGTTCATGGTGATGGAAGGAACTCACTTGACATTATTGTGGTAATTTTTTTAAATTCATTTTGGTAGTTTGTGTTGAAAACTGATGTTTGTGTTGTTTCAGGTTAACTGATGTCTGGGTTGGGTGTAATGTAAGAATGTGTAATTGATGTTGTGCTATATCTTTTGTTGGAACACGTTATGAGAATTACTTTCTTTTTTCCGAACAATTTATGAGAATTACTTTATTTTCTTGCAATGTAGCGATATTACAAAAGTTTCAAGATTGTGGTTTTTCCTTAACTGAAGTTGTGAAAGGTGCGTGTAAGAATATGGTCAGAAAACCGTGTCCCTATTCATTCACATTCACCGGTATATATAATGATAATATTTACACTTTGGTACCACCAACTTTACAAATTAATATCTTAGTCTAATATACCCCCTCAGTCTAAGGAGGAGTACGACGGATGCTTAGACTGGATCTGAAGTCGTGAAAGAGTACTCGTGGTAGGCCTTTGGTGAAGATATCTGCTAGCTGGTAGCGTGACGGGACATGTAAAACCCGAATCTGGCCGCGTTGAACCTTCTCTCGGACGAAGTGGATGTCGATCTCAATGTGCTTGGTCCGTTGATGTTGGATTGGATTCTCCGACATATAGATGGCGCTAACGTTGTCACAGTAGACCAAGGATGTGCGTGTGGGATGATGGCCAAGCTCGAGAAGGAGGTTTCTGAGCCAGCAAATTTCGGCAACGACGTTAGACACACCTCGATACTTAGCTTCGGTGCTCGAACGAGAGACTGTTGACTGACGCTTAGAGGACCATGACAGTAAGTTGTCTCCCAGAAATACACAATAGCCAGAGGTGGAACGGCGGGTGTCTGGACAACCCGCCCAATCAGCGTCGGTGTAAGCCATAAAAGTGGATACTGAGGTACGATTCATGTATAATCCCATGTCAATGGTTCCTTTGACATATCTAAGAATGCGTTTCAGGGCATTCATGTGTGACGTCCTCGGAGCGTGCATGTGCATGCAAACTTGTTGGACGGCGTAGGAGATATCAGGACGTGTGAATGTGAGATACTGTAGGGCACCTGCGAGCCTGCGGTAGGTGGTGGGATCATCGATCAATTCCCCAGAGTTGTGGTTGAGCTTCCCGTCGGTGTCAACTGGAGTGTGGACAGGATTGCATTCAGTCATGTTTGCCCGAGTAAGAATGTTTGCAACATATTTCTGTTGAGATAGGAATAGGCCAGTGGGGTCACGCTTGACCGAGATACCCAAGAAGTAGCTGAGATGGCCCAAGTCCTTCATAGCGAACTCATTGGACAAATGAGTTAGGATGTGGCGTTTGAGAGCCGATGATGATGTAGTGAGAACGATATCGTCGACGTAGAGAAGAAGATAGGCCGTGTCTCGGCCGTGTCTGTAGATAAATAGGGAGTGATCGCAGGCACTATGTCGAAAGCCAAGCGTAGTGACATAGTCAGTGAAGCGTTGATAGGAAGCACTGTTCACGGAGCACTGTTCACGCCGGAGGATGGCAGAAAATGATGGCAGAAGACTGGAGCATCAGTGGGAGGAAGATGACGGCTAAGGTTTGTTAGGTGTTTGCGGCTAGGGTTTAGGTACGCTCTGATACCATGTAAGAATATGGTCAGAAAACCGTGTCCCTATTCATTCACATTCACCGGTATATATAATGATAATATTTATATTAGACTAAGATATTAATTTGTAAAGTTGGTGGTACCAAAGTGTAAATATTATCATTATATATACCGGTGAATGTGAATGAATAGGGACACGGTTTTCTGACCATATTCTTACAGTGCGTCAAGCTTATTATTTCACCTCAACTAATAAACGTGGAATAATCTCCACAGACCAAGGATATTTTGGTGGGTCCAATCAATAAATAGACACTTCGATAGCAATGGAGCCACACTTGCAAAACATCATTGTTAAGTTAAGAAAAAAGAATAGGTGAAAGGGAAATTGAAATTTGGCCAAAGATGAATAGTTGCACGTCTATTACTTAAATGAAATAAAAACAACAGGAAAAAAAGACCACAATGACTTCACGAAATGGGCACATGGTGGCACTTGATGGGAAACAGTTATTGTTCGTAAGGAGGGACGAAAACAAAAAAGAAGTACATACTGTGACTTTGTAACGAATAAAATTAAGGGACGAAACCAAAGTTTTAACAAACAAGGGGACAATTTTCTCTTCTATAAGTGATATAATTTTCATGAATATTTCCTTTTCATAGTGATTGACATTTGTAGGAAATGATGAGACTAAACCACTTTCTTTTCCATCATAAATGGTTGCTTTCGTGTGTACTTAAGGGACACCTTTACTCATTTTTCATCTTTGGTGTAAAATGAATTCGTTTTTATTTATTTTTTGTTCTCTTTTCCTTCTATGATTTTGTGATGGTCTTATTCAACATAGATAAAAGTATAATTATTATTTTTAACTATATATTAAAATAAAATTTATTACTTATATACTTATATTTCTATATCAACTTGACATCTCTTTGACAAAGACTCCACAACAAGTACAACTATATTTTCTGAGTAAACTACATAATGTCTCTATGGTTTGTTCAAAAATATGAATATGGTCTCTATTTAGGAAAAAAAAAGGAACTATAGAATTAGTCATTGTGATATGTATTTTACTTTGATACATGTCCCTAGCCCTAACTTAGTTACCCAATATGTCTTTAGAGCCCCATGTCACCCCTCACATAAGGGATATTTATTCTTTTTATCCTATTACCAGAACTATATATATATATATATATATATATATATATATATATATATAATGTTAAAAATTGTAAAGCCCCTCCCCCTTTTGATTTCTAGGTGAAGCCTCATCCTTCTGTTTATCAATGAACCGCGCCCCTTCCTTCCACTGTCTCTACACCACTACATCCCAGCACTGAGCACCACTAGATCTCTCTCCCCACTTATCGATCACAACCGGATCGGTTCACCATATCATCCAACAAATTGGTTTCCCGACAGGAGTGAGCACCACCATCGTTTGTCCCATCTCTATTAACAATGGATTTACATCTACATCTCGTGGATCGACATATGCTCCTAGTTCATGATTTAGGTTAGGGTTTTTATTTAGTGTAAGATTTGAAGTTTGTTAATAGCTTAGTATTTGTGCAATGATTCTATAATATGACCTAAAGATTGTTTGTGCGTCTGCTTCTTCGATCTGGTTTTGTTTGTGTTTTGCTTTTTTTTTCTATTTTTGGTTGTGGTTGATGATGAAAGGTTGGCGGTGGTTGAGGTTCTAGTATCGTCTCTATGTGTGTGTATAATATATATATATATATATATATAGTAATTTTTTTAAGTTTTTGAAATAATGTTAGTAAAAGAGGTAAAAGGACTAAAAGGTCACTTATATGAGAGGCCATGTGGGTTTTAACAACGAATTGGATAACAAAGTTACGGTTAGGAACCGGTTTTAAAGAAAAATTCATACCATGATAACTATCTTTATAGTTTTTTTAAATAGGGATATTTTCGTATTTTTAACAAATCATAAGAATCATTATGTAGTTTACTCTTATTTTATTAAAGCTTTTGTGGCCAAACCTAAAAAATAAAAAAGTTAAGTAAAACATTTAGTAGCCATTTTAATATATTCAATGTTGGACAAAAAAAAAAAAAAGCACAAACTATTTATTAAATGATATTTTGTGGTAAACACTAAATAAATATTTTTCTATGACATTCATTGTCTTCAGTTGTCTCATATGATCTGGACCAAAGGAAACCCGACTTAAACTGAATGCAAGAATACGTCAATTTCACCATCGATTTCAACCCAATAATTACACTAACCAACTTTCACTTATGTTAGCGCCTTTTACTAACTTTATAGTAGCATTTCAATTATGGGATGATTAATATATGGTCGCACCCGAATGTCCTTATTGGTGATTGAACTACTGCACCACTCCTTAGGAACATGGAAAAGGTAATTCACAGTGTTAGCAAATCAGAAGTACGAGAGCCACTTTCTCTGTAGTATTGTCACACAGATGCCCGCCTAGAAGAGTCAGGTTAAAGGAACCTCTTTCGATGGGTAAGCTTTTCATCCTCCGTCTTATATAACCTGACCCATCAAACTCATGTTTGACTTCTTCCATCTCAAAAAGTTAATATAACTTGTCCTTGGTTTATACTATCACACTAATTTAATGCAGAATTATGCATGTTTTTAGGATTTCAGTATCATATTATTTTAAGTAAATTACGTCGTCGGTCCTGTGGGTTGTTTAAAATTTGGACATCGTCCCTATTTCAAGATACTTATATTGAGTGTTCTTGTAGTTTACATTTCATTACGAGCTGAGTCACTTACCCTAACCGAGTTAAACTCCACTCTACTAGTCCAGGGGTATTTTGGTTAATTTATTTTTTGAAATAAAAAATATTTTTAAACAACACTAAGAAGTTGCCACGTGTCTCCATCCGCTCTCCGATATGAACTGCCACTAGCCACCCACCATCTCCTTCCTTCCCCACCTCTCTTCTAACCAAAACTCCAGTGTAAAGAAAACCTTATTGATCGTTCTTGATTTCAGTTAAGAAACAAGAGTTGAAGACGATCTAGTTTTAGTTGAAAAATAGGAGTCCAAAATGGATCTAATTTCAATTGAGAAACAAGAAGTTTTGATACGGGCTTGCATGGCACCCCAATTGAAGAGGAATCCAGACATGGGTCAACACAGGTGACCAAGATAAGATCCTCACGTGTTATCCATAAACCAATGCGTTATCAGGAGTAGAAGTCGGAGGATTCAAGGGATATTGATGAGTAATTAGTACTAGATAAATAAGTCCTTAAAAGTGGAATGTATATATATAGACTATTTTTAGGGATCATGCTTTCCTTTTATTCTTAGTTTATTGGTGATCAAGGTTTGGTTGGTTAAAGTGTCCAACACGTTACCACCTTCCTTCTTAGTAGCTTTGTTTCCTCTGAATTTAGCATTGAATTTTGTTAATGAGATGTGTAGAAAATATCCAACTCGATCTTTCTCATCTTTGTTCTTAAGAGATTAACTGTCTCAAATCGGTTGCTATCAATTGGTGCTTTCATTGATTTTTTTTCCAGTTACGACACAATGCCTCGTAAATGTGACCCTCCCCCTCGTAGGAAGAATCATTAGTCGCCTTGGCTGACGGTCTTGTAAAGTTCCTTGCCTCATCTAACTCCAATGCCAAATACATGGCCACCCAAATCGAGGCGACCGCCCAGCTCCTCAATGTTCTTACTAAAGTCGACAACAACACTCTCGTCAACCATCCTTCACCACTGCCACCACCACCTATACATCCAGGCCACAGGTCCCAAAAATCCAACTGACATTCTTCGATGGTTTCTACCCCTTGGATTGGTTGTTCCACGAGGACCAATATTTTTGTTTTTACTCTATTCCTCTTGATCAACGCATTAACTTACCTGTTTTCCACCTCAAAGTAGATGCCTTGAGTTGGTATATATACCTCCACAATAATCAACTTCTAGACGATTGGAACACCTTCACCTTGGAACTTCGCTTCGGGTCCTCATCCTTCGAAAACCATCAAGCCACCCTTTTTCAAACTCCGTCAAACTGGATCCGTTGCATCATACCAAAACGAATTCGAACGAATCAGTAATTATGTTGTAGGGTTATCACAAGAGGCCCTACTCAATTGCTTCCTATCTGATCTTCAGTCCGAAATATACCAATAATCGCTACTCCATCACCCTCGCTCGATCCATCACCCTCGCTCGATCCATCACCCTCGCTCGATCCATTAAGCATATGGCCTCACCATATTAGTTGAGGACAAGTTGGCGGCCGACTGTTAGGTCCATTGAGATCAAGATTGGATTGATGATAAACAATAACAAGGAATCATAGGGAAGAAATCTGTAGATTTATTCATGACAAAAAAGTAAACTACAACTACTGAGAGCAAACAAGCCGTATGTCTACATTGCAAATAAAAACTTAACCTAAACTAGGCTACAAAGATTTCTATTTATACCCACAAGCCCTTGTATACATTTTAAGCCCTAACCCATATACAAGGCCCAATACATTTATGTTGATTACTTTACTAAACTTCTAAATAGAACATATTTATGTTTTAACATTCTCCCCCTAAGTTTTGTAAAGTAATCATTCTCTGATCAGCTCCAGCTTCAGCTCCTCTCCCCCTTGATTTCTTTATAAAACTTAGTGTTGCATAAACTTCAAAGCTCCTCTAGCTCCCCCTAGAAATTAGCTGTTATCCTTGAAGTATCAACTGAAATACCAGATCTAATATAGACCATAACCTCGACTGAGTGCACATAAAGACAACTTTTGACTCTTGTAAACCCAACACATTCCGTATGCCCACAAGAATGATATGTGTTGAGTATTAGAATGATAACCAAGTGCATCTTCAGTGTATAACATCTGATCTGTCTTTAAACCATGAGTTGAAATAGGAATTCAGCTTAAGAACTTCATCTGATCAGCTTACGGGCGATAGCATCCGGTAGCAACACTATAAGGCAAGGGTTACAAGGCAAGCACTGTTCAACAACTGATAGAATATGCTCATTTTATGACTACTTTCCAGAATACTGAACAATCAAACCCATAACTCCTTTCTTCACGAATCAACTGGATGATTATAAGCACTCAAGATTCTGAATTACAACTCACGCATCAGAACAATGATTGTAGTCGCTCACACAACTGAGTGATCAGGTCAGAAAAATGATAAAGTGCTCTCAACAGTCTAACAACTCAAGAAACTTTCCAGACTGATGATTGCAGATGCACAAGCAGCTAACTCAATCCAAGCAGAGACCAAATCATCAAATCCAGAATCTGAAAATCTTGAAAAGCATGAGCACTCATGAAATGTAGATCAGTTGCTAAAGATATGTGGCCAATATATGATAAGAGTGATGTCACATATGCATTCCACGTATAAAGCTCGAGAATAGGGCAAACTTGTATCAAACAGGGTTCAGAACAGTCAAAATTCTCAAAAAACATCAAACTTTTCGCAAAACACCATCAATTCGCATATCACTATTGACATTTGAGCACAATTCGCATGATGGACTAAGCCTAACACCACAATTCGCATAGCATTGCATGCGAATCCTTACTTTTCGCAAGTGCCTATATGCGAATTCCTCGCCTTTCGCATACTTCTTATCTATGAATCCTCAGAATTCACATCACACATGCTTGCGAATCCCTAACTTTTCGCAACAATCTATCATGCTAATCCTTGACTTAGAACATTTTTCATATTGGAAGCCACTTTTTTGCATAGACACATCATGCGAAATCTTTGACATTTCGTATCAAGTGGCCTACGAATTCCTAAGAACTCGCACACAACTTATGCACAGTAGCCTGCGAATTCCTTACAATTTGCACATGATTACTTGCGAATTCCTCACTTGTAAAATTTTGTTGTGTCCAAGAAATGTTCCATGCGAATTCTGAAACTTGCGAATTCTTCAAAAAACCTTCATTCTGCGAATTCTTTTAATATCTTGCGAGTTCTTCAACTAAATCATGCGAGTTCTGTAGATCTAGAACGATTTTCCAACTTTTCTTCAATAGAACGTTCAAAACTTCGAATTTTGAGTTGAAACTTTGACAGCAGGTTCGAAAATAACTCTGGAGCACATTTGTAGTTGATCATCTTGTCTAATTTTGACTCTAAAGTACATTTTGATCACACCACAGTGCTATATATTTTCGAACAAGAAAAACTAAAAAATCGACAAATTCGAATTTCTGAATTGAGATTAGTACAATTAATTGATTCAATAATAATAGACTATAACTACATAATCAATTCATCAACATATAACATCCAATCTAATCATCAATTCCAGAAATCGAAATTTTTCAATAGCAACTGTTCTTATCAATACCAATCTGATCTCGATCGTGCAAAGAATAATATCTCTGTTAAGATCTGATACCACTTGATAGGTCCATTGAGATCAAGATTGGATTGGTGATAAACAATAACAAGGAATCCAGGGAAGAAATCTGTAGATTTATTCATGACAAAAAAGTAAACTACAACTACTGAGAGCAAACAAGCCGTATGTCTACATTGTGGCGTGGTGGTAAGAGCCTGGGGACTTCATAGCGGTTGCCCGGGTTCGAGCCCCACTCGCAGCATTGTGGCCACAGGATGAATGCCCGTGGGCCATAGGCCTGTTTTCCAGGAGATTAGTCCGGGCCCAAAGTGGTTTGGGATACTCCTTTACCAAAAAAAATGAAAAACTTAACCTAAACTAGGCTACAAAGATTTCTATTTATACCCCCAAGCCCTTGTATACATTTTAAGCCCTAACCCATATACAAGGCCCAATACATTTATGTTGATTACTTTACTAAACTTCTAAATATAACATATTTATGTTCTAACACCGACCGTTCCCGTTTCTCAAACACCTCCCATCCGACGACCTTCGTACCCTCATCTACCTCACAACTGCCACCACCACCCAATAACACTCTAACCTTACTTCTGATGCCACCTACATCACTTCCTCTTCACTGACTCACACCCGAGGAGGCACGGGTTCGTTGCTCTCAAGGCCTATGTTTCTGTTGTCCCGAAAAGTACCACCTCGACCGCTATTGTAACCCCCCGCAAGTCCTAGTTGTCGAACTTACCGAGGTTATACACTCCTCTTTACCCTTTAGAGACGACACTAGACAATGATCTCCCTTCATACCAATTCCCCCGAACCACAACTTGCCATGCCCAATGAAACCTCACTACACAATTCTTGGACCTTTTCTCCAACGTGCCTTCACGGCACCGCATCACCACATTCGCTCCAAGAAACATGATTCATCTATGGTAGCCCCATGGTTGTCCTTATCGACTCAGGTAGCACGCACAACTTAATCCAACCGCACGTTGCTTCCTTCCTCAGTCTCCCAATGGATACTACACCATCCTTCCTCACCATGGTTGGTAATGATACAGTACTACAATGTATGGTCAATGTTCTAGCAGATGCCACCTTCTTGGTGTCCCACTTCCTCCCCCCCATTAATGAAGCTGACATCGTTTTGGGCATGGCTTCGGTCGGCACCCTCGCCCCGGTAACTGCTTATTTTTCTATCCCCCAACTCTCCTTTAACCACCTACATCACACCGTTACACTTCATGGCAAGTCGTCCCTCTCATTGATCGCACCCGGTGTCTTATGCCAATTACTACAAAAACAATCCATATCTGCTTGCTATGTTGTAGTTTATGCTCCACTACCAGATCACACCACCACTTCACGTAACCCCTGCAACACCCGGATCCAACTATTGCCTCCCTTCCTCAACGTTCCCACCACATATTTGAGATGTCGATCGACCTACCTCCCCCTTGCAAACATGATCACCATATTCCCATACTTCATAACTTGTCCCCAGTTAACGTACAACCGTACCGCTACCCTCACACCAGAAAACAATCATGACCGACCTCATTAGTGATATGCTTCAAGCCAACATAATTCAACCGAGAGACAGACTGTGCTCCTCCCCGGTCCTCCTCGTTTAGAAAAAAGACGGTACTTGTCATTTTTCATGGATTAGCGTGCCTTAGACGCCATCACTGTGCGTGACCGATTCCCTATCCCTTCCGTCGATGAGTTGTTGGATGAGCTTCATAGATCTCGTTTTTTCTCCAAAATTGACCTATGGGTAGTTTATCACTAGATCTGTGTCCCCGTGGACGACACCCATGAAACCGTTTTTCACACGATTGACGGTCACTATGATTCCTTATGAAGCCCTTCGGCCTCTCGAATGCCCTCTCGACATTCCAGTCAACTATGAATGACCTCTTTAGGGATCGTTGATGTCTTTTCGTTATAGTCTTCTGTGTGTCTCTAAATGTGCAAATCAACAAGATGAATAACAATCAATCGATGCCAAATGTCATATTATTGATCTCAATTCTCACAGATTACAAATCAGATATAACTCTCTCTCACACAGTATTTCTCTCACTAGATTCTCAATTGTAAGCGTGCTTTTCTTAGTTACAAGATTCTACAAAAGGACAAAAGCTTATATACCTACAAGATTACAAAGACAAGACACAAACTAACAACTTAACACTAACAAATACTTTGACTTTTCTTCCTTTGAGTTTTGACTTTGACTTTGCAATAGAAGGCTTTGACTTGGGTTTCAACTTTCAACATTAATAATCTTGGATCCAACATTTATGCACTAACAATCTCCCCCTTTGGATTCAAGATCATCTTTAAAAAGATAAGAACTTTATCTCCCATTTGAATTCAAAAAGAATTTCATCATCAAGGAGCATTCTCCCTCTTTTATGTCTCTGACAGACAATCTTCCTGGAATATCAATCTTCAATCAAATTCAATCTCCCCCTTAATAGCAATCTCCCCTTTTTATGGAATATCTTCAGAATTTCATAATCTCCCCAAAAGTCAGTGATTTTCTTCTTCAAGTACTTTAACAATCTCTCCCAAGGTTATGACAACCTCTTTCAAACTACGGAAAATAAATTTTCTTCAAATTTAGCTCACTTTGCTTTAGGAAATTATCTTCAAAGAAAATTTCTGTAAACTTCAATTATCTTTCAGAAAACTTTGAACTTTCTCTTTCATTCTGTATGCTCTCCCCATATCTCTGAAATGTAACTTTCAAATTTCTTTCACTTCCTGATTACTTCTCTACGTGACTATTACAAACCATTATCCAATCAACATTTCTTGTAATTGTTTCTCCCCCCTTTTTGATAATGTAGAGCATAGAAATCATCAAAACTTCTTCAAGAAATGTCATGTACCCATCCGTCAATTCTTAAACTGTATTCATCTGAATCTTTTCAAATTCAGACAAATAAGAATGGAACCCTGAATCAACAAATGAATCAGTTAAAAATGTTTGTAAGCAACACGGAGCCACTTGTGCAACAAATGCACTTTCGAAAGGAGCTTTTTAATGCTCACTCCTCCAGGGCTTCCATTCAATCATCGAAAATCACAAAGAATTTTCTATGAAGGTTATGACAAGAAAACAAATTCCTTGTGTGCTTGTGCATGTGTAACAAAGATTGAAGCTACTTAGCTTTATAGGCTCAAAGTATGTAAACCATTCAGATAACAACATTATTACACAAACTCAATGTGCATGAACGAGATGTGAAGGTGGGGCAGACTTCCTTCTTTTTCAATATCCAAATCTTCCAAATGAAGGTCAGATAGCGTATGTACCGTGTCCCCAATAAAATTTGAAACATCTTTTTGTTAAGAAAAAGATGAGTAGCTGGTGGGGTTTAATTCAAGATTTGGCATGGGCTAGTGCCTGTTTCAAGGATGATCACCAAAGAATGTGAACCAACAGTAGATGTGGCTGCCCGACTCAGAAAAGATTTGGTGTAGAGTTCTGATATTCTTTTAGCTCTGTTCTCACACCATCTTTCTTTTTATCATTTAAGCTCACTTCTATCCAAACTCTCTTTTTATTTTACCTCATCACACACCCACTCTTCGATTTTGACCCCTTGCCTCTCGATCACTCAAGGATAACTTCTTGGGTAGGAAACACTGGTTATCGTGAATCCATAGCAGTTCTTTGAAATCCTCACACTGATCCCGTGAATATGTCCTAAAAGCATAATGTTGCTCAGTCATTTAACTTCAACAATTAAAGCACAGTAATATGAAGTACATATGTCAGACAAATGTATGCTCAGTGATATAATCATGAAGATTTAAGCATTTTAAACATGGAAGATTTTCTCAAAACAAGGAATTTAAATGAACGAAGTGAAAGCAATAGATATGTTTTGAGAATCTGACAATGTATAGAAAAGATCAATTATGAATGATTTAACAATAAAAGCTTTTGTCATGGAATAACTGGAATTTGTCTATATGACTCAAGTATAGACAATTCTTAAAAGAATCGCTTTGAATGAAAGAACACTCAACGAACATTGAATATACAAAAGAAATTTATTACCACCGAAAAATTGATTCATTTTGAGACATGGTAATAACAAAGTTAACAAAAATATTAAACCGGCGTGTGTGAATACTTGACAGTATATATCAAAGATAATACACAAGTATATATCTTTGGAAACACAATGTTAGTTCAACATTAAAGATCATAACTGGAAACATTTAAAAGGCACACTTCTGAAATTCATGAAATCTTATAAGAATTGAAAAGTGGTTTGAACGTTTAAGCAAATATGTTTTAATGTCTGAAAATCGTCCACCTTTCAAACATGTATGAGATTAAGGTTAGAATAATCCTGAAGCTTAGCGTTAATCTCATAAAGTTAGCCTCAAAGTCATGATTGATATGATCATGTAAGCTCCCCTCAAAATCTGTATGTAGTCAAAAAGTTGTCAAAGCAACAAAGTCATAGTCAAAGAAAAAATTTGAAACACGAGTTCTGATCTGAATTAATCAGAAGTTATTTACTCCCCCTGAAAATATGCATTTGCAATATTAGTCAGTAGGAATAATATATACTCCCCCTTGAAGGTTGATCATCTCTTTTGATGTATTGGAGTACAAAATCTTTTCTTCTTTGAAGTATGAGTCCTAAACTGTTGTGTTTAGAAGTCAAACTTGATCTTTGAGATACAAGTCCTAGACTGCTTTGTCTAGAAGTCTAACTCCTTGACATTGAAGGATGGGTCTTGAACTGTGTTATCTAAGAGCCAATTGTTAGCTCCACTCACATTGTATAGAAGTATTGAAAAATAGGCTAAATATGGGAATCGCAGAAGCCTGCCGCTGAACACTCAAGTACACCACAGAAGGTGCAAAGCTCAGAGGTTACTCCGCAGAAGATCTACCAGAAGTCAAACCTGAATGATTCTTGGATCACAGAGCCTCTGTGATCACTCACAGAGCCTCTGTGAAGGCCAACCTCTGGAGATCAATTTTGAAGCTTTTCTAAGAGTTCAAGAGAAGACCACGTGCAGAACACGTGAGACCTGCTGTACGAAGATCCTCAAGATCAAAGTAATGGGCGTCCCACGATGTTTAATTTCCAGGTGGCATTCCATTTATGGAATGTCAGTTTTTGTCTTGTACTAAGGGGTACATCCCTCTTGTATATTAAAGGAGCACCACCCTAGAGCAAACTAAGAGCGCACACACGAAAATAGCAGTCTGTATAATCCTTGAACACATTTTGCACATACCAGTGCGTGTTCTTGGTGTTCTTTAGTAATCAATGAACCAATTCCTTGAGTAAATTTCTTGTAATACTTTACTTCCTGTTCATTAATTACTTGTGTGTTTACTACCTTGCATGTTTAATCTTTTCTACACGTATTAAACGCTTCCGCACTCTAATTATATAATCTGTGTGTAGTAAAAGGTTAAATCAAGTTAAAGAACATCAAAACTGGGATCAACAATTGGTATCAGAGCAAACTTTGATTTTCAATATCAAAGGATCCTGTTCTATACTTGTTTCCAGTACTCAAGGTAGTAGTTTGAGTCTGTTCTTCGTCCCAAACTCCATTTACAGTCACACTCTGTTTTCTGGAGTTATATAAATCTGTTTGGTATAGAAACAGGTACAAGTGTGTCCTTCATTCAAAGACAGATTCAAAGCTAGTTGGTTGGTCATCTGTTCTTACTGATTCATACTCTCATCATTTCTAAAACCATTACTGTTATACTCTTTCTGGTTCGTGCCATACTCTGTTTTTCTTTCTAAACTAAAATGGCAAACACTGTCAACTACTTCAGTGCTGGATCTCAGTCCAAACCTCCCACTCTTCTAAGGGATGAATATCCTCAGTGGAAGATCAGGATGGTGCACTTCCTTGAAGGTGTGGATCCTGGTCTGGTTGAGTTTCTTCACAATCCTCCTTTCATCCCAATGACAACTGTTCCTCGTGTTCCGGCCACTGCCACTACTCCTGAAATCCCTGAATATCAACATTCCAAACCTGTCCTTGAATGGAGTGAAGAAGAAAAGGCACAACATGAGCTCGCAAAGAAAGCCAAAAGACTAATCATAATGGCTATCCCAAATGATATCTTTCAATCTCTTGACTCATGTGAAACTTCAAAGGACCTATGGTTAGAGCTAGAGAAACAACTTGAGGGTGGTGCCAAAACCCTCAAGAACAACAGAGCCTTATGCATAAATGAATATTTTGCATTCAAAGCTCTGCCGGGTGAATCCATTCAAAGCACCTACAATAGATACAATTCTTTGATAAACAAGTGTAAGAGGTATGGGATCCATAGAACCTCCGAAGAAAACAATGTCAGATTTCTACAGAGCCTAAATGATGAATGGCTTCATCTAACCATGTCCATGCAAGCCACATTGGATCTTGATGTTTGGTCTATATCTGATCTCTTTGGAACGCTGATTAGCCAAGAGAACAGAATTTCCAAACTATCAACCTCTGTCGAAGGTCCTCTGGCTCTTGTGGGAAGTGCATCAGAAGGCAAAGACAAGGGAAAGAAGAAGGCAGCTGAGGAGGCACAGAAGAAGAAGAAGATGAAGGTACTTGTAGCAGAAAGTGAAAGTGAAGAAGATTCTGAGGAGGAGATTGACATGGCTGCTCTGGACAAAACACTTGCACTAATGACCCGACAGTTCAATCGTGGTCTCAAGAAGAAGCCGGAGTACAGAGGAAGAGAAGAAAGAGATGATAGAAGCAGAGGATATGGTGAGGCAAAGAGAAAGGAGTGGTCTGAAGAACCAAGGAAAGAAGAGAGAAATGGACAAAAGTCAGACGACAGAGCTGGTGACAAATTCCCGAAGCAAACTGAAGGCTGCTTCAAATGTGGGAAACCAGGCCACTATGCAGCAGAGTGCAGGTCCTCTGCCAACTCAGGGAAACCCACAAGGGACGCTGCCTTCTATAAAAAGAAAGCAGAGTACTACACTTAGAAATCCCTAATGGCAGAACAAGAGAACCTTGTAACCGATGAATCATCTGATGAAGAAAACAACGCTCTCTTCTGTGGAATGGCAGAAGTCCACTCTTCTGACAACGAAAGTGAGGTATCCACTTCTAACTCTTGCAACTCAGACTTTGAAAACAAGCTTCTTGAAATACAAAATGATCTTCTAGCTTACAAACATACATGCTCAGATCTTGAGAAAAAGCTTGCCTTCTTTGAAAGAGAAACTAGGCTTCTCACAGAGGAGAAGGATAAGCTTTACCTTCAAAACAAAACTCTCACCTCTTAGCATATTTCAACAAAAAAGGATTTCAAGGATAAAATCACAAATCTTGACAGAGCTTTGAAAGAAAAGGTCAAAGAGCTTAAGAAATGTGAGAGTGATCGTTTAAATGCCACTTCTTTGAAAAACTTTTTTCAAAAAGAAAGAGAAGTTCTTCATCAAGATCTGTTTGACAGAGATCTCCATATTAAGAGGTATCAGGATGCTCAAAAGGTTCATGAAAAGGTTAACACCCAGATCGGCAGAAGAGGATTAGGGTTTGAGGATATTGATCCTTACACAGGAAACAAAAGAAACAAATCTTTATCAAACATTTTCTGCCCTGGACAATTTTTAAAACCAAGTTTTCCAAACCTTTTATCCACTTTTAAGAGACGCAGATACTCTGAAGGACCACATCTGAGGAAACCTCTGCAGATGGCAAATGTATGGTATGAGAACAATGATTTACCATCTGCACCTTCTTCAAAAAGAAAATCTATTCCAAAGAAACATCTGTCCCAAAAACAGATAGGGGTCTTCAGATTTGGTTACCCAGAAACGCAAACTCAAATGGCTTTTGTGTGCATGATGATTCCTGAAAAGGAACTATCCTCTGAAGCACCAAAGTTTGTACCTGCCTCTGTGGAAGAAAAACTATTTAAAAGGTTTTTAGAAAACGACTTGAAAAGAACTTATGAAAATCATTTTCTCAACCATCCTGATTTAACCTCTGAAATAAGAGAAATCTTTGAGCAAGATCTACAAAACTGTCTTAACGTTCCTATGGTCATTCCGTGTATTTCAAAAATTCTAAATACTTCAAAGGACACCAATGAACAAAGCAAGGCACTTGCAGATCAGGATCTCATTCACAGAGACTTCCTCGATTCAGACTCTGAGTCAGAATCAGAGTCCTCTGTTGAAAATGAGACAAGTTCTGTGGAACTTGAGATAATCCCCTGTGGTCCAGAGAAGAGTAAACTTACCTCTGGCATTCTTAATAGAACAGTTCTTACCAAAAGGAAAACCACAGGTGTACCTATCTGTCCTGATTTCCTGGACATGTGCTTGCAAGCAAAGACTTCTCTTGAGCTTGAAAGATCTAAAAAGAACAAGATCCCTCATGATTCAAAAGCTCCAAGACCATTAAAATCTTTTCAAGAAAAACTCACTTGGCAACAGAAAAATAAATGGCCTAAAATTGATAAACTTGATGCTTCTGTTGCAGTGAAAGCAAGGAAAGAAGATCAAGGGAGAGTACAACCAAAGAGCCACTCAAGAAGAGTTTTTGAAAAAACTCAACCTAGATTAGACAAAGCTTTCTGTAAAAGGAAACCCAAATCTAAAACGGGTTGTAGTAAAATTTGCTCTGTACCCTCCTTTGACAAATTTAATGAAATTTTCAAGAAGTTTGCCTCAAATGTTCCTTATTGTAAATGCTTTGATCTTATGCATTCTTTGAATAAACATTTCTCGAGGCCCTCCTGTCTTATATCTCACCCCAAGCCCAAGAATGCAAAATTCAAGGGTGGGAAGAGACAAACTGGTACCTCTGAAAATAAGGATAAATCCAAAACCAAAGATGTTAAGGCATCTTCAAAGTCTCCTAACAAAAATGGACCCATTTGAAAATGGGTACCTAAATCTCTCTAATCTGTCCATAGGAAAAACAGCATGTGCCTATCTGGTACCTAGACTCCAGGTGCTCGAGACACATGACTGACGACAGAAGGTTGCTTTCCTCCTACAAAGAAAAACATGGAGGAGGATCTGTGACTTTTGGAAATAACAAAAAGGGACAAATAAAAGGCTATGGAGTCATTTCCAAATGAGACATCGATGTCAACAGAGTTGCCTATGTGGATGGCCTAAATCACAACCTTCTGAGTGTAAGTCAACTCTGTGACAATAGACTCGATGTGATGTTCAAAAGACAGTACTGCTCTCTGTTGAAGGAAGACACAACCACAGAGCTTCTGCGAGCCAAAAGACGAGGTGATTTATACCTCATGGACTTTAAATCAACTAACAGAGAAGAAAAGCTCTGCTTAGTCTCAAGTAAGAATGAAGAAGCTTGGCTCTGGCACAACAGGTTCTGTCATCTAAACTTCCACACACTTAACAAACTTGTGAAATTAGAACTAGTAAGTGGTCTACCGAGTATTAGATTCGACAAGGATCATCTATGCTCAGCTTGTGAGATGGGCAAACTCAAAAGGGTTGCCCACAAAACCAAGTCCGACATATCTTGCACCAGACCTCTGCAGATGCTTTATGTTGACCTCTGTGGTCCTATTTCTGTGCAGAGTCTTGGTGGCAAGAAGTACATCCTTGTACTCATAGATGAATTCTCTAGATATACTTGGGTTGAATTTGTTCGAAAGAAATCAGATGTTCCTGAAGTACTAATCAATCTTATCAAAAGAATACAAGTTCTTTATGACTGCAGGGTACAGAGAATCCGAAGTGACAATGGAACAGAGTTTAAGAATTCAACCATTGAAGCCTATCTTTCGACAGAAGGCATATCACAGAACTTCTCTGCTGCAAGGACTCCACAACAAAACGGTGTTGTTGAACGAAAGAACAGAACACTAGTGGAAGCCGCAAGGACTATGCTCACTGCTTCAGGGCTCTCTATTTTTTTCTGGGCAGAAGCAATTTCAACTACATGCTTCACCCAAAATCGATCCTTGATCACAAAGAGACATGCAAAGACACCATATCACTTACTACACCAAAGGAAGCCAAACATTAAGTACTTCCATGTCTTTGGCTGCAGATGCTTTGTACTGAACGACAGAGACCAGAGAGGGAAATTCAGTCCCAAAGCCGATGAAGCCAAATTTGTTGGATATTCATCAAACTCCAAGGCATACAGAATCTATGTACTCAAATCCAAGCATATACTCGAAAGCATTAATGTTTCATTTGATGATTCTTTTCAGGTAACTTCTGAGCAAATCAGCTCAGGACTCAAACTTCAGGATGAAGATTCTGGTGGATCATCACGAACAAATGATCTTCATCATCTATTTGAAGAGATGTTCAATGATGATGAACCCTCAGAAGGTGACGACAGAACCTCTGAAGTCGAAGCCTCTGAGGACCAAACAGGTACTTCTCTAACTGGTCCTAGTGATGCTTCACCCTCTTCCAGTAATGCTGCAGGTGCAACCATCGAGGGGGAGCACTCAGAGGACAATACGAATCAAGGCCCCAAGCTCAGTCAAAATCATGGTCATCTTCAAAATCTTTCTGAAGGGTCAACACCAGATCAAGGCTCCGCAGAGCTCCTTACCTCAACTCATGATGAACAACCAAGTCCTGTGGCAAGTACAAATGATCAATTTCTTTCAACAGAAACTGATCTACATCAAGACGAACGTGCTCCTGACCTGACCACAGAAGTTTCCAATGATCACCTACCCCGCATGATAAAATGGACCAAAAGTCATCCACAGAGCCAAATCATCGGTGACGCTTCTGACAAGGTCCAAACTCGATCGAGTACTGTAAATTTCTGTTACTATACAAATTTTGTGAGTATCATCGAACCCAAAAAGATATCTGAAGCTCTTGAAGACCCAAACTGGGTAGAAGCTATGCAAAATGAGCTTCTGCAGTTTGAAAGAAACAAAGTATGGACCCTAGTGCCCTTTCCGAAAGGCAAAACCGCAATAGGGACCAAATGGGTCTTCAGGAACAAAAAGGATGAAGACGGTGTGGTGATAAGAAACAAAGCAAGACTGGTGGCCAAGGGATACTGTCAAGAAGAAGGCATTGACTACGAAGAAACCTTTACCCCTGTGGCAAGACTCGAAGCAATAAGAATCTTTCTTGCTTTCGCAGCCCACAGAGGTTTCAAAGTATATCAAATGGATGTCAAGTCAACCTTTCTGAATGGGCAGATTCAAGAAGAAGTATATGTCCAACAACCACAAGGGTTTGAAAACTCTAAGTACCCAAGTCACGTCTATTTTCTGGACAAGGCTCTGTATGGACTGAAACAAGCCCCCAGAGCATGGTACGACAGACTTTCAAACTTTCTCCTTGCAAATGGTTTCGAAAGAGGTACTACTGATACGACTTTATTCTATAAGAAGAGAACAGGTGAGATTCTGCTTGTACAAATTTATGTTGATGACATTATCTTTGGGTCTACAAATGATTTATATTGCAAAAAGTTCGAATCATTGATGAAAAGCGAGTTTGAGATGAGCATGATGGGAGAACTTACATTCTTCTTAGGATTGCAAGTCAAACAAACCACAGAGGGTATTTTCATAAACCAATCAAAATATGTCTCTGACATACTTGAAAAATACAAGCTCTCTGACTCTTCACCAATGAAAACTCCTATGGCCACTGGATCCAAACTCCATGCAGATCCAGAGGGCAATCTGTGGAGTGTAAACTCTACAGAGGGATGATAGGATCTCTGCTGTACTTAACCGCGAGTAGACCTGATATAATGTTTGCTACATGTCTATGTGCAAGATTTCAAGCTAACCCCAAAGAATCTCATCTTCATGCTGTCAAGAGGATCTTCAGATACCTAAAAGGGACCAAAAATCTTGGTCTTTGGTATCCGGAGAACTCTGGCTTTGATCTCATGGCCTACACAGATTCAAATTACGGAGGATGCAAGCTCGACAGGAAGAGTACCTCTGGGAGTTGCCAATTCCTAGGAGATAAACTAGTAAGTTGGACTTCCAAGAAACAGAACTGTGTCTCGACCTCTACGGCAGAAGCAGAATATGTTGCTGCTGCAAGTTGTTGTTCCCAAGTTCTATGGATGAGGACCCAACTTAGAGACTATGGATTTGATATCGAAAAAATCCCCATCCTCTGTGACTCCAAAAGTGCCATTGCTATCTCTGCCAATCCTGTGCAGCACTCTAAAACCAAACATATCGATATCAGGTATCACTTTCTGAAACATCATGTGGAGCATGGGACAATAGAGATGTACTTTGTACCTACAGAATATCAACTTCCCGACCTTTTCACAAAGGCATTGGATGAGAAAAGATTCACTTTTCTAGTTGGCAAAATTGGTATGCTCATGAGTTGACCACAGAGCCTCTGTACCCCTGCACAGAGCCTCTGTTGTACATATTTGTATGTAACTTATTTCTTGTTTGTAAATACTTTCTTCGGCTTTCTTTATTATATTATTTTCTGCGAATCTATGTCTTGTGCAAATCTTATCTTTATACGATCCAAGCATAGTTGAAGAGAGAGCAAAACGAACCATCAAAGACCAAATCGTGACTAGTCAAGGGGGAGCAAGACAGGTCTGTGAAACAGACTACAGAGTGAGGTTAGTCCATCTGAACCAAGGGTCAAAACTCTTTCTCGAGCACTATGCCCTCAGAAAGATCCCACTTTGTACTAATTTTTCTATCAAAACTTTGAAATGATCAATTCCTTGAAAATATTTCCTAAAAAGGAAATTTTTGGCCTCAGAACCTCTGAGGTCGACCACAGAGCCTCTGTGATCTATCACAGAGTCTCTGCACCTCTAAACTGAGGGTGCTTGACCAAACGCACTTTAAAAGGAACTCGATCATTTCATCGCACTTCTCTCCCTCTTAAAAAGCTCTTCTGATAACCTTGCCTATGACCTCAGAAGCCTCTTATCCCCAGAGCTTCTGTCATTCTCATCACTTGAGAAAATCAGGTCATGTGCTGGGGGTTATTTTTTGAAACTCACTATCACGTGAGAATAGAAAATGCCAGGCGCGTGAGAATAGGGTGGCGCACGTCCTAGATCGTGCACCGCCATCATCTGACGTGGCAACATTTGATTGGTTCGTAACCTGTACCGTCGTTTTTATGAAACGGCTTCTTATTCGTTTCCACTCATCACGGATTTGAAAGCTTTATTTTTTACCGCTCATTTTTTTTTTACCTTCCCCTGTATAAAATCCCTTTTGCCTCTTCATTTTCATTCTACCTACATCTTTTTCTCTCAAAAACTTCTAGCAAAAAGCCTTTTCTTCTTCTCCTCTATTCTTTCAATGGATTCTCCCTCAACTTCCTCCAAGAACTCTAATGGATCCAAGAAATCCAACAACTCTCATCACTCGATAGTTCAAAAAGCTGATTCAGACTCCGTCGACCAAGAACATGTGCTTACCAGCAGGATGTTATCCTTCACCAGGCATGACTATCACTTGGCCCAAATGAATAATAAGCCAAACAACCACTTTGTCACCCTAAATCCCTATGGTTTTCCCACTGAAGCTGCACCATTGATTCAACTCCTCAAGAATCATTTCCTGGTTAGAGCCCTAACGATGAAACGAGATGACATCCTAAAATCTTACATCCAACAGTTCTGGCTAAGTGCCCGCCATGCCAAAATGAACAAATATGGACACTGCATCATTGGCTATGCAACCCATCCATCAATTGCAAAAATTCTGGACTTAGGGATCAATCGTAGGAAACTCTCCGATGTATTTGGACTTCCCACCAAATCAGATCTCAACCTGCGTAAATTCTCAGAGGAGCCCACAGAGGAAGAGATACTAGAATTTCTGAGGTTCATTGGCTACGCAGTTCCAATCACCAAAAGAACAAACTTCAGGCGACAGAATCTACCCCCTCTGTGGAACGTCCTTTTCTCTATTCTGAACCGATGCCTAACATCGAAGGTTGGAAGCCCGGATCAATCAAGCCACACAATTTTGGCTATAATGTATGGGATTTACTACGATCTCCCACTGGACTACGTTGGACTCATTTTCAGGGAGATCCAAAATGCTGTGATTTCCAAACAGCAGGACCAAGACAGAGGGAGAGAACCAAAGAACATCGTGTTTGGACGTTTGCTAGGGCTGCTTCTAGGTGATGACTTGATCGGAGAAGGAAAGCTACTAACAGAGGATAAGACAATCAAACTATATGAGATGAAGTCTCATAAACCCACTACCATCAAAACAGGATATCCAGAAGCCAGACCTCTGTCCACAAAGATGTTGACTTATTTGGGTAGTAAAGAAGGGGTTAGGGAATACATACGAGGGAACAGGACACCAGAACCACGTCCTGTAACCCCCCCTCGCGTAGGTTTCAAAGTAGGAGACATTGTAGTTTACTTGAGAGACGAGGGAGTACAGACAGAAGTTGAAGCCGCAGAGACTAAAGTGAGTGAGAAAGAGAGGCCATTAGTTAGAGGGGAGGGGAGTGAGAGAAAGACGAAAAAGAAAAACAAGAAAATGAGAGTCGCAGAGGTAGAGACTCCAAAATCCTTGGCAGATGAAGAGAAAGCCACAAAAGAAACTACAGAGATCAAAGTCTCTGAGAAGAGGAAAAGAAAATTGAGGACGCTTGCCGAAAAAGAACAAATATTGGAAGCCCTCAAACAGAAAAGGAAAGATCTGGATGAATACCTTGCTGCAAGAACCGAACCTGCAGAGGGTCAGACAAAACCTCTGCAGAAGGCAGAACGAACCCTAGTCCTTGAAGAGTCCCCTGAGGATAAACCTCAGAGCCCAATCCACGTAGCCTCTGCAATAGCACGAGAGCTCTCTCTCCAATACTCTGGAAGATTAGGGGAAACCGTGGAAATGGAAATAGATGATGTGACAGGAAGGTCACAGAGCGAAGATGAAGAAGAAGAACCAAGTAAAAAATCGTTGGAAGAGAGGGAAACAAAAGATGTCTTTGGCACACCACCAAAACCAACTCCCAGTGCAACCCACACTTCTACCCCTGCAGTTCTAGTGCAGAGGGGTATTGACACAGGACCGCACAGTCCGAAGCTTACCCATGCCATACGGACAAAGGATATTCCTTCATCCTCTGTACCACCTTTCGGGGAAACCAAAACCACCTCACCCTCTCAAAAGGGTGAGAGTGTTGCTCTGCGTGTCCATTTGCCCCAGGACACATTTTTTTCACACACAGAGGTATTCGTTACCTCTGTCACACACAAGAGTGACACCCAAACCACCTCAGAGTTGGTGGTGCGAGAACACGATGATTCTGTGGCTCTAGAACAACCACAGGATCCATTCAACATCGATCTTAAGGGAGTCTCTGAACCCTCCCCCAAAGAACGTGTTGACAGAACTTCCATAGGTGCTTCCTCTGTGGAACATCGAGGATTGGAAGGAAATCCTCCAGAGCTCCTCATAAAAACAGGCTCTGAAGGTGCCAAAGACTCGTTGGCCAAATCTGGAACATGTGTTGTTCCAGAGGTTACCTCTGACACCTTTGTCACAAAGGCCGAGTTTAAAGCCTTTGCTGACATGGTGCTCACAAAACTTGATGATTTGCAAAGCTCGATCTCCAGAGAGTCCCAAGCCAACTCTTAAATCCTTGCAGAGGCCCTAAAAGCCAATACTGAAGCTCTGCAAGCACTCAATACAAACTGCGCGAAAAGGGCTGATCTTCAAGCTTGTGGACAAGCCATCATCGCACACTCCCATCAAATTCAAGTTATGGGGGATCTTTGCATAGAGGAGTTCCCAAAATATGCTACGAACGGAGTTCAGATCGGAGTGGATGAAATGGCCAGGCTCAGAGAGGAAATAAAGGACATAACTTGCAGTGTTATGGTCCCAGCTCACACACAGGCATCAACCTCTGCCCCAAACCCCTCTGCGTTTGCAACAAAAGTCGACTTGGAAGCCATGGGCAATCTGTTTCTGCAAAACCAAAAACTCCTTCGATCAAACTTCATCGACCAAGGAAAGAAGCTGTCAGCTGACTTGAAGCGATCCATAGCCACATTTCGTTTCAAGTCAGACATCGAAATCAACGCTCTGTCATTGGCTGCATAGGACGCAATCAAGAAGATCACAGATCATGTCGATAACAACCTCTGTACGCCAAAGAAAAGGAAGGAACCTGTCACCTGCCAAACCCAAGCAGGACAGAAGAGAGCACGGCATGAGGACCAAGATCTTGATGCCTCCGGCAGTGGTCCTTATGAGGGGGAGAATCTGCAATTCACAAAAGAAGCACCAATATCAGTGGCTCCCCTAAACCAAGTCCCTATGAGATCAGAACCTGAACCACAGAGAACAACTAAACAAAAGGTCTCTGCAGCCCCCTCTCCCACCATAATCCAAATCAAAGAAACCCCACCAACTGCCAAAGACAAAGGAAAGGCAATAGCTAGAGAACCTCTGAAGAAGGTCAAGCCTCCTCCTCCCACCTTTGAGAAACTACTAAAGAGCTCTTTTGATGCTTTCAAAAGAGTGAAACCTGAAGAGGAAGATTGGGCCTTTGATCTACAACCTCTGTCGGAACTCCCCATCCTACAACCACTTGACACACCATCAAAGGATAGAGTTGCAGAGGTTATCCAAGGCTTTGAGAGCCTAAGAAGACCCTTCCCTGTTCCTCCAAAGAAGGACATCGAAGAAGTGTACAAATATCTCTATAGCCGCGGAGCTCAAGATCTTCCAATAGCCAGACTCTCGGAGGAATTTATATCAGAGGAGCGAAGGAGATTCTTTAAAGATAAAGCCAAGCCAAAATCCAAAGTCTTCAACATGGCCAAGATCACAGAGGTTGTGACAATCAAGCTTGGACACACAAAGTGTAAGAACTTCTAGTTCAGTGAATACGCCGTGAAAAGGGAAGATAAGAAGATATGGACTTTCACAGACGCAGATCTACCGAATCTTCACCCTCATGATCTTCCAGAGCTATTCAAATGGACAGAGGATAAGTTTGGCTGGAATAATGAATACCAAGAAGCACATCTCACAATCAAGAGGGTCATGAGAGAAAAGCTGCTGTTCTACAGTATAGCTGACTTTCAAGTGGCACTTGACTTGGGAGTCAAAAAGGTCAGCTTCCCTCCACCACAAGACAGCTTACCACCCTCTGCCAATATTTTACCAAACTCCATCATCACTTCACCTTCTTTTGGCTTTGTGTACTTAAACCCCAAAGGAGAAAAGAAATTATTCATGGGGATAGAAAGCCAAAAGTACTCAACCGAATCTCTGCTGCTCATTCAAGAACTACTTATCAAGCACACAGAACTCCACTTGTACCTACAGAAGCGACAGATGTCCTTCTGACAAACATAGATGCAACCTTAAACTTCAGATTCCTATGCGTGTGCTATTACAGAGAACTGAAGAAAGAAGGTGGGTTTGGAAAGAAGATCAACGATTTTCCAGACGCCAAAGTATAGGCTCTGATGACTTGTAATTTTTTTTACTGTCAAATGTAATTGCCTTTTGGCATCATCTTATTTTAAATGAAAATCAAGATTCAGAGGTTGAGTTCCCTTCACCTCTTTTGATTCTAGCTTAGCCATCGCTCTAAATTCCAAATTTTTATTTTTTAATACTTAGGGGGAGATTGTTAGCTCCACTCACATTGTATAGAAGTATTGAAAAATAGGCTAAATATGGGAATCGCAGAAGCCTGCCGCTGAACACTCAAGTACACCACAGAAGGTGCAAAGCTCAGAGGTTACTCCGCAGAAGATCTACTAGAAGTCAAACCTGAATGATTCTTGGATCACAGAGCCTCTGTGATCACAGAGCCTCTGTGAAGGCCAACCTCTGGAGATCAATGTTGAAGCTTTTCTAAGAGTTCAAGACAAGACCACGTGCAGAACACGTGAGACCTGTTGTACGAAGATCCTCAAGATCAAAGTAATGGGCGTCCCACGATGTTTAATTTCCAGGTGGCATTCCGTTTATGGAATGTCAGTTTTTGTCTTGTACTAAGGGGTACATCCCTCTTGTATATTAAGGGAGCACCACCCTAGAGCAAACTAAGAGCGCACACACGAAAATAGCAGTCTGTATAATCCTTGAACACATTTTGCACATACCAGTGCGTGTTCTTGGTGTTCTTTAGTAATCAATGAACCAGTTCCTTGAGTAACTTTCTTGTAATACTTTACTTCCTGTTCATTAATTACTTGTGTGTTTACTACCTTGCATGTTTAATCTTTTCTACACGTATTAAACTCTTCCGCACTCTAATTATATAATCTGTGTGTAGTAAAAGGTTAAATCAAGTTAAAGAACATCAAAACTGGGATCAACACCAATATTCTTACTCCCCCTAGACTTGAGGGTCTACAACACAGATGGATCTGTTGGTTTTGGTACCTACTTGTATTTGGGTCAATGTTTGTTAGTTGTAGTTCTTTTAGGAGTAATATAATAAGAACCATACCAGTAATTAGCATAGTTTTTACTGACAAAATCGTTTGAGCCACCATAAGAACAGTTAATTTTCTTTTGCCTAACCTGATTAATTGATTTACAGTGTAAACAAGATCAAGTTTACCTTGATGCACATTGTTCTTCTTGACATTGGGTATATGCACAAATGATTTCTGATTATTCTTTTCATCAGAAGATTCCTTAACTTTCCAAACCAACTTTTCTTTTCCATTTCTTCTTCTAAATGTACCTGAACCATCAACATTCCTATCATAGAAAAGGTTAGTAGTACGAATCTGGTCTTTAGAATTAACTGACCTTTTTGTAGAAACAGTTGAATGATGTGAACTTGATGCTATCTTGATTGGGCATTCAGAATCAGCTAAATCATCTCTAGGTGTTTGAAGAATTGAATTTGGAGTCTTTTGCTTAGTCAAATTCACCTTAAAGACAATTTCTTCAAGTTCTATTATCTTGGAAGATAAGTTGTTTCTTTCCTTGGTGAGCAGATCAATCTTTTTCTGAAATTCAGACTTCGTGTTCTGTTCTTTCATAGCCTTTGTTGATAGTTCAGATAATGACTTTGTAAGCTTTTTGATCTTTGTCTCAAATATCTTTCTTTCTTCTTCAAAATCCTTCTCCACATTCTTTCTTTGATCGGATATTTCTTTGAAAACTCCAACATTTTTCTGCTCAACTATCTTCTTTTCCTTTGCAAACTTGTATCTTTCCATAATGATTACTTTCTCAAAATCTATCACTTGTTGAGAAAGTTTTACACACTTAAGCTCAACAACTTTCTTCTCTTCAAAAGTCTTTCTAGAAAACTCAGAGAATTTATGTGCAAACATTTGCCTTTTAATTGCAAACCCTTTCTTTTCTTTTTCAAATTCATCTTTGTCTTTGTCAATCTTCTGTTCTAACTCTGAGACCTTCTTTCTCAGCTCTGCGTTAGCACTTCTAAACCCTTTTGTTGTCTCATCATTCTTCTTGACAAAATCTTCTTCCTTGAGCTTACTATCTGAGATTCCAACACTAATATCTTCTTCTTCAATTCAGTACTTTCTGTTTCTATCACTTTTAATTTCTATTCATTGATCTTGATATTGCCTGTCTCCATTTCTGAAACTTTCTTCATTAGCTCAAAATTCTGTTTTTCCAATTTCTCAACTTCCAACCATTTATCACCTTTCAATACATCAATAATTTCTATTTTAATCTCTTTCACATGTACTTTGTATTCATTAAAGAATTCTGAATATTTACCAGATCTAATGGCCTTTTTCAGATCTTCAATATGTAGGTGAAGCCATTCACAATGTTTATTAATAGAAACAATTTGTTTATTCCTTTCCTTCTCATAGTACTCAATCTGATTTTCCTTTCCACAAAGAGATTTGTAATAGCTTTCACTCTTTTTTACAATCTTTTCTTCAAGAGAGACAATTTTGACTTTAAGTTTAGCAATCTTTTTTTTATGACATTGTATATCAACCTTGATAAAACTTACACCGACCGTTAACAAAAATCAAAAATTTCTCAAAAACTAAAAATCAGTCAAAAATTGGCTACGTATGGAATCCATAGACCACTGAGATCACTTTTCGCAAAACACTGAACACCAAGAATCCGTAGACTGAAGCTTGCGAAATCCAACTTTTCGCAGATAGTGCTTTGCGAATTCTGAGCTACTTGCATACAAATGTGTGTGAGTTCTTGGTTTAGAACAAATTCAAAGTAGCTCTTGAACTCTTCGTAGGACAAGGCTTGAGGATTCTGGACATAGAAAAATTCAAGCACAAAAGATGAACACTTTTCGCAAAATATTTTGTGAAATCTGTACTTAGAAAAATTTCAACTTTGAACCCACCAACTTTTCGTAGACAAAGTTTGCGGATTTTCGAGCTTTTCACAGGTCGAACAAAATGAACAGTAACAATTCACAGACTTTGGCGTGCGAATTCAAAACTTTTCGCAAGATAAACCTTGCAATTTTTGATCTTTGCTAAACGTTGTCTTGCGAATTCTAAGGAATTTGTATCCAAGCCTTTGCGAATTCTTGCCTTAAACACCAAAACACAAACCAAGGTTTGCTCTGTGAGTTTTTTTGTCTATGATGCTTGCGGATTCCACAGATCTTGCGAGTTATTGAATTATCGACTAAAAAACTTCAAATTCAATCTCAAATCGATCCAATACACCAAGTTAGATCTTGAAACTTTGCCAAATCAATCTCGAGCACATTCTAAACAAATTACAAATAATCAATTTTGAACAAAAACAACAAAATTACAATTTTGATCACAAACACAGTGCGTACTAAACTCGAACTAAAAACTTTCAACAAATCCATAATTCACACAAGCAGTTGTGAATTGGAAAATGTTTTACAAATCAAACCTGTTCTATAACAAAAAGCGATTACAATTCAACATAAATTACATTAAAAAACACATAAAATCAATAAAATTGATTTGACCAGACACGTTCTGCGAGTTCTTCAATTTTCGATCATTCTTCTAGATTCTTGAAAATTTTCTAATTAATGCTTGCTCTAATACCAATTGTGTGTCCCTAAATGTGCAAATCAACAAGATGAACAACAATCAATCGATGCCAAATGTCATATTATTGATCTCAATTCTCATTGATTACAAATCAGATATAACTCTCTCTCACACAGTATTTATCTCACTAGATTCTCAATTGTAAGCATGCTTCTCTTAGTTACAAGATTCTACAAAAGGACAAGAGCTTATATACCTACAAGATTACAAAGATAAGACACAAACTAACAACCTAACACTAACAAAGACTTTGACTTTTCTTCCTTTGAGCTTTGACTTTTGACTTTGCAATAGAAGGCTTTGACTTGGGCTTTAACTTTCAACATTAATGATCTTGGATCCAACATTTATGCACTAACATCTTCTTTGACGATATATTGGTTTACAGCCCCACGCGTGCACTCCATGTAACACACCTAGCTTCGATTTTTGACACCCTAGCGACCCATCATCATTTCGCCAAGCTCTCTAAGTGCATTTTGATGACGAACAGGTCCAATACTTTAGACATGTAATCTCGCTGAATGAGTGTCTGTTGACACCGACAAGATTAAATAAATACCTTCCTGGACCGTTCCCATATCGATTACCAAACTTCATGGGTTTTTGGAACTCACTAGTTACTACCTTCCATTCATCCTCGGTTACGCTCATATTGCGGATGTTCTCCAACGTCCTCGTTTCACTAGGACAGATGCCGCCACAGACGCATTCAAGGCTTTTAAGGAAGCTATGACCACACTGCCGACTCTAGCCCTACTTGATTTTTACAAGTCCTTCGATGTCACCACCGACGCTTCCAGCACGGGGTTTGGAGCAATTATCTCCCAATGCGACCATTCGATAGCAATTTTTAGTAAAAAGATGTCCCCATACATGCAAACAACATCTGCTTACACCCGGGAGCTGTTTGCTATCACAGAAGCGGTTCAGAAATGGCGTCATTATCTATTGGAACATCGCTTTTGGATTTTCATAGACCACCATAGCCTAGTATCCTATGCCATCTCCTCACTCAAGTGTTCCAAACACTTGATCAACACAAGTGAGTCACCAAGCTACTTGGATACGATTTTGAGATCCTCTATAAGCCAGGGTGTGAAAATAAAGTCGTTGATGCTTTGAGCCGACTTCACGATCCTTAGTGTCTAATGTTATCCATACCCACCTTCCCGTGGTTAAATAAAATTCGTCAATATTACATGTCCGACCTAGTGGTGTTTGTTTTTTCGGCAGACTTGGTGGTTACACCACACCTACAACCCTCCTTTCAGTTTCACAGTGGACTTGTCTATCACTCATTTCGAATATACATACCAGATGTCTCAGATTTACGTCACCATTTCACTGTTGAATTCCATTCCACACCAACAGGGGGCATTTAGGACTCCAACCCACAATACGAAGGTTAGCTGCTTCTTTTTTTGGCCTAAAATATGCCACATTGTGGCCGAACTTATTCAGTCGTGCCCGATGTGCCAACAAGTGAAATACCCTACCCATCAACCGTACGACCTGTTGCAACCACTAATTGTTCCTAATTAAGTATGGGAAGACTTACCAAGGGATTTCATCATAAACATTCCTCTTCACAAGGTAAAATGACCATTTAGATCGTGGTAGGTAGACTCTCAAAAAGCGTGCATTTTATGTCTCTCACCCCTAACTACACTGCTATGACACTCACTACAACCTTCCTCACCACCATATATCATCTTCATGGCCCACCCAAATCCATTGTTTCTGACCGAGACCCGCTCTTTTTAATCCATTTTTGGATATAACTCTTTAATCAACTCGGTATGAGCTCTTTCACTCGAGTGCTTACCACCCTCAAACGGATGGTCGGATGGACAAATGGAGGTGGTTAATCGGTCCATTGAATCTTATCTAGCGACAAACTACAATCATGGCGTCATTATCTCTATCTTGTCGAATTCTGGTATAACACGTCCTTTTAGAGCTCTATCTTGTCGAATTCTGATATAACAAGCCCTATGCAGACGTCCACCCCCATCTATTCCATTTTACCTTATAAGTTCGTCAGCAAGTAGCCTCCATAGATGAGACCCTCACTTCCCATGGTCTTCTCCTCGATTAACTCAAAGAAAATTTGAACCCTTCCAGGCTCCGCATGGTCAATCACGCTAATAAACATCGTCTGGATCAATCCTTTGAGGTGGGAGAATGGGTTTACGTTCATTTGAATATTTATCATCAGAATTCGATCCAACACCGTCAATCTCATAAATTGGCAAAACGTTTATTCGGGCCATTCAAAGTAGTTAAATAGATTGGCGAGGTTGCGCATCATCTCGACCTCCCGGATGGTAGCCGTATCAATCCCGTTTTCCATGTATCACTCCTTTGAGCTTGTCATAGTGACCATGTCATTAACCGCAACCTAATCCTTAACTTGGAATGGTACAAATGACCATTGTTTCAACCGCACATGATCGTGAATCATCTCGACATGGTAAATATATTCCTCAAATCCTGGTTCATTGGGTAGCATGCGATGTCAACAAAGCAACATGGGACGATACGACATATTTTCAGCGAGACTCTCCGACTTTTATTATTCACTTTGTAGCCATCAACTGTGTTGCGCTGCTTCTCACGGCCTTGAGAACAAGGCCAATTTTGAAGGGGTGAGCTATGATACGGGCTTGCATGGCACCCCAACTAAATAGGAATCCAGACTTGGGTCAACACAAGTGACCAAAGCAAGATCCTCATGTGTTATCCATAAACCAATGCGTTATCGGGAGTAGAGGTCGGAGAATTAGGGATATTGATGAGTGATTAGTATTAGATAAATAATTCCTTAAAAGTGAAAAAGATATATATATATATATATATATTTATATCTACACTATTTTTAGGGATCATGCTTTCCTTTTATTCCTAATTTATAGGTGATCGAGGTTTGGTTGGTTAAAGTGTCCAACACGTTACCACCTTCCTTCTTAGTACCTTTGTTTTTTTTAAATTTAGCATTGAATTTTGTTCTTAGGATATTAACCATCTCAAATCGGTTGCTATCAGGTTTTGTCTTCAATCTGCAAACAAATGAAGAAAAAAAAACCATTTGGTGCAATTTTCTACACAAAACATAGAAGGATTTCATGTAAAAAAACCAGATAAAAACCCAATAAAGTAAATTTGTTATCGAGTCATGGATGCATATTTTATGAAGCCTAGAGGTGGTTTTAAAAGGAGTTACAGATGGAGACGAGATAAGGAAGACGATGTAGATTGTTTGGGATTTCATCCACCAATCACGAAGCTTCAAGATTTAGTTGGGTTGTTTTCTTGGTACTGTAGGGGGAAGGAGTCCCTAGAAATTACATCGCTGGTGTGTGTTCGGCTATTGAGATTGAAGCTTTGATGCTTCGAAGATGCATGGTGTTAGAGCACAAATTGTTTTCTTCAAGATCATCAAGAGTGGAAAGTCAAAAGCTCAAGTCAAAGCCTTCAATATTGCAAAGTCAAAGTCAACTAAAGTCAAAACATGTTTAGTTAGTTTTGTTGTTTATTCCTTGTAATGTGTTTGAGGTATAAATACCTTTTTTCCTTGTATTTGCAATATGAACTTAGAGAGCTTATTAGAGAAGAGCGTATCATTTTGTATATTGTAGTGAGAGAAAGTAGAGAGAGAACTTGTAATCTGTGGAGTTTAAATCAATGACATTTGATTGAGAAATTGTTCATCTTGTTAATCTTGCACATAATCTGGGAATAACAATTGGTATCAGAGCATACAAAAGTTTAGAAATTGTGATCTAATTCAAGATTTTGGTCGACATTTCAAGAACTCGCAAAAACGACTATGTGAATTCGATTTTGGAAATCTAGTGATCTTTTGGATATTATTTTGTTGCTATAATACACGTTTATACATCTAGAACACATTTGGTTTGTAATGTTTGGCCTAATTCACATTTGCTTAGGGTGAATTTTGTAATTTCTTATATTTTTGTTCGAGTTCGTTTTATACACTGTGTAGTGATCAAGATTGTAATTTTGGTGTTGTTGTTTGAAATTCATTTATTGTAATCTGTTTAGAGAGTGTTCGTGGATGAATTGGTAAGTTTTCAGAAGCTAATTCGAAGCTTTGGATCGAATTCGAGTTCAAAATTGAAGTTTTTGGTCTGAGATCTAAAGAACTCGCATAGAAATTGAAGAACTCGCATAAAATAAAGAACTCGCATAAAATAAAGAACTCACATGATGGAATTCGCATGGCACTAGTTTTTCTGAAAAATCTAAGTGTAGAATTCGCATGAGAGTTGTGTGCGAAATCCTCATAATTCACATAATCTTTCATACGAAAAGTGGGATTTCGCATAACTCTCAGATACGAAAAGTGTGTTGAAAATATTCGAAGGACATAATTCGCATAAGCTTGTATACGAAAAGTCAAGAGTTCGCATAACAGTCTTGTGCGAATTGTTAAGAATTTGCATATAGCTACATGCGAATTCCTAAGATTTCGCATATAGCTTCATGCGAATTGTGTAGAATTCGTATATCTTTGTATGCGAATTCTGTGTTGTGTGCGAATTCCTAAGGTTGTGCGAATTCCTAAGGTTTCTGTGTGTTGTGCGAATTCTTTGTGATTGTGTGAGAATTTCATACTTAGACAAATTTTTCAAAGCTGTAATATGGTTTTTCCATGTCAAATTTTTTTCTCTAGCGGGACCCCCGTGCTAAGTCTGCGGAGGGGGACAAAGTTCTGTTTGTGATCAAAGTTTTTGAATTTTTGTTAATGATCATTTGTGCAAGTATTTTTCAAGATGGGATATTCTGATGATGAAAAAAAGGTTGTCAAGCTCAGAATAGAGAACAAAAATCTCAGTTCATCAGTTGAATACTATTCGAAAAGATCAAAGAGATATCACGATGAAAAGAGGTTGCTACGTAAAGAAGTTAATGTGTTAAAGAAGGTGAATGAAGATCTTTTGAAGAAGATGTCTGAATTGGAAGATGATAAATTACATAGTCTGGAAACAGAGAATATTGAGCTGAAAAGAAAGATTTCAAATATGGAAGCTCAAATTATGAAACTCCAGAAACAAGATTCTGTTGGTAATAATGAGAAGATGGTTAAGAGTTTGGAAACTGCAACTGCTGAGTTTCAAAAGAAGATTTTAGAATTTGAGCAAAATATTGCCAAAGACAAAGACGAATTTGAGAAGGAAAAGAAAGGATTTGCTAAGAATTCTCCGATTTTTCAAGAAAGACTTTTGAGGAAAAGAAAGTTGTTGAGCTTAAATGTGCCAAACTTTCTCAACAAGTGACGGACTTTGAGAAAGTGATCATTTTAGAAAGGGAAAAGTTTGCAAAAGAGAAAAAGATGATTGAACAGAAAAATGTTGGAATCTTCAAAGAAATATTTGGTCAGAGAAAGAATGTCGAGCACTTTGAAGAAGAAAGAAACATTTTTGAGGCAGAAATAAGAAAGCTTACTGACAAGCTATCTGAACTGTCTACAAGTGCTTTGAAAGATCAGAAAACGAAATCTGAATTCCAGAAAGATATTGACCTGCTCATCAAAGAAAGAGACAGTTTATCTTCAAAGATAAAAGAGCTTGAAGAAATTGTTTCTAAGGTGGTGGTGACTGAGCAGAAGACTCCGGAGTCAATTATCCACACACCTAGAGATGCTTCAGCTGATTCTGAATGTTCATTCAAGACAGCTGCAATTTCACATCATAGAACTGTTTCAACAAAAAGGTCAGTTAATTCATATGGTTAGATTTGTACTACTAACATTTTCTATGATAGAAATGTAGATGGTTCAGGTACTTACAGAAGAAAAAGAAGAAGAAGAAGAAGAAGGTATGAAGAAGAAAAGTTGGTCTGGAGAGTGAGACCAGCTTCTGATGAAAAGAATGATGAGAAGAATGGTAAGAAGTCATGTGTACCTACATCACAAGCCAAGAAGAACAATGTGCGAAAAGGTAAACCTGATCTTGTTTACTCGAGAGATCAATTAATCAGGTTAGCTCATAAGAAGAATTATTGTTCTTATTGTTGTACATATGATTTTGTTCATAAAAAAAGTGATCATTATTGGTGTGGTTCTTATTCTATTACTCCTAATAGAACTGCAACTAACAAACATGGACCCAAATACCAGTAGGTACCAATGCTAAAAGATGAATCTGTGTTGCAGGCACTTCAAGTTAAGGGGGAGTAAGAGAACCAAGGCTTCTGAATACTACAGTTCAGGACCCGTAGTTCGATGATAAATATTTTGACTTCTAAACAAAACAGTTTAGGACTCGTGCTTCAACGAACAAAAAATGTTATACTCCGTGCATATATGAGATTGTACTCCGATATCTAAATGAGAAGATCAACCTTCAAGGGGGAGTACATATTTTTCCTGATTTCAAATATTGTTAATGCAATATTTCAGGGGGAGTATATGACTTCTTATTACATCTGATCAGAACTCGTACTTTAAACGTTTTATTGCTTTATGTCTTTACTTTTCAATCAATTTGTGAATAAAGCTTTGTAATTTGATAGACTTTTTGACTGTTGCAGATTTGAGAAAGAACTTACATGATCATATCATATAAGGCTTAGAATTGACTTGATGAGATTTAATACAGAGCAAAAGGTTTATTTCTAATCTTAATCTCATACGTGTCTGAAAGAAGGACAACTTTCAGATATGAAAACATGTTCTTAAATGTTCAAACCACTTCTGATTCTTAAAAAGATTTCATGAATATAGAAGTGTGATTTTAAATGTTTTCATGTTATATGTGCTTTAATGATATACAAACCGTGTGTTTCCAAAGATAAATACTTTTGTATTGTCTTTTCCATATACTTTCAAGTATTCACACACACCGGTTTAAATTCTTGTTGAATATGTTATCACCATGTCTCAAATTGAACAAATTATTTTCGATGGTGATACACCCCGCTTGATATTCAAAGTTTGAGCGTTGGTTTTATTTCAAAACATTTCTTTCAAGAGTGTCTATATTTTGATTCGTATAGACAACATCCAATTTTTGCTGACCTAAGCCTTAATTGCTATATCATTCTATTTTGAACTTTATCATACAATGTCAGATTTTCAAACAAGTTTCTTGTATTCATTTCATTCATTCAATATACTTGTTTTGAAATATCTTCAATGTTTAGAATGCTCAAATCTTCATGATTATATTCAAGAGCATACATACATCTGACATGTATTTGACATTGTGCTTTAACTGCAAAGTTAAACCATTTTGAGCAACATTGTACTTTTAGGATTACATGGGTTCATTGTGTGAGCTTAACAGAACTTCTATGGATTCATGTTAATCAGTGTTTCCTACCCAAGAAGTTAATCCTTAGTGATCGAGAGGCGAAGAGTCAAAATAACTGAGTGTGGGTTTGTGTGATGAGGTAAAATGTAAAAGAGAGTTTGGTTAGAAGCGAGCTTAATGATAAAAAGAAAGATGATGAGAGAACAGAGTAAAAGAATATCAAGCTTTGCGCCAACTTTTTCTGAGTCGGGCAACCACATTGTTGGTGTTTCACAATTCTTCGTGAACATTATTGAAACAGGCAACTAGCCCATGCCAACTCTTGATAAAAACCCCACCAGCTACTCATTTTCTTCTAAAAAAGAAGATGTTTCAATTTTTTAAGGTGACGTAGCATATAATCTATCTGATTTTCATTTGAAAAATCTGGATATTGAAAAAGAATGAAGTCTTCCCCACCTTCACACTTCGATCATGCACAATCGAGTCTGTGTTTAACTGTTGTTGTCTCAATGGTTTACACAATTTTGAGCATATCAAAAGCAATCATCTGTGCTTAATTCTTTCAAACACAAGCACGTACACACAGAGAATTTGTTTTTCTGTCAAAACGTTCATAGAATAAACTTGTATTATTCGATGATTGAATGAAGACCTGTGGGAGTGAACATCAAAAAGCTCCTTTCCAATGTGTATTCGTTACACACAGTGACTTCGTGTTACTGACAGTCATTTCTAACTGATTCATTTGTTGATTCAGGTGTTACACTCATAATTTGTCTGAATTTGCAAAGATTCAGATGAATATCTTTTGGATCGATAAATAGTCAGAGGCTCTTGGAAAAGATCAGTGGTCAGATTAGAATTTCAATGACATTTCTTGTGAAAGTTTTGATGATCTCATGCTCCAATCATCAAAAAGGGGGAGAAATAGTCAAGAAATGTTATATATGAGAGAAATTGTCAAGAAATGAAAGTTTGTGAAAGTTCATTTTCAGAGATATGAGGAGAAATTTCAAGAAGTCAAGAAAGTTCAAGAAATTTTCTTTGAAGATTATTTTGGAAAGAGAAAAGTGAGCTACAACCGAAGATAATTTCCTTGCTAGAGATGATGTTGTTTATCAAAGTCTTTGGAGAAGAATGTTAAAGATCACAAGAAGGGGAGATCAATATTCAAGAGAAGATTATCAATTTTCATCTCAATAGGGGGAGAATGTTGATTGCTTGAGAAGATCAGTTTTTATCCCAAAAGGGGAGAACGTGTTTTAAAGATGAAATTCATTTGAAGAAGAAGTACAAGTTTATCCAAAGGGGGAGTGTCAATGCATATCTTTTTGGAGATGATCTTGAATCCAAAGGGGGAGAATGTTAGAGCACAAATTGTTGTCTTTAAGATCATCAAGAGTGAAAGTCAAAAGCTCAAGTCAAAGCCTTCAATATTGCAAAGTCAAAGTCAACTAAAGTCAAAGCATGTTTAGTTAGTTTTGTTGTTTATTCCTTGTAATGTGTTTGAGGTATAAATACCTTTTGTCCTTGTATTTGCAATATGAACTTAGAGAGCTTATTAGAGAAAAGTGTATCATTTTGTATACTGTAGTGAGAGAAAGTAGAGAGAGAACTTGTAATCTGTGGAGTTTAAATCAATGACATTTGATTGAGAAATTGTTCATCTTGTTAATCTTGCACATAATCTGGGAATAACACATGGGAGATGTCCTTTGTTTACATCAAAGTGAATTACATCCCTAGTGTATGTTGTGGGGGGGGGGGGGGAGTTGCAAGCAAGGACGAAGACACTTCTTTGTTGGAAAGGGGCTTAAATTTTCTCTTTATTTACCTTACGACCCCTTCGGCCTTGTGTTGTGTCTCCAAATACCCCCGTCTTGAAGAATCTTCGACGATCAATAAACTCATATACAAGTAAAATAAATAAAATAATAGTATAATGTGTTATTCAATTTAACTAAAGTAATTAAAATGAATGAAAAATAAATTGTTTAACATGAAAACCGAATAACCAAAACCTCTTTGGTTCGGATCGATTATTCGACTTCAGTCTTTTTACACCTTAAGATGGGCTTCCGATCAGCTAAAGGGGAGTTTGGTTCGCAAAATATTTTTGAATGGAATGAAACTTGTCAAAGGAATTTGATTATGAAAGAATTGGAATGGAATGTTATCCGGTTTGACCATCTGTTTGGTTGACAGAAATTAGAATGGAATATGTTAAAAGAATTGGAATCTTTCTGTTTGGTTCATATAATGTAGCTTTGGAATTGTAATAAAATATTGGTAAATGACCAAAATACCATTTTTTTGAAAATTTTGAAACTAAAATTCAACTATTGTGGTTCAGAACGGCGGTGGTTCAGATCGAGGGTGGTCGGCGGTGGTTTAGATCGATGGTTGTCGACGATGGTTCAGATTAGATGATGGTTAGTGGTTGTTAGTCCCAAGTAAGCAAAACAGTATTGTAGAAGGGGGGAGGGTTGAATACAATACACAAAAATTTCACTTAATTTTAATTCTTTATAGATATGAAATATCAAAAATTACACTTAGTTTACAAAATGATTGTTGTGGAAAAGAATAGTTAAAACTATCCTAACAATCTAGAACTTAGAAACTTTTAAGAACACAACTTTAAAGAACACAAAGACAAAAAGCTATGAGGAGAGAGGTAACTATCCACTTTGCTTGAATGCACTGAGAATTCTTGAGCTGAAAAGTGTGGTTTGCATGGAGAGGTCTTCACCTTTTATATACTACCTCATGCATTAAATGCAAAGGACACTTGTCATTTGTTGAGTGGATCCTTGAGATATCTTCAATAAATTATAAGATATTTGAAATGACTTATCAAAATACAAAAGGTGACTTTTGTACTATGATAAGACAATATCCTAATAAAATATTCCTGGTACAAATCTTTTTGAGGTCTTTTAAGAAGAAAGTCTCAATCAGATCAGAACTCAAGTGAATATCCTCTGTGCATTATAAGTTTCCATTCCTTTTGTCAGAAGAACATTGGGAATGAGGAAGTATAGTCAAATCGTGAGGATTTTCTATAAAGGTATTACTGAATAAGAGATATTCGGCAATATGGAGTTCTACCGAAGGATCGACAGAGGATGCCGATAGAGGAGTAATCGGTAGGGATGTCCTCTGTCGAACATGAGAGTACTCGACAGAGAGAAGGTCTGTCGAAAATGTTGCAAATCTTCGGCAGATGTAGCTTGGTTCTCTTGAATTTTATCTTGATCCGCATCAGTAGATTTTCTTCATGTTGAATTCGGTTGGTCTTCGATTCACCGATCTTTTAAAGCACAACTAAGCTATTACAAAGAACCATAAGATATCCTAAGTATGAAAGTGTACAACACTTTATAGATATACAATTACAAGCCGAAAAGGGGAGGTCATCTTCAAATCTTAGATGACCCAACAATCTCCCCCTATTTGATGATGACATCCCATATTTAGATAACAGAGAGATACATGAATAATACATTTTGACCCTGTTCTTATTCTTTTGGGTTCTTTTTTCACATAGACCATTATTTTTGTTTCCTTTTGGATTTTTTAAAGTATCCGAAATTTACAAGTATAAAAGAATGAAAATAATGAACTATACAAGATATTTACTTCAAAACTAGTGTGAGTCCATGTGAATGAACACGATCGTTTACCAGATAATCAAACAACAAACATAAACGATAAACCAACCTGTTTAGATTACAAACGCGGATTACAGAGGTTGATATTGTTTACACTTTGAAGCTCACACTGTGTTCTCTCTAAATGAACATTGTTTGTTGGGAGTTGTGTGTTAGGTTATGTGTTCTGATTTTAGATATGTTAAAATCTTACCTAACAACTAACCAACATAATATCTAAACTAGAGATATTATCAAAACATAATATAATATATAAACTAATATCTAGATATTTAGGAACTAATAACTAATACAATAATTAAAACAATAATTAACTTTGACAATTATTACAAACTTAACATTAGAGTAATCCTGAGAGTGGCTTTTCAGCTTTAGCTTCAGATTGCGATCTTCAGATTGGATGATATTGAATCCAATAGATCTGTGTGCTAACAAACTCCCCCTTTGGATCAAGATCATTACTAAAAAGATTTTAGCAATTCAGTCTTCTTTTTCATCTCAGAAGATGCAATCTCCCTCTTAGTCTTCAACAAGTAACAATCTCCAGGTTTTAGCTCAGAATGCTTTAGCAAAGTATCTTCAGAGAAAATTTCTCTAAAATCAGCATGTCTTCAGAATACTTTGATCTCTCGCATTTCTTGGTTAGCTCTTCTCTTTTCCAATCTTGTAATGTAATGGAAATTTCTTCAAGCTTTAGGTTCTCCCCCTTTTTGATGAATAGAGAAACGATTTCATCAAAACTCTGAGTAAGAAATGTCTTTCATTTGGAGCCTCTGATTCGTCAATTCAAAAGATATTCGTCTAGATCTTTGCAAATCCAGACAAAATAGTCGTGTAACACCTGAATCAACAAATGAATAAGTTAAAATGCCTGTCAGTAACACTAAGTCACTGTGTGTAACGAATAAACATTGGAAAGGAGCTTTTTGATGTTGATTCCCCCAGGACTTCCATTCAATCATCGAAACACCACAAAAGTAAATTCTATGAACGTTATGACAAAGAAACAAATTCCTTGTGTGTTCGTGCATGTGATAGAAAGAATTAAGCACTTGATGATTGCTTATAAGGCTCAAAATTGTGTAAACCACTGAGACAATAGTAAGTTAAACACAGACTCAATGTGCATGAGTGAAGTGCGAAGGTGGGGCAGACTTCCTTCTTTTCAATATCCAGATTTTCCAAATGAAAATCAGATAGCAAATGTGTTGTTTCCCCTTTGAAAATGAAACATTTTCCTGTTAAGAAGAAAATGAGTAGCTGGTGGGGTAAATCAAGAGTTGGCATGGGCTAGTTACCTATTTCAATAATGTTCACCAAAGAAATGTGAAACACTAGAAATGTGGTTGCCCGGCGCAGGAAGTAGTTGGTGCAGAGTTCTGATATTCTTTTAACTCTGTTCTCACACCCTCTTTCTTTTAAACATTAAGCTCACTCTAACCACACTCATTTCTTTTCGACTCCTTACACTCAATCACTGTGGATTAACTTCTTGGGTAGAAATCACTGGTTAAGGTGATTCCATAGAAGTTGTGTTAAGTCCTAGCACAATGAAATCATGTTTTCCTATGATGCATATGATGCTCAATTTGGTTTAACTATTTCAGTTAAAGCTCAAATAGATCTTGAAAACATTTAAAATCACACTTCCAATTCATGAAATCGGTTTGAGATTCAGGAAGTGGTTTGAACTTTTAAGAACAATGTTTTCTATGATTGAAAGTTGTCCTTCTTTCAACCATATATGAGATTAAGATAAAGGATTATACCTTTACGTGCGATCTTACATCTCATTAAGCTAAGCTTAAAGTCATAAAGATATGATCTTGTAAGCATCTCTCAAAAACTGCAAAAGTCTTATGTCATAGTCAAAGCAAATTTATTCACTTAAATTAAAATGACAAAAAGCAGAAAAACAATGAAAGTAGGAGTTCTGATCTGAAATAATCAGAAGTCATAGCTCTTTTACTCCCCCTGAAATTATGTATCCAAAAATATGTTAGTTAAAAAAAATATGCATTGAAATTTCAGACAAATATGTACTCCCCCTTGATGGTTGATTTCCTCATTCGAGTATTGGAGTACAATCTCTTATCAGCACAGGAGTAAGGTCTTTTGATCACTGAAGTACGAGTTCTAAACTGTTGTGTTTAGAAGTCATTCTTCGTTGAAGTACGGGTTCTAAGCTGATTTACTTAGAAGCCTCCGTCTTGACATTTAAGTCCGGGTCTTGAACTGTTGTATTCAAGAGCCTTTGTTCTCCTACTCCCCCTTGACAGTAGGTGCCTGCAACACAGAATCATCCTTTTTCTTTGGTATCCATTTCCATTTGGATCCAACTGTGTTAGTTGCAGTTTTTATGGGGGTAACTGAGTAAGAACCATACCAGTAATGGTCACTCGTCTTATGAACAGGATCATGTGTACAACAATAAGAACAATAGAATTTCTTACCTGACAAACTGATTAATTTATCTCTCGTGTAGACAAAATCAGGTTTACCTTTATGCGCATTGTTCTTCTTGGCATTAGGCGCATGTACACATGAGTTTTTACATTTCATCTCATATTTCTTCTTTGCTTCAACTGGTTTCCTGTTCCAGACCAGTTCAACTTCTTTGTAGTTGCATCTCATTCTTTGATGTGTACCTGAACCATCTGTATTTCTATCAAAAAAACGGTTAGAATTACGAATTTGATCAGAAGATTTAACTGACCTTTTTGAAGAAACAGATTTGGATGTTTAACTTGCATTTGACTTGAAAGAGCATTCCGAATCAGTTGAATCATCTCTAGGTGAGTGGACAATTGACTCTGGAGTCTTGTGCTCAGTCACCACCACCATTGAAATAATCTTTTCAAGCTCGTTAATCTTTGAAGAATAACTGTTTCTTTCTTTGACAATAAGGTAAATCTTCGTCTCAAGCTCACACTTCTTTTTCTTCTCTTTATGTGCACTCTTAAAAAGTTCAGATAGCTTTGCATTAAGCTTTTTAATTGCAACTTCAAATGTGCTTCTCTCTTTTTCAAATTCCTTCTTTGCACCCTTTCTTCTATCTGATATCTCTTTTAAGAATCCAACGTTCTTCTGTTCAATTGCCTTCTTTTCTTTGTGTTAGAGCATAAATCTGTTGGATACAAGATCAAGATTGCTGAAGGTCAAAGATACAAGAAGTCAAAGCTGAAAGTCAACTCTCATTAAAGTCAAAGTCAATTTGTAATAAAAAGTCAAATTCCTTGTTTTTGTATTTGTTTCCTTGTAATTCTTATAGGTATAAATACCTTGTATTTTCTGTTTTGTAGTAGAGTTTGGATACGAATTAGAGAGAGAATTCTAGAGTGAGAAAGAGGAGTCTAGAGAGAGAAAGTCAAGAACAGAGTTGTAAATCATTTGAGATTGTGAATTGAATCAAACAGGTAGTTAATCATATCTTGTTTTGTTGATTTGCTTATGATTAGAATCTAGAAACAGGACTCACAATTGGTATCAGAGCAGATCCGATTTTGAAATCAGATCAAGAATTGGTTCGACACTGTGTTCGTCAAGTTTGATTCGAATTTTGAGTTTTAGAGTGAAATTGAAATTGAATTCGATTAGGTTTTGTTTGTAGAGTATAATCGATCGAGTCTGTATAGTGTAATTCATAATTTGCACTGTAATTGTTCATAATTGTTGAGATTTGTAGTAGTTCGAGTTCACTAGTTTCATATGCACTGAAATTGAATCAATTTGGTTCAATTTGTGTTCGTTTGTCAAATTGAAGTGTTGTAACCTGTTAGAATATTGAAATCGAGCATCCCTACAAAGTTTCAAGTCAATTGGACAAGGCTTGGATCGAAATCTGTGAGAAAAGTTGGATTTTTGGTCGATATTCTGAAGAACGCGCAAGGTTCATCGCAAGAACGCGCAAGCTGAAGAAATTGGTTTTTGGACAAAACGCGCAGAGGGTTATCTGCGAGTTCTAGAAACACGCAGATCAAAGTCTGCGAGTTTGAAGATTGGGGAAAATTTTCTATGTATTGAAACGCGCACGTAGACCTTAGCGAGTTCTACAAACGCGCAAGTCTTTGCTTGCGAGTTTCTTCGAAAACAGTGATCTGCGGGTTCATATCAAGATTTGTTGTATTTTTGTGATTTCATATTGGACTAACGATCAGTTTCTAGTTTCTTATTGCATATCTTTTTAAAGACAAACAGGATGACTTCAAAAGATGCTCTGTCTATTGGTACGGATGTCAAGCCTCCTGTTCTCTTCAAAGGAGAATATGAGCAATGGAAAGACAGATTTCTGGATTTTGTTGATAGGCATGCAAATGGGGAAAACATTCTGCTTTCAATTACAGAAGGTCCCATGATTCCACCTACTGTCCAAATACCTGATGATGAATCCTTAGACAGTGAGGATGGAGATGAGGACAGAGTGCAAAAGATGAGAATTGTTCCGATGGATTTTACACAATATTTTGAGGAACAGAAAAGTCGGTTTAAAGCAGACAAGCAAGCAAGATCTCTTCTACTCCAGAGTATTCCGAATGAAATATACATTAAGATAGATAGCTACAAGGCGAATGCAAAGAAAATGTGGGATCAGTTACAAAAGATGATGATGGGTTCCAAAGTAGGTAATCAGATGAAGGTGGCTAACTACATAAATAGCTACGAAGAGTTTAAAGCAAAAGAAAATGAGAGCCTAGAGGAAACCTATGAACGGTTTGTCCTGCTTTTGAATGAACTGTCAAAGAATAAGGTGAAAAAGAAGCAGCTTGAGAACAATGTCAAGTTTCTGAGCATCCTGCAACCTGAATGGAAGAAGCATACGCACAGGATGAAACAGATGAAGGATCTAAATGACATTCCATTACATGAGGTGTATGAGACATTACGTCAAAACGAAGAAGAAGTGGAAGAGAAAACATCTGAGAAAAAGAAGATTGAGAAAGTTCCCGATCCCATTGCACTAGTAGCCGGAGAGAAAGAGAAAGAAAAGAAAGAAAAGAAGAAGAAGAAGTTAGTGGTTTCAAGTTCTGAATCAGAATCTGAATCTGATGGAGATGACGGAGAAAGTCTCAAGCAAGCAATGCTATTACTGACCCGAGCATTCCAAAAGAAATTTTACAAGAAGCCGGGATCCAATTCTCAGAGATACTCTTCGTCCAGCTCCAAGAACCATGAGCACAGATAAAGGGTAGAAGGAAACAGATTTGTAGAGAAGAAACCAGAAGAAAAGAAGAGGTTTGTGAATGACTACACCGGTACTGAAAAGAAGACGGCTAATGACCTGATCAAATGCTACAACTGTGACAAGTTCGGACATTATGCAAAAGAATGTCGGAAGCCAAAGGTTCGCAACTCAGAGTTGTTAGGTCTGATTTTATAGTAATCATTGTATTTATAGGGCTTGGTCAAATACTGTGTTTAGAGTCATACTGTGTTGTATCTGACCAAGGGTATTTAAGTCCCTTTGGTCTTGGTTTGTTGTAAGAACTTCACGCACATTATTGATAATTCCTACTTTGCGCATACTTGTCTCTCTCTCTCTACTTTCTCTCTCTAGGATTCATAAGATCTTGGACTTTCAATTGGTATCAGAGCCAACTGAATCTTGAGAGAATTGAGAGATTGCATTTTCTGTATCTGAATTTGTGATTGAAATTGAAAATTTGATCGATTTTCTTGAATTTTTCAAGAAAATCTCGTTTTCTTGATTTCTCATCAAATTTGGATGTGTTTGTGATAGATTTTGTGTGAATTTGATTTCATTAGTTTCGTTTTTGATAATCGATAACATTTGTGTCAGGTTATTTTACTAGAAAATCAAGATTTGTTATTCAATTTTGAGTTTTAAAGATTTTCTGAAAACATATTTTTCACGTACTGTTACATTTACAAAATCTCGTTTTTGTGATTTTTAATCGAAATTCTTAGTTGAAATGTGTTGAAAAGGTGTTTTCGAGTGTTTTGTTGTAAGAAATTTTCTTCAAAATCAGTGTTGAAATCGATTGTTTTGAAGTTTTTTTGTGTTTTGTCTTCGGTTTGCGCAAGATCTACAGTTTGCGCATCATTCATCCTAGTTTGCGCAAGATTCATATTAAGTTGCGTGTTCTACTAATCTTGTTTCTGTTTTTCAGGGTTTTCGCATCGAGCTATATACGCAAAGTCTCAGTTTGCGTATCAAGTGCCTTCCGAAAAGCTCAGCTCTCGGATCTTCAAGCATACGCAAAGTCTCCTTTACGCATCTCTCTTCGTCCGCAAAGTTTGGTTTACGCATCCTCCGTGTTACGCAAAGTCAAGTTTGCGTATCACACTACTTACGCAAAGTCTACTTTGCTCATCCCTCCTCATACGCAAAGCTCACTTTGCGTATCCTCCTTATAACGCAAAGCTCACTTTGCGCATCTGCCTTCATACGCAAAGTCAAGTTTGCGTATCCTTCTTCATACGCAAAGCCCAGTTTGCATACCCTTCAGCAAACGCAAAGTTTAGTTTGCGGATCTCCTTGATTATGCAAACCTTCTGTTTGCGTGTGTTCCAGACTTAGATTTAAAAAAAAAAGTCTGGGAAAAAAAATTCTCATCTATGGATTCTACAAAATTTGGCTTTCAAGCTAAGTTCTACACGAGTGACCTCATGATGTCATTGGGTACAGAAACTCGTCCTCCGGTCCTAGTTGACGAAAATGAATTCACTCAATGGCAAGATAGGTTCTTAAATTTCGTCGAGCGTCAAACTAATGGAGATAACATGATGAAATCTCTCACTGAAGGACCTTTCGTAAAGCCTAATAAAGAGACTCCTCCAACAACTGAAGAGGCTTCACGGATGAAAGCTGATCGAGAGCTGAAAGCTAATCTGATGCTGGCTTTACCAAACTCTGTCTACAACCGGGTTGATCACTGCAAAGATTATCCAAATCTGTTGTGGGCACAATTGGAAAAGATAATGCTTGGTTCTTCGGTCGCAAATCAGCTCCGACATAGTCGATTCATGAACAACTTTGAGGAGTTTAAGGCCAAAGACAGCGAGTCTATAAAGAGTCTTTTCGACAGATTCTGTGCAGTGCTGAATGATCTCCGAAAGATAAATGTGATCAAGACAGAGCTTGAGACGAATCTGAAATTCCTTAATGCTCTTCATCCTGAATGGAACAAAACATGTCACAGACTGAGGAACGATGTTCGGATCTCCACAATGCAGATTCAAGAACTATATGAGATTTTGCTAACTGATGAGAGCTTGGTGATAGAGAAAAAGGCCAAGCTGGATAAAAAGAAGAAATCAGTAGACTCGGTTGCACTCCTTACGAAGCAATTGGTTGAACAAGCGTTGTCTGAAAACGCTTACAACGGGTCAACTGAAGATGATGGCGAGGCTTTGCAGAAAGCGATGATCCTTCTCTCTCAGCATTACCAGAGAAAATTCCAACCAAAGTCGGGTTCCAACTCTCCTCGCTTCACTTTCGGTCCTAAAGTCAAAATACCTGAGCCAAAGACTGCTGCTTGCTACAACTGCGGAAATCCGGGTCACATGTCAAAGGAGTGTAGAGCAAAGGTGGTTAGGGATTCGGCATACTACATAAAGAAAATGGAATTGGCTGAAAAGAGAGAGAACGGAACTGCTCTACTGGTCGAAGAAGAATTCTGGCTGGATCACTCTGACGACGAAGCTTCAAACGTAGAGATCGCTCACATGTGATTCGTTGGAGATGATCAGTTCGACGATTCTGATACAGATGAGGATAAGGTATATTCTGAATTTGACTACAAATTTATTACCTCTCAGTTTGATTTCATGATAACTGCTTTATCTGATTTGCGTTCAAAGATTTTATCTGAAAAGAATTTAAATTCTGAAAAGTCAGATTTGATTGACAAACTGAAAATTTCTTTGAAAGATGAAAAATCTATTTTAGAAAATACTAAAGACATCTTTCAAAAGAAATTGGATGATTTGGAAAATTCAAATAAGACTTATCTTGAATCTTTGACGGCTATGACTAATTTAAAAGATGAATTTTCAGATAAAATAAATAAGTTAGAAGAAAAACTTTATCGAAGAGACCAATCTGAACAAACAATTTATATGAACAAACCGAGGAGTGAAGAGGCTTTAAAACAAAGATGGGGACTTGGTTTTGACAATCCTCATTGTTTAAACAAAGTGATAGACGAAGTTCCTACTTTATATAAATATGACTATCTAACTCTTGCACATTATGGTCCACAGTTTAAATTCTTTTGGACTAGTGAAAAACAAATTTTAGACGTCGAAAATGAGAAAATGATAAATATTAAGAAAAATGAAATTCCTTTTGTTTATACGTCCGAAAATGCAAAATATTTTCCTAAAAAATCAAGAAGAGGAAAAAGAGTTTTAAATGATATATCTCCTATCAAATCTTCAATGTATGATGATTTTATTGCTCCTTATGCACCTGATTCTGATAAAGGAAATATTTCTCCAATCATTTATGATTCGAAGAAATATACTCCTCCATTAGTGTTAGAAGGAAAAATCATAGATCTTGAAGATCAGATAGCAGATCAAAATATTTTGAAGAAAATTGAATTTGATATTATTCTTTCTTTCATGACGTCTAGTCTTGAAGAAAAATTATTTTTTCAAAAATCAGATTTTATTTCTAGCCTATCTTCTGATTCTAAGGAAAATAAAAAGGAAGTTTCAAATTTTAAAATCTTTTCTCAAAATTATTCAGACTCCGAGGCAAATTCAGATTTATTAGTTGATCAGATTGGTTGCTTGGATAAATTTATTTCTTCTGATTTAAATATTAAGTCTAAAATTCTTGATGATTCTTTTACGCTCAATGATCAATATTATAAACTTAAGCGTAAAAGAAGATGGTCAAAGAAGTCGAAGAAACAAGATAAAGTTATTTCTGACAGTTCTAATTCTTCCGATTCAATTCTTTCAGATAGGACTTTGAGTGCTCAGTCAAAGAAGCAGATATGGAGAGCGAAGCGGACATCTGATGAACATATTTCTGATGGGGATAAATGTGTAGACAAACTTTACAACAGTGATTCATTTGCTATATGTAATAAAATTTCAAAATACTCTATAAAGCAAATGATTCGAATTTCAAAACATGTCTCATGTTCTTCCTCAGATTCTAGTTCTGATGATTATGCTTTCTCTTCTGATGATTATGATTATTTTTCTGATCATATTCCTCGTGCTTTAAATGTTAATTCTAACAAATATTTCCCCATACGAACTGCAACTAACAAACATGGGCCCAAATACAAGTGGGTACCCAAATCTTTATCTGATTCAAAGTTGCAGGCATCACATGTTAAGGGGGAGTAATAGAACAATGGCTTCTGAGTACTTCAGCTCAGGACCCGTACTTCATAGACTACGACTTCTAAACAAATCAGTTTAGAACTCGTTCTTCAATGATTTAAGCTTCTGACTAAATGAGATACTGTGAGTACATCAATTTTATTTCCGCTGCATATATCTCTGTAAATGATGTTATTCCAGTTTTTCTCATTATTTTTTTCAAAAATCTGAGCTTGTTCAACTATTTCTTAATTTTGTATAACCCAATTTTTTAATTTGAGACACAAATTATTTTTATAATGTGAAATATGAAATAACTGAATTTTATTTTGTTCCAACTAAATATCAATTTGCCGAATTCTTTACATTTTGTCTTTAATGAAAATTTTTAACATTGGCATATTGAGTTTAAAAGTTTAAATCTTTACAAATTTTATTCTATACAGTAAAGTTTTACATTTTTTCTTTCTTTTGAATAAAATATGTGTCTAGGATAAATTTTCAAGTTCTTTTGTTTATATTAAAGTTTTTATATGATCAAATTTCAAGTCTTACAAAAGTCGAAAAGTCAGCAACATGTTTGAAACTTTTATTACTGCTTTAAAGTTGTGTGATTCGGAATATTTATAGTTTACAATGCTTGAAAAATTCTAAAAAGTCAAAATTTTGATTGTAATGAAAATATGGGCTAAGTACTTTTATGTAAAACTGAGTGATTGAGATGAATATTAAATTCTTAAAATTCAGAAATCTCTAAGTTTAAAAGTTTGTACCTGTGGCCTTTCTGGTTTGGGAAAGTAAGTTCTTCAGGATGCTTGTCATCTGGTCCCCTAAGGTCATTTGGTCTGGGAGTGATCGAATCCAAATCCTTCAATAGAATCAGATCGAAAGTCATGTTCTACTGGTATGAATGGGTTTAGGATATGTCGATGTAGCCTTTATGATCTGGGAAAGTAAGTTCCAAGGGGTGCTTGACACCTAGTCCCCTAAGACCAACTGGTCTGGGAGTGGCTGACCCAAATCCTGTAATAGGGTCAGATAGAAAGTTACGTTTACGGCATGTTCTTTACTTAATAAACTTTTTGATCAAAAGATGCCAAAGTGCACGCGCTTAAAAGATGCCAAAGAGCACACTCATGTCAAGATGCCAATGTGCACAATGCTAAAAGATGCCAATGAGTACACATCTCATGATACTTGGTGATATGTTTGAGTTGCGATAAATCTGTAAATTTATGAATATCTTAATTCTTGATGGCTTAGTGTGAGTACATGCAAAGTTCTCTATAATATTTTTAGAATTGCATTTTTTTGAAGATAATCGAAGATTCGCATGTGAGCACACTGAATAGATTGATGGAAGTTTTTGAAACTGAACATGTTTTAACTTGATATGCAATAAAACTTGTTTCTTTATCCAACAACATATGTTTGATTTCAAATGATTGATAAATCTGTGATATGTTACTAAGTAGACTTTTATTTGTTTAGTGTTTAAAATTTTATATGTTTAGTCATTTCAAAATTTACATTCAGTATATTTTTCTTTCTACATTAATATTTGATCATTGTGTTCTCATAACTATATTTTAATGGGTTTATGCATTATTCAAGGGGGAGTGAACAAAGAGAATATTTTTCAAAGATTATATCTGTTTTTGAGGGGGAGTATCTGATTTTCTTTATATGAATGCTAACTTGAATTGTCGCATCTAGTGCATTTGTGTAGGGGGAGTCAAAAAGCTTAAAAAGGTAACATTTTTCTGAGTTTAAGTCAGCTTTGCGCATCCGTTGGTCACGCAAATCTTGTTTTGCGTATCCTTCGTGAAACGCAAACCTCGTTTTGCGTATCCTGTATGAAACGCAAACCTTGGTTTGCGCAACCAACGTGATACGCAAACCTCCTATGTTTTCTCGGTTTCTTTGATTTTGCAGATCTTAAGCCGTCTCGTCTCCAACATTTGCATGACCAAGTTGATCAAGATCATCAAGGTCATGAGGGGGAGAAGTCAAGGAGAAGTTAAAGAGACAAAGAGCTCAAAAGTTTATTTGCTGATCAAAATTCACTCAAATATTCTATTCTCTCAGCCATATCAATTCTTTTGCTGTTCCTGCTCCGAACACCACAGTTCATTCAAGATCATTAAAAAGAGGTGTATCGTCTAGAGCTCAAGCAGCAAAGACAATTTCAATCTGAAAGATGCTGAGAAGAATTTTTTTTTTAAAAAAAATCAGAAAGCTTCATAAAGTCGCTTTGTTGGTCCGTGCTGTTATAGAAGATGATTTTTGAAGACCAAAGCGCCAATGATTACTAAGGGGGAGATTGTTAGGTCTGATTTTATAGTAATCATTGTATTTATAGGGCTTGGTCAAATACTATGTTTAGAGTCATACTGTGTTGTATCTGACCAAGGGTATTTAAGTCCCTTTGGTCTTGGTTTGTTGTAAGAACTTCACGCACATTATTGATAATTCCTACTTTACGCATACTTGTCTCTCTCTCTACTTTCTCTCTCTAGGATTCATAAGATCTTGGACTTTCAAGAGTATTATCAGAACAAATTGCTCTTGGCCAAGCAACAAGAAGATGGCAGAGCATTAATGGCTGAAGATGAATACTGGTTAGATCATTCCGATGAAGAGGAAGGAAATGAGAAGGAAGAAACTGCTCATCTATGCTTAATGGGAAAAGAGGTGAAATATGATGATTCAGATGATGAAGCAGCTGATGAGGTAATGAACTTAACTGAAAAAGATTTCATAACCAAAATGGAAGCCATGATGATTGAGCTTCATGACCTTCAAACAAAACTGAAAAAGGAAAAAGACAGAGTTGCTAAACAAAACAATAAGATCTTTGAGCTTAATAAGTCAGTTATTGGAAACAAAGATCTAATTGATTCTTTACGCAAATCTGCTTCTGATTCTAAAATTCAAGTAGATTGTTTTGAAAAGAATATTTCTGATTTTGAAGCTAAAATTTCTAAGTCTGAGTTAGAAAAGAAAGAATCTGCACTAACTGTTTATAAATTGCAGGTTGAAAACAAGCTTTTAAATAAGAAGGTAAATGGTCTGGAAGCCAAACTTTATGCAAGAGGCCAAACAGATCAAACAATTTTTCTTAATGCACTTAATGAGGAGGCTGATGTTAAGGAAAAATGGGGACTTGGTTTTGAAAACCCCCATTACTTAAAGAAAGCCATCAGAAAACAACCAACACTTTATAATTTTGATTTTCTTGCTGTTGCTAGTAAATATACTCATTTAAAACCCAAATTTGTTACCAAATTACCAGAAGAAGTTGAGGCCAAGGAAACTGAAAAGAGAAAGAATGTTAAGAAAATGCAACTACCGTTTAATTATGAAAAGTTAAATGATAGTTATCTTTCTGAAACACCAAAAGTGCTTTCAAACGACTATTTTTCTAGTTATTCTGTTTCTGAGATGGAGGCAAAACCTGCAATTGCAAAAGTTTATGTTTCTCCACTCATTCTTGAAAGCAAAATAGTTGAACTTGAAAAAGTTTTATCTGATGAAAGACTTTTGGTAGATATTGAACAAAGTGTATTTTCTACTGTTTTAAAGAACACAGTTTTTCAATCTAAATCTTCAAAGTGTTCTAAAGTTTCAAAGGCACCTCAAACTTCGACTGATAACTTTGATGACTTATTTGCGTCTGCAAATGATTTTCTCAATTCTGATGATGGGTGTTTAGAAGAAATTGATATGTTTGATTTTAATGCTTCTCTTCCAGATCATTCTACTTTTCTTATAAATGGAGAAAGTTTAACAAGTGTTTTTAAAACTGGTGAGTCATCAACTAAGGTTGGTGAACCAGTTTCTGTGACTGCTGATTATTATTCTAAGGGTAAGAAACATAAGAGACAACAATCACAGAAACGGATCAACACTGGTAAACAAAAGAAAAGTCAATCTCAGAAATCTGATTTTCCTAATCAATCTAAATCTTTTAGTTTCAGATGTAAGAAAGAAAAGGTCGGAAGCAAGATCTGTATGGCGACCAAAAAGGAAGAATGATGATTATTATGATCAATCTGTATCTACTCCACTTCCTCATGAGCATCGCTGGACCAAAGAGCATCCTTCACACCAAGTAATTGGAGATCTAAACAAGCCGGTGCAAACTAGGTCAGCGACTTTGAATCAATGTATGCATGACTCATTCCTCATTAAGATAGAGCCCACGTGTGTATCAGAGGCTTTAGCTGATTCGGATCGGGTGTCTTCTATGCAAGAAGAATTAAATTAGTTCGAAGCCCTGAAGGTCTAGAGATTAGTTCCAAAACCGGAAGGAAAATCCGTAATTGGCACTAAATGGGTATTCAAGAATAAAAAGTATGAAGATGGTATTGTTATAAGGAATAAAGCAAGACTTGTTGCCAAAGGTTACCGGCAAGAGGAAGGCATAGACTACGATGAGACATATGCTCCAGTAGCGCATATAGAGGCAATCCGTATGTTTCTAGCCTATGCAGCTCACAAGAATTTCACAGTCTACCAGATGGACGTGAAAACGGCCTTTCTGAATGGCATTCTTAAGGAGGAAGTATATGTATCTCAACCAGAAGGGTTTGTAAATCCAGATAAGCCAGATCACGTCTATATTTTGGATAAAGCCCTGTATGGTTTGAAACAAGCCCCTCGCGCATGGTATGATGTTCTATCTAAATTCTTGGTCAAGTCAGGTTTTTCCAAAGGTAAAGTTGATACCACTTTGTTCATCAAAAAGGAAAAAGCCGATATCATCCTTATTCAGATATATGTTGATGATATAATATTTGGCTCTAGAAATCCTAAATACTGCAAAAACTTTTCTAACCTCATGGTGTCACGTTTTCAAATGAGTATGATGGGAGAGATGAATTTCTTTCTCGGATTACAAGTAAAACAATTTTCAACGGGGATTTTCATTAACCAATCTAAGTACATTTTGGATATTCTTCGGAAGTTTAAAATGGAAAATTGCAAACCAATTGGAACCCCGATGGCACCAGGTACTAAGATTAGCACTGATCTTTTGGGTAAAAGTGTTGATGTTAGGACTTATAGAGGTATGATAGGTTCTTTAATGTATCTTACTTCAAGTAGGCCAGATATTATGTTTTCAACATGCTTATGTTCTAGATATCAGGCTGCTCCTAAAGAATCCCATTTGGCTGCTGTCAAACGAATTTTTAGGTATCTGAAGGGGACTGTAGATCTTGGTCTGTGGTATCCTAAGGATACTGAGTTTCAACTGACTGCTTATTCAGATGCAGATCATGAAGGTTGCATGTTGGACAGAAAGAGCACTTCAGGTCACATTCAATTTCTTGGAGACAAGCTCGTTAGTTGGGCGTCAAAGAAACAATTATGCGTTTCCACATCGACTGCTGAAGCAGAGTATGTAGCTGCTGCCAGTTGCTGCTCTCAAGTCATGTGGATGCTAACACAGCTGCGAGACTATGGATTCAAGTTTGAGAAAATACCGATCTATTGTGACTCGAAGAGTGCAATCGCGATATCTGCTAATCCTATCCAGCATACTAAAACCAAACACATTGACGTCAGGTATCATTTTATCAAAGATAATGTAGAAAAAGGAACAATTGAACTTTATTATCAGCTTGCAAATTTATTTACCAAACCTTTAGATGAAAAGAGATTTAATTTTCTTGTCTCTAAGCTTGGTATGCTAAATCTTAAGACATAATCGGTTGTTACCTAATAAAGTTACGTATTGTTATTTTTCATCATTTTCTTTATCATTATTTCTGAAAGATATCTACACTTTAATAGTTTGTTCATGATCTCAGGGGGAGAGTGAGATGCACTTTAAGATGATCTACATTCTTTTGAGGGGGAGCATATTTAATTTCTGCATTTTACTTAACTGACAAATTTTTGTGATGTATGATTTTAGGGGGAGCATATACGTCATATCAAAAGGAGTAAGACTATGATTTATGATTATTTCAGATCAGAACTCGTAATTTAATCGTTTTACTGCTTTATGTCATTTACATTTGAATAAACTTTGTGAATAAAAGTTGCTTTGACATGACTTTGAGACTTGTGCAGAATGAGAGAAGCTTACAAGATCATATCATTATGATTTTCAGCTTGACTTCATGAGATTTAAGACAAAGCGAAAAAGGTTAATTTCTTATCTTAATCTCATATATGGTTGAAAGAAGGACAACTTTCAATCATAGAAAACATATTCTTAAATGTTCAAACCACTTCCCGATTCTTAAACAGGTTTCATGAATTGGAAGTGTGATTTTAAAATGTTTTTCAAATTTTATTTGTGCTTACTTGAGTACAAACCGTGTGTTTCCAAAGATAAATACTTGCGTATTGTCTTTTCTATATACTTTCAAGTATTCACACACATCGGTTTGAATTTTTGTTCAAATATGTTCTTACCATGTCTCAAATTTGAAACATATTTTTTCGATGGTAAGACACCCCGCTTGTATTTCAAAGAAATTTGAGCGTAATTTCATTTCTAAACGTTCATTTCAAGAATGTCTATATCTTGGTTCGTATAGACAATATCCATTATTCTTGACCATAAGCCTTAAATTGCTATATCATTTCACTCCTGATCATTTTTCATACAATGTCAGATTTTCAAACAAGTTTCTTGCATTCATATTCATTCATTCAATTTACTTGTTTTAAAATACTTCCATGTTTCAAAATGCTCATATCTTCATGATTATATTCTGAGCATAAAATCGTCTGACATTTGTATTTGAGCTTTAACTGTTAAAGTTAAACCATATTGAGCAACATTATGCTTTATAGGAAATATGGGTTCTTTGTGCTAGGAATTAAATGAACTTCTATAGATTCACGATTACCAGTGTTTCCTACCTAAGAAGTTAATCCATAGTGATTGAGTGTGAGGAATCTAAAAGAAATGAGTGTGGGATGTGTGTTAAGGTAAAATGGAAAAGAGAGTTTGGTTAGATGTGAGCTTATTGAATTAAAAGAAAGAGGGTGTGAGATCAGAGTAAAAGAATATCAAACTCTGCACCAACTACTTTCTGAGCCGGGCAGCCACATTACTAATGTTTCACATTTCTTCGTGAACATTATTGAAACAGGCAACTAGCCCATGCCAACTGTTGCTTAAACCCCACAAACCACTCATTTTCTTCTTAACAAGAAAGTGTTTCATATTTTCAAGGGGACACAACACATAATCTATCTGATTTTCATTTGGAAAATCTAGATATTGAAAAAGAAGGAAGTCTTCCCCACCTTCGCACTTCAATCATGCACATTGAGTCTGTGTTTATCTACTGTTGTCTCAGTGGTTTACACAATTTTTTAGCCTTAAAGCAATCATCAAGTGCTTAATTCTTTCTACACTTGCACGAACACACAAGAAATTTGTTTTCTTGTCATAACATTCATAGAAATTACCTTTGTGGTGTTTTGATGATTGGATGGATGTCCTGGGGGAGTGAACATCATAAAAGCTCCTTTATATTGTGTATTCGTTACACACAGTGACTTAGTGTTACTGACAGGCATGTTAACTGATTCATTTGTTGATTCAGGTGTTACACATTTCTAACTTGTCTGGATTTGAAAAGATCTAGATAAATACATGATTACGGATCAATGAATCAGAGGCTCAGTTTGACAGATCAGATTGGTCAATGACATTTCATGGAGAAAGTTTTGATGATATCGATGTTCAAATCATCAAAAAGGGGGAGATGATTTTAAAGAAATGTCTATGTCAGAAGATTCAAATTAAAGACTTGAAGAGGATCAAAGAATTTTTTAAGATGTGCTGATTTTGAGGAATTTTTCTTTGAAAATTATTTGCTAAAGCAATCCGAGCTGAATCTGATGATAATTTCTTTCCGAAGTCTGAAAGAGTATTGTGATAATACTGAAGAGATTGTTGAACATTTTGTTTATCATATTTGGGGAGATTGTTATATTCTTCGAAGACAGACTTGGGAAGATTACAATGTTAAAGGGTGAGATTGCATTTGACAGAGCTTAAAAAAGAAGACTGCTTTGTAAGATCTTTCAATAGTGGTCTTGAATCCAAAGGGGGAGATTGTTAGAGCATAAATCTGTTGGATACAAGATCAAGATTGCTGAAGGTCAAAGATAGAAGAAGTCAAAGCTGAAAGTCAACTCTTATTAAAGTCAAAGTCAATTTGTAATAAAAAGTCAAAGTCAAAGTCCTTGTTTTTGTATTTGTTTCCTTGTAATTCTTATAGGTATAAATACCTTGTATTTTCTGTTTTGTAGTAGAGTAGTGACTAGAGTTTGTATACAAATTAGAGAGAGAGAATTCTAGAGTGAGAAAGAGGAGTCTAGAGAGAGAAAGTCAAGAACAGAATTGTAAATCATTTGAGATTGTGAATTGAATCAAACAGGTAGTTAATCATATCTTGTTTTGTTGATTTGCTTGTGATTAGAATCTAGAAACAGGACTCACACTTTGGCAAACTGATCTCTTTCTAAAATGATTACTTTCTCAAAGTTACTAACTTGTTGAGAAAGCTTTATACTTTTAAGCTTAATCACCTTCTTCTCTTCAATACTCTTCTTGGAAAGATCTGAGAACTTCTTCTCAAACTCTGATATTTTCTTTTGAAGATTAGCATTTGTACTCTCCAAATCCTTAGATTTCTTCTCATTGCTCTCAACAGACTATTGCTTTTGTATTTGAGCTTCCAAATCAGAAATCATTCTTTTTAGCGCAGAGTTCTCAGCTGCCCAATTCTTAACTCTTGATTTATTTTCAAGCTGATCCCACAACAGTTTTGCTGTAGCCTCTTTGATATTTAAATTGATACAAATTTCATCTGAAATTCCTTCCAAAAGGAAAGATCCAGCTAAGCTGTCAGCATCATATCTCTTTCTTTGCTCGTCTGAGTACATATCAAGAGGTACTTTAAGCAGTTTTTCTTCTTTTTCTCCATTCTCCATGCTAATAGTAAAAACTCTCCTTGGGGCTGTCATACTCCCTTGCTGCAGAGATATTCTAATAAAACCCCTTAATTTTTGTCTATCTATGAAGACCATGAACCGATCTTTCCACTGCTCATACTCTCACCTGAAGAGTACTGGTGGCTTTGTTTTAGTTCCGATAGCTAGAATTTCTCTGGATGACATCCTGTTTGTTAAGAGAACTTGACAGATATGATTGTTAATCAAAATAAAATCAGATAAAATTCAGAAATAAAATTTCCAAATTTAACCAAGTCTGGTACTGGCGCAACAGCACAAATTTGCGCTACTTGAAGGTGGCGCAAAAGTCAACTTTGTGTGATAAGAAGTTGGCGCAAAAGAGGTTTTGCGCAAGAAGCGGGTCGCGCGAACTGAAATTTGCGCGAGAAGTGATTGGCGCAAAACAGAGATTTGCGTAATAAGTAGTTCGCGCGAAAGGGAGTTCTGCGCGAGACGTTGATGGTGCGAAATGAAGGTTTGCGCGATGAACTGTTGGCGTAAAATAGAGTTGACCGGTGTGTTGTTGCGACCGGATAGATGTTCGATCGGACCGTTGCTCGACCGGACCTGCGACCGGGGTTGTTCGACCGGGGTGGTGTTTTCGACCGGTGTGGAGTCCTGCGACTGGGGCCTTGTATGGACCGATGTCTTTAATGGCGCAAAAAGGAGATTTGCGCGAACAGCGTGTGGCGCGAATTGGAGGTTTGCGCTACGTGAAAGTGGCGCAAGACACACTATGAACTGGCGCAAATCTTGCAATTCTCGCGAGTTCGTCCCTGTTCTTCGAAAAATCAATCTGTTTGCTCAAATAAACCTGTTTGACAACGATTAGCATTCCCAAATTCTAACAAATTGACCACTAATCAATCTAGAACAGATTATAAACACTTGATCTCAATAAAAATCACTTTTTGAAAAAAAAATAGATCGATGGAACAGTGGGTTTTTAGAAGACGACTTCAGACACCAAAAGCACAAAATTGGAACTCGATTTCAGTGATATAATGAAATTAAAGTATACCACAACGATCTAATACACTTATCGATCACAACCTGATCGATTTAACACCTAAAACACTTTAAATCTCGAAAATGATTTTGAAATGAAGAACACAGAGTCGATAGTTTATATTTTTGATTTTGATCTAGTTTAAGCTCTGATACCAATTATGAGTCCTTGTGAATGAACACGATCGTTTACCAGATAATCAAACAAAAAACATAAACGATAAACCAACCTGTTTAGATTACAAACGCGGATTACAGAGGTTGATATTGTTTACACTTTGAAGCTCACACTGTGTTCTCTCTAAATGAACAATGTTTGTTGGGAGTTGTGTGTTACGTTATGTGTTCTGATTTTAGATATGTTAAAATCTTACCTAACAACTAACCAACATAATATCTAAACTAGAGATATTATCAAAACATAATATAATATCTAAACTAATATCTAGATATTTAGGAACTAATAACTAATACAATAATTAAGACAATAATTAACTTTGACAATTATTACAAACTTAACATTAGACTAATCTTGAGAGTGGCTTTTCAGCTTTAGCTTCAGATTGCGATCTTCAGATTGGATGATCTTGAATCCAATAGATCTGTGCGCTAACAACTAGAATTGTACTTTGTATTAATCTTGTGAGAAGATTACAATACAAGTCAAAAGAAAAGAAAAGTACAATAAAAGTAAAGATAGAAAGACTAGAATTATTCAAAGGGAAGGCGAGGAATGGCATCTCTTCTTTTGAGTTCATCGGTGACAGCCTTGTAGAGATCCATTGCGCCCATTGGGATGATTTGATGAATCCCACTCAGAAAGAAAGTATCGGCAAGAGGGATCTGACTTGCTCTGAAGAAGCGGATCTGGCCCAAGCCATCGTTGAAGAAGATCCCAAAGATCGGCTCATGAAGGACCATGATAGAAGGTTGAGGCACTAAAGTCGGTAATGATAAGTCAAGATTGGAAATGTTTGGAACTTTCCCTTGCTTGTCTATTTGAGATAATACTTCTTCCTTTTTGGAAGACTTTGACTTTGAGGAAGGAGGAGGGTTTTCGGCCAAGAATTTATCGATGATCTTTTTTTCGGTAGGAGTGTGCTCAATGTGATATCGCCTTCGGTAGGAGCCGAATTTCTTCTGAAGATCTTTAATGAACTTTTCCACTTCGGGTCTAAGAGCATTTCTACTCTTGTTCATGCAGTCCATAATCTCCATCCATTCGGTAATGCCATACCTTATAAGAGAATCAAGTCTCTCAACACACTTTGACAGATCTTCCCTTGTGATATACAACCGTTCTGAACCACCGCCCACCACCACCGATCGGAACCATCGCCGACCACCGTTCTGAACCACCGCCAACCACCACCGATCGGAACCACCACCGACCACTGTTCTAAACCACCGCCGACCACCACCGATCGGAACCACCGCCGACCACCGATCGGAACCACCGTCGGCCACCACCGATCAGAACCACCGCCGACTATTGCTCTGAACCACCGTCAACCACCACCGATCAGAACCACCGCCGACCAACGTTCTAAACCACCACCGATATGAACCACCATCGACCATCACCGGTCTGAACCACCACCAGCCACCACCGATCTGAACAACCGCCAGCCACAACCGTCGACCACCACCAATCTGAACCATCGCCAGCACCACCGATCTGAACAACCGCTATCCACAACTGATATGGACAACCGTCAACCACCACCGCCGATCACCAATCTAAATCACTGTTGACCACCAATCTAAGCCACCACCGATCTGAACCACCGACCTAAACAATGTTAGTTGGATTTTGGTTTCAAAATTTTCAAAAAGGGTATTTTGGTCATTTACTAATATTTCATTCCAATTCCAAAGTTACACTATGTGAACCAAACAGACAGATTCCAATTCCTTTAACAAATTCCATTCCAATGTCTGTCTAGTAAACAGGTGGTCAAACCTGATGACATTCCATTCCAATTCCTTCAATGTCAAATTCCTTCGACATATTCCATTCCATCCAAAAACATTCTGCGAACCAAACGCCCCCTTAGATTTTTGGGCCCTAAATTATTTGGGGGCGCTGTGCAGTTGAACCGATTGAAACAGGCCTAGGCACGACCCTACTGTCTATAGAGATTGAGATACCTTGTTTTGTTTGTTGTGCAAAATAGTCAGAAATGACTATTTACCCCCTTATAATAAACACATTGTAAACAAATAGTAAACACATCAGATCAAATCTCATGTAGTAAAATAGATGAATAGTATTATTTTGTAATATCAAGCTCTACAAATCAGACCAAATGTCAAGTAGTAAATATCATAACCAAATCGATGAGATACCACAAGATAGAGCAGCAAATACCATCCATGATATAGTAAAAATTGACCAGCAAAAACCATTTGTTATATTCTATAAAACCAAATCGAGCAACAAAAAGATCAATTTCAAACCAGATGTGAGATAAAATCGGTGAGAGATGAGAGAAGGCGAGAGGCTCCTACCGGAGAGAGACTCCGGCCGACGAGATTGAGTGTCTATCTTCCTATAGACGAGGGAGCCATGGGAGGCATGGGCGCTTATCAGATCTGTGTATTTTGAAAAGGGAGAAATCAAACACATAACTAATCTATATTAAAGTTCTTCAAGTCGTAATCCACAACTTTTCAAGTCCTCCTCGAAATCTTGAACCCATCTTTCAACAGAACTTTCCTTGTTCAAAATCTTGAATCCATCTATCTAAAGTTGTTCAGGAATCAGAGACGAAGAAGAGATGAGGCAACAACGAGACGGATGACGAAGGAAGGACGAGATGGAGAGAGGGGGGAGAGAGCATCCATGGATTTGTCTTTCCTTTATGTGAAGCAGGAAGGGTAAGCAAGGGCATTTTGGAGAAAGTCATGGCTGAAAAGCTGAGTGAATAAGTTGTATTATGAATTAATAAGCCATTGACAAACACACTTTTATTGTTGACCGATTAAGGTATATAGGCTATTAAGCCTGTTAAGTCATTTACAAACAGAACCTTAGTGTCTCAATAGACTATTTTATAGCACTTAAGTTTATAGAATCAAATGATAAACTTCATATCCACAAGTGTTGCATTAAGTTATAGAACATTTGTGTGCGTCTTAACAGTTTTTTAGGATATTTTTAAAATCAATTAGCTATTTTATAGGATATTATTTGAAAAAATATCTTATAAAAATAAGTCTCCTATAAAAAATATATGTATTTACTTGACACTTCTAAAATGTGTCCTATAAAGTATAAACTAGCCTATTTATGTACTAATTTTTGTCTCCTATTATATACTACTAGAAGCGTACTCGCGCGATGCAGCGAGATACATCACAATTTTAATGTTTCATTTTATTTTATTTTTTGTCGATTTACAATACGATTTTGGATGGTTTTGAGAAAGTGATAATGTTTTTTTATAAATTTATTTAATTTAGGCTTAATAATATAATGTTTTTTATATAAAAAAAATTAAGTATTTTGTTAGAATTCAATGATTACCTTATATATTTTAATGACATATAGAAAAAATAACCAATTACATATTTAATAATATAATTAAAAAGTTTATAGTAATATAATATATTAATTAATAGTGATACATGGAAATGCTTGCATAAAAGGAAGGTCTTGCACATACCAAATTGGTGGGTGTTAGAAATCTGCAGTAGTAATATGTATCTTGTGCTTTGATATTTGTAAATTTAGAGATTTTTAAAATATTACATAAAATAATGGTACCTTGTGCCTAATAATTTGTATTTAAGAGTTTTTTATCCGTACTTTATAATATAGTATAGATAATTTTTTTCAAGGATAGATACTTTTTCTATCCTGCATGGGCCCATCACCGTAAACATTTTAAAAACTTTTTAATTGTCATAAAGTTAACTCTGATTTAAAAAAATTGTCATCCTTGAAATTTATAGTCAAAAAACTCATATCTAACAAATTTAATATATAGCTCATGTTTTATTTATAATGATTAATGTATTTGTTAAAAGATTTAAAGACTTCTTTTTATATATTTTACCAAAATTTAATATTGTTCTTTCTTATTTTCCGTTGTTGTCACCCTAAAAATTATTATCTAACACCTGTATATTTTCTATGGTTGGAGTGTTGTAGTGAAATAATTGGTATTGTTCTTGCGATGAAAAATAATAAATATGTATATATGGGATGAAATTTTCTTCAAATTGATGGATTGGGTTATATTCATGGGCCCAAGTTTTTTAGACCCTTGTACAAGAAATTTTTTGAAAATATAAAAGTATCTTATATAAAAATCAATATAACTGTTATAAGAAAAACATAATAGAACAACAGTAAATAGAGATAATGAAATCTATAATTCTCATTAATCATAAACTCTTTAAATAGGGAGAAGTTTACAAAGAAAAGAAAACATTCATTAAGGTAATTTCTAATACTAGGAAAATATTCTTTCAATCACTTCATTTTGATGATGACACATAATCCTTCAACACTCCCCCTTGTGCCGAGTCAAAGGAGTAATGGTGCATAGTTCTTGTCTCATTAAAACCTTACGCCAAAGAAACAAAACCCGGTGGGAAAAATAAAAACTTTAGACGAAGGAAAGAGTACAAGGCACCAATAAACTATTCATTTAGTTTACTATATTTCTTGATTCGTACATCAATCAAAAGGTTTATAATACAAGATGATTAATAAATTGTTGTCTCATTAAAACCTTGCACCAAAGAACAAAACCCAGTGGGAAAAATAAAACATTGGGCGAAGGAAAGAGCACAACTTATTAATAATACATGTTTAGTAGACATCTTCTTTTGTCTATTACTCCCCCCTGATTTGTACATCAATCAAAAGGGCTTAGAAAATATTCACATTTTCCACATACTTTACTTGATTCACTTGAATCCTTGAATCCTGAGGGGAGTTTGTTGTTGTTGATTGCATAGAAATTTAAGCAGATAATGTTTTGTGTTATCAACCTTTATGTATCTTACTTTCATTCCTTTGGTATATGATGCATTATTTCCATGTATGTGGTAGGATATTGGTTGAACTCAAAACATTAGCTTCTCTAATATGTGTAATGATAGTGTCCTTAACCATGTACACTCTTGAAGAATTTCATGTAGAGTAATATAGTTCAAAGAGGTAGGTACATAAAGTTGCTTAGTTTACTTCCAGACAATCGACATGTTCCCAATGGTACTTTCTTATCCAATTTGGGAACGACCTTTATATGGGACAAACATATATCTAATATCAGCAAATACATATCAATTCATTATTTGATACTTTTCTATAAGAGCTAGTACTTTTGCTGCTTACATTATAAGTAGGAACTAAAGTTCCATTATCAATCCCATTTTTCTTTCTATAGGGAAAGTATATGTCCATGTCAATAATTCCAAAAGATTAATTTGATATCATTCCAATGATGTTACGTTGGCGCTGAGCTAAATCTAGCTAACAAGTTCACCGAGAAATACAATATACGACCAAGTGCATTATGCTAAGTACGATAATGAGCATGTTGTACTTAGATAGGGAATTCCAACTCCCAACACTTTTTCGTCATCATCCTTTAGACGAAATGGATCTTTCCTTATATCTAACGCTTTGACCGATCATGGAAGTGCTAACCTGATGCGCTTTGTCCATATTAAATTGCCTGATTATTTTCTAGACATATGTGATCGGTGAATTAATATTTCACAAACTCGGTGTCCTAGCTCAAATAGCTAGACAAAACCAAGTTTTCCCAAGATTTTCCATCTCAAATTTAGATTTCAAGTAATGCGTGACTACTCTTATTTCATCAAGAGTGCCTATTATGTTCATAACATCGACATATAAGGAGGCGTTTGGTTCGCAGAATGTGATGGAATCTGGTGGAATTGGAATGTTGAATTCCTTTGACCATATTCCATTCCCTTGTTTGGTTCAAGTTTTTCAATGGATGAAATCTTTGAATTCCATTAAATTCCATAGATATAGGATTTGAACATTCCATCATAAAACCCAAGGATTTCAATGGAATGGAATCTCATATTTTGATAATTCCAAAATTACCCTTTACCCCAAACTAAACCCTACTCATATATCTCTCTCCCTCCCTCCCTCTCTCTCTCCCTTCTCTCTCCTCTCTCTCTCTCCTCTCTCTCCTTATCTCCCTCCCCCCCTCTCTCCCTCTCCCTCTCTCTCTTTCTCTCTCTATTTCCCTCTCTCCCTCCCTCTCCTCTCTCTCCCTCTCCTCTCTCTCCCTCTCCCCCCTCTCTCTCTATTTCTCTCTCCTCTCTCTCTATCTCTATATCTCTCTCCCCCTCTCTTCTCTCTCTCTTCTCTCTCTCTTTCTCTCTCTCATCTCTCTCTCTCCCTCTTTCTCTTTTCTCTCTCCCTCTCTCTCATGTCTCTCTCATATCTCTCCCCGCTCTCTCTCCCTCTCCTCTCTCTCCCTCCCTCTCTCTCTCCTCTCTCTCCTCTCTCTCTATCTCTCTCTCCTCTCTCTCTCTCCCTAAAACTTTAGTTAAAATGAAACTATTTAATGACTATTTCATTAAAGTAATTTTTGTTTAAAAATTAAAATAATCAAAAAGGGTATTTTGGTCATTTACCAAAATTCAATTCCAATTCCGAAGCTACAATATGTGTACAAAAACAGAAAAATTTCAATTCATTTAACAGATTCCATTCCAATTCTGTCAACCAAACAGGTGGTCAAACCTGACAACATTCCATTCAAATTCTTTCAAAGTCAAATTCCTTTGACATATTCCATTCCATTGAAAAACATTCTGCGAACCAAACGTCCCCTAAAGCTACTTTGAAAATCTAGAACTTGTTTTCCTAAATAAATACGCAAAGGCACAATTCATCGTTATTATATATCATTTCTCAATCAAGTATTCACTTAGGCGGGTATACCACACCGCATATATTGCTTTAGTTTATAAAGTGAGTGTTTTAATTTTATTGCAAATGCATTTCGTGGTTTAGAGTTACTTGATTTTGGTAATGTAATATCATCAAACACTTTAAATATATCTCTGAATTTAGATCCCCATTGAGATATGTGATAACCACATTCATAAGTTGCATTTCCAGTCCTTCGGAAACTACTAGGCTAATTAATTAACAGAACGTTATAACGTCCATCACGGGAGAGTAAGTCTTCTCGTGGTCAATCCAGGGCGTTGTGAAAAACCTTGCGCCAAAGGAGAGCATCATACATTATGACTTAATTATTCTCATTACACTTTATGACAAATGATTTATCTATGTCTTACAGGCTTTACACTTGGTGGGTTAGCACTACCAAACCAAATACCTGTTCATTTATCAAATAATATGATTCTCCTGGATTGTTTATTTAGGCCAACTTGCTCTTTGTTGATATTTTTCAACTGAGCATGGTTCGATGTCAATGTGCTCTATCATCTCATAATCAACATTATATGCGAAATATATCATAAATGCGTATGTATGATATGTCCATCAACTCATATGCACTCTCATAATTCATTTGAGATTTCTTTGATCTCTGGAATCAATATTAACTTCGGAGCGTCCTCCAGTAATGATTCATATACATAGTTTAATCAGAGACAATCTCATGAGAGGTTTATGTATTGATGACAAATAATTGTGCCTTACTCTTCTCTTCCTTTAGATGAGTATTTATCGAACCAAATAGTTTCCCCCATTTCCGTTTGGGAGCTACGACCTCAACCACACCTCCACCATGTGTGATTGCAATGCACTTTCCAACGACGTTGTACCCTTGTTTGGGGACTTTAACATTGCTAGTATATTTGCAGCTCGTATATGTGATCTTGTCACTTCTGGAATAACATTAAACGTATCAGGTATCAAGTCTGATTCGTTTGACTTCAACTTTACATTATGAAGTTTGGGGATCAACATGAGACAAAGTGGCAACATTTAATGACACTTCCTGTCATTCCTATGGAAAATCCTTTTTCCTATCTCCCCCTAACGACAGGAAGATTGTCTCATCAAAGTGACAATCCGCAAATCTAGCGGTAAACAGATCAGCCGTCAAGGATTCTAATTAGCGGATATGTTTTGGAGATTCATATCCAACAAACATACTTAATCATTTTAAAGACCCATTTTGGTGCACTATGGGGGCGCAATTGGCACATATACTACACAACCAAACATGTGTAAATGTAAAATATCAAGCTTATATCTAGTTACCAACTGGTACACATGAGACTGGTTAGCTAGTAATAGGTCTCAAAATGATGAAGTAAAGTTGCTTATAGTAAAGTTATCTAGTTACCAACTGGTACCATCTATATTCTTTTGATGACAACTTCTACGAGACCATTTTAGTATGGGGCATAGGAAACCCTACATTGATCCCAATACATATGCAATAATCATGAAATCCTTATGATGTAAATTCTCTAGCATTCCAAGTCATGTAGACTTGATGAGATAAGCAGGGTGGTGAGCCCTTAAATGTATAGCTAGTCCTAGGAGTGCAACATTTCATGTGGATAATAATACGACATGCATTCATCATGTCAAAACCAGAACCATAGCTCGAAAAGAAAAGGCTCGAAGATGTGAAGGTGGTGAATGAATTCCCCGATGTGTTCCCGGATGACTTGCCTGGTTTACCACCCGATCGTCATGTAGAGTTCAAGATTGATCTAGCACCGGGAGTTGCTCCGATAGCTAGAGCTCCATATCGTTTGGCACCGTCGGAGATGAAAGAGATGATGGGTCAGTTACAAGACCTTCTTGAGAAGGGTTTCGTGAGACCGAGTTCATCGCCGTAGGGAGTACCGGTCTTGTTTGTGAAGAAGAAAGATGGAACCATGCAGATGTGCATCGATTATAGGGAACTAAATAAGGTGATCGTAAAGAATAAATACCCACTCCCTAGAATCGATGACTTGTTCGAGCAACTTCAAGGAGCGGGATGTTTCTCAAAGATCGATCTACGTTCGAGGTACCATCAAGTGAAGTTCAAGGAGGACGATATCCCAAAGACCGCATTTAGGACGCGCTACAGGCATTATGAATTCTTGGTGATGCCTTTTGGCTTGACGAAAGCCCTGACGGTGTTCATGGATTTAATGAACCGTATGTACCGACCGTTTCTCGACAAGTCGTGTTGGTCCCGGAGGTGCTTAACAAGTTTGTAGAAGGGGGGGGGGGGGTTGAATACAAACACAAAATTTGAAGTTTAATAAATTGTTTATTGATAAATCAAATACAATTTACAAGTTTGTTGCGGAATAAGATTAAGACAGACTCAATCTAAACAAACTTAAGAAACACTAAGATGGTTGCACAAGAATATAGGGAATGGGGGGTTAGAGAGTATAGAAAACAAGGGTTTCTATGAAGGTTCAAGAATAGAGCACACCCTCAGATGGAGAGGTTTACTTTCTATTTATACCCTATGCATTAAATGCATGGCAGGGCACTTTACACGTGTCCTTCATTGATTGGCTGAGAGAGTCTGACTTTGGGAGACATGCTTTCGGCCGTATCATGAACAGTTTAGTTGACAGAGTTGTTGTACGAATTGTGACAGAGGTATGTCCGTTCTGACACATCGTACTGGTTGTGCAAGGTAAGACAAAAGGAGACTTGAGGCATAAGCTTCATGATCGTTTGATCGCTGAATATCTCTTCCTTCAGAGATACAAAGAAGTTCAGCTATCGCTGAAACTTTTCCTCAGGTTCCTTCCCGTATAAGTAGAGTCGTCTTTGCTTCACTGATATCCGCATCAGGTCACTAGTAGACTTGTCTTTGTTCAGCAGCTTTGTCTTCGATTCAGCTATGAACATCTGTTGACGCGAGACTTGTCTTCAGGGATTACGTTACTGTTTACATCAGAAACTATCAGCGATAACTAAACAAACTCAGTCTGATCACTGATAGTGAAACACTAATACATATAAATGCTTACAAGAAAAACTATCAGCGATAACTGAACAGACTCAGTTTGATCGCTGATGGTGAAACACTAATACATATTAAACGTAACTTTCACAAAGTATAAAAGAGGGTCGTTATCAAATCACTGAGAGAGTTTGGACCAACAATCTCCCCCTATTTGATAATGACAAAGTAACTGAAGAAAATTACTTTATGATTCAAAATAAGGAATAATCAGGACTCATAACATACATGTCCCAATTACTATTTTGAGGGATCTTTTACAGTACTGATAGAGTTAAGTACTTCACTGAAATTTTCATTAATTCAAGAAAATAATTACAAGTTATGAAAATTATAAGTACAAGTGTGGAACTAACTACTGTAAGTTTTACTAAATAGATTACAAGAAATAGGAAGCTAATCTATCAGCTATCAAAAGAAGATTTTGGAGGATTGATCATATAGTCAGGTATTTCTTCTCCTCTTTGCCTTCGATCTGAAGATTCTTGACTGATGATTGCCTTGATTGGTTCAGCATAAGGGAAGTAGTCACACCATAAGCATAATAGATCCTTGAGATGACTGAGGGGACAGATAGGAATTTCAGAGACTCTTTGGAATCTGAGTTCTTCCTCATCATCTCTGAAGAAGATTCCAAAAGGTTCTTTAAGAACTTGTCCTGCAACATATGGTCCACCAGGGGGCAGAGATAGATCAAGAACTGAAAGATCAGGAGGAGGACCAAACAGATCTTCTCTTGAGAATTTGATGGAGGTTTCATTTCTTATCACCGCGACATTCTCAGAAGAGGAGGAGACAGGCTTTCTTTTGAGATGCCTTGGCTTTGAAGGAAGAGTAAATGGCACTTTTAGGATTGCAGCGACTCTGTTGATGAGGGAATTATTTATCCCTTCAACATAGCCTCTGTAGGTTGACTTGGATTTCTTCAGTGCATCTTTGAACTCTAGCCATTCCATGTAACCGAAGGTTTCCAGCTTTGACACGAACATGGCCTTGCAGCTTCCATCTTCTCTGGTAATCTCCATAGTGACAGAGACTTTGTCCTTCTTTCTCCCAGAGATAACGATTGCAACTATCTTCATTGGGTCAGAGCGATAGTCGATTTTGTTTTTGCACCATTCGACTGAGCTATTGCTGACCCTTTGTTCTTTTGAGCTCCTCTTCAATCTCTTTCAAGAGAGCAGCCTGGACTTCAACTGGTTTCTTCTTCAGCTTCTTGTCTTTGACTTGAGAGGACTAAATCTTGAGAGTAAGAGAGGCATCTCTTTGACAATCAGCTATCAACTTCTCAACCCTGATAGATTCTTCGATTTCAGCTTCAGTCAGGAACTCTAGATCTGATGATTGAGAGGGGACTTTCAGTCGTTGATTCTCTAGATGAGAGATCATCTCTGTTCTTCTCTTCATCTCTTCCTCTGACCAGTGAGATGGTCTAGAGGGTCTTCCTGAATGTTGCAGGGACTCTTCTTCCTCATCTTCTTCATCAATCTCTCTTACAGAGATTGAGATTATTTGTTCATCAGCTACAGCGACTGGGATTATTTGAAGTTCTTTACCCTTAAGCAGGGGAGAGAACTGTTTGGTCAGAAAATAGAAAGAAATAAGTTAGTGTATATGTTGGGAAGGAGGAAGATAAAGGCTAGAAGAAAACAGGGGTAGGGAATTTATAGTAGGATATGGGAACAAGTGAAAGGCATACCTGAGAAGGATTCTCCTCAGATAGTGAAACTGACTTCAGGCTTCCCTCAGCAACTGCACCCTTAGATTTACTTTGGGAAGGGGTTCCTGAGGATGTTCCAAGACTCCCCCCTGCTGTGACAACTTCTTTCGAAGCTATCACTGATGATGTGGCGGCTGCAGAAAACCATAAGGACTGATCTTCTTCTTCATCATCATCATCATCAGGATGAGGTTGCTCTTCCTCTTGATCTTGAAGATCAAGATCTTCATCTTCTTCATCCTCCTCCTCTTCATCTTCTACTAAGACTTCGAAGGAAAGAGGGGCTTTGTCAGCAACCTTCTCCCCCTCAACATGAGAGGGAGGTTATTCCTGTTGAACCTCAGCAACAGCTTCTTTCTTCTTATTTTCTTCAGCTTCTTTCTCCCCCTCTTTATCATTAACAGCAAGGGAGAGATCATCGGTTTGAGAGGAAGGTTGTGCAGTGGCCAACTTTCGGACTTCAGCCTCCAGACTCTCCAGACGTCCTTCAATCACAGGGATATCTGAAGTAGCTTGATGAATAAATTCAACAGCTATGTTCAGAGATGTGCGGTCGTCCGATGTGAAGGAAGGGGAAGGATTCAAAGTTGGTGCATTCATCTTGTCGAGGACTTGGTGAAGTAAAGCGGTGCAAGCATCAACCTTTGAAGATAAAGCGTCAAACCGACGTTGAGAGTCCTCCTTTACTTTGACAATCTCGTCTTGAAGAGCAGAGATTTGAAATGTTTCAGCTTACAAGATAAACTATCAGCGATAACTGAACAGACTCAGTCTGATCGCTGATGGTGAAACACTAATACATATTAAACGTAATTTTCACAAAGTATAAAAGAGGGTCGTTATCATATCACTGAGAGAGTTTGGATCAACAAGTCGGTTATCGTGTTCATTGATGACATTTTGATTTACTCCAAGGACGAATTCGATCATGCGCGTCACCTCTGTGATGTTTTGGAGGTCTTGAGAAAGGAGAAACTTTATGCGAAGTTTTCTAAATGTGAATTTTGGTTGAAGGGGGTGTAGTTTTTGGGGCACGTGGTTACGAAAGACGGAATGAAGGTGGATCCCACAAAGATAGAAGTTATGATGAATTGGGAACCTCCCAAGGGTCCATCTGAAATCCAAAGATTTTTGGGATCGGCAGGTTACTATTGGAGATTCATCCAAGACTTCTCCAAGATTGCTTCTCCATTTACCGCCTTAACCAAGAAGAATGTGAAGTTCGTGTGGACTGAATCCCAAGAGAAAGCTTTCCGGACATTGCAAAGGAAACTGTGTGAAACTCTAATTTTGTCCTTGCCGGAAGGATCGGAGGATTTCGTGGTCTATAGCGATGCATCCAAGATGGGTCTAGGGTGCGTGCTCATGCAAAGGGGAAAGGTGATTGCCTACGCGTCAAGGCAATTGAAGGTGCACGAGAAAAAATACCCCACTCATGATTTAGAATTGGCGACGGTAGTGTTTGCGTTGAAGTTGTGGTGACACTATCTCTATGGCACGAAGTGTACCTTGTACACGGACCACAAAAGCTTGAAGTATGTCTTTGATCAGCAGGAGCTTAACATGAGGCAAAGAAGGTGGTTGGAACTACTCAAGGACTACGATTGTGAACTACTTTACCATCCGGGTAAGTCAAATGTGGTGGACGACGTCTTGAGTAGGAAGGAATATAGTGGGAAGCTCTGAGCCAAACTTTCAAGAATCGAGCTAGTGTCGAGCCTCATGGAGAAGATTAGAGTGTCACAAGTCGAAGCCTTGAAGGAAGAGAATCTCAAGGATGAAGTGATGACCAAGCAACGTTTACTTTTGACCGATAATAGTCAAGGGATCAAGTGTTTCAACGGACGCGTTTGGGTGCCAAAGATCAGGGGAAACCGGGACTTACTCTTGGAAGACGTGCATAAATCCAAATACTCTATCCATCCGGGGAGCACGAAGATGTATAGATATTTGAAGTTGCATTATTGGTGGCCGGTTATGAAACTAGATGTGGCTCATTACATAGATAGGTGTGTGACTTGTTCACAAGTGAAGGCCGAGCACCAACAACCTTATGGAAGCCTTCAATCGTTGGAGATACCCGAATGGAAGTGAGACAAAATTACCATAGATTTCGTTACCAAGCTACCAAAGACCTTGAGGGGCAACGACACTATTTGGGTGATTATCAACCGTTTGACGAAGAGTGCTCACTTTCTAGCAATGCGGGAAACTTTGCCAATGGATAAGTTGGCAAAACTCTATATTGATGAAGTGGTCTCTAGACACGACATACCCTTGTCTATAGTTTCCAATCGTGATAGCCGGTTTACATCAAGATTTTGAGGAGCCTTGTATCATGAATTGGGTACTCGAGTGAATCTTACGGCTTACCACCCACAAACCGACGGACAGAGCTAAAGGACGATACAAACTCTGGAGGACATGCTTAGATTGTGTGTGATTGACTTTGGAGGTAATTGGGATACCCATTTACCTTTGGTAGAGTTTGCTTACAACAACATATCCACTCTAGTCTTGGGGTGGCACTGTTTGAAGCCTTGTACGAGCGAAAGTGTAGAACCCCCTGTATGTTGGCTAGAGGCGGGTGAGAAGCAATTTGCCAGCCCAGAGATTGTGCAAGAGACGACCGATAAGGTCAAAGCTATTCGAGAACGTTTGAAGGCGGCGCAAGATCGACAAAAGAGCTATGCCGACAAAAAGAGACAACCCGTAGAATTTCAAGTGGGGGACCGTGTAATGTTGAATGTGTCTCCTTGGAAAGGCTTGATTTGGTTTGGAAAGCGAGGGAAGTTAAGTCCCCGTTTCCTTGGACCGTTTACTGTCATCGAACGTATCGGGCGACAAGCGTATAAATTATACTTACCGCCGGAAATGGACGGAATCCACCTTACCTTCCACGTATGTTACCTACGAAAGTGTTTGGCGGAAGAAGAAAGCATCATACCGTTATCAGAGATTCGCGTGGAGGACAACCGTTGTGTCGAGGAACCCGAAGTCATCCTAGAGAGGGAGAGCAAGAAACTTCGGTATAAAGAAGTCGCGATGGTGAAAGTGCAATGGAAGCATCATCGCGGTGCCAATGTGACGTGGGAAGCGGAAGAGGACATGAAACATCGATACCTCCATTTGTTTGGGTAGTCGGGATTTCGGGGACGAAATCCATCCCAAGGTGGGGAGGATTGTAACGCTCGTACATTTCGACATTTTATAGACTTTGCTTATGCGTTTATTTGTTAGTAATAGGAATCCCAATCTCTTGGAATTCGTTATGCCTATTAGAGAGGAGACTCATGACTTGGCCTTAGATTTCAGCATAAACCTTGAAATGGAAATAGTGACTTACGCGGGCTATGGTGCGGCCTGAAGCCGCGGCCAAAGCCGTGTAACCCTCTATTTGTTTTCAACCTCAGGAGCACGTGCGGGTTATGCCACGGCCTTAAGTCGCGGCGAAGGCCGCGGGAACCCCTCTGCAGACCTTAAAGACGGGTTTTCACCCTTTTCCTCATTTACTCCTCATCATCACTCTCTTTCTTCTTAAATTCAAAGTTTTGGAACCCTAGGTGGTTATCTTCTGGATTGGAAGAACATTAATCTCCCGTTTGGCCTCAAGATTCAAGAAGTTTTAGCTTGGATAGTCAAGATCTTCATCCTCTCCTCACCATACTTGGTTTTCTAGGTTTTCTCACCAAAAACCTAACTTGTGAGTTCATTCTCTTTATAAAAACTTTATACATGTTAAAATGTGGGTTTTAAACATCTAAACATCTCCATCTTTATATACTTGTCTTATGGGGATTTTGTATCAAACCTAACTTTTTGAGATTTTAGGGTTTTATGATAAAAGTATGGTTATGGGGTTAATGATCCTTTATGTTGAATTAAGGGTATATTTGTACATGAAAACTTGTCTACTTAAATTTTGGTTTAAATACTTGGGATCCAAAATTAGGGTTTTGAATATTGTTGGTGAAATTAATGAAGGAGGACTTGGGATGTTAGAATTAAAGTACGGAAATGTTATTCACATTACCACTTGGAACCTCTTGGTAAATTATGTGTGACATCATATAGAATCTTACACTTGTTGCTATCTTGGTCAGTATGTTAAATGTTGAATGGTCCGGTTGGCCTTATTGGCTTTATGTGACTTGTTTGATTTCAGTTGGGAGTCATGACCCCATAATTATTGTAACATTTTGTCCAATGATGGAACGCTAGTTTTCCACATTGAGGCACGTCTAGGCATCAGATTGGGTTATAAGTCCTACATGCTAATATTACGATATTGGAAGAGGATTTCAACATAAGGACCCTATGTGGTTGGAGTTGACTTTCCGTGGGTCTACGTTTAAAACCACCAAGCCTAACATCCCTTGCGTGTACTTTCAATGTGTATTGGTTTTACTAACTCGTCAAGTGGCTTACTCTTGTGTTCCGTCACTTGTGTTAGTAAGCGGGTCTCTCCCCTTAACCCAATAGATATTTGTTTATGTTAAAGAGTTACATCATTATTATCCTAAATTCCCTTTTCCTACTTACGCTTATTATTGATTATCTCTAAATTCAAATGTTTGATCTCACTAGACATTAGCCTAAAACTTTTTCTTAAAATGACATGTATAACAAGTCAATCTAGCGGTGGGATTCGTCAAAAATGAGTGGATGGCCTTGGGGTCGAAAGCGGTCTTTTTGGGAGATATACTGACCGATACAGAGTTGATAGTGGTTATACATTTTGGAAGGATAGCGACACCCGACCTTAATCTTTCTTGTCTAAGTTAGATTATTAGGTTGTCGAATCTTATTCTTCATTTGGTTTGGTTTGTAAATGTCATAATCTTATTTCCCGTTTCGGGATGATACTTTGAGATTGTTTTGACATGTCCTTATTTATTTAGGTTTTACCCCTTTTGTAGCCGTCATACCGCCAAAATTTCGAATTTTAAATTCCTCGAATTTTTAGGGTGTTACACGTACAAACTTCCCCATTATGGGTTAAAGTTGTTTTTGTATTGAAGGTTCTATGTTTTTCGTTTTAGCAATTTCCCTATTTCATGATTTTAAATTTAGGGTGTTATATCTTTTGAAGTCATCACACCAACCAACACCATCTCCTTCGATAATCACTGGTCACCACTGTATCATCCTTCACTAGCCATCGTCGACAATCCACTTGTCGCACCATTTTTTTGGATCTGACGCACCAAATTGGTGAAGCTGCAACTCAATGTTTAATTTGTTCGCCGCTACCAACCCCACCACAGTTCGAACCCAGATCTTCCACCATGCAACATTGTGAACTTCCCCTTCGCCACCAACACCACCACTACACTACAATGAGTAAGAGAGAACGAAGAGAATAATGCTTTTTTGGTTGGGTTTTGATATTTTCGAATGCTTCTCGGTTTGGTTTCTAGGTTTTGATTTTACCCAATGCTTCTCAGTTGTGTTTCCTATGCTTCTAGGTTTTGATTTTTCTTACACCTACTTGGTGATGTTTTTTGGTTTCAAAACTAGTTGACGCTTCAGGTTTATCCAAAATCATAATGAGCATTGGATGACAACCTTTCTTCATTTATGGGTTTTCATAGATTTAGGGTTTTCATAGTTAAATGGTTTTCTTTGATTTACTTGGGTTTTGATTGTGATATTTAGATTTAGGGTTTGATTTAGATTTTTGATTTAGGGTATTAACATTTTTTGTTGAATTAATTGATACAAATTTGTAGTTCATGTTCTTCATTGTTCTTGAGTTTTAATTTTAGTTAACTCTTAACAAATATTAGAGTTAATCACGTAGTTATCCCTGTGATTCGATGGTTTTTACAAAAATAACAAAAACAATAAGTGCAAAAAAGGAGGGAAAACATGGTTGGACGGTTTTACCTATGGCTCTAACGGGCAATTTTAATGGTGTTAGTGGTCAAGTCCACATTGAAAGCAAAATTCATACCTGAAGAATAAAAACTTGAGCTATTGAAGTTTAGGGGGTGTTTAGGATTGAGTTTGTAAAGTGTTTATTGACTTATTGCGGTGTGGTACCGGTAATAAGGAGTTTTTAGCTTTTTGATTGGAAAAAAAAGGAAATGCTTATACCGGTTGGGCACCGGTAATAAGGAGTTTTTGATAAGTTACTCTCTTCTAACTTATTAACTGATTCCGGTGTGGTACCACCATAAGTTACTTCCTTCTAACTTATTTGCTTATTTGCCAAACACTAAAAAACAACTTATTAGCTTATTATGTTTTGTTACCGCCATAAGGTAATCCAAACATTTTTTATGAAACTCCGATTTGAGACCACATAAATTGATAAACACTTTTACAAAAAAAACATAAGTTGTTTTAAATAAACAATCCCAAACACCCCTTTAAATCCTACTTTCAAATATTTGACAAACTCAGGGACCAAGATTGAAGTTTACGTGATGAAGAAACATTTTATGAGTGGTAATCAAATTTATAAACTTTATGGATTTCATATAGAAGAAAATCAATGAAATATATAAATAATAATATTTATTAATATATTTAAATTATTTATAATATCATAATTTCGGCTTTATTAAATTCATGGGATTTGAATCTATCATACATCTAAACCGGATATATGTTCTTCCTTTTAAAAACATACATGAGGCAAAAACATTGAAACAACTCAAAAACCAAGGTGTTTGCAATTTTGGCTACCTTAGAACATGAAAATTAGATAATTTTAGTTAGTTTATATAAAATTGATTCATTCCGGTTTTATATTAATATTAACATCTTTAATGAGACTTTTTTTTTAAAACTAGTTATAAAGCAAATGAGTCATAAAACTAGTTAACAAGGTTTTATATTAAGACGAATGATCATGTGAGAAGTTGAGTTAACGATGAGAAGCATGAGAAGTAGATCTGAACCGTTAATTTCTTTTAATCTCAAACCTCCCATGAATTACGCCTTAGAAGGGAATTGATTTGGTGCATCTTCGTGCATCTTATCTGTAACAGTCTAATTTTAAGGTATGTCAATTTAATAATGTCGTAACAAAAACTAATACTTATTTAGTAAAAATAAATAAGTTAATGTCTAGAGGTATAAAATTATTACAATTTAATAATATGTTATTATGTGAATATTAATATTTTATCATGTTAATGTTAATATTTTATCATATAAATATATATATATATTATGTGTGCATCGTCAGTGAGTTGATGATTTGATTAAATATATATATATAATATATATATAAAATATATATATATATTAGTAATAATAATTGTAACAATAAAGTTAAATAAACACTTTTGTTTTTCAAAGAGTTTCTTGGTGACTCATCTATTTTATTCAACATGCTAATGACACATATCAAGGCTACTAAGGACACTTGTTTAAATCTTATAATGACACTACAACAAAACAATAGACCTTTCCAAGTATATAAACATCATTTAACTCTCAGATTTCATTTTTAACCACTTTAGAAATAAGTTGAAAAAAAAAAAGCTTTTAGGAAGTTAGGAGAAGAAGATAACTTCATCAAAATAGTTGAAAGATCTTCCAAAGGTAATCATATGTTAAAATTTAAAATCTTTTACTTATTTCTCTCTTAAAAGAAATATACATATAATATGTTACTCTTTTATCTTTTCATGATTCAACTTTATAAATATGCCATTATACATGTTTGTATGAATGAAACTTACATGGTATGAGTGCTATTTCATATTTTCATTATTGAAATATGAGGTACGGTGAAATTTTGTTACCGAGGAGATTTGATAACTTATGTTGTAACCGTGAAATCGGTAGAATATGGTTATCTAACGGACAACAAAACCCGTAAACGGTGAAAAATCCGTAAAAGAAAAAGATCTAAATAATGATCATATTTCTCTGTTGAGAGATCTAAAATTTATATTGGAAATGAGGCACAATTTCTGATATGTATTCATGTTCTTTCATGAATAATTGTGTGCAGTTTTATTTATGTGCATGTTATGTATATGGCAATAAAATATTTTATATGTTATTAAAATATAAGACATATGATTACTCGGCATTATTTTGCTCAAAAAACGTTTTTATCCCTTTTTCCACAGATTAAAGTGCATGATAAAACCAAGTATCCAAGGTTTGGAGTTGAAGACTTCAAAGTTAGAAGATTTCAATATAATATATGTAATTTTAATGTTGTATGTTTAATTTGTACAAGTGATCCATGTAAAGTTATATTCATAATATGTGGGTGTTATATTAGTATTAACTTTTATATTATTTAAAAAAAAAAAAAATTGGAGTGTTACATTATCTCGGTGCATCTCATTCTAATGTGCGTCCATTTCTCATCCAACGGTTGATAACCACTTCTCACGCTTCTCACCGAAACCCAACCCTATATATATATATATAGGGTTGGGTTTCGGTGAGAAGCGTGATAAGTGGTTATCAACCGTTGGATGAGAAATGGATGCACATTACAATGAGATGCATCAAGATAAGACGCAATGAGATTCACCAGATCAATTCTCTTCTAAGGCGCACTTGATGGGAGGACATGAGATTAAAGGTGATCAACTGTTCAGATCCACTTCTCACGCTTCTCAAGTTAACCTCAACTTCTCACACGATCTTTCACACACACACAGAGACATATATATATATATATATATATATATATATATATATATATATATATATATATATAGATTCCACTTAGTTTATAAACCCATTTTATCCTATGAACTTGTAAACCAAGGGTATTTGAGTCTTTTTCTCAAGTTCATAGTTATAGAAATAATTCATATTTTTTAAAAACAACCAACTTCCTTAATTTTCTCAATTATCTCCATATATCTCTCTCTCTCTCATGATCCACAATCACCATCCAGTTCCCGACGACGTCCTTCCACTCCGACCACCTCCTCCCGATGACCTCCCAATTCCAACGAGTTTCATAAACAGGGGCGGACTCAACATGATAAAGGTTGGGGGGGGGGGGGGAAGGCCCCCACTCATATGTAAAAAAATTCAAAATTTGTAGCTAATTTTTTTACTGTTATTTGCTTAGTTCCCCCCAGTCATTTTCGACGGCTCTGAAAGTCCAAGAATCTCTAAATCTTTAGAGAGAGAAAGTCAATACGCTCCAAGATGTAATATGATATTCTAATGAGTTCCAAAGTTACAAAAACAAAGCCCTAAAGGTACTTAAATACCCTTGGTCAGATACAACACAGATAGACTCTAAACACAGTATATGACCAAGCCCTATAAATACAATTATTACTATAAAATCAGACCTAACAATCTCCCCCTTAGTAATCATTGGCGCTTTGGTCTTCAAAATTCATCTTCTAAAACAGCACAGACCATTAAAGCGACTTTGTGAAGCTTTCTGACTTTTAAGAAAAAATTTATTCTCAGCATCTTTCAGATTAAGTTGTCTTTGCTGCTTGAGCTCTAGACGATACACCTCTTTTGAATGACCTTGAATGAACTGTGGTGTTCGGAGCAGGAACAGCAAAAGAATCATTTGTAGCTTAGAGAATAGAATCTTTGAGCGAATCTTGATTAGGAGATAAACGTTTGTGCTCTTTGTCTCTTTATCATCTCCTTAACATCTCTTAATTCTCCCCCTCATGACCTTGATGATCAGGATCAACTTGGTCATGCAAATGATGGAGACGAGACAACTTAAGATCTGCAAAATCAAAGAAACAAAGAAAACATGGAAGGTTTGCGCATCATGTTGGTTGCGCAAAGTAAGGTTTGTGTTGGGAATTTAAGATTTGTTCAAGTATGGTTAATGCTGCTAGTATATCATGATTACTACTGCTTGTAGTTAGTACTACAAAGGGATTACTACTGCCAACATGATTAATACTGCTGAGGAGTTTAATGCTGCTGAACATGGTTAATACTTCTGAAGAAGGTTAGTGCTGCTTATGAGATGAAGACTCAGTATGGAATGAAGACAGCTGTATAGAAGGCTTACTAAAGTAAAGGAGATAATTATGGACTAAAGATCAATTGTATTTTGATAATTATCTTCTTATATGTCTTGTATAAATAGTATAGAAGTCTTTGATAGAATTAACTTTTGATTGATAAGTTTTTAGAGAGAGAATTAACCTCAAGGTTTATAATCCTAGTTCTAGAGAAGTAGAATTCGTCTTGGTGAGCCTGTTCATCAAGATTGAGGTTTTGTGTGAAAGCTTGTAACTTTAATCATTCAATAAAGTTTACAAGTTGTGATTTCAGTTTTACTGTTCCATTGATAGTTGAATATTAAAGTGTTTTTCCGCAACTTCTTTAATATTGTTTCTGAGTTTTTATTATTCTTGTTAAGAATTAGATCCTGACAAGTGGTATCAGAGCAGGTTTTCTCAGAAACCTTCATTCATCATGGACAACACAGGTGAATCAAACAGTACTTTTGTCTCATAGGTTCCCATGCTCAAATCTAATGAGTTTGACATGTGGAAAATTCGGATCAAGCAATACATCCTCCTTATAGACTGTTCTATGTGGGACATTGTTGAGAATGGTCCCTCTGCTGAAGGTAAAATTGGACAAGATGGCAGAAGACCACCTCCAAAAACTGATGGTGAGAAGAAAGCCAGACAGTTGGAGATGAAATCCTTGAGCACCCTGCTTTTGGCCATTCCTAATGAGTATCAACATCAGTTTCAACACTGCACAGATGCTAAGATTCTATGGAATGCTTTAGAGAAGAGATTTGCTGGAACCAAGAGCACTAAGAGGAATCAAAGGGATATTCTCAAGCAGCAATATGAGAATTTTACATCTTCAAAGAATGAGTCTATGACTCAAACTTTTGACAGATTCAATAAGCTAATTGGTGAGTTGGCTACTTTTGGAGTTCATATGAAACAAGATGATGTCAACCGCAAGTTTCTCAGATCTCTTGGAGATGAATGGACCATGTACACTGTCTCATTCAGACAGAATGACATGTTGGAAGAAAAGGAACTGGATTATCTGTATAATGATCTGAGAGTGTTTGAATCTGAGGTGGAAGCAAAGAAGAAGCCTACTAGATATGTGCATAATGTTGCACTCCTATCAGCATCAACTGATTCTACTGCTAACCCTGAATCAGTTAATGTTGCCTGTGGAGTAAATCAAGAAAAAGGCAATGAATCTGTTTTTGAAGCTTTTCTTTCCAGCCATGGTAACTCTTCTTTAATCAATGATGACTTGGAGCAGCTTCATCCTGATGATCTTGAAGAGATGGATATCAAATGGCAGATGGTCATGCTTTCTATGAGGATGAAGAAATTCATCAAGAGGATAGGGAGGAACAACTTCTCCTAAAGAAGAGAAGATGGAGCGGGCTTTGATAAGTCAAAGGTGGAATGCTACAAGTGTCATATGAAGGGATATTTTGCCAGGGAATGCAGAAGTGGAGTGTCTCACAAAAATCACCAACAAGCACAGACTGGAAGCTTCAACCAGATAAGAAACTCTGCTCAAGCTCTTGTTTCTCAACAAGGAATGAGGTTTGACTGGAGTGATCAAGCAGAAGAAGCCATTCAAAATCAAGCTCTCATGGCAGAGGTATCTGATCTCCCAACTGAGGTACTTTCTAATCTCTGTTCTCAAACTTGCATAGACACTGTTAAAAGGTACAGGGATCACAACCAGAATATGAGTGATGACCTTAAGAGGTTAGAAAAGGATAGAAAAGACTATGTGAGAATTGTTGAGAGGTTTGAGGAACAAATCAAAGGTTTCCAAGCCAATGAACTTCAACACACATATGATACAAATTACTGGAAGTGGGAGAAGAATGATCTAGAAATCCAACTGACAAAGTCCAAGGAGGAGAATGAAAAATTGAGAGGAGAACTAGACAAGGTTAAACTAGATGTGGAAAAGTTTTCATATGCTTCTAAAGCCATGGATTCAATTCTAAAGGTCCAAATCCATGATAAGCTTAAACCAAGAATTGGATACAATACCACACCACTACCATACAACAACAACTACATCCCTCCTAAATCAGACTTGCTAGAGACCAAGGATAAGAAGGACTTGCATGTGGGAGCCACTAAGATAGATCCTTTAGATGAAGTAGTTGTTGAGGACAAGACTGAGAAAGAAGCTGGAAAGGGTAAGGATAATAATGTGAATGTTGAGATTCCCTTAGAAAATAACATTCTTACCAATGAGGGTGGTGGAAGGGATTGGGTCAAATCCAATGGTGTAGAGAAGACTGAGGGAAAGTCCAAAAAGGTTCATTACAAGCAGACCACAGTTGTGAATCATGTTCCTTGCAAACAGTGTGCATGTAATAAATCTGAGCCCCTAAAACAGGATAAAAGGAGGGGAAATCAAAGAAATTGGAATAATTAGTGGGCTCAGAAACAAGGAGTTGATCTGAGTATAATCATCAGACCAAGACCTTGTTTCATATGTGGCAAATTGAATCATCTTGCCAAGAACTGTTATTTTAATCCAACTAACCAAAGGATAAATTTTCAAAGATCTATGCAAAAACCCTTTGGTTATAGGAAGAATGAAAGGAACCATGTGGCTAAGAAACATGTTAAATCTAAAAGCCATATGAAGAAAAAGACTGTAAAAAAGAGTGTCAAGATGTGGGTTCCCAAAAGCACTAAAACTGTTAGTACTGCTACCACAAATAGTGCTGCTGACAAAGATAGTGCTGCCAGAAGCAATACTACTGCTATCAATGTTAGTGCTGCTAACATTGTTAGTACTTCTTCAAATGTTAATACTGCTAACTCTGTTAGTGCTTCTAACAAGGTTAGTACTGCTAAACCTGTTAATGTTGCTAACTCTGTTAATACTTCTAAAATTAGCATTGCTTCTAGTGTTTGTGTTGCTAGACCAATCATCTTGACAAAGTACTCCAGTAAAGAGTACTATAATTTTAAAAATCTCATCAAAAAGGAGTGTAAGTACTTTGATGAGAAAGGGAGGCCCAAGACCACTTTGGCTTGGGTTCCCAGTAAATACTAATTGATTTATCTAATGTGCAGGGCAACAAGCAGCTCAAGGGAAAGAGCATTTGGCATGTTGATAGTGGTTGCTCTAGGCACATGACAGGGAACATGGCTTGCCTCAAGAATTTCAAGAAAATTGATGGAGGGCATGTTGCCTTTGGTAATACTCCAGATGGAGGTAAGATTAGTGGTAAGGGTGATGTAACAAAAGGTAAGATGACCTTTGAGGATGTTTTCTATGTTGAACAGTTAAGGTACAACCTGTTAAGTGTATCACAGGTTTGTGACAAAAAGCATAGTATATTATTCACTGATTCTGAATGCATTATCCTTGCTCCTGGATTCAAGGTTGTTGATGAAAAGATGATACTACTAAGAACTCCCAGAAAGGATAATGTCTATTGTTTGGATATGGAAAATGTTTCAACTGATTCATCCCTAAACTGTCTTGTTTCAAAAGCATCTTTGGATGAATCATCACTTTGGCACAGAAGGATGTGTCACATGAACTTTAAAACAATGAATAAACTTGTTAAAAACAACCTTGTAAGAGGTTTGCCTTCAAAAGTCTTTTCATGTGATGATCATTGTGTTGCTTGTCTCAAAGGCAAACAACACAAAACTTCTCATAAGTCTAAAGAAGTGAACACAATTTCTTCTTCTCTTCAGTTGCATATGGATCTGTTTGGTCCTACAAATGTTATGAGTATAGGTAAGAAATCATACTGCTTAGTTATTGTTGATGATTACTCTAGATTTACTTGGATATATTTTCTAAGGACTAAGGATGAGACAAGTGGACTGATCAAATCCTTTATCCTAAGAATTGAAAACCAAACAAATCAAAAGGTAAAAGTCATTAGGTCAGACAATGGTACTGAATTTAAAAATCTTGACCTAAACACCTTTTGTGAGGAAAAAGGAATTGAGAGGCAATACAGAGCTTCTAGGACTCCACAACAAAATGGTGTTGCTGAGAGAAGGAATAGGACACTGATTGAATCTGCTAGATCTCTGTTAGCTGATTCAAAACTTCCAATTACTTTCTGGGTTGAAGCAGTTAATACTGCTTGCTATGTCCAAAACAGAGTTCTAGTAGTCAAGCCTAAGAACAAGACACCATATGAGCTTTTAAATAAAAGAAAACCATTTATTAGATTTTTCAAACCTTTTGGATGTCCATGTACCATTCTCAATACCAAAACTCACTTAGGAAAGTTTGATAGCAAAGCAGATGATGGTTTTCTTGTTGGTTACTCATCTCAAAGTAAGGCCTACAGAGTATTTAATTCTTTTTCTAGAATAATTGAGGAAAGTGACAATGTCAGATGCAATGAGAACTCACCAAATCATATTGGTTCTGGTCCTCAGTGGTTATTTGACATTGATTCACTAACTAACTCTTTTGGGTTCAGTAGTGATGATTATGCAGGATCAGGTAGTAGAGGATCAGGGGATGAAAAAGTACAAAAGATTACTCCACAGTCTGTGATCTTTCCCATACCTACAATGGAACCTGTTGAAATCTGTGAAAAAGAGACTGTTACTGAACCAATTCAGAGTGAAGAAGAAAGAAGAGATGAGGAGAATTCAGAGCATGAAGAGCCAGAAGCAGCTGATGTGATTCCCTCAGCTGACTTAAATGATTCCAATTAAGATGTGGGAATTAAAGAAGAACCTAGTCTTCAGACAAGAACTCAGAAGAATCATCCTCCTGAGCTGGTAATAGGAGACATCTCTTCTCCTATGATGACTAGGAATCAAAGCAGGCTTCAAGATTTGCAGGATCAGCAGCACACAGTACTCTCTTGCTTTCTATCCCAGATTGAGCCTAAGAAGGCTTATGAAGCAATGAAAGATTCAAGTTGGATAGAAGCCATGCAAGAAGAGTTGCTACAGTTCAAATTTCAAGATGTTTGGGACTTGGTGGACCTTCCAAAAGGTCATAGAGAAATTGGCACCAAGTGGACCTTCAGAAATAAAAAGGATGAGAGAGGAATTGTAATCAGGAACAAAGCAAGGATAGTGGCACAAGGGTACACTCAGGAAGAAGGTATAGACTATGAGGAAGTCTTTGCTCCAGTTGCAAAGGTAGAGGCCATTAGGCTGTTTCTAGCCTATGCCTCATATATGCAGTTCAAGGTATACCAGATGGATGTGAAGAGTTCCTTTCTATATGGAACAATTGATGAAGAAGTATATGTCTGTCAGCCCCCTGGTTTTGAAAATCCATCATATCCTGACAGAGTATACAAACTTAAGAAAGCACTTTATGGTCTTCATCAAGCCCCAAGAGCATGGTATGATACTCTGTCTACCTATCTCTTGGAAAATGGGTTTGAAAGGGGAATAATTGACAAAACCCTTTTCATTAGAAGAAATAAAAAGGACATCCTACTTGTTCAGATCTATGTGGATGACATCATCTTTGGATCCACAAAAGATCAGATGTGTAGAGACTTTGAAGAGTTGATGCACAAGAGTTTCAAAATGAGTTCAATGGGTGAACTTACTTTCTTCCTTGGGCTTCAAGTGAAACAGCAGAAAGATGGGATCTTCATAAGTCAATCAAAGTATGTAAAAGACATCCTGGACAAATATGGTTTATCAGACTCAAAGCCAGCAAGCACACCTATGGAAACACACAAACAGATTACTGCTGATCTTGAGGGGGAGGATGTTGATGTCCATCTTTATAGATCAATGATTGGATCTCTCATGTATCTCACAGCCTCAAGACCAGATATCATGTTTCCAGTGTGTGTTTGTGCCAGATTCCAAGTCAAGCCAAAGCAGTCTCATCTTCAAGCATTTAAAAGGATTTTCAGATACTTAAGAGGGCAACCTAGATTAGGTCTTTGGTATCCTTATGAATCCAACTTTGACTTGATTGCATATTCAGACAGTGACTTGGGAGGTGCTAATATGGATAGAAAGTCTACTTCAGGGGGATGTCAGCTTTTGGGTGCAAGACTAGTATCTTGGCAGTGTAAGAAGCAAACCACAGTGTCCTTATCCACAACAGAAGCTGAGTACATTGCTGCTGCAAGTTGCTGCTCTCAGGTTCTATGGATTCAGAATCAAATGCTGGACTATGGGGTAACCTTTCTGCACACTTCAATCTTCATTGACAATAGCAGTGCTATTAGCATTGTTAACAATCCAGTCAAGCACTCCAAAACAAAGCACATTCAAATCAGGTATCACTTTATAAGAGAATGCAATGAAAAGAAGCTTATTCAAGTTGTTAAAGTTCATACTGACAACCAGTGTGCTGATCTATTCACTAAAGCTTTTGATGTGGGTAGATTCACTTTCTTGGTCACAAGTGTGGGTATGATCAACTCTGAATAAACTCATGTTTAAAAAGTGATTATATACCTGTTATTTGGTTATTTTTGGTGTTACTAATCATCTTTCTCAGGAAGTGTATTGCCTTGCTCAGAATAAATCAAGCTTCAATAGTGTAAGTGGTTAATACTGCTCTCAGTTAATACTGCGAGTTAGTTAATACTGCTAGTGGTTAATACTGCGAGTTAGTTAATACTGCTAGTGGTTAATACTGCTCTCAGTTAATACTGCTAGTTAGTTAATACTGCTAGTGGTTAATACTGCTCTCAGTTAATACTGCTAGTTAGTCAATACTGCTAGTGGTTAATACTGCTCTCAGTTAATACTGCTAGTTAGTTAATACTGCTAGATGGTTACTACTGCTTCTTTCCCGAATCATATAAATACCCTTTTTGCCCGCCTAAAAGCTCTTAACGACTCTTTGAATACTGTTCATCTTCTCTCTATCCTTTTTCTCTCAAGCAACCATTGTGTTTCAGTCAAGAAAGCTCAAGCTCAATGGCATCAATGGCGTTTATTGATGAACACAATGAGATCGCGATGCTTCAAAAGCCTAAGCAAGCTGCTGGATTCCATCAGATAGTCGATTTTCTCAAGTCCAGCCATATCGCTCATGCTCTTACAGTGTCACTATCAATCTACATCGAGCACCAGAGGCAATTTTGGGCTAATGCCACCGCTATTAATGAAAATGGTGTGCAGGTTATCAAGACAAGGGTGTGTGACAAACCCTTGACAGTTTCTGAAGAGGTAATTCGCATCAGTCTACGACTAGACGATGCCTCAGGTATCACATCTATCTCTAATGATGATCTGTTTTCCACTCTCACTAGAATGGGGTATGGAAGCCCATTGGGTGTTTTCAAGTTCTCCAAAGCTAAATTTTCTCCCCAATGGAGTTTCTTTGTCCATACCCTTATGCATTGTATTTTTAGAAAGACTACTGGATGGAGTGAGTTCAGTAGTTCCATTACTTATGCTTTGGTCTGCTTGGTCACTACTAGAAAGTATAATATCTCAAAAATGATTTTCAATGACCTTGTGTCAAACTTGGGAAATAAAAAGAGTCTCTATATGTAACCAAGATTTGTACAGGCAGTTATAACCTCTGAATTGACGGATATGCCTCAATTTGATGAGGTATATGTACCTAAAATCCTCAAGGGCAAGGTCTTTTCAAATATGAAGAGATATTCCATGGACTTGGAAGGAGTTGACACCCCATTGTTCTCTACAATGATGGTGGTGTCCCACAATCATGAAGGTATGGCATCAGGGTCAGGGCCCTCACTAGACCATCCCACTGAGAGCCAATCCCAACCTTCAATCACTATATCAATCCCTCAGTCCCTTCTTCAAAAACCAACTTCTCCAATCACCTATACTTACCTAAGGAAAAAGGTAAAGAGGGCTCCTTCCCTTCTTGTACCTTCACCCACAAAGCCTTCAAGCCCTCTAATGGAGAATTCTCCATTAGAGAATATCTATAGGAAAACCATACATAGGGGTTCTACTAACCCATCTCTGTGTATCGCTTCGCTGAAAGAATGAAGAAAGAATATAAAATGAGTATGATGGGTGAGCTGACATACTTTCTTGGTCTTCAGATTAAACAATCTGACAAAGGTACTTTTATCTGCCAAGGTAAGTATGTTAAAGATATGCTGAAGAAGTTTGATCTCACACAAACTTCAGCGATGAAAACTCCTATGGCACCACCCCTGACACTTAACAAAGATCCTTCTGGTAAACCTGTTAATGTCACTGCCTATAGAGGAATGATAGGCTCCCTGCTGTATCTAACAGCGAGCCGACCTGACATTATGTACTCTACTTGTTTATGTGCACGCTATCAATCTGAACCCAAGGAATCCCATCTGATCGCTGTAAAGCGAATTTTCAGATATCTGAAAGGAACTCCTAACCTCGGTCTTTGGTATCCCAAAGACTCAGGGTTCGATCTAACTGGTTATTCTGATAGTGATTTTGCAGGCTGTAAACTTGACAGAAAGAGTACCACTGGTGGATGTCAACTCCTGGGAGGAAAGCTGGTAAGCTGGACAAGCAAGAAGCAAAATTCTGAGTCCACTTCCACAGCTGAAGCTGAATACGTAGCGGCTGGAAGTTGTTGCTCTCAAATCTTGTGGATGAGAAATCAACTATTAGATTATGACCTTCAGCTGTCAAAGATTCCTATCTATTACGACAGCACTAGTGCTATCGCTATAGCAAATAATCCAGTGCTACATTCAAAGACGAAACACATTGAGATCAGATATCACTTTATCAGAGATCATGTGATGAATGGTGATATTGAACTTCACTTTATCCCTACTGACTTTCAGCTTGCTGATTTATTCACCAAACCTCTTGATGAGACAAGGTTCAACTTTCTCATCAGTGAGCTTGGAATGCTGAACCTCGAAGAATAATTCTTCAGCGTTCATGTATTGGGTCAATAATCAAAGTTCCCCCTTCATCATTCTCTGATAAACATTCTGACTCTCAGGTATGTTCTCTCCTTTCCCTCAAAGATGTTTTTCTTCAAAATATAAACTTTAATCACTGAACTTTCTTCAAATGATTAAAAGTTTTTTTTGAAAAATACATTAATCACTGATATTTCTAGTCAGTGATCCTTTAAAAGGAAAATCTATCCCTATCTTTACAATCAGGGATACTTTTAAAAAGGAAAATTTATCGCTGACTTTTCTTCAGTGATAATTTCAAAACGGACAAATGTACAATCTCTCTCTTCTATGACGTCATTTGAACCGACAATCCACGACATGCCTTTTCTGACACGTTCGTCCGTTGCTCTTCTATCCAATCAACTTCGTGGAACGTGTCAATGTCATGATGATCCTTTCTTTTCCCGCTTCATTCCTTCTCTCTCTCTCTCTTCTCTCTCTTCGTATAAAAGGAATTCTTCTCTCCTTTATACGGTTTACGCTTTCAAAACTGTAAACACAAGAAACATTTTCTCTCTCAAGAACACTCAAGCAAGTAAACCCAGAATATTGAACCTGCATCTCTTCTTCAAAATAAACAGGTTTATTTCATGTTTATGTGCATTGTTCGTATGCTTTTTATTCTTTTTAAAATCCTACTCGTTTTCTATGGATTTTATAAAATGTTTTTTAAAAACTAAAGATCATTCTTTCTGATTTTATGTTTTTTTTAAATAAAAACCTTTTGGTTTTCAAAGTGTTCTTCATTCTTTCTACGCAGAACACTATTTTTCTATTCCTAAAAATAACTTGATATTTTTCCAGTTTCCCTTCTTCTATGGCAACTGGTAATCATATTATTTTTAATCTAAATCATTTCTTCTGTTATGCTTCTTTCCATAACAAAAATGACACAGTCTTCAATCGTTGCTTCCAAGCATGTACGATTCGCTCTCACTGAAGTTGAGATTACTAAATGTAATCATTTGGCAAGACTCGAGTTCAAAGCTGACAAATACCCACATCTGGTGGAAGCTGCTGAATTCCTCAAGCAGTCATGTATAGCTTACGCGATCACTGTGGATCCTAAGCCTTCCAAGACTCTACTCCAGCAGTTCTGGTTCACTGCTGATGCAACTGAACTCACCAACAAGAAAGGTGAACGAGTCCCTGCTATCTCTTTCAGCACGGACTTGGGGCCAGGGAGCATGACCGCTCTTAGCCTCAGGAAATCTTTAAGATTCCCTGACAAACCAAAGAGTGGGTTCGACGCACTCCCCACTGATGATGAGCTGATATCATTCCTGGACGCAATGGGCTATTGTTGGGAAAACAAACCGAGATCTTCTATTCCCAACAAGAAGCTCACCAAGATCCTCAAAGCTCAGATGCCATCACAACTGAACTTTATCTTCTCGCACATAATTCAGTGCATGAGCGGGAAGAGTGGTTCGCTGGATCAAGCCAGCAAAACACAACTGCAGATGGCCTACTCGGTTATCGCTGGTCAAAACTTTGACTACGCCACAGCAATCTTTGAAGACCTGAGGTCAAGATTAGAGATGCCTGAATGAGATCCCAATATCTCGTACGTACATTTCATATGTACGTACATCAAGTTCCTCTATCCCAACACCTATCCCACCAAAGATGATGGCACTTTTGCCAGGGTTAGTCAACGATCACTGGAGGTAAAGCCAATTGCTGACGAGGTAAGTATCTCTCTCCTCCGCTCTCGTCTCTCTCTCCACTCTTCTTCATCTTCAGTGACCACGCAGACGGTTCCTTCGTCTGTCGCTACCACTACTTCTAAACGACCATCAGCTAGTCCGATTGGTCCTTCCAAAAAGGCCAAAAAGACTAAGGAAAGTACACCCTCTAGTACTATACCTGAGGGAGCTTCTCAACAAGCTACCTTAGATGCATTTGTGGGTCTTTCCTCCACAACTTCAGCAGTCACTCATACTGCCGTGTCAGCGATCTCGCTCGCTGTCACATCATCAGTGACCCCACCTACTATCTCATTCGCTGAGATTAACCCCATCCCTACTTCTATCCTCAAAACTCTTCCCTTTTCTACTCATTTGGTCTCTGAACCCGCTACCTCTTCTTTCCCTATAGGACCTGAACGTCAAACTTTTGAGGAATCTATGCAGTTCTACAAAATGTTTGATACGTCAGGTACACCTATAGGATTAAACACTTATTTCCCCACCTCTCCAAATAAGCCCGTATCTGAACTAACATTATTTTTAGGTCCTAGTTTGGCGTCTGTTGACACGCATGTCAACAGTCTGGGAGAGAAGGTGGACGCCCTCACCAACACCATCAACGACACCACCAGCGCCGTCAATCAGGCTGGTGAGGAGCTGAAGAAGTTGACCGCGACCTGCTCATCTAAAGCTGAGAACTCACAACTTTCAGCTGTTGAAGAACAAGTCGTCCAACTCAAAGAGTCCTCTCAACTCTTTCAGGGGCGATTTGAGTCTCTTACCGCTGAAGTTCGGGGTCTCTCTTCAAAGGTTGACCTCTGCACGTCCCTTCTTCAGCAAATTCTACAAAAGGTGAATGCACCAGCTCCAGCGCTGCCTCCCTCCTTCACTGAAGATGATCGTACCAACCTCAACATCGCTGTGGAATTCATCCATGATGCCACGTGCGACATCCCTGAGGTTGAAGACCGGGTCAAGCGTCTGGAGGCTGACGTCCAAGTTCTAAAAGCTTCAACAGCTACTCCAGCAGCTGAACAAACCCCTACCGCTGATAATGACAAAGTGGGGGAGAAAGCTGAAGAAACTTCTATCGCTGCTGCTGGGGAAGCTAAGACTCCAAAGAAACCTCCCTCTCAATCTGAGGGGGAGAAGGTAAAAGAATCCTCATCTATTCACTCTATTCTCTTTGAAGATGAGGAAGAAGACGATGAAGAGGAAGATGATCTAGATCTTGATGATCAAGAAAAGGATCAACCCTCCGATGACGACGACGACGATGAAGAAGACCAATCTATGTGGTTCTCCAAGCCGAACGTCGCATCAGGGACAACTTCGCAAGAGGTTGTCAAAGCAGGGGTGAGAGGTGATACATCTTCAAGCGCTCCTTCGCAAAGCAAAGGCAAGCAACCAATCGCTGAAGAATGCTTGATGACTGGATCACAATCTGAGGGGGAGCATCCTTCTCAGGTATGTCTTTCAATTGTACCACTCTCCTACTCTTTCCAAACCCCTATTTCCTTCTAGCCTTTATCTCTCTTTTTCTAAAAATATACACTTATCCCTTCTTTCCTTCATTTTCTATCTAGACAGTTCTCACCCCTGCTTAAGGGTTCTGAACTACAAATAATTCCAGCTACTATCGCTGAAGAAATAATCCCAATCTCTATCACTGAGATTGATGAAGAAGAAGAAGAAGAATATTCCCTGGTCCATCCAGGAAGGCCCTCTCAACCATCTCATTGGTCAGAGGAAGTGATGAAGAAAAGAGTTGAAATGATCGCTCAACTAGAAAGTCAACGGCTAAAAGTCCTTCTTCAAACATCCACAGAGCTCGACTTTCTCACTGAAGCCGAAAGAGAAGAATCTGCCAAAGCTGAGAAGCTGATCGCTGAATGCATACAAGATGCCCAACTCGCTTTAAAGATTCAATATTCTCTAGTCAAGGACAAAAAGCTGAAAAGCAAGCCTGTGGAAGTTTAAGCTGCACTGCTGAAAGAAATTGAAGAGGAACGCTCCAAAGAACAAGAGATCAACGATAGGTCTATCGAATGGTGCAAACAGAAGATGGATTATCGTTCTGATCTTCTTCCGATATCAGCCGTGACTATCTCTGGTCGCAAAAAGAAGGATCAACTCTCAGTGACCATGGAGATTACCAGAGAGGATGGAACCCAAAAAGGTATGTACGTATCCAAACTTGAGAGCTTCGGATTTACAGAATGGTTAGAGTTCTGGGATGCGCTGAAGAAATCCAAATCTACATACAGAGGCTACGTTGAAGGACTTCTTGAAGCCCTCATAAATAGAGTCACTTCTGTACTGAAGTTGCCATCTCCTCTTCCTCCCAAATCTTTGAAACTCAAGAGAAGAATTGGGTCCTCCTCCTCTGAAGACATCGCCATCATCAGAAATGAAACTTCTATCAAATTTTCAAGAGATGCACTGTTTGGTCCTCCTCCCGATCTTTCAGTTCTGGATCTATCTCTGCCTCCTGGTGGTCCTTTCCAAGGTGGTCAAGTAATTGACGATCCTTATAGAGTGTTCTTCAGAGATGATGATGAGGAACTCAGATTTCAAAGAATCTCTGAGATTCCTATCTGTCCTCTGAATCATCTCAAGGATCTCTTATGCTTATGGTGTGACTTCTCCCCTGCTGCTGAGAAAATCAAAGAAATTATCAGCCAAGAATCTTTGGAACGAAGACAGAAAGGAGAAGAAATACCTGAGTATATGATCAATCCTCCTAAATCTTCTTTTAATAGCTGATAGATTAGTTTCCTTTTCTGTAATCTGTTAGTTATACTTACAGTAGTTAGTTATTCACTTGTACTTATGATTTTCATATCTTGTAATTCTATCCCTGAATTAAATGAAAATTGCAGTGATGTACTTAACCCTATAAGTACTGTAAAAGATCCCTCAAAATAGTAATTGGGACATGCATGCTATGAGTCCTTTTTATTCCTATATTTTGAATCATAAAGTAATTTTCTTTAGTTACTTTGTCATTATCAAATAGGGGGAGATTGTTGATCCAAACTCTCTCAGTGATTTGATAACGACCCTCTTCTATACTTAGTGAAAATTACGTTTTAATATGTATTAGTGTTTCACCATCAGCGATCAGACTGAGTCTGTTCAGTTATCGCTGATAGTCTTTCTTATAAACATTCTATGTATTAGTGTTTCATTATCAGTGATTAGACTAAGTCAGTTCATTTATCACTGAGTTTCTGATGTAAACAGTAACGTAATCCCTGAAGACAAGTCTCGCGTCAACATATGTTCATAGCTGAATCAAAGACGAAGCTGCTGAACAAAGAGAAGTCTACTAGTGACCTGATGCGGATATCAGTGAAGCAAAGACAACTCTACATATACGCGAAGGAACATGATGAAAAGCTTCAGCGATTGCTGAACCTCTTTATCTCTGAAAGAAGAGATATTCAGCGATCAAAAGATCACAAAGCTTATGTCTCAAGTTTCCTTTTGTCTATCCTTGCACAAACTAGTACTATGTGTCAGAACGGACATGTCTCTGCCATCATATGTACAACAACTCTGTCAACTACACTGTTCATGACCCGGCCGAAAGCATGTCTCCCAAAAGTCAGACTCCCAAAGCCAATCTATGAACGCCACGTGTAAAGTACCCTGCCATGCATTTAATGCATAGGGTATAAATAGGAAGCTCACCCCTTCATCTGAAGGTGTGCTCAATCCTTGAACTCCATATAGAAACTCTTGTTTTCTATCTCTCTTAATCCCCCATTCTCTGAATTTCTTGTGCAATCATCTTAGTGTTTCTTAAGTTTCTTTTGATTAAGTATGTCTTAATCTTATTCCGCAACAAACTTGTAAATTGTATTTTGATTTATCAATAAACAATTTATTAAACTTTAATTTCTGTGTTTGTACTCAACCCCCCCCCCCCTTCTACAAACTTGTTAAGCACCTTCGGGACCAACAGTTCCAATGATCCTTCAAAAGGGGGTAACACTCCTGGAGAAGGTGAGGATAGATATAACTACCAAGAATTGATGGATACAATGGGCAACATTAATCTAGATGTCATCAAACAGGGAGCAGATATAGAGGAGATGAAATTGGTTATTCTGTCTCAACAAGTGCAGATTACCAAACTAAAGAAAATGGTGAAGAGGTTGGTGCAGAAAAAGAAAAGAAAACAGTATGTGTTAAAGAAGAGGGGAGATGCTTTCAAAAAGGGGGAGAAACAAGATGATGGGGAGAAACTCAGTCCTAGTGGTATGGAAGCACAATTTGAGGGGGAGCAGAATAGGGAAACAGAAAACAAAGAAGTAGAAGCTAGTAAAGCAGCAGTAACAGAAAAGCAAGCAGCAGTAACAGGGCTATCTGTTGAAGAATTTGAGATTACAGAAACTTTGGTAAAAGCTAAGAATGACACTCCCAAGGCTTCTCAAAAGGCCAAGGGAGTGGTCATTAAAGAAGGAGGTCTTGAGCAGAAAAGCAAAGAAATCAGTGAGGCAGAATTGAAGAAGAAAGGAAAGGCTAAGATGGTTGAAACTGAGCAACCTTCAAAGCAGCAGAAACAGATAGAGCTAGATGAAGAAATGGCAAAACAGCTTCAAACAGAGATGGAAAAGGAGGAACAAATTCAATCAGAAAAAGACAGAGAGCTTGCACTGAATATGGCTAAAAAGCTCAATGAAGAATATCAAAAGAGTTTGAAAACTGCAACAGAGGCCAAGAAAAGTATAGTAAAAGCAACCAAGCACAAAATTCCTGTAAAGACTCAGAAAAGACAACCCTCTAAGACCTTTTTGGCCAATCAAGAAAGGAGAAAAATGATAAACTTTCTGAGAGGCTTAATTGGTGTAAAAGGAGAGATGTTTGCTAACATGGCATACAGCAAAGTTGAGGAGCTATATAAAAAGGAGATGGCAAAGCTTCAAGGGGATTCCTCTCAAAGGGAAGAAGCTGAAAGAAGGATGAAAGAGAGGCATGATCTCAACATCCAACAACCCTTCCCTGAGGAAACCACTCCTTAAAAAGAAAAGGCTGAAAAGAAGAAAGTGCAAGTTGATGTAGAAGCCAAATCTGCAAAGAGAGTAAAGACCATAGCTTCCAAGAAACAGTCCAAAAAGCCAAGGATTGAAGAAGCAGAAAAAGAGGCAGAACCATCTGTTGCAGATCATACAGAGCAAACAAGTCAAAGTGCACAACAACCAAATCAAGCTGATGAGCATGTTGGTCTTTACATGACTTTAATAGAACCAGTACAGGATGTTCCCATTTCTGTGAAGGCACCAGAAATTATCTTTTGGGATATTCTGAGGGACAACAGAAAGGATTACTTCAGACTCAAAAGAGTTGGTGACTTGTTTGAAGTATACACAACTTGGGGCAAAGTGATCAGAAGTTGCTCCAGGGCTGACTTAGAAGAAATGCATAAGGTGGGAATAAAGCTATATGAGCCTGTTATGAAAGGAACTGAAGAAAGTCTACTAAAAGTTGCTATGGAATACTTGTGTATGATGTTTGAACCAGAAAAAGTGGTGCACAGGATCAAGGATTTGCATCATGAGTATGGGTTCAAAAGGATTGATTAGTGGATGCTCTTTGAAAACTGTGGTGTCTACATGATCACAATAGATAACTGCTATCATGAGTATTTTCTAGTGGACAAAGTGTATGATCATAGCAAGGAGAAGCTGAATGGAATGCTGAAAGCCAAGCTAGTGTGTGCAAAAGGATCTGAAATGGCCAGAGTTGTGATAAGAAGGACAATCAATCAAAGTCTGGGACTGGATCCAAATTTGGGCAACTAAGCTGAAGTTTTGAAAGCATCTTGAAAGCCATATCTGAAGAACTTGACTTCTCTTCCTAAAAGTCAAGTTAGGGGGAGATTGTTGGGAATTTAAGATTTGTTCAAGTATGGTTAATGCTGCTAGTATATCATGATTACTACTGCTAGTAGTTAGTACTGCTAAGGGATTACTACTGCCAACATGATTAATACTGCTGAGGAGTTTAATGCTGCTGAACATGGTTAATACTTCTGAAGAAGGTTAGTGCTGCTTATTAGATGAAGACTCGGTATGGAATGAAGACAGCTGTATAGAAGGCTTACTAAAGTAAAGGAGATAATTATGGACTGAAGATCAATTGTATTTTGATAATTATCTTGTTATATGTCTTGTATAAATAGTATAGAAGTCTTTGACAGAATTAACTTTTGACTGATAAGTTTTTAGAGAGAGAATTAACCTCAAGGTTTATAATCCTAGTTCTAGAGAAGTAGAATTCGTCTTGGTGAGACTGTTCATCAAGATTGAGGTTTTGTGTGAAAGCTTGTAACTTTAATCATTCAATAAAGTTTACAAGTTGTGATTTCATTTTACTGTTCCATTGATAGTTGAATATTAAAGTGTTTTTCCGCAACTTCTTTAATATTGTTTCTGAGTTTTTATTATTCTTGTTAAGAATTAGATCCTGACAGTTTGCGCGTCACGCTGGATGCGCAAAGTGAGGTTTGCGCATCACGCTAGATGCGCAAAGTGAGGTTTGCGCGTCACGCTGGTTGCCCAAATCTGACTTGGAGTCCGAAAATTTTTACCTGGTTAGCTCTTTGACTCCCCCTACACAAATGCACTAAGTTTGACAATTCAAGTTAGCATTCATATAAAGAATCAGATACTCCCCCTCAAAAACAGATATAAACTTTGAAAAATATTCTCTTTGTTCACTCCCCCTTGAATAATGCATAAACCCATTAAAATATGTTTATGAGAACACAATGATCAAATATTAATGTACAAAGAAAAAATATACTGAATATAAATTTTAAAACAACTAAACATATAAAACTTTAAACACTAAACAAATTGAATTCTACTAAGTAAAATATCACAAATTTATAAATCAGTTGAAATCAAATATATGTTGTTGGATAAAGAAACAAGTTTTATTGCATATCAAGTTAAAACATGTTCAGTTTCAAAAACTTCCAGCAATCTATTCAGTATGCTCACATGAGAATCTTCGATTAGTTTCAAGAAAATGCAATTCTAAAAATATAATAGAGAACTTTGCATATACTCACACTAATCCATCAAAAATTAAGATTTTCACAAATTATAGGTTTATCGCAACTGAAACATATCACCAAGTATCATGAGATGTGTGCTCATTGGCATCTTTTAGCAATGTGCTCATTGGCATCTTAACATGAGTGTGCTCTTTGGCATCTTTTAAGCTTGTGCACTTTGGCATTTTTTGATCAAAAAGTTTATTAAGTAAAGAACATGCCGTAAACGTAACTTTCTATCTAACCCTATTGCAGGATTTGGGTCAGCCGCTCCCAGACCAGTTGGCCTTAGGGGACTAGGTGTCAAGCACCCCTTGGAACCTACTCTCCCATATCAGAAAGGCTACATCGACATATCCTAAACCCATTCATACCAGTAGAACATGACTTTCGATCTGATTCTATTGAAGGATTTGGGTTCGATCACTCCCAAATCAAATGACCTTAGGGGACCAGATGACAAGCATCCTGAAGAACTTACTTTCCCAAACCAGAAAGGCCACTCAGGAAGAAGGTATAGACTATGAGGAAATCTTTGCTCCAGTTGCAAGGGTAGAGGCCATTAGGTTGTTTCTAGCCTATGCCTCATATATGCAGTTCAAGGTATACCAGATGGATGTGAAGAGTGCCTTTCTATATGGAACAATTGATGAAGAAGTATATGTCTGTCAACCCCCTGGTTTTGAAAATCCATCATATCCTGACAGAGTATACAAACTTAAGAAACCACTTTATGGTCTTCATCAAGCCCCAAGAGCATGGTATGATACTCTGTCTACCTATCTCTTGGAAAATGGGTTTGAAAGGGGAATAATTGACAAAACCCTTTTCATTAGAAGAAATAAAAAGGACATCCTACTTGTTCAGATCTATGTGGATGACATCATCTTTGGATCCACAAAAGATCAGATGTGTAGAGACTTTGAAGAGTTGATGCACAAGAGTTTCAAAATGAGTTCAATGGGTGAACTTACTTTCTTCCTTGGGCTTCAAGTGAAACAGCAGAAAGATGGGATCTTCATAAGTCAATCAAAGTATGTAAAAGACATCCTGGACAAATATGGTTTATCAGACTCAAAGCCAGCAAGCACACCTATGGAAACACACAAACAGATTACTGCTGATCTTGAGGGGGAGGATGTTGATGTCCATCTTTATAGATCAATGATTGGATCTCTCATGTATCTCACAGCCTCAAGACCAGATATCATGTTTCCAGTGTGTGTTTGTGCCAGATTCCAAGTCAAGCCAAAGCAGTCTCATCTTCAAGCAGTTAAAAGGATTTTCAGATACTTAAGAGGGCAACCTAGATTAGGTCTTTGGTATCCTTATGAATCCAACTTTGACTTGATTTCATATTCAGACAGTGACTTGGGAGGTGCTAATATGGATAGAAAGTCTACTTCAGGGGGATGTCAGCTTTTGGGTGCAAGACTAGTATCTTGGCAGTGTAAGAAGCAAACCACAGTGTCCTTATCCACAACAGAAGCTGAGTACATTGCTGCTGCAAGTTGCTGCTCTCAGGTTCTATGGATTCAGAATCAAATGCTGGACTATGGGGTAACCTTTCTGCACACTTCAATCTTCATTGACAATAGCAGTGCTATTAGCATTGTTAACAATCCAGTCAAGCACTCCAAAACAAAGCACATTCAAATCAGGTATCACTTTATAAGAGACTGCAATGAAAAGAAGCTTATTCAAGTTGCTAAAGTTCATACTGACAACCAGTGTGCTGATCTATTCACTAAAGCTTTTGATGTGGGTAGATTCACTTTCTTGGTCACAAGTGTGAGCATTATCAACTCTGAATGAACTCATGTTTAAAAAGTGATTGTATACCTGTTATTTGGTTATTTTTGGTGTTACTAATCATCTTTCTCAGGAAGTGTATTGCCTTGCTCAGAATAAATCAAGCTTCAATAGTGTAAGTGGTTAATACTGCTCTCAGTTAATACTGCGAGTTAGTTAATACTGCTAGTGGTTAATACTGCTCTCATCTAATACTGCGAGTTAGTTAATACTGCTAGTGGTTAATACTGCTCTCAGTTAATACTGGTAGTTAGTTAATACTGCTAGTGGTTAATACTGCTCTCAGTTAATACTGCTAGTTAGTTAATACTGCTAGATGGTTACTACTGCTTCTTTCCCGAATCATATAAATACCCTTTTTGCCCGCCTAAAAGCTCTTAACGACTCTTTGAATATTGTTCATCTTCTCTCTAACCTTTTTCTCTCAAGCAACCATTGTGTTTCAGTCAAGAAAGCTCAAGCTCGATGGCATCAATGGCGTTTATTGATGAACACAATGAGATCGCGATGCTTCAAAAGCCTAAGCAAGTTGTTGGATTCCATCAGATAGTCGATTTTCTCAAGTCCAGCCATATCGCTCATGCTCTTACAGTGTCACCATCAATCTACATCGAGAACCAGAGGCAATTTTGGGCTAATGCCACCGCTATTAATGAAAATGGTGTGCAGGTTACCAAGACAAAGGTGTGTGACAAACCCTTGACAGTTTCTGAAGAGGTAATTCGCATCAGTCTACGACTAGACGATGCCTCAGGTATCACGTCTATCTCTAATGATGATCTGTTTTCCACTCTCACTAGAATGGGGTATGGAGACCCATTGGGTGTTTTCAAGTTCTCCAAAGCTAAATTTTCTCCCCAATGGCGTTTCTTTGTCCATACCCTTATGCATTGTATTTCTAGAAAGACTACTGGATGGAGTGAGTTCAGTAGTACCATTGCTTATGCTTTGGCCTGCTTGGCCACTACCAGAATGTATAATATCTCAAAAATTATTTTCAATGACCTTGTGTCAAACTTGGGAAATAAAAAGAGTTTCTATATGTACCCAAGATTTGTACAGGCAGTTATAACCTCTGAATTGACGGATATGCCTCAATTTGATGAGGTATATGTACCTAAAATCCCCAAGGGCAAGGTCTTTTCAAATATGAAGAGATCTTCCATGGACTTGGAAGGAGTTGACACCCCATTGTTCTCTACAATGATGGTGGTGTCCCACAATCAAGAAGGTATGGCATCAGGGTCAGGGCCCTCACTAGACCATCCCACTGAGAGCCAATCCCAACCTTCAATCACTATATCAATCCCTCAGTCCCTTCTTCAAAAACCAACTTCTCCAATCACCCATACTTACCTAAGGAAAAAGGTAAAGAAGGCTCTTTCCCTTCTTGTACCTTCACCCATAAAGCCTTCAAGCCCTCTAATGGAGAATTCTCTGTTAGGGCTATTTTAATAGTTAAATAGAAGTTCAGGGTAGATTATGTCAAGATATTATAGTTGTAAGCTTGTTGGGCCTTAAAGTCCATAAGCCCATTAGGACTGCGAGCCTGCGTATTTAAAGTTGTTTTTATTTCATTTGTTAGCAAGAAAAATCTATTATTCAGTTTACTAGTCATTAGGTTTACATACCCTTATCAGAAATTCTCTCTGTAAACCTTAACCCTTTGAAGTTATATCAATCATATGACAAGTTGCTGTGGCCTATAATCTGTTCATCATTATTCATAATTACTTGTGATTGCACTGCACTGGGATCTACTATTGGTATCAGAGCTGATAGGCAAAAAAGGTTTGATCCAGTAAAAAGGTTTGTCTGAAACTCTAAGATCAATTTCTTGTGTTAATTGATTTACATGCATTAATTGATTGTTGGATTGATAGATTTCTGTTTTTTTTAGTCGATCGTTTTTCTGAAAACAGTATAGTTCGGTCGAATATTTTTTTCTGGAAATTCTTAGTCCGGTCGATTGTTAATAGGGTTGTTCGGTCGTTTTTGGTTACTGTTGTTTTTTTTTGGTTGAATCGATTTCTGTTCGGTCGAAGAATTTTTTGGTGAAAATTGTTTGTTTCCTTCGATCAAAGGAGAAAATCTGGTTTTGATTTCGGTCGAATCCCAGATATTCTTCGAGTTCTTCGGTCGAACTCTTCGAGTTCTTCGGTCGTTGTTGGTTATTCGATATTATCCTTATTTGTGGTTATCATAATTTAAGTCTTTCGACCTAAGTATTCGACCGGACACTTGTGCTCCGGTCTTGTCCTTTCGACCAAATAAGATTTCCTCCGATCTAACACCTTCGACCGAATAAGAGCTTTCCCGGTCTTACCTATTTGACCGGACACTTGTACTCCGGTCTTGCTCTTTAGACCGGATACTTGTTCACTCCGGTCTTGCCTTCGACCGGGTGGTTGTAACATCCGGTCAAACATCTTCGACCGGATACTTGTATCCCGGTCTTTCACCTTCGATCGGATAAGTGTATCCCCGGCCGTATCATTCGACCGGATACCTGCTTCCTCCGGGCATACCTTCGACCGGATATTGTTTGACCTGATTTTCTGATTAGACCAAGTGTTTCTGTGTTTCTTCTATTTCATTGTATTTGGATCATTCTGCTTGCCTAACGATCATTACAGTGCTCTTAAGTTAAGAAGTAAAGATGAACTCAAGGGATGCTCTAGCCATCGGTTCTGACCAAAAGCCCTCGGTGCTCTTTCGGGGAGAGTACCCTCAGTGGCATGACCGATTTATGAACTTCATAGAAGCAAAATCCAACTATGAAGATATATACAAATGCCTAACTGAGGGTCCACAAGATTGGCCAATGAAAGTGGTACCGGGAAACCCAGCTGAAGGAAGGCCAGAGCGTCAGATTCGGAAATCTGTTGGTGATTTTACTAAGGAGGAAAAGGAAATGTACGAGGCAGAAAAGCTGGCAAAATCGTACCTTCTTCAAAGTCTACCGAATGACATCTATGCTTGTATAGATAGCTTCAAGGATTCATCGAAAAAGATGTGGGACCAAATAGAGAAGATGATGATGGGAAGCCACATCAATAACCAGCTAAAGGTGACCAACTGTATCACCAGATATGATGGGTTTAAAGCACGAAAGGGTGAAACGCTGACGGAAACCTATGAAAGGTTTAATATGCTTCTGAATGATCTTCAGAAAAATAAGATCACAAAGACGAACACGGAAAACAACATAAAGTTTATGAACAACTTACAACCTGAATGGAAACCGTTCGTCTCCCATATTCGCCACACTCAGACCTTGGAGAAGCTGTACCTTCACGAACTCTATGAAATGCTGCTCCAAGACGAAGAAGAAGTGATGGAACTTATTGGGAAAGCAGAGGAAAAGCCAGCAACTGATCAAATAGCACTCGTATCTGAGAGAAGAGGCAAGTCCGTCAGCCGATCATCTGGAAAAGAGCCCGTGCTGAGTGATTCTGAACCTGAAGATCCCGATAGCGACTCGGATCCAGAAATTGCCAAGATGAAAGAAGCAATGGTTTTTCTCACTCAAGCATTTCAAAAGAGGAAGTTTTTTAACAAGACTTCCAACAAGCAAAGAGTCTCTACTCGACGTGATCATCGAGAAAAGTCTGAAGGTAATAGTCGTTTTGAAGCTGGTAAGAATCCTGACAAGAGAAATGAAGAAAAGCCGAAAGTCGAACCGATCAAATGCTACAACTGTGGTCGGTTAGGTCATTTTGCCAAAGATTGTCGCAAGCCAATTGTGCGCAACGCCGACTACTACCGAGTCAAGCTGCTTCTTGCCAAAGAAAAGGAAGCCGGTAAAGCTCTAATGGCTGAAGACGATTACTGGTTACAAGTGTCGGATGAAGAACCTGAGGATGCTGAAGCTCATTTGTGTTTCATGGGCAACCATTCTTCACCATCCGATACTGATGAAGAAGATCACAATGCTCCCTGCCAGGTATGTGCCCCTTTCCATGAAGCTTTACTTGATCAGATGCAACTTTCAATGAACAAACTTGACTCTTACAAGTTACTTTTAAAAGAAAAAGAACAACTTCTCTCATCTCTGGAAAAACGTGTCACTAAACAATCTGACTTTATGGAAAAACAAAGCTTAGAAATTTCTAGCTACCTATGCACGATTTCTAATTTAAGAGAAGAGAATGTGAGTTGTTCAATAGAGTCACAAAACCTAATGATCAAAGTAGATGACCTGACCAATAAGCTACGTACGTCTGAGACCGAGAAAATTGATTCGTTAAATCAAAACGTGGCTTACAAAAATGAGAACATAAGGTTATCTAATCAGTTAGAAGAGCTTGAAAAGAAACTTTATAAATTTGGTCAATCTGATCAAACGCTAAAGCTAATCGCACCAAAAGAACCAAAGTACGGAAATGCGGGTATCGGGTACGATAACCCTGATTATTTAAACAAGGCTTTATCCAAAGTTCCTACTTTATATGCATCTGAATTTTTTGGATTAGATAAAATCTTTCTAGAATATAAGATACGATGGACCACACCCACTGAGGAGGAAGAATTGGAAGATAAGTTGAGAAGAGAAAACTCTGTTCTTTCTAAAAGGACAGTTCCTTTTGTTTATGATTCATTAAATGCTACTTATAATACTGACAAACCCCGTTTCCTGTCATCCGATTATTTTCATAGTTACTCTCAAGCTGAACTAGATACTAAAACCGTTAAAACTGAGGAACCTCTAGCTCCCAAAGTTTATGTTCCAACTCTGATTTTAGAAAAGAAACTTGTTCAGCTAGAAGAATCGTATGCACTAGAAAGGGAAAATTTTCAAAAGGAAAAACAAGGTCTTTTATCTCAAATTGAGTGTCTCAGTTCCAACAAAAAGGAGACTATGCCGGATGAGGAAAAAGAATATTTCCAGACGGAAATAAAGAAGTTGCACTCACAACTGGCTGCTATGGCAGCAGATCATCTGAAAGTGCAACTTCACAAGGCTGACCCTCAAGCTCAGCCTTCCATTCTCCAAAGAGAGATATCTCATCTGTCTGAAAACTCTTATCCTTCTTCTGACACATCTTCCTGCAAAGCTTTTATGGGTGACTCGTCACCAATCATTTCAAATAAAGGAAAAGAGCCTCAAAGTTTTGAATCAGATCAGTGTTCTGATTGTAAAAATGCTTCCGCATATGATCTGATCTCAACAAACTCTTCAACTATTCTGAAGTCCTCATGTGATAAGGTCCTTTCTGATGAGGAACTAGAATTTTCCGCATTCTTGAATTCTGAGGTGTGTTTAGATAGTAATTTGAGCCAATTTGATTTTAATCCTTCTCTACCTAGCCATGTTGATTTTTTAAATGAGTCATGTGAGCCTCCGGTTAAATTTTATAAGGGTGAATGTTCTACATCTGCCCCGCAAAAACCTTCTGTGAACAATTCTTCAAAATCTTCCAAGTCTAAATCTAAAAGGCGTTCACAGAAGAAGAAAAAGACCGGTCGCTCTCAAAGGTCACAATTGTCAATTTTCAAATCCTCTGATTATGGGTTTAACGGCATTTCAGATACGTATGGTCGGCGGGAAGAAGTGAAATATGCTTGGGTAGCTAAGAAGTCAAAAGAGAGCTCGGCAACATCAGAATTAGTTGATCCTGTCTTAAAATCTAGAAAGAACAATAACAATCATGATGTCTTTATTTCTAAACCTCTAGTTGAATGTAATGGAACTCTTCCTTTAAAAGTTTATTCAATTCCGCAATTACTTCAACTGTCTCATGATTGTTTATGTTGTTCTTATTGTGGATCAAATGATTTTGTTGATAGTCGTTTTGCATCTGATTGGTTTGGCTCATATCATATTGCTCATAATCATTCTCATTGTGATGTTTCCCGTGAAAGCCAAAGACCCAACTCTAAACGGGTCTCTAAGTCGGGTGTTAAATCTAACCCCAAAGGACCCATTTACGAATGGGTACCTAAAAAGAAATAACCTGTTTTGCAGGACGGTCATGTGTGGTATCTAGATTCAGGCTGCTCCAAACACATGACCGGAAGAAGGGAGCTACTCACAAACTTCACCGAGAGGTTCTGTGGGAATGTACGGTTCGGGAATGATCACTCCTCTCCCATCAGGGGTTACGGCGATATTGTCAAAGATAACATCACAATCAAGAAAGTCTCCTATGTCGAAGGTCTCGGTCACAATCTCTTCAGTATCGGTCAATTCTGCGACAAGAATCTCGAGGTTACTTTCAAGGCTAAAAGGTGTAGCGTTCGAACTGAGGATGGTAAAGAAATACTTGCTGGAACGCGACGCACCAACCTCTATACGATTGACCTCTCGTCCTTGAAACCCGACAAGGAAGTCTATTTGTTGTCCAAAGCATCTGCTGAACAAAGCTGGCTATGGCACCGTCGTCTCTCGCACTTGAACTTCAAGAATATCAACAAGTTGGTTCTCGGTGGACATGTCAAAGGTATGCCAGACCTAAAGTTTGCAAAAGATCATCTGTGCACTGCCTGCGAAAAAGGCAAGATGAAAAAGGCATCTCACAAGCCTAAAGCCGTTCCGAGTACTTCTCGGTCCCTTGAGCTAATCCACATGGACTTATGTGGACCGATGCGCGTTCAAAGCATAAATCACAAGAAGTATGTCCTGGTGATGGTTGACGATTTCTCTCGTTACACTTGGGTCCGATTTCTCCGTTCAAAGGACGAAACTCCCGAGTTGATAATCTCAATTCTGAAGAGCATTCAAGTAAGTCTCAACCAAGTAGTTCAGACCATCAGGACGGACAACGGCACTGAGTTCAAGAATCAAATACTCACCGGTTATCTCACTTCAGTGGGTATCTCACACACTTTCTCTGCCGCTCGTACTCCTCAGCAGAATGGGGTGGTAGAGCGTCGAAACAGAACTCTAGTTGAAGCAGCACGCACGATGTTGTCTCATTCCAAGCTACCACTATTTCTTTGGGCAGAAGCTGTTGCTACCGCTTGCTATACTCAAAATCGGTCTATCATCAACAAGCGGTTCAACAAGACTCCGTACGAGATCATCAACAAGCGTATCCCGAACATCAACTACTTTCATGCCTTCGGGTGCACCTGCTTTGTCTTAAATGATAAGGATGATCTTGGCAAATTCAGTCCCAAAGCGGATGAAGGAGTGTTTATCGGCTACTCTCAGTAAGCAAAAGCCTACCGTGTCTACAACAAACGGACGAAGACCGTCGTTGAGAGCGTAAACGTGACTTTTGACGAGGCCCCTGAAATGGATTCTGAACATCTCAGTTCAGAACCCGCGCTTACTGGTGTGTTAGCTTCTGGACAATTCCGTTCGGAGGCTACACAATATCCAGTGGATCCAAATCATGCGTCTACGTCAAAAGCACATCTTTCTGATTTGGATTTACTGTTTGAATTCTTTTATAATGACTTATTTAATGTTAAGTCTAATACTACGTCATGTGACAGGAATACTGCTCAAGCACCAGAAGTGACACAAGTCACTGGCCCTACCGACTCCGGTGGTCCATCCTCGCCTGGTGCTCCATCCTCTACTGCCAATGATCAAGCTTCCCCGAGCTCAAGTGATAGACACCCTCTTGCTCAAGTTCTTGATGACGGTGCTCCTGAACCGACTCCTGTCTCCGTTCAACTTCCTGCACCGACTCCTGTTGAAGGTGCTCTCGACGCTTTCTCTCCGGCAATCCCGGAACCTCCCATCGTTTCATCTCCAGCTGAGTCGTCCTCTACTCCTAGTTCGACTCCCACTACGAAGTTGTCACCTCACAGGCCATCATCCCTCGAGGCAGTTCAGGATTTACCCCCAGGTGGTCATGTGGATTCCGATACCTCCCATCAGACATATCAACCTCATCCACACACCACCAAGTGGACTCGAGCACACCCCCTTCATCAGATCATCGGTGATCCCTCCACACCAGTTCAAACTCGATCCACCACCGCGAATGACTGCTTATTTTCCTCGTTCCTCAGCCGTATCGAACCTTCCACTGTCTCTGAAGCGCTGAATGATCCGGACTGGGTAATTGCTATGCAAGAGGAACTCAACCAATTTGAGACCCTCAAAGTATGGCGCCTAGTTCCCCGACCTAAGAACAAGACGGTGATAGGGACTAAATGGATTTTCAAGAACAAGAAGGACGAAAACGGCATCATTGTTCGGAACAAAGCGCGTCTAGTGGCTAAAGGATATCGCCAGCAAGAAGGAATTGATTACGATGAGACGTTTGCACCGGTTGCCCGCATTGAAGCGATCCGCATGTTCCTCGCCTACGCCGCTCACAAGAATTTCATCGTCTTTCAAATGGACGTGAAATCCGCGTTCCTCAACGGCGTGCTCAAGGAGGAAGTTTATGTATCGCAACCCGAAGGCTTCGTGAGTACTGAAAATCCGAATTACGTCTACTTTCTTGACAAGGCCCTCTACGGTCTTAAGCAAGCACCACGAGCCTGGTATGATGCACTCTCATCCTTCTTAGTCAAGTCTGGCTTCTCTAAAGGTAAAATTGATACTACTTTATTTATTAAAAGAGAGAAGAAAGATATCATTCTTGTCCAAATTTATGTTGATGATATAATCTTTGGCTCCACGAACCCCAAGTATTGTCAGAACTTTTCTGCCTTAATGAGTAAACATTTTCAAATGAGCATGATGGGGCAAATGAATTTTTTCCTGGGTCTTCAAGTAAAACAATTACAAACAGGAATTTTCATTAATCAATCTAAGTACATTTCGGATATTCTTCGAAAATACCAGATGGAACAATCTTCATCTATGAAAACCCCCATGTCCACTACTCTAAAGCTTCACTCCGATCCTGACGGTAAGGATGTGAATGCTACTATTTATAGAGGTATGATTGGCTCTCTGATGTACTTGACGGCTAGTCGGCCCGACATTATGTTTTCGACATTCTTGTGTGCAAGATTTCAGTCGAAACCTAAAGAGTCTCACTTAGTTGCGGTTAAGCGAATTTTTCGATATTTAAAAGGTACTGCTGATCTTGGTTTGTGGTACCCAAAAGAGACAGGTTTTGAATTGACAGCCTACTCGGACGCTGACCACGCTGGAAACATGCTGGACCGGAAAAGCACGTCGGGTCATGTTCAGTTCTTGGGCGATCGTCTTGTCAGCTGGGCCTCCAAGAAGCAAAACTGCGTGTCCACCTCCACCGCCGAGGCGGAGTATGTAGCAGCCGCCAGTTGCTGCTCGCAAGTCATCTGGATGCGCACCCAGCTCAAAGATTATGGCTTTAATTACTTCCGGATCCCCATCTACTGCGATTCGAAGAGCGCTATTGCCATATCAAGCAATCCCGTCCAGCACACGAAGACAAAGCACATTGATGTGCGCTATCACTTTATAAAATATCACGTGGAAAAAGGTACTATCGAACTCTATTTTGTTAATTCAGAGCATCAGTTAGCAGACCTATTTACCAAAGCCTTGGACGAAAAACAATTTAATTACCTTGTGTCCAAGCTAGGTATGCTAAATCTGAAAGTTTGATCCGTTCGCAGCTCTCTACGAGTTTCGTTCAATAACGAATAACTGTGACAAACTACCCCAGTGACCTGTCTCTGGTTGCTATTTTCCACACTCTTTGGTTATTGCATTTTACTCGTACAAGTTCTGTGATAGTTACAAATTTCTGTATCAACAAAATAGATTTCGTGTTTTTCTAGTTTCTATTGTGTTCTTGGTTTTGTCTTCGTGGTGTTTTTTTTTTGTTTTTCGTGATTTTGTGTGCAGTTTATTTCTTTGTTCCTTGAAGAGTAAGTTGTTAGTGATGGATCTACAACCCCATACTATGTTCAGGGGGAGCACTAGCGTCAGATGGGTGGTAAGTCTCACGAGTCCTCCATTCGAGGGGGAGCAGGTAAGAGGGTTCTGTGTTTGGACCTCCTCTTGGTAAACATTCGAGGGGGAGCTATGTCATGTGTCTTCGACCTTAAGTCTTTTTATAGGTTTAATTTTTGTTTTTTTCCCTGTAGGGTTGTCTTTTTTAAGTTGTTTTATCTATCTCCGAAAACTCCAAAATTATGTTTATTAAGGTTTGGTTTGGTTTGTTTGTTTAGTTTATCTCGGCCCAAAGTCTACCCGCCTCCCCTGGCCCAAGCCCAAACCACCTCCGGGGCATAAGAACCCCGATCGAACCTCTGAGTCCCTCACTTCGATCGATCTCTTCTCAGTTTTCTCTTCTTCTAAGTCTCTCTCTCGCCCGGACCTCTCCTTCGACCGAATACTTCGACCGAATCCTTCGTCTTCATCTTCTACAATCGACGAGGTAGGTTAATCAAGTTTCGTTGTTTTTAGTCTGCATCGATCGATTGAAATCGATCGATTTCTAGTTGGTTGTCTGCTCTGGTTGTTCCCCGGGGTTGCTCTGGTGTCGTTTTATCTTCTCCGGGGGTATACTCCGATCTAGGTTTACGCCCCGGTCGAAGACTTCCCCGGTCAAAGGACCCTCCGGTCGAACACATACCCGGTGGTTTAACCACCGGTCGAATGTAACCTCCAATCGAATCTCTCCTCCGGTCGAAGACCATATCCGGTCTTAAGTAACATCCGGTCGACCACCTATCCGGTCTTTGTGACCCCCGGTCGAATGCCTTATCCGGTCGACCACCTATCCGGTCTTTGTGACCCCCGGTCGAATGCCTTATCCGATCTTGCACTCATCCGGTCTTAATAAAACCCCGGTTGAATTTTATCCGGTCGAATCATACTTTATTGGTTCTAATGTGCTTATTGTTATATCTTTTCAATAGCTTGTCTATGAGGTGATCTTGGTGGTTATTTGTGCTGGTGCAGTTTCTTGGTGCCTTGGTGACTGACCCTAATTCTCGAATAGGGTTGTGTTCTTCCAATTTTTGGAGTTACTATCCGTTGTGATTTAAATCATGACTGTATAACTCCAACGGCTATTATCTTTTTCCAAACCTGCGTTCTAATCGATTAATTTTTCACAGGTACAATGGCGTAAAACCAGCCACCAGCGATTGATCAAATCGCAGATGCGGAACTGATTCCCGAGGATCAGTTCCTTCCTCTTACAGCCAATAACTACCATCTCGATGTAACCCAACCTGCTATTCAATATCAGGTCATCATCGAGATACTCAGGGGCCATCCAATCTCGTATGCTCTAACGGAAACTGCAACCGTACCAATCTTATATTACAGCAGTTCTGGCATTCTCTCCATGCGTTAGAGGCCGATGGCGGATTTCATCTTGAAGGACGGATAGATCACACTCCAGTGCTTCTCACATGTGATCTCTTCCGACAATTCCTTCGGTTACCGACCGCCGGATCCATAGCAGACCGAGAAGACTTCGACCTGATTGTCACTGATGCTACGCTGTGCACCGACCTTCACTCTTTGGGTTATGACGCAGTACTTCGCATTCCGTCAACCTTCAACCGCAAACATCTATCGACGATATGGTACACGCTGTTCACATACATCAATCGGTGCCTTTCGTCTATAACGAAGGGCATTGATCAGACGAGCGCCCCGATTCTTCGCATCTTTCACGCGGTGGCTTTCAATCGCCACGTGGACTTTGCCGACTTTCTCTGGTTTGAACTCATTCAGAGAGTTCGTTCTACTGCATCTCGCCGGTCAAACTTCATTCCATTCATGCGGTTCCTACAGATCGTTATCCGGAACTACATGAACCTGTATCCCGAGATACAACGCCGCTCTACCCACCCGACGTGTCCACAACATCCAACGCGCAAGATTCCTTCCCGAGCTGATCCGGAAGGTGTTGTCGCCCGACAAATCCCAGTCGGGGTACTAGACCATGCTCGTCCCACGGCACTGAGTGTGATAGCTTATAGGCACACACACAACATTCCAGCTCCTATGGTCCGGCCAAGACCGGCAGGACCTGCCCAGGGAGCAAGACCTGAGCGACGTGAGGGTCCGCGTCCACGAACGAGAGGCAGGAGCGTCCGGACAGCTGGGGCTTCCGGACAGGGTGTGTCGAGAGCTATTATTGTGAGGGGATCTGGCGTGGGCAGTGCCGTTGGAACGAGCCAGCCTAGTTCTTCAAGATAACCATCTTCGCCACCACCAACCGAGACTCAAATGGCAGAAGAGGCAACAGATTCTGAAGCCATTCATGTTCAGTCCTCTTCTGTTGCTGCTACTGAAGACACGGCAGCCAATTCCGATTCAGAAGAAACCCAAACTGCAGCATCGGCATCAAATGAAGAGTCTTCTGACTCCGATGGTGATGATGATCAGCCCTCATCTGGAGAGATAAGGAGAGCGGAGGGAGTCTTAGTTGAAAATCAAGAAGTGAGCTGTGTGAGGGAAAGGCGGAGTAAAATGCATTCCGAGAGTACACGAGTGACGGGACAACCATCTTCGGTTGTATCCCCCCTAGCCATGTCTAGCCAGGTAGCCACATCTGCTACCCAGTCTCATGTGTTGGGACAGGGTATTGAAGAAGTCGCTGTGGACCTAGCGGCGCACTTGCACGCCCAACCAAGCCACTCCACCATCTCTCAACAGATGGTGGTTTCACATTCTCACGGGGATTTAGCACATACACTATCGGACTCTCACTTGGAGGGTGCCGATATTGAAACAAGAGAACAGCTGCTCCCGTTCTCGCCATCTTTGATTGCACGGAGTCTAGAGACATTTGTGATACATGCCATTCCTAGGACACAGATTCCTTTTTCGGCTATCGCCGGGAGCCTTAGTGGCCCGGCCGGAACACCCATAGTAAATCAGCCTTCGGGCCATTTACGAGGATTGGGTGGAAGTCCTACCATGGCTATCATCACGCCAACCGTGAACGTAGGCGGCTCGACTTCTACAGTCGTAGCTACAACGGGAAGTCTAAGTGACCCCGGAGTTACCCCAACTGAGTTTGTCTCAAGGGAATACATGGACGGCGCCCTAAAGGCTGTCCAATCTATTATGAGGGAGGAGTTGGACAACATCAAACGCATGGTCAAAGGCAAAGGTCCTGCGACTGAGCCAGAGACCACACCTACTCCACCTTCTCTACCAGCCACGGCTCTTTCAATACCTGAACTCAAATCTATCCTTCTCGCCAAACTTATAGCCCAATCTCAAACCGAACCCACCCAGGATGCCGATTTGCTATCCCTACTTCGCTCTCAAGCATCAACACCTACCCCACCTACACCCCAGCCTATTGTCTCTATCGAAGCCTTCCAGATCCAGCAAGCTATGCTTCAGTCACTTCAGCAATCCGTAGCTGTTTTGACTGAACGCCTTTCAGCAGTGGAGGATACCTGCCGTAACCAGGCAGAACGGCTCAAGCGCCGACATGATGATCAGGATGATCCTGATCACCATGAGGGGGAGAAGCGCCAGCGTCTATCTGAGCCGGAGACACATGTAGTGGAGTCAGAACAGGTTGAACAGGGTACGGGTTCTGGTACTCGATCAGAAGGGCAGGGACAGGAACGGGAACAATGTATGGAGTTAGTGGTGTTTGACATTCCTAGGGTTGAAAAGCCTGAGGAATTTGATGAAGGTTCTCCGATAGTCCCTGAAGACTGGGCATTGATACTTGATCCTTATGAAATTTATGAACCGACGGAAGAATGTGTTAATACTGAACGAGCGTTGGTAGTCATGCAAGCCTAAATAGATGAGATCCTTCATTCGGACTATCAGCCAGACGATCAGACTTCTGTTGCGGTTCCACTTTTGACCTATTCTGTTGCTAATCCTGATCTTCCGGAATCAGATATTCCTTTCAGATCTCCTCCAGCATCTCCAGTTATGGGAACAGAAAGTACTACTCCAGTTCGTCCATCCAAGTGGGAAAGAGTCAGAATAAAAGTTCCTTTCCTTGAAGAAAGCCAAAAGAAGATCTTTGCCCACTGGATTCGTGAGTATGATGAAGTGGTATTGCATGGTCTACAGTCAATGAAAATCAAGGAACAGCAGCGTGAACTCATTTTCGTGTACAAGAAGTTTCAAGTCAAAAACAACAAGACAAAGCTGAAGATTACATCGGTTGATCAGATATTATCTAGTTTTTTCATGAAAGTAAAGTATTCAGATTTCATGGTGACTAGAGAAGATGGTCAGAAGTATTGTTTCTCTGAAGCTGAATTTCCGTTTCTTGAACCACAAGATCTGCTGTTCATTCTTCGAGACTTAAAGACCAGAACTAACAGACCCGGGGAAGTTATTGATGCACTTGAGACAGTAAAGAGATATATGAAGTGTGCAATGAAGCTTGCCTCGGTGGAAGATTTTCAGATTGGGTTAGAAAGCAACCAGCCAAAGATTAATCTGCTCAAGCCTGATTTGAAGATTCCGTCTGATGCCCAGAATATACCTGCATTTACTGTGATAAAGCTTCCAGAGTTTGGCATGACCTACTTGAACGACAAAGGAATTATGTGTTTCATTCGGTTTAATCAGATTGCCAGATTCTGTGACGGTACGTTGATGTTGCTGAAAGAAAAGTTGAAGCATGTACTTGATAAAGATGAAAAAGGGGTTCAGCTTGTGGATCCTAAATACAAGCCACTTGTTCTTGAAGCACTGGGTGTAATTGAAGAGCGACTGGAGTACAGGACTCAGATTCGATATTTCGAGATCAGCTTTGGATTCCGAAAAATTTATGTTCCTAACTGGCGTGACTATCAACTTCTATTTAAAGGGGGAGATTGTTAGGGCTATTTTAATAGTTAAATAGAAGTTCAGGGTAGATTATGTCAAGATATTATAGTTGTAAGCTTGTTGGGCCTTAAAGTCCATAAGCCCATTAGGATTGCGAGCCTGCGTATTTAAAGTTGTTTTTATTTCATTTGTTAGCAAGAAAAATCTATTATTCAGTTTACTAGTCATTAGGTTTACATACCCTTATCAGAAATTCTCTCTGTAAACCTTAACCCTTTGAAGTTATATCAATCATATGACAAGTTGCTGTGGCCTATAATCTGTTCATCATTATTCATAATTACTTGTGATTGCACTGCACTGGGATCTACATTCTCCATTAGAGAATATCTATATGGAAACCATAGGGGTGTCTCCCAACCCCAAGGAGGTGCTCACTGAGGAGATGCATGAGCATATGGGTGAGAAGGTTGCCACTACTCCTGCTAGCACAGAAGTACTCAGAAGCCAATTTCCCTTACTCCCCCTTAACATGTGATGCCTGTAACTTTAAATCAGATAAAGATTTGGGTACCCACTTAAATTTGGGCCCATGTTTGTTAGTTACAGTTCTTATGGGGAAATAATTGAAAGTATTGAAATTAGAAGCACGAGAAAGATAATCAGAATAATATGCACAATCATCAGAAGATAAAGCATAATCATCTGAACTAGAATCAGAAGACGAATATGAGACATTTTTGGAAATCTGAATCATTTGCTTAATAGAGTATTTAGAAATCTTATTACAAGAAGCAAATGAATCACTTTTATAATATTTGTCTACATATAAATCCTCATCAATCATAGAATCAGTAGATGTCCGCTTCATTCTCCAGATCTGCTTCTTTGACCGGCTCAAAGTCCTATCTGTAAGAATTGAATCGGAAGAATTAGAACACTCATAAATAACTTTATCTTGTTTCTTCGACTTCTTTGACCGTCTTCTTTTACGCTTAGGTTTATAATATTGATCATTGAGCGTGAAAGAATCATCAAGAATTTTAGACTTAATATTTAAATTAGAAGAAATAAATTTATCTAAGAAACCAATATGATCAACTAATAAATCTGAATGAGCCTCGGAGTCTAAATTATTTTGAGAAAAGATTTTAAAATTAGAAATTTCCTTTTTGTTTTCCTTAGAATCAGAAGAAAGGCTGGAAATAGAATCTGATTTTTGAGAAAATAATTTTTCTTCAAGACTAGATGTCATGAAAGAAAGAATAATATCAGATTCAATTTTCTTCAAAATATTTTGATCTTCTATCTTATCTTCAAGATCGATGATTTTGCCTTCTAAAACTAATGGAGGAGTATATTTCTTCAAATCATAAATGATTGGAGAAATATTTTCCTTAACAGAATCAGGGGCATAAGAAGGAACAAAATCATCAGATATTGAAGATTTGACGGGAGATATATCATTTAAAACTCTTCTTCCTCTTCTTGATTTTTCAGGAAAATATTTGGCATTTTCATACGTATAAACAAAAGGAATTTCATTTTTCTTGTTATTTTTCCTTTTCTCATTTTCAACTTCTAAAATTTGCTTTTCACTAGTTCAAAAGAATTTAAACTGAGGAGCGTAGTGTGCAAGAGTTAGATAGTCGTATTTATATAAAGTAGGAACTTCGTTTATCACTTTGTTTAAACAATGAGGATTGTCAAAACCAAGTCCCCACCTTTGTTTTAAAGCTTCTTCACTCCTTGGCTTGTTCATAAAAATTGTTTGTTCAGATTGGTTTATTCGATAAAGATTTTCTTCTAACTTATTTATTTTATCTGAAAATTAATCTTTTACAGAAGTCATTTTAGTCAAAGACTCAAGATAAGTCTTATTTGAATTTTCCAAATCATTCAATTTCTTTTGAAAGATGTCTTTAGTATTTTCTAAAATAGATTTTTTCATCTTTCAAAGAAATTTTCAATTTGTCAATCAAATCTGACTTTTCAGAATTTAGATTCTTTTCAGATAAAAACTTAGAACGTAAATCAGAAAAAGCATTAATTATGATATTCATCTGAGAGGTAATGAAATTATAATCAAATTCAGAATATACCTCATCTTCATCTGTTTCAGAATCGTCTGACTGGTCATCTCCAACCAAGCACATCTGAGCGATCTCTACATTGGAAGCTTCGTCGTCAGAATGATCCAGCTATAATTCTTCTTCCACCAGCAAAGCAGTTCCGTTCTCTCTCTTTTCAGCCAATTCCATTTTCTTCCGGTAGTAAGTTGAGTCCCTAACTTTCTTTGCTCGACACTCCTTTGAATAGTGGCCCGACTTTCCACAGTTATAACATGCAGTAGACTTTGACTCGGGCACTTTAACTGTAGAACCGGAAGTGAAGCGAGAAGAGTTGGAACCCGTCTGTGGTTGGAACTTTTTCTGGTAGTGCTGAGAGAGAAGGATCATAGCTTTCTGCAAAGACTCACCATCATCTTCAGTTGACCCGTTGTAAGCGTTATCAAGCAACGCTTGTTCAGATAATTGCTTTGTGAGGAGAGCAATCGGGTCTACTGTCTTCTTCTTTTTCTCTAGTTTGGCCTTCTTTTCTATCACTATGCACTCATCAGTCATCAGAATTTCATAAAGTTCTTGAATTTGCATAGTGGAGATTCTGACATCGTTCCTCAGTTTATGACATGATTTATTCCATTCAGGCTGCAATATGTTAAGGAACTTCAGATTTGTCTCAAGCTCAGTCTTTTCAACCTTAATCTTCCGAAGATCATTGATGACGGCACAGAAACGATCAAACACAGTCTTTAGTGGCTCCCCGTTCTTGGCTTTGAATTCTTCAAAATTATTCATGTAGCGCGTATGCCTGAGTTGAGTAGCTACTGAAGAACCAAGCATAATCTTCTCAAGTTGTTGCCACATCAGATTAGGATGAGTTTTGAAACAGTCAATCCTGTTATATACAGAGTTTGGCAAGGCCAACATTAGATTTGCTTTAATATTCCGATCAGCTTGATAAGCAGACAACTCTTCATGTGTGTACTCTTTAGTAGGCTTATAAAATCCAGAAGCCAATTTGGGTCTTTCGAACGGTCCTTTAGATAAAATGATCATCATGTCATTTCCATTCTTTTGTCGTTCAATGAATTTTAGGAACCGATCTTGCCACTGAGTAAATTCATTTTCATCAATTAGTACCGGTTGACGATTTTCTGTACCCAATGACATCATAATGTCATTTTTGTAGAACTGAGCTTGATAAGCAAACTGTGTAGAATCCATAGTTGATAATCTTCAGGAAAAAAAAATTTCCAGACTCTTTTTTTTTTTAATCGAGAGCAGAAGGTTGCACAAACTGAGGTTTGCGTAAGCCAAGTGATGCGAGAACCAAGCCTTTCGGAACAAGAAGGATGCGCAAACTAGGCTTTGCGTGTGAAGGCTGATGCGCAAACTAGGCTTTGCGTATGCTGAGGGATACGCAAACAGATGATTCTCGGATGTAGAAGGAAACGCAAAGTTGAGCTTTGCGTATGAAAATGAATGTGCAAACTAGACTTTGAGCTTTGCGTATGAAACTGATGCGCAAAGTATCTTTGCGTATGTTGAATGATACGCAAACTATACTTTTTCGGAAACCACAGGATACGCAAAACGAACTTTGCGTATATAACTCGATGCGAAATCCTGAAACAAATGAACAAAATTAGTAGAATGAACTTGCGCAAAGCTATATAAAACATGCGCAAACTTTAGATCTTGCGCAAACCGAAGAAAAAAACACAAAATCTTCTAAAAACTCGATTTCAACACCGATTTTGATGAAATTTTCTTATACAAATAAGATCGAAAACACCTTTTCAACTCAATTCAATTGAAAAAATCGATTAAAATCCACAAAAACCAGGTTTCGTAAAAGTAACAGTACGCAACAACAAGTTTTTAGAAAAACTTTAAAACACAAAATCGAAGATCAAAACTTTGTTTTCTTGAAAAACAATCTGAAACAAATGTGATCGATTATCAAAAACGAAACTAATGAAATCAAAATCAACACAATTCGATCACAAACACATCCAAATTTGATGAGAAATCAAGAAAACGAGATTTTCTTGAAAAATTCAAGAAAATCGATCAAATTTTCGATTTCAATCACAAATTCAGATAACACAAATCAATCTCTCAATCCTCTCAAGATTCAGATGGCTCTGATACCAATTGAAAGTCCAAGAATCTCTAAATCTTTAGAGAGAGAAAGTAGAGAGAGAAAGTCAATACGCTCCAAGATGTAATCTGATATTCAAATGATTTCCAAAGTTACAAAAACAAAGGCCTAAAGGGACTTAAATACCCTTGGTCAGATACAACACAGATAGACTCTAAACACAGTATATGACCAAGCCCTATAAATACAATGATTACTATAAAATCAGACCTAACAGGCTCCCCCAGTGGCGTAGTCCATTTTAATGAAAGGGGATAATCTCTTGCTTGGCAGTCGTTTTGTCCGTATATTGTTATCGCTAGTTCTTGCAATCATGCTACAATGATAGCGTTGGTTGATGATTTTGTTAAATATATCTCAATTTCTTGTTATTTTAGTTTTATATATGTTCAAACCAATCCATCTACAATAAAATTATATAAATTAAATAATAGTATGTTTTACTATTCGGTTAACCGATATAGTAAAAAAATAATCGAAATCGAAATTAACCTTATTTGGTTAACCGAACTGTTTAACCCACAAACCGAATAACCCGAAATCGTTTTGGTTTGGATGAGTTATTCGGTTTCGGAATTTTTTATACCTCAGGGATCCAGTCACCTAAGTTTCTGGATCCGCCACTATTTATAAACTATTTCTTCATAAGCTTTCTTTTCGAAATTTTCAAGTTTTTTATCTTTCATAAACTGTTTTTTCGAAATTTTCACGTTTCATAATATGATTATTCATGTGGGAAAAAATATAAACTTAAAAATCTGATTATTCATATGGGAGAAAAATAAATGAAACTACGAAAATAAATTGATTATTTCAAAAAAGTTTGATTATTCATATGGGAGAAAATATATGAAACTTAAGAATCCAACAAACATATTATGAAACTGTTTATGAAATTTGAAAATTTCGAAAAAAACAGTTTATGAAACTTAAAAAACTTGAAAATTCGAAAAAACGATTTATGAAACTTAAAAAACTTGCAAAATTCCGGAAAAAAACGGTTTATGAAACTCGCCGGAATTGGGGGAGGTTGCCACTAGTTGGAGGAGGTCGTCGCCAGTGGGAGGAAGCCGTCGAAATTGGATGGTGAAGATGGATCGTGAGAGGAAGTCGCCAGAATTCACGGGTACGAGGTCGCCGGAATTTTATGAGAGGGTGAAGGAGATATGGAGATAATTGAGATAACTAAGGAGAGGATATAACCATAATTAGATAAATTCAAATTAATTATTAAATTTAAAATTTAATTTATTTAAAACATATTCCCAAACTACCCTTGCCCTATTTTTTTTTAATAAAGTTAAATCCAGAAATTTCTCAATCGTCGATCAAGATAATAGATGACCTAGATTGGTTTACATAGTTCATAGGATAAAATGAGTTTACAAAAGAAGCTCCCTATATATATATATATATATATATATATATATATATATATATAGAGAGAGAGAGAGAGAGAGAGAGAAAGAAAGAGAGAGAGAGGCTCATTCATTTGTTAACCACGACATTGGTGCTAACCAATCTTAACCGTAAATTGATGAGATCAATGGTCCACAATTAATAGATTTTTTATTAAATTAAAATATTAAAAACGGTTAAAAAAATACAATGCATGTATGCACAGGGGTATTTCGGTAAAAATACAATTTCCTTTTTATTTGGGGAACATGGGCCTACCAAATTAAAAAATATAAATAATTAGGGATTTCATCCCATAAAAAACACCAACTTCCCAATCCCACTGTCGTCATCACCTTCACTTGAAAACACACCTCCACCATTATTCCCACTACCACTCGCCGCACCTCCGTCACCGCCGCCGCCACCACGCGCTGTCGGAACTGCTTCAGGGCCTTTCACACCCACCGCCGGCGTCTTTTCTTTTTTATTTTTTATTTTCAAACAAATCGTTAATAATGCAACCAAGATGCATAATATCAAAAACCCACCAACGAAAACGACGATTATGAGAATCTTGATTTTCCGGCGATGGTTCGATTTCTTGGCAGTGGTGGTGGGTGGGGTTGGATTCGCCGGAGAAAAAGAGGGAGACGGAGAAATAATGCATGGGATGTTAAACCGTTAAATGCATCGCCGCATAAATCAACGTTACCAGAAAATGAAGTGGAGTTGAATTGAACCAAGATAGGAGTCGCTGGAATTTGTCTGGAAAGTTGGTTAAAACGATTTTCAGGATTTTAAGAAATCGATTTTCAGGATAGTGCATATGTGCACACTTGTATACAGTGCATATATGCATATGTTTGCTGAAATATTATATGCATATATGCACACTGATATCTAATATGCATGTGTGCATATTGAGTATATGCATATGTGCACATTGAGCATATCTGCACACTGGTATCTAATATGCATATGTGCACATTGAGTATTGTGAATATGTACATGTTGTATATGTGCATATGTGCATATCAGCTGATCTATTCTGTATTGGTTGAGATACACACTGACATCTAGACATGCATATATGCACACTCGAAATATGGAAATACATTAAATATTAAATATTATATTTAATATTTAGATAACTACCATATTAGTAACTCCTTGAAATATGGAAATACATTAAATAGACGTGAATTATGAAATGCCCATATTACCCTTTGAGGACATAAACTCTAGGATGATTCTGATTGGTTGAAAATTGGTTAGCACGGTTAGCACCAATGTCGTGGTTAGCAAATGAAGGGGACCCTATATATATATATATATATATATATATATATATATATATATATATATATATATATATATATATATATATATATATATCGAAACCACTATGTTAGATCTCGTCTGTGTTCTTTGGATTACAATCTTTCTCCTACTGCTTCTCCTTATACCCACTAATATTATTCTCCGCCTGTCGTAACAACAAAAAAGTCCATACGAGGATTTCAGGTAGGCAGACTTATCATTACGTTCACGAGCTGAATCTCGTATTACATACTTGTTATATTTGTTTATATAGTGTTATTTCTATTAATTAAACCAATATTAAGGCACTGTTTGGCAAAAAAAGCTAGCTTTTTTCTTTGGTACATATTTGGATGACCAAAAACTAGCTTATTGAAAAGCTACTCAAAGTAGCGTTTTGAAAAGCTAGTTTATCAGCTACCAGCTAGCTTATAAGCTAGTTTGCCAAACATAGCCTAAATAAGAACCAATAGCAGGTGGTGAAGGTTCAAGCTTTAGCATCTCGGTTCATGGCATATTAACGACTCTATCGACTTATAGTCATTCTTGGGGGGGTTTGCCTGGTTACTGTCTTTATGAAGGAAGGTGTGCATGAAAGTCTTTACGGAACACCATCAAACTACTAGGAAGGTTTTTAAGGAATGAGACTCAACGTAGGAATTTGGAAGCTGTAGTAGTATGCCGTGTAGGTCTGTCAGCTTTGAAAATCTGACGATTACCTAAACCTAAAGAATTGAAAGCCTTCAGAGGTCGACTGAAAGGAGAGGAAAAAATAGCTTGGAGAAAGATATAAATATTTGTAACCTCTAAAACCAAATCATTATTCTAGTAATAAATTTTATAAACATATTTAATTTATTATTTTTTTATTAAAAAACATAAAACAAAAATATTAAAGAGTGAATACAACTCAACACAACCAAATTCTAATATGTTGTGGCTGAAACACATTTTTAAGTGTAACTCGTTTGTTTAGTAATAAGCCATGTTAAATAAACTTCGATGTTAATTAGACCTCTCTATTCATTTTATCAATTTTTTTATATATCAAATATTTTGATTTGGGTGTTGCTATCCCTACCCCTCCTCACTCACAAAACCCCCCATACCCCTTCCTATCTCACTCACATACCTTCTATAGGAGGGGGTATGGATATAATTCACCTTTAATTTTAACTAATATTTTGAATGACAATCCCATAGGGCTTGAACTTTTAGGGCGCGTTTGGTTTGCGGGATTGGAATGGACTTGGAGGGATTTAGATTTCAAATTCATTTCAATTCTGTGTTTGGTTTGCAGGAATGGAATTTGTTGACCGGATTAAAAATCCTTTGACCTTTTTAAAATCCTTTACCTAATGGATTTGAAATTCCTTTGCAATAGGTTGGATTTCAAATCCCCCCAAATCCAAATCCCTCCAAATCCAAATCATTACTTGAAATTCAATCCATTTCATTCCAATCCCGCAAACCAAACGCGCTTTTAAAGATTTTCCTCATAAGTCATCCATTAGAATTTTTCAAAGCCGTTGGAAATTTTTCTTATTCTTTTCTAGAACCGCTAAAATTAGTCGAGATGTCCACAAACTTGTTCTGATTCCATAATTAAAAAAAATTACATTTTTTAATCATATTTTTGTTGCCAAAATACAAAGTTGTGAGGAGTACTATATTTGGTAAAGAATAATAATGGGGAGGCTAAATACACTTTATTTTTTGCTAAATACACCAAATGATTGCAAAAATCATTTGGTTTTTTTTTGGTTTTTTTGTTATTTCGTCATTTAGTTGTCTTTTTTTTATTATATATTTTTGTTTATATATTTTTATTATATATTTTTGTTTTGATTTGAAAATAAATAAATATTTATAAATATAAATATTACTAATTTTTTTAATTATATAATTATAAAAATAAAACATAAATATTGCGATTTAACATATAAATAGAACATAAAATAATCTATATTACATTCGATTATTCTAAATTAACATTATCCGTAGTACAATTAACCCGTAAAAACTTCATGTACTTCTTTATTCGCTCTGAATACGGGGTAACCCATCCAGCAGCACACGGATAACTGTAATGGAAAAAATGTGATACAATTTGCGGAAACGGATATCCTTCTTTCATATCTAATTTGACATAATGGTTACCATTAACGTATCCGATTGTAAAAACAACATGTTCATACCACACTGGAGGAGTGGACCTAAACGGCAAGTACGTCCCACTGTCGGTCATACTTATAACATGTAATATCACATTATATTTTGAAGCAATCAAGACACCTATTTCAGGCATTGTCATCCAGTGTTCAAATGGTGCACCTTGATCTGATCGAAAGAAGTTTAAAGTGTTGTAAGTAATATCCCAATGTTCAGCTCCAAAAGCGTTGATGTACTCTGTCTTGTAAGTATCTAACTCTTCCATAAAGTTATATCGAATTGTGGGCCATGCATCTTCATGAAGACCCATTCAGACAGCTATTGCTCGGAATCCGCAATTCCCATCACCTATCACATCATGTACCTGCTTGATGTAAGGGTGAAAAAATGCTGGAAATTGATTGATGTATGGATGTGCATTATAATTTTTGAACATGAAAGAATTGTGTCTCGCTGGTTCTTGGTAGCTCATTTTTTTCTTGTCAACAAATCTAGACGCGTTTGAACTGCTACGTCTAAGGGGTCTTTCACTTGTAAAAGACGGGTCAACATGAGTCGGAAATGAGGGATCAACATGAGTTTTTCTGAAAAGCTTATCCTTCAACGAGGGACGTCCACGAGTAGTCTTGTTAACAACAGGTTCACGAACCCATGTTTTTGATGCACTGGCTATCTCTTTTAGCTTCCTCAGTAGACTGAACTTACCAGATCTCGATTGCTTGTTAAATTCCTCAGTAAACATTTGGACTTCAACTTCACAACCTACGTCATCATCTTGTAAAGATTTGCACGGTGATAAATCAAGCGTCGTCCAAAATACATCAACTGAATCAATTGGGATAGGATGACCTTTGTTCAAGTATTGCATTTGTTCGTGCGCACATGGCAACCCATAACTTGTACGTAGTAGACAACTACAATTTTCAGAAAATAAGCCAACAGATTGAGCTCGCTCATACTCTTGGAATATTATGTTTAATGCATAATGTTTGAGGGTCAACATGAGTTGGAATGTTGACTCTCCACTCTGTTACTTGTCTGATTTCCATAGTGGAGAAATTTGTCAGTCCAAACAGATACAAACATTTCTTTATATGGTTTCAACCATGTGTCATTTAGATAAACAAGAACACCTGAAAATTAGAACAATTTAACTTTTTTAGTAATTGTTAAACTTAATTGTAACATTTTACTTATAATAATATATTAAGGCGTACCTGGATAGCTTCATACGTTTCATATGTTTTATGTAGTACATATGATATATAATTATATAATTAAATCCAAAAATGTTCAATATTGGGCTCATTTCGAAGGTTTCGAAGAGACGATTATGATGGTGTAACTTGTTAAAATTAAAACGTATTTTTTTAACGTATTTTAGTTAATATACGATTTTATGTGTTAATGTGATAAAAATGAAAAATGAAAAATAGAAAAGTAAAAGGTATAAAGTAAACTAACTAAATAATTATAGGGGTATAAAATGTAAATATATATTTAAAATCATTATCACCTACCTACTCCCCTATGTCTCTTCCCCACAAAAATTTACAGTGCCACGAATTTAATTTCTTACCCATCTCCGGTGAGTCTTGGTTCACCAGTGAATCCCTCTTCATTGTTACAAATTTATAGAATAAAATCAAAAGTTACAAATTTATGTAATAAAATAAAATCAAAAGTTACAAATTTTATAAATTTAAAAAATCAACACACACACACACACACACACATATATATATATAAAGATAATAATAATAATAATAATAATAATAATAATAATAATGAGGAGTGGACCTAAGCAGCAAGTACGTCCCACTGGCAAGTTAAAAAACACTATGAAGGTAAAAAAACCTAAACCAAGTTTAAAAAAAATCAAACATTCACAGATAAAAGACAGTGAAGACGCTGTGAAGGTAAAAAATCAAAAGTTACAAATTTATAAAATAAAATAAAATCAAAAGTTATAAATTTATAGAATAAAATAAAATTAAAAGTTATAAATTTTATAAATTTATAAAATCAAAACACACACACACACACACATATATATATATATATATATATATAAAGATAAAGATAATAATAATAATAATAATTTGTATTAATGATTGGATCGGAAAACTAGGAGGGACTATTTGCACCTTTTTGGTGCAAATAGCACTCCCCATAATAATTGGACCAAACTTGTTCCATCATGGGGCGCACATATGTCGTGTCATGACACCAATTAGATTGATCCTATGGCGGGGTGCAGGAAAAACGTATTAATCAAAATATTATCGTCTACATCGCACCTCCAGTCATTCACCAAATCTGACCGATAAACGGTCAGGATGATACAACGTGGTTGCGTTTCTTGTCCTCCGTTTTCTCTTTTTGCTTTTATAAATAAACAGTAAGTAAAGGACTACAATAATTGCAATGAGTGTGGAGGGGTAACCACAATGACTACGCAACTTCCGCCCCTGGACTTTGTATTTCTTGTTCAATCAGTCCCTCTACTTTCAGTTTGTCCCAGAAATTAGAAACCAAACGAAACATAACCAAACCAAAAGATCATAATATACTTAGGGGTCATTTACTAAACGTTTACCCGGATAAGCACTTACCAATAAAATTTAACATCATCATTTACTTAGCGGGTAAGATTTTAGTCCTCCAAAACGGTATCGTATGCAATAATTTTCCCAATAAACGCTTACCGGTAAAATTTAACACTATCACTTACATACCGGGAAATATTTTAGTCCACCAAACCAGTATCGTATGCAACAATTTTCCCGGTAAACACTAACCGTAGTAAGAGTCTTCGCCATCACTTACCAGGGTAAGACTCTTGGTCCTTGCCTTAGCTCTTACCGAGTAAGATTCTTGTTCATTGTCATCTTCATCCAAAAGGTAATATGACTTGGTAAGCGCTTACCCGGGTAAGCGTTTGGTAAATGGCCCCTTAGTGGATTTAGTAAGGATTCATTAAGTCTCATGCCATTGCAAAATTGTTCCGACGTAGTGTAAATTTTTTTAGGTCCTAACTCTACCTCCTTTTCATTTTCTATTATGACATAGTATCATCACTTGAATCTTATCTACGTTGATACACATACCTAATACACAGAGTCGGCCCTTGCCCATGGCAATGATGGCGGTTGCCATGGGCAGCAAAATTTAGAGGGCAGCAATAAAAAAGTTTTTAATAGCAAAGCTTAAACTCCTCACCTGCAGTGCTGCACTACAAGGAAAAATCTATTTGGATTTTGATTTTTTTTAACTCCATCTATGCCCAGGCCTAGCTCCAAAAGGAAAAAAAAGAATGGCTTAATTTTTTTATTTAAAATTTATCGTTTTCTTTCTTAAAAAGTCTCACTTTAAGATTTGGATGCGGGTCGTTTACCTAAATGTTTATTCGTTAAAGGTTTATCATTAAAATTCAACACTCTAACTTATTTTACCATATAAGATTGTACTCCATTAAAACGGTACAATTTACTTGATAAGCGTTTACCGGGTAAGAGTCGTCACCCTTACTTATTACTTGTTAAGACACCAAAAAACGTCATATAATATTATTACGATGTTTTTAGATATGACATTTTATTGTTTGGTCATGTAAAATTAAGTCCTATATATAGCGGTCTAGAGGACACTGAACATTGTTGACGTCTATAAACCCGATTTAGAGTTCTAGGTTATTCTCAATTTCTCATTAATCAGTATTTTTTGTTTATGTTTTCTTGAATTTAGGTTATTCTCATAATCTCATTAATCATTACGTTTTTTCATTAATCTTGAGTTTACTGTTTTGTAGAAATTTTGTAAATGATTTTTCGTTTGAGTTTACGGTTTTTTAAATTAAGATTTTTGGTTATGTTCGTGTTTGATCTTTGATGTTTGCACATAATAGAGATTGAATTGGAGAAAACGATTGTATTCAAGTGTTTTCTTTCTATGCTTCATAAGATACTTTGTTCAAAAAAATGCATGAAGACACCGTGTTAGGTGACGTGTTTTATGTTTTATTATTCGGGGATTTGTTTTATGTTCTTCGTTTGTATCGTTTTTTGTTAGATTTAATAAAAATCGGTGTAAAAATTATTGAGCAACCTAGCTTGACTGAGATTCTAAACCTCTTCAAATAGTCTATTTTGGTTTATATATATGGGGCATTTTTTTGGCTTTCCGCCACGAGCATCCGAAACCTCAGGACCGACCCTGCTAATACATAGATGATGATCTTTTTGGCATGGATCAATAGATGTTGTCATACAAGAAATAAATAATATACAAATAGGTCACAAAAGTTTGCAAAATGTGTCAAATAAACCATGGAATGCATCTTCAATTTGGTGTAATTATACCAAATCGACCAAAAATGATAAATAAAAAAAACTATTTAACAAAAAGTTATACAATGAAGAAAACATTAAATATACAAATGGTGATGCCAAATTAAAAAATTTATGACCTTTTTTAATATTGTTAGAGTTGAGTAGGCTATTTATCACATTTTTGTAAGTTTTGGTGGGTTTCTCATATATTGTGTTTGTAGAAAGCAACAGGGGTTAAATGAAAATAATTCAAATTTAAGGGACCAAAATTGGCAGAAAGGCAATAATTGGGGGTGCAAAAAAGTCGAAAATACCAGAAAGGAAAGTATTGTTAAACTCGCAACAGCTGGCTGGCTCTAATCTATCAAGGAAGCAACACGTTACCCTCCACAGCCCCCCATTCCCCAACACGACAATGAAAACATACCTGCTTTCTCTCTCCACCACTCCTCCTCCTCCTCCACAACTTCTTCTCAGTCACCGGCGGTCAAATTTGTTTCAAAAATTTAAGGTCCGAGCTTCCACTTTTCCGGCGAATTCCTTCTCTAATCATCGAGTTGTTGTTACGAGAGAACATGGCAAAAACGATAAGCTCATCAGTGCTCTTGTAATGTTCTGTTTCCTTTATTTTTTTCCTTCTATTTTTGTTTTATGCATTTTAGTTTGTTAAATTTCTAGGTTGTTGTTATCTTTGATTTACATGTAGTAAATCTGTTATGATTCTTGATTTACTGATGCATACATTGTTGAAGATATATTTCAGTTAGGTGTTTGATGAGATTGAAGATGATAATTGTTAAACTTGGGGGGATGGAAGTAGTTAAAATACTGCTCCTGCAGTTCCACAATTTGAGTCCACTTCGTCTTTTCAGAAAAGTTCCATTAAATTATTCTCAAGTCCTGGCCAGCAGTTCATATATTATTGATCTTTGTGAATCGTGGAAAGTGGACTCTACCAGTAGAAGCCAAGCTAGAATTTTGGCAAGATGATAATTTAAGTTTACTTTTCAGAGGTTAATTAATGAATGGAGAGAAATTGACAGGTGTTTCATACTTGTGTTTCTTTTCTAAGGAAAGATTGTAGCAATTCCAACTTCCAAGTAAGTTAATTTTCCGTCTCGTTGAGTTTCAAGAGGTCATTTCTTTTATCACACTGAATTAGGCATAGCACTAAAGTACTCAACGCATATTGTTAGATTAATCTCGATCATTATGTAAATAATATGCAAAATAGTATATATATGTTAGTTATAGTTAGTTATATGTTAGTTATAGTTAGTTATAGTTAGTTATAGGTAGTTATACACGAAGGGGTGCGATGGTTCGATGGTACCTTTTCGGTATCTATAAATATGTATCAACTATGTATGTTTCAAGTGTGATTTCTCAGAAATAAGAATACTTTGTTTATTAAACGTATTTCGATCCAACATTTATCGGATGTCCCCGAAGGGAATAATAAAACGACTGGTACTCAGTATATCTCGAATGAAAGTGAAGATTTCGAAAATGATGTTACACATGGTAACAATGATTTAGATGAAGAAGTACCTACTACACCCAATTCACATATGTATACTCATAGCCCACAGCAATCCACCATCAATCCTCTAGTTTCAGAAGTTGATACACTTTCTACAACAGATTCAAGAATTGATCATACGCCTGTAAGAGGTTACAGGGCCTTAAGTGACATATATGCCAATACAGATGAATTATTATTGGTAGAAGACGAACCAAGAAACTACAAGGAAGCAAAGGATGACAAGTGGATTGAAGCTATGAAAGCAAAAATTTACTCTACCAAAAGATCATAAAGCAATTGGTTTAAAATGGGTATTCAAGACAAAAAGGGATGCTGACGGAAGAATATTAAAGCACAAAGCACGACTAGTAGCCAAAGGATATATTCAAGAACATGACATAGACTTTGATGAAGTTTTTGCACCAGTAGCACGGATCGAAACAATACGACTGATATTGGCTTTATCTGCATATAACAGATGGGAAATACATCACCTAGATGTAAAATCAGCATTTCTGCAAGGAGAATTGAAGGAAGAAGTTTATGTCTCACAGCCAGAAGGTTTTATAAAGGAAGGAGACGAAAGAAAAGTTTACAGACTCATGAAAGCACTCTATGGATTAAGACAAGCTCCACGAGCATGGTACACCAAGTTGGATAACGCTTTAAAGATACTTGGTTTCAAGAAATGTGCATTAGAGCAAGCAGTCTATACAAGAACAAGTAAGGCGTAAACGCTACTGATCGGAGTATACGTTAATGATCTTATAGTTACTGGATCATCAAAGAGAGATATTGAAGTTTTCAAGGATCAAATGAAAGAAAAATTCGACATGAGTGATCTAGGATTACTCGCTTATTATCTTGGTATTGAGGTTACACAGAAAAGGGGTGAAATCTCAATAAAACAAACTGGCTATGTGAATAAGATACTCAGTGATACAGGGTTATTAGACTGCAATGAAGCAAAGATACCTATGGAACCAGGTCTCAAACTTACAAAAGTAACAGAAGGAAAGTCCGTAGACACCATCGAATATCGGAGCCTAATTGGATGTTTACGATACTTACTACACACAAGACCTGATCTAAGTTTTTCAGTTGGATTACTTAGCCGTTTCATGCAAGATCCAAAAGAGCAACATATGAAAGCAATCAAGCAAGTGTTGCGTTATATCAAGGGAACAAAAGACTATGGCATAACTTATGGACATGAAGGAGGAAACAAGATACAAGGCTATAGTGACAGCAGTTACGGTGTTAACACACAAGAAGGAAAAGGTACAACTGGAATAATTTTCTATTTTGGAAATTCACCCATCACTTGGAGCACTCAGAAGCAAGGGACAGTGGCTCTATCCTCATGTGAATCGGAGTTTATTGCGGCAACAGCAACACAGGCAATTTGGCTAAAAAGACTACTCAGCAAGATTACCGATACAAAAGAGGAAAAGATTACTATTTATGTGGACAATAAGTCAGCAATAGCACTAATGAAGAATCCAGTATTTCATGGAAGAAGCAAACACATTGATACAAAGTATCACTTTATACGTGAATGTGTCGAGAAAGAAGACTTAACAGTTGAGCATATCAATGGAGAACTACAACGAGCTGACATCTTGACAAAACCACTGCCATGGATAAGATTTGTCACTATGAGACAACTACTCGGAGTTAAAAGATCTTCAACATAATCGAGATTAAGGGGGTGAATGTTAGATTAATCTCGATCATTATGTAAATAATATGCAAAATAGTATATATATATATATATGTTAGTTATAGTTAGTTATATGTTAGTTATAGTTAGTTATAGGTAGTTATACACGAAGGGGTGCGATGGTTCGATGGTACCTTTTCGGTATCTATAAATATGTATCAACTATGTATGTTTCAAGTGTGATTTCTCGGAAATAAGAATACTTTGTTTATTAAACGTATTTCGATCCAACACATATTTATTGGTTAAAGGACAGGAGAACATGGACTGCTGCATGAGTACAGCTATGTTGGTCACTTAGTTGTACATGACATTATTATTTCATATCATAATTACAACTAAAATGCAATAATATAACAACTGATGCAACCGGGTTGCTATGCATACTCTTCATTCTTCTGCAGAAGAAGTATTTTTGTCAGTTGTCATTTATTGCTATTTACTTGCTAATTATTTTCCTTCACCACCATTTATGTTTTGAACTATTAATACCTAGTGATGAAGAACTTATTATCTTTATACATGCATAACTGTAGAAGCATTTGCAGAGGATAGACCAAAGGAGTGTACAATATGCATTGAACACAGGGGCGAAACACAAGCTTCCCAACCACGGGGGCCAGACCTAATGTATTATATATTTTCAAAAATACAAAAAATGCACCATCCAAAGTTATAATGTAGTAAAACTCTAAAACTAGACATTAAATATAAGAATGTCAAACATCACTCATCAAAGTGGATTCCGTCGATCTTTCGCCAGCTTTGAAGTCTTCCACAATTTTCTTGAAACCAACTTTTTCAGCAAGTTATCTTTTGATAAACAAAACCAACGAGTCGTTTAGAAACTCATCGTCCATTTTATTATGTAGTTTGGAGGAAATTGTAATTGTTTATGATTTTTATAAGTACTTATTAAAATCCATAAAAGTAAACAGGAGTTTTAGGGACCGTTTACCAAATGTTTACCCGGTAAGCGTTTACCGGATCACTTACCTTGCCGGATTAATATGTCAAGCATCGATGGCAAGAACCGAGAGTCTTACCTAGTAAGTGAGGGTGAAGACTCTTACTCGTTAGCGATTACCAGGTAAATTATTGCATTATATGCCGTTTTGATGGGCTTGAATCTTATCCGATGAGGTAAGTGATAGTGTTGAATCATACCGGTAAACGCTAACCAAGTAAGCATTTAGGTAAACGACCCCTTAATTGTTTAAGATTTTCATACAAAATATCTTTTTAATTACCTAGCTTTTTCTTTGATCTTTGACTTCCGTCTTCTCTCAAATAGAAGTTGGACTTTAGGCTTGGATTGGATATTAGACTGAGTTTTATTTATTGGATACAAAATTTAAAAATTCTAGTGGTCTGGTCAGAATTATGGAAATGGAGGGGCCAAGTAAATGTATTAGTTTTTTACAATTGAAAGACTAAAAAGTTTTACTTGCTGCATGGGGAAGCGCAGGGGCCATGGCCCCTAAAGGCCCTATAGGCCTTCCGCCACTGATTGAACAAGGAGGAAAATGCCAATGTAGAACTTTTGAAATTATTGTTTTAGATCATTGAAGTTTTGGACATTGTATCCATTTTTTTGTGATAGGCAAAACATGGGATCAATAGTTTGGAGCTTCCTCTAATTCGGCATACACAGTTGCCTGATCTGGAGAAACTTACTTCCCTATTGAGTGGTAAGTTCAAACTCCTTACGGTGCAGCTTGTTGCTGCAACTGCGTCTTTCTTATTAGAGTAATATTTGCTGGCCATATAAGTAGAACTTGATTTTCTACTCTCTCGTTCTTCCTTTTATTTGAGCCGGGTGATTATAACTTTTCCTTCTTCTATAGTCGATAAATGGTGATGCATATAATGTGCTTATTGTGGCAGTGGCACCATATCTAGCACATGAAACAGTGTTTTCATCATAAATTGGCATTGAAACTGATCAAATTCATTCTTTTTGTTTGCGAGTCCACTACTTTGTTGGTCCTACATATTTTGCTAATCAATTCTATAAAAATAAGCTTCCCATTGAGGATTGTATTAGCAGAAATTTGATCTGATCTCATTAGCTTGCTAATGGTGTTTATTTTTTTCTGGAAGCAGCCACTAGTTTTAATTGGATCATCATAACTTCACCCGAGGCAGCTGTGGTTTTTCTTCAAGCTTGGAAGTAAGTTCTGAAATTACCTATCTATAATCTCGAATTGCAATTGTTCCATGCATTTTTTCCTCCTCTTTTTAGTTTGTATTCGATGCTTTTTCAGGTGCTGAATTTACATAAAATCACATATATTATTAAGAAGATTCATGACTTTCAATGAACCTTGCTCATATTCTTTGTTCATGCCTTCCACTTTATCCTAACATGTATTCAACATCTCAACTATAAATAAGAAAATGATGCAAGTTCTCTTTGTTGTTCATATCTGTGTTAGATAATGTCCTACTCAAACTGATTGCTTAGTAGTAATTAGGTGAAATTAATTTAGTGTTTGATGGGGACATGCAATCTTCTATGGTATTATTTGTTCGGATTTATTAAGTGGCCGGAGGGCAGCCTTTACCAAATTTTATGGCATGTGTTGCTATCGGTTGCATACTAATGACTGCCACAACATAGCTGCATATGTTGTGGAAAGAACTTTGATTCCCCAACTTCTGTAAAAGCTTAAACTAGTTGATAAGAGTGCTCAACGATGTTTCGAGCTTCAACAACCATGTTAGATATTGTTCAAGGTGGTTAGGGCACATATGAGGACCAAGAGTTGCTTCATAGAGGATATTGATGCAATCAATTTTCTCATTAATTATAAAGAGGGTGAGGAAAAAACAGAATGGCAGATTCTACAACCTAACACATGATAAAATGAAGTTATCAGGAAATTATGTTGTAATTCTCATTGAAAGACAAAGGAGTATAAATACAACTTAGAGGCCTAACCATAGTTTTAAAAATCCCAATCGGGACTCGAGGCGTTTTCCCTCCACGAGGCGAGGCGTAAGCCTCGAGGCGTGTATATGTATAATATATATATATATATATGTGTGTGTGTGTGTATAATACAAGGTGGAAAACATAATTCCATACCAAATAAAATTCATAAATACTAATAATAATCAAAACATAACTTCATACCAAATTTTAAACGTCATAAGGTCATAAAATATACATATTTGCAGAAAATACACAAATATAGGAAATATACATACATGCAGAAAATACACACACAGAAAAATATACATACATGATACATGTAGAAAATACACACACAGAGGAAAATATACACACATACAGAAAATATACATACTTAAAATGGAGGAAAATGACTTACCTCTTGGGTAATGGCTTGAGGAAAATGTATAACTTCTTGAGAGAGAAAGATGAAAAAATGGAGTTGGGGCTTTGCAAATGAACCGATAAATATGAAAATAGCCTCTCAAAAAAGCAAAGTCAACTATTGATTTCTTCTTGAGAAGAGGAAAGGACACCCTAAAGAGGGTTTTTGTACTTTTAAATTATTGAAAGTACAAATACTTTAATCTTTGATTTTCTACCTTCTTTTAGTAGAAAAAAGGTAAATAAGAAATAAAAGTGCAATTTAATATTTTTTTTCTAAAGTCACCATATCACCATTTTCAGTAACAAAAACAAAAAACTGATGAGGCCTCACCGCCTCACCGATTGAGGTGTAAGCCTCGTCCAGGGACCATGAGGCTTAAGCCTTAGGAGCGGTTTTGGACCGCCTCGCCTCGAGCGATTTTGAAAACCATGGGCCTAACTAGAATCCCATAATTTATAAGATTTGATAACATACAAGGAAACCATCCAACTATACAAATATCAACTAGATTGGTATGGCCCTTTGGTTAAGATATCTGCTATTTGCTCTTTGGATGGAATGGATGCAATGCAGATAGTCCCACTGTCTAACTTTTCTCTTATTAATTGTCGATCCACTTCAATATGTTTTGTTCTGTCGTGCTGGACTGGATTTTATGAGATGCTAATGGCTGCTTTATTATCGCAAAACAACTTCATAGGTAGCTCAAATTCTAACCGTAAGTCAGCAAAGACCCTTTTGTCCGGATTATTTCACATATGCCATCTACAATTGATCTGAATGAATTCAGCTTCTGCACTGCTTTTGGATACAACACTTTGTTTCTTGCTTCTCCATATGACGCGATTTCCCCATACATAGGTACGATATCCCGATGTAGATCTTCTGTTCATGTTTGGATCTGCCCAGCTTGCATAAGCAAAGGCTCCAATGGTTCGCGTCTCTCCTTTTCTAAAGAGTAGTCCTTTGCCTGGACAACTCTTTAAATATCTAAGAATTTTGTGGACAACTTTTTGATGTTTTTCGTAAGGACGATGCATAAGTTGACTCACCATGTTAACTGCAAAAGCAATGTCAAGCCGTGTATGTGATAAATTAGCCTTCCAATATTAATGAATATCAACCAACTTTCCATCAGTAATACCATCCAACCTTTTGTTGGGGTCAATTGGGTATCTATCGGTCCGCATGTACTCATTCCAGTATCTTGTAAAAGATCCGGAATGTATCTCCTTTGTGACAAAACAATACCTTTACTTGACCTTGCAACCTCCATACCTAGAAAGTATTTCATTTCTCCAAGATCCTTTACTTCATATTCTTTCACAAGTCGGTCCTTCACTCTTTCCATCTCCTCATGATCATTACCTATGAGGAAGATGTCATCTATATAAACTAAAAAAGTTGTGATTTTACCTTTTGAAGAAAATCGAGTAAATACAGTATGATCAGATTGAGCGTGTTTCTATCCTTGACCTTTGACTACTTGAGTGAAACGTGCAAACCATACCATTGGGGATTGCTTGAGCCATACAAAGCTTTCTCTAATTTACACACTTTTGTGCCAAAGTTACTTTCAAATCCTGGTGGTGGCAACATATAAACTTCCTCTTCTAATTTGCTATTCAAGAAGGCATTTTTTTTACATCAAATTGCCTGATTGACCAATCAAGATTTGCTGCCACTGAAAGTATAATCCTTAATGTATTAAAATTTGCAAATGGAGTAAAGGTTTCTGTATAATGAATGCCTTAGGTTTGTGTGAAACTTTTAGCCACTAGCCTTGCTTTATATCTTTCAAGGGCTCCATCAACATTAAATTTTGAAGTAAATACCCACTTACAACCAACTGTGAGAGCTCCTTTCGGAAGATTTTCAACATGCCACGTCTGATTCTTCTCAAGAGCACTCAATTCCTTTAGAACAACCTTTTTCCATTTTGTATAGTGTTCGGAATTTAAACTTGGGACACATTTGATATGAAAGTAGAGTATTTAGGTGAGAGTTTCGAGCAAGACATGTAGTTGGAAATAGGATATTTAACACATGCACGTTTTTATTTTCTCAAGTCTATTGGAACATTCATATCACATGACTTACCAAGAGATGGTTCCTTCCTCGGGTGGGAATCAGGGGTTGAGATTGTGTTGGACTCTTTATTTGGAGGGAATCTTCTTCGCTCATGCACTTTTCCGAATTGTTTTTTTCCTGTTCACTGCAATCCTCTTGAGTAACTTGTTGAGATTCAAGTGGTATTTAGTTTCTTTAGGAGGAACATTATGTTCATTTTTTTGGTCTAGTGTTGGTTCTATTGGAATATGATCTACATTTTCCATATGTTCAAGAATTGGAACATCCACATATTCCTTGTGTTTAGAGATTGGATAAATCTTTGAGATTTGAGTCGAATGCAGATGGCTCAAATGTAGATGGAAACACTAGATCTGAAAAAAATGAGTTCTTTTTTATTCCCCCATGAAGGTGAGGATTAAAGAAAGGAATGTTTTAAAAAACATAACATCCATGGTAACAAACATTTTTCCCGTGTTTGGATGAAAACATTTAAACCCCTTTTTATTTGATATGATTCCTAAAAAAACACATTTGAGGGTTTTGTGGTCTAATTTTCCGAGGTTGATAGTGGTGTTCTTAATAAACACTGTGAACAAAGGGGCTAAGAAAAGATTATTCTTTGTTATCTCTTCAAACAAGGGAATACAAACAATTTATAGACAAGAACCTATCTAAAAGGAGAAGGGATTAAGGAAATCACAGTCATTACAATAGAATATCGCACAATAACTTCCTAATATAATATCACACAATAACTTCCTAATATACTCTCCAACACTCCTCCTCAAGTTGTGGAATAGATATCAATCATTCCCAGCTTGCCAACTAAAGTTTTAAAGTCAGGTTTGGAGAGTGCCTTGGTAAGAATATTTGCTTCTTGCTGCTTTGATGGAACATAGGAGATGAGAATTGTCCCTGAATCAATTTCATCTTTTATGAAATTCCTATCAATTCTCACATGCTTCATTCGGTCATGTTGGACAGGATTGTGAACAATACTTATTGCTGATTTGTTGTCGCTATACAGCTTCATAGGACCACTTATAGAGACTTTGAGGTCTCTCAAAAGCCTCTCTATCCAGATTAGTTCACAGACCCCTTGAGTAATTGCTCGGTATTCTGCCTCAACAGTGCTTCTTGCCACTACTAATTGCTTTTTTGCTTCACCAAGTGACTAGATTTCCCCATACTTTTGTGCAATAACCTGTTGTGGACTTACTATCTTCTGATCCACCCCCGTCAGCATCTGCAATTCCCTTAACATCTCGTTCCTTTCCTTTCTTAAACAAGATTCCCTTGCTTGGAGTTCCTTTGAGGTACTTTAAAATTCTAATGGCTGCTTCCAGATGTCTTTTAGTGGGAAAATGCATAAACTGGCTTATTACACTCACACTATGGGTAATATCGGGCCTTGTGAGTGTGAGATATATTAGCTTTCCCACCAATCTTTGGTATCTACCCTGGTCTCCTTGACTGTCGTCCTTGATAACTTTTTCCTTCTGGTTCCTTTCCAATGGGTAACAGGCTTGCAACCAGTTTTTTCGAGTTTCTCGTAGTAAATCAAGGGTATATTCTTTGAGAAACAAATATTCCTTGTTTGCTTCGGGCAACTTCCATTCCAAGAAAGTACTTCAATGCTCCCAGGTCTTTAACTTGAAATTGAATCTGTAAGTGGGATTTCAACTTAGTGATCTCTTCTTGGTCATCACCAGTTATTACCATATCATCTACGTACACAATGAGAATAGCCCTCTTTCCACTTTCTCCCTGCTTGATGAACAACGAGTGGTTTACTTGTCCTTGTTTGTATCCAAGAGACTTCATTACTGAGCTAAATCTGGTGAACCAGGCACGTGGTGATTGTTTTAGTTCATAAATGGACTTTTTGAGTCTACACACCTTTGTATTTTCATCATGAAAACTTGGAGGCATCTTCATGAATACTTCCTCTTCCAGTTTTCCATTTAGAAAAGCATTTTTTATGTCTAGTTGATAGAGTTCCCAATCAAGGTTTGCAGCAAGAGAAAGTAATACCTTGATCGAGTTCATCTTTGTAACTGGAGCAAAGGTCTCATAATCAATACCCTGTGTTTGGGTGTATCCTTGAGCCACTAATCTCGCCATGTATCTCTCTACTTCTCCATTAGGTTTAAACTTCACCGTGAATATCCATTTGCATCCAACCACCTTTTTCCCTTGTGGAAGATCAACTATTTCCCGAGTGTTATTTTTTAAGAGAGCATTCATTTCTTCTTCAACAACTGCCTTCCATTTTGGATCAAGAAGCGCACTATGGACATTCTTTGGAATGTCTATACTGTCAACTTTTGCAGTAAAAGCCCTGTACTCATGAGACAATTTTGCATAGGTTAAGTGAGTAGACAAAGGGTATTGAGTGCACTTTCTCAGCCTTTTTCTGATGGCGATTGGAGTATCTGGATTATCTGACGACATCGTACCTTCGTTTGTGGAATTTGGACTTACCTCCGGTTCCAATGATCCAACAGTTTGGGGAGCAGTTGGCCTTCTTGAATAAACCTTAAGGGGTTCATTGGTGATAGGTTCTCTTCCTTGATGTAACCATTGATCATGTCTTATGGAGGAGGATGGAGTAAGAGAAGGTGAAGTATGTGTCAGTTGAGACAAAGGAGGTGAAGGTGGTTCTTATGGCTGGTAAGACGGGGAAGGTGATATAGGTTGAGATATGGTTGGATCCCAATGTGTTTCTTCATGTATATGCTCCTCCTGACATGCAACATGCTCCTCCTGAAGAGAACCATTTGGATAGTAAGATTGATCTTCAAGAAAAGAGACATCATAGGATGTAAAGAACCTTTTAGAGGATGGATGGCAATACTTGTACCCTTTTTGGGTGGAGTACCCTACATAGATACATTTGATTTTTGCCTTAGGATCAAGTTTATCTCTATGAGGGTTGTGATTGTAAATGAATGCCACACAACCAAAGACTTTGAGGGGTAGAAAATGAAGTAGATGAGTTGTGGGAAAACTCTCTAGAAGGCAACTGATACTGATAGGAGTACGAAGTTTTAGAGGTTTTGACGGTAATCTGTTGATGATTTAGGCGGCTGTGAGAACAGCTTCACCCCAAAATATGTTTGGAACATTTGTAGCAAACATCAAGGATCTGGCTACCTCTAAAAGGTGTCTGTTTTTGCATTCAACAACCCCATTTTGTGTGTGTGTGTGGGGGGGGGGGGGGTTGTACACACAAGAGCTTTGATGAAGAATCCCATGATCGACAAGGTACTGGGACAAGTCATGGGTGAAATACTCTCTTCAATTGTCACTTCGAAGAATTTGGATTTGAGATTGAAAAACAGTGGAAATATATTTATGAGTTTTTTTGAAAATGTTTGTTGCTTCCGATTTTTCTTTCATCAGGTATACCCACAAACCCAGGTATGATCAATGAAAGTGATGAACCATCTTGGACCCATGATGGAAGGTTCTCGAGATGGACCCCAGATATCACTATGTATGAGATGAAATGGTTTTGTTGGTTGATGTGAATGAGGGTGATAGGTTTTCCTAGTTTTGTTAGCAACAATGCAATGTTCACAATGAAAACTAGAAGCATCTTTATTGATGAATAAGTGGGGATAAATGCCTTAAGGTAAGGAAAACTAGGATGACCAAGCCGTTTATGGCACAAAATGACTTTTGATAAGAAGACTTTTTCAAGAGATGGAGTTTTTGAGGAGGAACCCATGTCATGGAGGAAACAGAGACCATCACGCTCCTTAGCACTACCAATCATCTTCCCCGAAGATAGGTCCTGAAATACACACAAAGAAGGGAAAAATGTCACTGCACAAATTCTGTCTTTGGTGAAAAATACACACAATTTCTGTTTACTAATTGAAGCAAGGCTGCATTTTAGGTGTGGAACATGTAAGACTGATTTTAAGTTTAGTCCTGAGATTTCCACATTTCCACGACCTTCAGCCTTTTTACTGTTTTACCATCTGCCACTGTAATGTAAATATCATCCTCACAAGTTGTTAGAATGTAAAATATGTAATTCTTTACTTAGGCCCAATTAGCTCGCGGGCCCTTAGGGTTTTCTCTTTTAGGGTTTCCTTTTCTAGCTTTCTTGCCTATATATATCCTTGTACTATTTCATTGTATTTATAAGAAAATCAATAATAAAATCTCTGATTACATGGCATCAGAGCCGCCGCTCCTAAAACCCTAATAGCCGTCGCTCCCAAAACCCTAATAGCAGTCGCCCTACTTTCTGTCGGCGTGAACAGTAACCCGGCGTGAACAGTAACTCCGGTATGAATAGTACTCCGGTGTGAATAGTAACTTCCGAGATTTTGGTGCTTTTTTTTATCAATGTTCGCTTGGTACGTTTTGTCTGGATCGAAGAATTTTCCCCTTTTTTCGCTTGGTATGTTCGTCTTCTAGCACCCTGTGAGTGCGTTGTTTGTTCTCGTTTTTGTTCGTTGGTTTTCTGGCACCCTGTGAGTCCATTCTATGTCCAACTTCGATTTTCTGGTTTGTGATTCATTGGAAGATGACCGGAGAAGACAAACCATCTGGTAGTACGGTTACTATACCCGCAGAAGAATATATTCCACTGCTCTGACTGCTACTTTTGCTGAGACAGGTAACTCTAGTACATGCCTATTATCCTCTGCCTCCAAATGGGTCATTGATTCAGGTGCTTCAGATCACATGACAGGTAATCCCACTATCTTCTCTAATTTCAATAAACACACGTCTCCATCACATGTCACAATTGCTGATGGGTCTATCACACCTGTCCTTGGTTCTGGCACCATTGATCTTACTCCATCTGTTTCGTTATCTTCTGTCCTGAGTCTACCCAATTTCTCGTTCAATTTGTTATCGGTCAGTAAAATTACTCGTGCTTTAAATTGTTGTGTCACATTCTATCCTGATTTCTGTGTCTTTCAGGATCTGTCGACGAAGAGGATTATTGGTAAAGGGCGGGAAACTGACGGCCTATATATATTTGAACATCAAATACCTTGCTCTTTGGCTTGTTCCAACTCATCGTCTCCCCTTGAAGTTCATTGTCGATTAGGTCATCCTTCTTTACAGAATTTGAAGAAGTTGTGTCCTGAGTTTTCTTCTTTATCTTCTCTACCGTGTGAGTCTTGTCAGTATGCCAAACATCAACGTATTCATTTAAGTCCTAGAGTCTATAATAAGCGGGCCTCGTCCCCATTTGAGTTAGTCCATTCTGATGTTTGGGGACCATGTCCGGTCACTTCAAAACTTGGATTTAAGTATTTCGTTACTTTTGTTGATGATTACTCTCGTACTACTTGGCTTTACTTTATGAAAAATCGATCTGAGGTGTTTACCCATTTTTGTTCATTCATTTTATACTGAGATTAAAACACAGTTTAAAGTCTCCATTCAAACTCTTCGTAGCGATAATGCAAAAGAATATTTGTCTCAAAACATTTCGGTCATATATGCTTCAAAATGGAATTCTTCATGAGTCTTCCTGTGTTGACACACCAGCCCAAAATGAAAATGGGGTTGTTGAACGAAAGAATCGTCATCTCTTAGAGGTGGTTTGGGCTCTATTATTTCACATGACTGTTCCAAAACTCTTCTGGGCTGATGCTATTGCTACTGCTTGTTTTCTCATCAACCGAATGACATCTGTTGTTTTGGATGGAAGAAGTCCTTTCTCAGTTCTGTTTCCTACAATGTCATTGTTTCCTGTCGACCCAAAGATCTTTGGTAGTACCTGTTTTGTCCGTGATACCCGACCACACATAACTAAGTTGGATCCAAAATCTCTTAAATGTGTCTTTCTTGGTTACTCTCGACTTCAAAAAGGGTATAAGTGTTTTTCTCCCACGCTTAATCGATACATTGTATCTCGAGATGTTACATTCCATGATAATATACCTTTCTTTCCTGTGTCCACTCCTTGCAATCCAAGAGATAGCGATGATTTGTTGGTATATACCGTACCAGTTATCGAATCCCCTATCCTATCCGACTCGACACAACATCAAGAGCCTACTAAACCACCGATAGTTCATGTGTATAATAGGCGGCAACGACCTACGTCAGATCCCGACCCTATACCATCTTCATCATCGTCATCAGATCCTTCTAATGATGATCCTACTGCTTCAAGTGATCCACCACCTTCCGATACACAGGATCCTGATCTTGATGTTCCCATTGCCCTTCGGAAAGGTAAGCGCTCATGTACTTACCCTATTTCTTCTGTTGTTTCCTATGATAAACTTTCTTCTCGTTCTCGCTCTTTGATCTCCACACTTGATTCCTCTCCTGTTCCTAAAACGGTTGGTGAAGCTTTGGCTCGTTTTGGATGGCGGGATGCCATGATTGAAGAGATTAATGCTCTAGATCATAATAATACATGGGATTTGGTAGAGTTACCTGCAGGTAAAAAGGCAATTGGCTGCAAATGGGTATTCACTGTGAAAGTTAATCCAGATGGATCAGTGGCTCGTCTGAAAGCCCGGTTGGTAGCTAAAGGATATGCTCAGACTTATGGGGTCGACTACTACGAGACATTTTCTCCTGTGGCTAAGGTACCCTCCATCCGCTTGTTTATTTCATTAGCCGCTACTTATGACTGGGTCCTACACCAACTGGATGTGAAAAATGCATTCTTGCATGGTGATTTACATGAGGAAGTTTATATGGAGCAACCACCTGGGTTTGCTGCTCAGGGGGAGTCTGGTAGAGTCTGTAAGTTACGTAAATCATTGTATGGTTTAAAGCAATCCCCTCGTGCTTGGTTTGGACGGTTCAATGCTGTAGTGACTGAGTTTGGCTTACGGAGGAGCTCTTATGATCATTCTGTGTTCTTTACTTCATCTCCTTCTGGATGCATTCTACTAGTGGTGTATGTTGATGACATTGTGATTACTGGGAGTGATGGGATTGGGATCAAGAAGCTGAAAGATTTCCTTACGTCTCGGTTTCAAACAAAGGATCTAGGTCCTTTAAAATACTTCTTGGGAATTGAAGTATCTCGTACTCGGAAAGGGATCTGTTTGTCTCAACGGAAATATTGTTTGGATGTATTGAATGACTCTGGGATGATTGAAACAAAACCGTGTGAGGCCCCAATGATTCCGAACATGAAATTGAAAGCAGACGATGGAGATCTACTTGAGGATCCAGAAAAGTACAGAAGAATTGTGGGAAAGCTAAACTACCTGACGATTACACGTCCTGACATCGCTTTTCCAGTGAGTGTTGTAAGTCAGTTTATGTCATCTCCAAGAACTCCACATTGGGAGGCCGTTAGACATATACTGAAGTACCTAAAGGGTGCCCCTGGTCTTGGCATTCTTTATCAAAATCACGGTCATCATGTCATAGAAGGGTTTACAGATGCTGACTATAATGGAGATCCTACGAACAGATGGTCTACGACAGGCTATTGTGTGTTAGTTGGAGGAAATCTAGTCTCGTGGAAAAGCAAGAAACAGAATGTCATTTCCCGGTCAAGCGCTGAATCTGAATATAGGGCTATGGCCCAAACCACTTGTGAGTTGATATGGTTGCGTAATCTGCTAGATGAACTTGGGTTTGCTCAATCTAAACCAATGAATCTATATTGTGATAATGAGGCGTCTATCCACATTGCAAATAATCCCGTGTTTCATGAGAGAACAAAACATATTGAAGTGGACTGCCATTTCACTCGTGAAAAGCTAGAAGATGGAACCATCTCAACTCCCTTTGTTCGAACAGGAAGTCAACTTGCCGATGTCTTTACTAAAGCTTTACCTGGTTCGCGGATCTCTTCTATCTGTAACAAGCTGGGCATGATTAGCTTGAGGGGGAGTGTTAGAATGTAAAATATGTAATTCTTTACTTAGGCCCAATTAGCTCGCGGGCCCTTAGGGTTTTCTCTTTTAGGGTTTCCTTTTCTAGCTTTCTTGCCTATATATATCCTTGTACTATTTCATTGTATTTATAAGAAAATCAATAATAAAATCTCTGATTACACAAGTGTTATAGGTGGAGAAGGTATCTTGACTGTCACTCATGTGGTCTGACACACCTGTGTAAATAATCCAGTCTCGATGTGTCTCAACTTTAGTCAAGAACGAAGAAAAGATTTTACCTTTATGAGCCACCAATGCACTAGAGGAAGAAGGCATAGTTTCTGAATCAGTAAGGATCTTTTGGTGGCTAAGAATGGTTTGCAATACCTTTATCTGGTCAGGTGTTAGGCTGAGATGACCGTCTGATTGTTGTCAATGGACGCTTTTGCTGTAAGAGCTTTAGTGGACTCTCTTTGGTTTCATGGCTTCCATTCAGCCGGTTTTCCATTGAGTTTCCGTTTCTTAGCTGTGATTAGTTCTACGACAATGGTCACACCATAATTGATCTCCACCTTCCTTTATGTTTCTCAGACTCTTTGGACCATAGTTTGGCTTGGGCAGAACCGAGTATGGATGCACCAGGTTCATTAGTGGAGTTGAGTAACATGACTCGTTTTCGGCTTTCTTCTCTTCGAACTTCAACAAAGACTTCTCGAATCGTAGGGAATGGTTTCTGTCCCAGCAGCCCTTGATTTCGTCCAAGTCTTTGTTCAAGTCTTGTAGGAAGTCAAAAACACGTTCCTTTTCCACCATCTTGGAGAATTGAACACCATCAGCAGTGCAGTGCCATTCAATTTCATGGAATAAATCCATCTCTTGCCATAACTCAGTCAACGAGTTATAATACTCTGTGACTGATTTCGGTCCTTGTTTGAGTTCTCGTAGTTTGGATCTAACCTCAAAGCATTGTGAGGTGTTTTCCATGTCCGAGTAGATCTCTTTGACAACTTTCAGATTTCACGAGCAGTTTTACAGAATAATTAGGTGCGACCAATTCTGGGCTCCATAGAGTTAATTATCCATGCCATAACAATGGAGTTTTAAGCATCCCATGTACTGAATTTTGGATCAGTAGAATTGAGCATGGAAGCGTGACTACTTACTAAGCTTAAAGCTTATATACTTCATGTATGTATCTCAGGTAAGGAGTAAAGAGAGATAGCATGAAGTAGTACTATTCTAGTCAACAACAAAGTTTGATGTATTATAAGCTATGAAGTACGATTCCGCTGATGTTTTAACTCTGATGTAATAGTTAGATTTAAAAGAAAATAAAGTTCAATTTAGTTCACATGCAAGCCTTGGTAGTAGTATCAAAGGTTAAAGAAAGTAACGCGCCCATTTCGGAAACCAGGGCGTTACAACAACTTCCTTTTTTACTTTTCAATCATTCCAAAAGAAGACTAAACCATGCAGCTTGGAAGGACATGAAATATAGGCCCTCTCCTAAGGCTTCTAGGACACAATGCAATCTGGTCATGTGTATTGGTGGTGGAGGGAATCATGGATTACTTAAGCTAAATGGCATGCTTTATTCTAGAAAGGAATATGTTAGGTTCTTCATATATGTGATCCAAGCAAGTTTAGTTATTGACCAGTTACTCTGAACTGGATGGCTTGAAAAGGGTTGCCGTTTGAACACTTTTAGTTATTGACCAGTTACTCTGATTTCATCTACAATTTTAGAGCTGCTGGGACCCCAAGTGTCAAGGTAGCTGTGGTTGGAACTGGTACAGCAAGCATATTTGACGAAGCTACACCTTCATCTAAGCAGTTAGTTGAAGTTGCCTTTACTCCATCAAAAGGTATCTGTACATGTCTTCCATTTAAAAGTATAGATTTTTATTAGTATACCCATCCTACGCTGTGTTTTGAGGTAGCTGGCCAACTACATCTATTAAAGGATGTATCCAAATGGCTGTAGAAAAGAATGCTTAACTTTGTGATCTTCTTTGCAGCAACTGGCAAGGTTCTTGCTTCAGAGCTGCCAAAGGATGAGAGTGAAAGATGCACGGTTTTGTATCCTGCCTCTGCAAAAGCTAGTCATGATATAGGTAAGTTCTTTGATTCCTTTAACTTTTTATTCCTGTTCTCTCTTCTACGTTTATTTTAAGAATCCACTTTGCCAGATTGTTCCATAAGATTTCATCTTGATCAGTTGTTTCAAACATTGGTACATGACATTTTCATATTCATGTGGTAGAAAAATGACATGAACAAACTATATGGAAGTTAAAGAGAACTGGCCTTCTGTTTATTAGTGATGTGCTTATTCCTATAAATTTTGAAGCTAAACATGGAGACAAGTTATTTAATTCAATTTTTTAAACCTCATGGTTAAGCATTCAAAGGAGTATAGTCGGGAAAAAGGAATTTCTATCCTTTACGTTAGTAACAGTGGCAATATACCATATCATTTTTATCCATTACATTGTGTAACACTATGATTCTTCGGTTGACATAAATATATTGCTAATATGTGAACATTGTTATAATAAAAAAGCAACTTACATATATTTATTTTCCGGATTGGTTTGTTTCCATCACACCCAACATCCCTGTATCGAGAAGTGTTCAACCCAAGTACCTTGCAAGTAAGATGATTGCAAGGCAACTGAAAATTTGTCTCTTTATGGAGTTGCTCTTCCAAAGTTAGAGTTTCTTATGGACTTTGTATTTTCCAACTTTGTGACATATCTGCCATGTCAAAGGGTTGATCCTAATAGTCTGTAACCATTCAACTTTCACAACTACGAGCTGTATGTCTCGGTCTGTTAGTCATATTTGCTACAACATGCTACTAATGCAAAGGCTTTTCTGTTTTGTATGCAAGGGTAATAGTGACAAGCCTTTTTGGTGAGAGGAGGCCAAACTGTAAACAGCTACAGTTGATTTATTAATTTAAATAAGTAATAAATTCATTCATGTCTTAGTGTAGGAGGATGCTGTTTTGGTAGTTAATGGCTGTATTTTGCCTTTGACGTTATATAGTTTATAGTGGGTGTTGTAAATATGAGCAGATGGCTCTGCACAATGGGGTAACATAAGAGCTCAAACTTTTTCCCACTAGGGATAAGAAGCTAACCATGCCATTTAAGCTGTGTCATGCTTGCACAATGACACCATAACTATTAAAATTCAGGTACTTAGTTTTTAGCGCTAAATGATGAAAATTTTATTTTTTCTTCACTCTCTCCTGCTTCTCACATTACCTTTGAAATGTTGTACTTATCACCTGCAGAGTTTGTGATAGAATAATTTGGTATTAGATATTTCATTCGTAAATTATTTGGATTTTTTCCAAGTATTACCATCCAGTGAGTTGTGGTCACACTGCTGATTTTGATCAGATTGTGGAAGAACTTTATGAATTAGTGTTTGAATTAAGGAGGAGAATTGCTTGGTGTTGGCAATAGTTGTTACAAAACTGCCCTTTTGGTAAGCACATGCTGTGTCTTGATCTGTGATGAAACATTTGGAGACTGGAGTACATTGTTTTACCTTTTTGTATGTTGTTTTGTTGGAGTCGCTTACCAATATAATATACTTCCTTTACCTCTCCTTTTTAAATTGTACTAATAGCATACCATGGGTTCTGTATTTCAGAAGAGGGCCTTTCTAAGCGTGGATTTCAGATCACAAGATTGAATACTTACACGACGGTATATATTTTAGTTCTGACAATGTTGGTTTACAAGTTCTTCAAGTTGGGAGCCCTTCATTCACATTAATATCATGGGAATAAGGCCATTTGTAAGATATCAAAAACATTTCACCCATCTAAGTTTTGAGATTCAGGAACATATTTGATATGTCAATTTGCTTGTTATATGTTGACTCCCAGTATTACAAGATTTTTTGTAATGATAGTTTGCTTATTATGTTAAATTTTGTCAAGTTTTAGCATTTATTTATGTTTTCACAGTTATATATATGGTTGAGATTTTTTTAACTGACTACAACCATTTACATCTATTCACACATGATATGCTTCAACCTCGGTAAAACAGCTTAGATGAAGCAGGGTGTTTATTGATGGTCGACTTGAACATAGAGTCTGCATGTAATAAGGTGAAACCTGTAAGAACTTGTCTAATGTTAATGTTTTTGGCTTTCCAGAGCCTTGTTTTTGCAATTCGGTTGTGCTTGTGCATTAACGATGCCCATGAGCTTAAAATGTCATGTGGAAGTTTTCAAGCTCATCTGTTATGGAATATCTGTAAACCAGAATCATATGTTTTTGGCTTTAACTATTTCTTGCAATTCTGATTTTATTAGGAACCTGTCGAACATGTGGATCAAATGGTTCTCCAGCAAGCACTGTCTGCTTCTGTAGTTGCAGTTGCATCGCCTTCTGCAATTCGGTAATGTTTTTGGTTTTTGTTTTCTGATGCCAAGTTCTCTTGACATACGTCCTTGTTATCAAGGATATAAATTGATCAGACATAATTATAGGAATCAATATTCTTTATTTATGGCCTAATTGCATTTCCATGTACTGCTCCTTAATTTATGCTCTTTCTGTTGTAAATCGTTCTATAAATACCCTTGTAAATTGTAATCAGGGATTATATTATTGATTTTCTTATTAATACAATGAAAGAGTACAAGGTTATATATAGGCAAGAAAGCTAGAAGAAGAAGGAAACCCTAAAAACCCTAAGGGCCCACGAGCTAATTGGGCCTAAGTAAAGAATTAAATATTTTACATTCTAACACTCCCCCTCAAGCTGGAGCATAGATATTAATCATGCCCAGCTTGTTACAGATAGAAGAGATCCGCGAACCAGGTAAAGCTTTGGTAAAGACATCGGCAAGTTGGTTCCATCTTCTAGCTTTTCACGAGTGAAATGGCAATCCACGTCAATATGTTTTGTTCTCTCATGAAACACGGGATTATTTGCTATGTGGATAGCCGCCTCATTATCACAATATAGATTCATTGGTTTAGATTGAGCAAACCCAAGTTCACCTAGTAGATTACGCAACCATATCAACTCACAAGTGGTTTGGGCCATAGCCCTATATTCAGATTCAACGCTTGACCGGGAAACGACATTCTGTTTCTTGCTTTTCCACGAGACTAGATTTCCTCCAACTAACACACAATAGCCTGTCGTAGACCGCCTGTTCGTAGGATCTCCATTATAGTCGGCATCTGTAAACCCTTCTATGACATGATGACCGTGATTTTGATAAAGAATGCCAAGACCAGGGGCACCCTTTAGGTACTTCAGTATATGTCTAACGGCCTCCCAATGTGGAGTTCTTGGAGATGACATAAACTGACTTACAACACTCACCGGAAACGCGATGTCAGGACGCATAATCGTCAGGTAGTTTAGTTTTCCCACAATTGTTCTATACTTTTCTGGATCCTCAAGTAGATCTCCATCATCTGTTTTCAATTTCATATTCGGAATCATTGGGGCCTCACACGGTTTTGTTTCAATCATCTCAGAATCATTCAATACATCCAAACAATATTTCCGTTGAGACAAACATATCCCTTTCCGAGTACGAGATACTTCAATTCCCAAGAAGTATTTTAAAGGACCTAGATCCTTTGTTTGAAACCGGGACGCAAGGAAATCTTTCAGCTTCTTGATCCCAATGTCATCACTCCCAGTAATCACAATGTCATCAACGTACACCACTAATAGAATGCATCCAGAAGGGGATGAAGTAAAGAACACAGAATGATCATAAGAGCTCCTCCGTAAGCCAAACTCAGTCACTACAGCATTGAACCGTCCAAACCAAGCACGAGGGGATTGCTTTAAACCATACAATGATTTACGCAATTTACAGACTCTGCTAGACTCCCCCTGAGCAACAAACCCAGGTGGTTGATCCATATAAACTTCCTCATGTAAATCACCATGCAGGAATGCATTTTTCACATCCAGTTGGTGTAGGACCCAGTCATAAGTAGTGGCCAATGAAATAAACAAGCGGATGGAGGGTACCTTAGCCACAGGAGAAAATGTCTCGTAGTAATCGACCCCATAAGTCTAAGCATATCCTTTAGCCAAGGTTTTAAAGAACGGAAACGAGCCTTGAGGCGTTTTCCACGTAGGTACGTGAGGCGTAAGCCCCGAGTCTGTCGAGGCGTAAGCCCCAAAAAATATATCAATAAAATTCATAAATCAATAACTTGGTGAAGAAAAAAAACAGAACATGTTCTGTTAATTTAACAGATTACATATACAAAAAACAGATTATATATACTAATATTACTATCTACTAATAATAATATATACAAATTATATAAAAGTATAAAACAGATAACACGATTTGGTGCAGACGTGCAGTAAACAACATCAAAATATAAAACAGATTAAGTGATTAACATCATCAAAATATAAAACGATTTGGTGAAGTCGTGAAGAAAAAAAAAACAGAACATCTGAACATGCAGACGCAGTGATGCAGATTGCAGAGTGCAGACATCCTTACATACAGTCATGCAGAAAACAGAAGAAGAAAAAAAAGAGAACATAGATGATAGAAGTTAGAACTTAGAACTTACCTCTTGTATACGAAGCAAAAGAGCAAAACCAATAGATGGAACTTGGAAGTATAGAACTGTCAACTGTCCTAGGTGGCTGGGTGCTTGGGTCGTTGGAGGCTTGGGTCTTGGAGACTTGGATGCAAACGAGCAAAAGGAATTAATGAATTGAAACGATCAATATTGAATTGGTTGTGGCGGGTTGTTTATGATGTACTGGTCGTTCCATTTATAGGCAGAGGAATGAATCGGGTGCGATTAGGAATTTAGGATTTAAGAATAAGATAACCATTAGAAGTAGAAGATATCAATTAGCAAAGGAAAAGATATCGATCATCTAGAGAAAAACACTGATTTCACTTTCCTTTTATTAGATTATGAGAAGATATGGACTATAATCAATTCCTTAATTAAAACAAATAATTTTTTTTTTCAAAAATACAGGGACGGACGCCTCAAAAACGCCTCACCGCCCCAACGCCTCAGGGCCCGCCTCACCATCTAAGGCGTACGTTCTATCTGCCATGGCAGAGGCGTACGTTTTGATGCTTTTTTCCACCGAATAGCCCTGAGGCGCACGCCTCAAGGCGCACGCCTCAAGGCGCACGCCTCAAGGCGCACGCCTCAAGGCGCACGCCTCAGGCGTTTTTTGAAACCATGCCTTTAGCTACCAACCGGGCTTTCAGACGAGCCACTGATCCATCTGGATTAACTTTCACAGTGAATACCCATTTGCAGCCAATTGCCTTTTTACCTGCAGGTAACTCTACCAAATCCCATGTATTATTATGATCTAGAGCATTAATCTCTTCAATCATGGCATCCCGCCATCCAAAATGAGCCAAAGCTTCACCAACCGTTTTAGGAACAGGAGAGGAATCAAGTGTGGAGATCAAAGAGCGAGAACGAGAAGAAAGTTTATCATAGGAAACAACAAAAGAAATAGGGTAAGTACATGAGCGCTTACCTTTCCGAAGGGCAATGGGAACATCAAGATCAGGATCCTGTGTATCGGAAGGTGGTGGATCACTTGAAGCAGTAGGATCATCATTAGAAGGATCTGATGACGATGATGAAGATGGTATAGGGTCGGGATCTGACGTAGGTCGTTGCCGCCTATTATACACATGAACTATCGGTGGTTTAGTAGGCTCTTGATGTTGTGTCGAGTCGGATAGGATAGGGGATTCGATAACTGGTACGGTATATACCAACAAATCATCGCTATCTCTTGGATTGCAAGGAGTGGACACAGGAAAGAAAGGTATATTATCATGGAATGTAACATCTCGAGATACAATGTATCGATTAAGCGTGGGAGAAAAACACTTATACCCTTTTTGAAGTCGAGAGTAACCAAGAAAGACACATTTAAGAGATTTTGGATCCAACTTAGTTATGTGTGGTCGGGTATCACGGACAAAACAGGTACTACCAAAGATCTTTGGGTCGACAGGAAACAATGACATTGTAGGAAACAGAACTGAGAAAGGACTTCTTCCATCCAAAACAACAGATGTCATTCGGTTGATGAGAAAACAAGCAGTAGCAATAGCATCAGCCCAGAAGAGTTTTGGAACAGTCATGTGAAATAATAGAGCCCAAACCACCTCTAAGAGATGACGATTCTTTCGTTCAACAACCCCATTTTCATTTTGGGCTGGTGTGTCAACACAGGAAGACTCATGAAGAATTCCATTTTGAAGCATATATGACCGAAATGTTTTGAGACAAATATTCTTTTGCATTATCGCTACGAAGAGTTTGAATGGAGACTTTAAACTGTGTTTTAATCTCAGTATAAAATGAATGAACAAAAATGGGTAAACACCTCAGATCGATTTTTCATAAAGTAAAGCCAAGTAGTACGAGAGTAATCATCAACAAAAGTAACGAAATACTTAAATTCAAGTTTTGAAGTGACCGGACATGGTCCCCAAACATCAGAATGGACTAACTCAAATGGGGACGAGGCCCGCTTATTATAGACTCTAGGACTTAAATGAATACGTTGATGTTTGGCATACTGACAAGACTCACACGGTAGAGAAGATAAAGAAGAAAACTCAGGACTCAACTTCTTCAAATTCTGTAAAGAAGGATGACCTAATCGACAATGAACTTCAAGGGGAGACGATGAGTTGGAACAAGCCAAAGAGCAAGGTATTTGATGTTCAAATATTTATAGGCCGTCAGTTTCCCGCCCTTTACCAATAATCCTCTTCGTCGACAGATCCTGAAAGACACAGAAATCAGGATAGAATGTGACAACAATTTAAAGCACGGGTAATTTTGCTGACCGATAAAAAATTGAATGAGAAATTGGGTAGGCTCAGTACAGAAGATAACGAAACAGATGGGGTAAGATCAATGGTGCCAGAACCAAGGACAAATGTGGTAGACCCATCAGCAATTGTGACATGTGATGGAGACGTGTGTTTATTGAAATTAGAGAAGATAGTGGGGTTACATGTCATGTGATCTGAAGCACCTGAATCAATGACCCATTTGGAGGCAGAGGATAATAGGCATGTACTAGAGTTACCCGTGTCAGCAAATGTAGCAGTCGAAGCAGTGGAATTCTCAGTCCCTAAAAGTCGAGCATATTCTTCCGCGGGTATAGTAACCGTACTACCAGATGCTTTGTCTTCTCCAGTCATCTTCCAATGAATCATAAACCAGAAATTCGAAGTTGGACAAAGAATGCACTCACAGGGTGCCAGAAAACCGACGAACAAAAACGAAAACGAACAGCGCACTCACAGGGTGCCACAAGACGAACAGGATGAAATAAAACGGGAAAAATCTTCGAACCAAAAAAGTGTACCAAAAAACTTCGGGAATACTGTTCACGCCGGAGTACTATTCACGCCAAAACACTATTCACGACGGAGCACTGTTCACACCGGAGCACTGTTCACACCGGAGCACTGTTCACATCGGAACACTATTCACATCGGAGCACTGTTCACGCCGAAACACTGTTCACGCCGGAGGATGGTAGAAAGTGGGACGACTACTATTAGGGTTTTGGAAGCGGCGGCTCTGATACCATGTAATCAGGGATTATATTATTGATTTTCTTATTAATACAATGAAAGAGTACAAAGTTATATATAGGCAAGAAAGCTAGAAGAAGAAGGAAACCCTAAAAACCCTAAGGGCCCACGAGCTAATTGGGCCTAAGTAAAGAATTAAATATTTTACATTCTAACATAAATCTCTTCATAATTCAATATAGAAAATACAATTCATACCTTCATATGGTATCAGAGCTCTCTTTGCTCTAGCGAGTCTCGTTCCTTCCCTCTCTCTTCTGTAACCTTAATCTATCCGCTTCCATGGCATCGTCTAACACCATTGTTCAACTCACAGACACCAATCATTTCCCGATCAAACTCATCGCCATGAATTTCCCTGTGTGGCGCAAACAAGTCCAATCAACTCTCATTGGGCTTGACCTAGACGGCTTCATTAGCGGTCGCTGAACACCACCAGCACAAACTATCACCGACAAAGAAATCACAAAAACGAATCCCGCATACATGATCTGGTACCGCCAAGATCAGATTATATTCAGTGCTATACTCGGAAGTTGCTCCGATGCCATACAACCGATTATCACATCTACCTCTACTGCAAAAGAGGCCTGGGATCGGCCAACTACAAGCTATGCCAGCCAATCTCGATCCAGAATTATTTCACTCAAGTGCAAGCTCGCCAAGAACCCTAAAGGAAATCGTTCCATTGCAGATTTCCTTAATGATATGAGATCGATTGCTGATGAGTTAGTACTCGTTCAAAACCCCATTGATGAAGAGGATCTCTTAGTTCACATACTAAGTCAACTTGGGGATGAATACGGGCAATTCACTGCTACCATAAAAGTTCGGGAAAACCCGATATCCTTTCCAGAACTCTTTGACAAACTGGTTGATTCGAACGATCCTTTAAGAAAACCGAATCCGTTGTTGCACCCCTCATTGCCACGGCTAACTTCTCCCAGCGCCAAACAGGCCGGTTCAATACTCGGTCGTCGTCTTCAGTTCCGTTCCAACAATACGGGTCGCTTTAGTTCTGAAAACCATCCACGCAACAGTCGCTCGAACAACAACACTCGATATAGGAACAATCGTTCCTCCTCATACTGTCACTTTTGTGCCATTCCAGGACACGAAACCCGCGATTGCAGGAAGCTTGCTCGTTTTTTTTTAAAGACTACAACGTCACCTCCAATAACCCGGTTGCCAATGCTACTGCCTCGAGTTCAAAATCAACCCCAGTGACTACACCTTGGCTGTTTGATACCGGCGTTTCACACCACCTAACATCAGATCGATCTTCTCTTCACACCGTCTCGGAATATGGTGGGCCGTATGAAATCGTCCTTGGTGATGGTACAACTCTTTCCATCTCTCACACGGGTCACAAAAACCTATCTACCTCAACTCGTCCTTTAAATTTATCTAATGTTCTATGCGTTCCTAATCATCTTAAAAACCTCATTTCTGTCGCCAAGCTTTGTCGTACTAATCAAGTTTCTGTTGAACTCTTTCCTTTGCAATTTCTTGTCAAGGATCTTTGCACGGGGGCGCCTCTCATGCGGGGGGAGAACATAAATGATGTCTACTATGCCAATCAGACCGCACTTCCACAAATGAACGCTGCCACTAAAGTTTCACCTCTCAGTTACCATCACACACTTAATTTACGTAAAAACAGTCAGTCAAAATGATTAATTACTTTAGTTGAAGAAATCAAATGAAAAGGATTCTATTTTTGCGTCTTAAATGAAATCAACGGGCTATAATCGGCGGTATTCTATGAGATCCGAGAGTATGGTAAGTAAGAAATAAATTCTAGAAAACTCCAAAAAGATCTACTCCTTACTCAAGTTTCCAGTGAAGACCAAGCAAAACTTCATTGATTCCGTCTTCCTTATTATTTTTATTTAGATTTTCTGAATTCTTTATTCAATTATGACATAAATGAAATGTGAAATTCTTGAGTAGTCTACTTCCCCTCGAATGATGAATCCCGAAGGGCAGAATCTAAGTATAGTGTCGAACAAGTAGGTGTAACTGTTGAGTTCTACGGTGGTGAACTCAATGGAGTCAGTTATAGTGATCCTGTTCCAATTTTTGATTCTTCTTTTCCCTCTGAATCAAACTTTTTTTTGCCATACTCGTTAAGTTCCTATTAGTATCCATGATACGATCGAGTAAATAGCTCTACGAACGAATGGATTGGATCGACTTGGAAAATGGAAAGATTTGTACAAGTTATACGTTTCGGACATCCCTCTGCTCGTGTTTTCAAGCATCTTGCAAAAGACTTAGGTCTTAGTTTCCAATCATTGTCTAAGCTCAATTTTCATTGTTCTTCATGTTCTGTTAATAAAAGCCACAAGCTACCTTTTGGCCAAAATTCATTTACTGCCAATAAACCTTTGCAACTTATTTATTCCGATGTTTGGGGACCTGTTCAAAAATCTATTGATGGTTTTGCTTATTATGTAGTATTTGTGGACTACTATTCAAAATATATTTGGTTGTATCCCATAAAATACAAATCTGACGTCTCCAAACTTTTTCCCCAATTTAAACGTTTGGTGGAAAAATACTTTTAACACATCCATTATCTCCATGTTCACTGACAATGGTGGAGAGTATCAAGCTCTCATTCCCCTGTTCCAATCCATGGGAATCTCTCATTACACTACACCCCCACACACACCCGAGCATAATGGCATAGCTGAACGGCGCCATCGACATATTGTTGAAACGGGTCTTGCCTTGCTATATTTTGCGGGTCTTCCTCTCACCTTTTGGTCTCATGCATTTCAAACGGCAGCTCACCTCATTAATCGTTTACCAACTCCTATCTTAAACTCTAAAAGTCCGTTTGATCTAATGTATGGTTGCTCCCCCAACTACACCAAACTCAAACCCTTTGGGTGTCTCTGCTATCCGTGGCTTCGCCCCTACTCTACCTCTAAGCTCCACCCTCGTTCCACTCCTTGCCTCTTTTTGGGGTATTCCGCCCCCAAATCTGCTTACAAATGTCTTCACCTTGAAACCAACTGCATTTATCACTCTCGTCACGTTGAGTTTATAGAACACCTTTTTTCCTATAAAACATCTCAATCTCCATCCATTTCACTTCCCACCGTGGATGAATTTTTTACTCCCACTTCACCACCTTCACCAACTACTCATGCACTTAATGTTCCCCACTTCCACATGCAGCAAGATCACACGTCAAATCCTCCTGCCCCCACTGTTACCAACCCTTTCAACCCACCATCTTCCCTCCCACCTCCTTTCGTACCACCTGCTATAGCACCAACCTCCCTCACACTTTATGAACCAACTCCCGATACCTCCTCGCCTGTTTCATCACAGTCACCACCTTTGTCCACAACGTCACCATCTCCATCACCTACTCCCTCACCTACCCTTCCACCTCGCAATCGAAAACCCAACCCAAAATATTTCAATTCCACATTCGTGAACACCGCCACTCTTCATCCCATTCCCGTCACCTTGGAACCTACTACCCATACTCAAGCCTCAAAAGACCCGTTATGGCGTCAAGCAATGGATGATGAATATAATGCCTTGATCCAAAACTCTACATGGGAGCTTGTCCCATCTACTTCTCATCAACCGATCGGATGCAAATGGGTTTTCCACATCAAGCGACATCCGGATGGTACCATAGCCAAATACAAGACCTGTCTTGTAGCAAAAGGATTCCTCGAACAATACGGGAAAGATTATTTCGACACCTTTAGTCCCGTAACCAAACCGGTCACAATTCGTACCGTGTTATCCATTGCTCTATCAAAAAACTGGCCATTGAGACAACTCGATGTTAATAATGCATTTCTACATGGCACATTACAAGAGGAAGTGTACATGATTCAACCACTAGGATTTGTTCATCCACAATATCCTTAATCATATTTGCAAACTTCGCAAATCCTTATACGGTCTTAGGCAAGCACCGCATGTGTGGTACTTGGCACTCACCTCGTTTTTACTAGAATCTGGTTTTCGAAAGTCTCAAGCAGATGCCTCGTTATTCATCTTTAATCGTAACGGAATCACTTCTATTTCATGGTATACGTTGATGATATTGTGCTCACAGGAAATAACTCGCCTTTTATTGCCAAGTTTGTGGAAATGCTTGTCAAAGATCTTGGACACCTAAATCATTTTTTAGGTGTTGAAATAATTCCAACCAAGTCGGGTCTTTTTCTATCACAGCAGCGCCACATCAGAGACATCCCAACTCAATTCAAGATGGATGGTGCTAAAGAGGTAATAACTCCTTTAAGTACATCAGTTACTCTCGCTGAAGAGAATGAAGCTCCTAAAGTCGATCCGACACCGTATCGTAAACTAGTCGGTACTCTCTAGTATCTTGCCTTTAGTCGCCCGGATATTTCCTTCGCAGTTAACAAACTGTCTCAGTTTATGCATTCACCGTCGGAGATTCTTTGGCAAGCTCTTAAACGGCTACTTCGTTACTTAAAGGGCACCATTTACCATGGCCTCTTCCTAAATCGAAATTCAACCTTGGAACTCACTGCCTTTTCGGACTCCGACTGGGGTGGGGCCTCAACCAAAGGACGCTCTACAACAGCTTACCTGGTCTATCTTGGCTCGAACATTATCTCTTGGCGTTCAACCCGTCAGAAGTCGGTCTCACGATCCTCAACCGAAGCCGAGTACAAAGCCTTGGCTAATGCTGCTGTTGAATTATCGTGGGTTAAAAATTTACTGACTGAGCTTGGTCTCTCAGTCCCACATGCACCAACCATCAATTGTGACAACACGGGTGCTACCTATCTCTGTGCTAATCCAGTTTATCATTCGCGTATGAAGCATGTCGCCTTGGACTATCACTTCGTTCGGGAGCAAGTCTCTGTTGGTACCTTAAAGGTTCGACACATCAACACTATCGACCAACCTGCAGACGTTCTCACCAAACCATTGGGTCGAGCATCATTTCTGAAATTCCGATCCAAGATTGGAGTCTCCGACGGATCCTCCATCTTGCGGGGGCGTATCAAGGATATAAATTGATCAGACATAATTATAGGAATCAATATTCTTTATTTATGGCCTAATTGCATTTCCATGTACTGCTCCTTAATTTATGCTCTTTCTGTTGTAAATAGTTCTATAAATACCCTTGTAAATCTCTTCATAATTCAATATAGAAAATACAATTCATACCTTCATACTTGTGTTGTACAAAATTACAATTTAGCTTATAATATATCTTCTTTAATTCAGTTCGTTGCATGTTCAAAACAATAATAGCATAAATAGAGGGACTTTTTTTCCTTGCCGTGCCATAATTCCTAGAACTTTGTAGTTTCTGTATCCGGTTTGTGCCGTATGTGTACGCACAATTTTTTGGGTTCCTTGAGTTTCGGTCTCCTTAACATGATGACATGTAGTTTTCTGTTCATGTCTTTTAACAATAAGTACTGTTAGCTTGGCAAAATCCACTACCATTTTCATCAAACTACACCTTGCCTGCTTGCTTTATTTGAGTATATAATTTTTGTTCTAATTGTTTATGCCACTTTTACATTTCTGTCATGTTTTAGAGGGGAAGATTGCGCCCTAAATTTGTGAATCTTTTCTTGTCACAGTGCTTGGGTCAATCTTCTACCTGAACCAGAGAACTGGAGTGGTTCTGTTGCATGCATCGGTGAGACCACTGCTTCAGCTGCCCGAAAATTGGGATTCAGACGTGTATATTACCCATCCAGCCCCTGTCTTCAGGGGTAATAATTCCCATCTCCTATGATTTTGCTGTTACTATTATTATAGCTGCACAGCTTTTGTTTACTCTTTGGCACACACATTTGTGTTTGACAGATGGGTTGACAGCATTCTTGATGCTTTACGCATCCATAATCAGTTCTTGAAGGTCTAAGACCAACCTTTGGGGCATCTTGTTTTCCAGGTAAGTTGTTATTACAGTTTTACACATCTTCGACCATGTTTTAATGGAAACGGTCTTGGAAGGCCAATGAGAATGAACCTGATATATTTAGGCAGTGAACTTTTGAGAAAGTCCATTGTGGCCATCTAACTCTAGTTTTGTTGTATATGTCCCATTGCCAATGATGTTGAGATTTTCTCTTGTTACCATATAAAAAATATAGCACTAGCTTTATCAATTATTATGGTAGTGGGCTACCATCCACATCCAAATGAAGCCAGTGAAACAGATTGTAAAATTCTTAATCCTTCTCCATGCCATGCCTCTGAATTCATCACTTTTAACGATTATTGGAATAATTGGAATGCTGGTGAAAGTAACATCCAGAAGAAGTAATTTTTTGTCACCAAGTGGACCTAACTAGGCTATAACCATAACAGGTCTAGGCCCAGTAACAGAGCGTCACTCTGAGCAAATAAACCTGATTGTTCAATATCCAACAACAATTGCCTTTATGTCTCATGCAATGATAGACTAACAGAAGCCCCAACTTTATTGAAATCCACAAGGTACCGATAATAGCTTCATGATGATGATGGATATCTTAAAAAATTTAAGCTTCGATTCAATCTGTAGAAATGGTAAGGCAATTTTAAGGATTAGATGGCAGCAGGGGCAGTGGAGATATTGAATCATTGGCTGATGAGTTGCTGCCACTCCATCCAGAAATATTGATAATATTTTCAGAAATGAGGATAAAACTGCGCTAATCCTGAATGCAGCAGCAATTCTTTATGGCTTCTGCAGTGATGAATTGGGGTGAAGTTTGAGGGAAGATGGCTGGCTTGGTGAGACGAGGAAAATACAATTTAGTGATAATGAAAATGTATTAGGTGAGAGAAACGTGGAACCCCTAGATTACTCTCAAAAAGAGCCCTCGAGAAGAGAAGGGAGTTACAACATATATAGAAGAGAAATGGTCCATGTCAGCCGATGTGGGACTCCAACACGCCCCCTCCAACGGAGGCTAGACGGGCACAAATTGTCCCAGAGTGTTGAGAGGGGCTAGACGAGTACAAATTGCCCTAGAGTGTCGAGTCCCTAAAGTGGTAGACCTTGGCTCATATACCATGAGAGAATACGTGGAACCCCGAGATTACTCTCCAAAAGAGCGCTTGAGGAGAGAAGGGAGTTGCAACATATATAGAGAAATGGTCCAAGTCTAGCCGATGTGTGACTCCAACGTGAGGATATGTGGAACCCCCATATTACTCTCCAAAAGAGCCCTTGAGGAGAGAATGGAGTTTCCAACATTATTCAAGAGAAATGGTCCAAGTCTAACCGATGCGTGACTCTAACATGCAGCCCCCAACGTAGGCTAGACAGACATATTGTCCGAGAGTGTTGAGAGGGGGCTAGACAGGTGAGAGGGCTAGACGAGTACAAATTGCCCTAGAGTGTCGAGTCCCTCAGTGGTAGACCTTAGCTCTGATACCATATAGAGATCGAGGGCTGGAATTTTTTATATAGTGAAAGAAAATACAACAGAGGTACTTATACAAGAAAAGGAAAAACCTAAATCGACTACAACAAGGAAACACAATCAAAGAAATCCTAGAGAATAATAAAAACTCTAACTAAGGAAAAAGCCCAGAATCTCTAGGAAATATTATACAAACAAATTGAGATTTCAACATTAGGTCATTATTTTGAAGTAGTGTAGACAGATTCTACCTTATGCATTTGTACCTATACCCCAACTAGTTAATTAGTTTGTGTTTGGGACTTGAGTTTAATTGTATTAAAGTTGAGGGGCTGATTTATAAATACCCAAGAGGTATAAATACTTTGATTTTACTTGTTTTGTTTAGAACTTTGAGCATTTTACTTTGAATGTATCTTTGTATGAATCTTGTAAGATTTCTCTCTCAATACAAAGATCACTTGTGACTAATTGTTGTTGATCTCTCATTTGATATTGTTTACACTACTTGTTCTAGGAATCACAGTTTGAATCATTAATGGTAAATTTATGTAGCTAGAGGGAGATATAGTCATTATTTATAATGAAGGGTACACTCCTCCCTCTGAAGCGCCCCACCACACTTGTCCCGCAGCCATTACTAGTGAAGGTAAATCATGCATACATCCCATTGGCAGAAGGGTGGTGCCCCAGATCGAACCCGGGATTTGACTTTTGCCGACACCCACCCCTACTGCTGGGACCAACTATACATAGTCATTTATGTGTTGGTCGCTGGTGGCTTTTAGCCAGAAATGGGGTATTTGAAACTAAATAAGAGTTGAATGGTTTCAATGAACTTCTACAAACTCCTTGGCCGACTGGAAACATAGTAAAATTTTCCTATTCCCTACATGTATCATTATCACGATTCTATTTATTTCTTGTTTCCAGTTATGAGTAGCCTCTTTCCTTGCAAGATTAATGAGAGCTGATGCAAATCACCAAGTGTATGAGCACATTACAAGAACAAATCGCATCCCTGTACTGCTGTACATTTCTAGCAACACCATGAGAAGTAAACAGGCAGCAGGAAAATATTGTTCTTTTTGCTACTGAGCTAGCGGCGATCATGGAGAGGATGAAATTATGAGAGGAGTGAAGAACTTCTTGTGGAGGTGTACTTGTTTATTGTATATATATTTTCCATGCTGTAAATGAACTCTTTATTTTCTTAATGTAATAGCCAATAGGGTACAACTTGCTTCTGACTTGTCTCTTTTAACTTCCAAGAGGCCTTGTAAAACCAAAGCAATAATAAATGAAGAATTGAACTTCACATTTCTGCCTAATCATGGAAATTCCTGTTATATTTCATATGCTTAAGTTTAATTTTCTTTGATAGTTGTTTGAAACTTCTGAATTGAGCTCACCCACCGGATTCAGGTTGTCATGAGGATGCACAGAGGCTGAAAGTTCATTTGTTTTTTCTGTTTAGTTTGTTTGTTGATTCATGTTTTGTTGTTGTAATATTCAAAAATTTTGAATATATCTCTTAACTAATTAATTATAAACTAATTAATTAGCTATCAGTTATAATATGCTACAAGAGACGAAACAAGTTTAATAACAATAAAATAAACTTCGAAATTGGAAAGAACTTGTTGTTTATCAACCTCATTGTTGTGAAATTACCAAGACCCAAATAGCTAAAAGCTCAATGGTTGGTTCCCGATAAAAACACAAAATTACCCAAGAACGAATGAACTAAAGTTCGATATCGAGAGTCAAAGCGGAGATACGATTAACAATGTAAGATAATCAACCACTAAGAAAATGTAAACAATGATCAAACCCAATAGATATAAAATAAAGCATAAGTAAGAGAGACACCGAGATTTTTACGTGGAAACCCGGAAAGGGAAAAACCACGGGCGGAGGACGCCGAGAGCTGATCCACTATCACTTTGATGATGATATACTTGAGAGATTATAGCTTACAATAATGGAGAAATAATATTAGGGCTCTTGAGGATTGAGAGAAACTTGGAGACCAAGTTTTAGAGAGAGAGAGAGAGAGCAATTGAGAAAAATGATCCTAAAATCTGATTTCCCCTCTTTGTCTCATGCATATTTAAAAAGAAAAAGTAGTGGGAAGTGAGCTGGAGCAAGGGACCAAAGCTGTGGAATCACCAAGGAGCCAATAGTGGAAATGAGCTGGAAAGTGATTGGAGGCAAACAATTCTCACAAATCTCCACCTTTGACTCCAATCCAAAGCCCATAAAAAAGAGCAAAACTCCACCTCGTCTTCAAACCAAGTAAAATACACCGAGAACACAATCTCCACCAAACTTCATCTCAAGCCAAACGACGATCACCCATAAACAAAGCAATACCAAAGTAATCAAAGTTCTCGAAAAGCAATGTTCTCCACCAATTCGCCCCCAAGGGCATCAACCCCATCTTGCAACACCAACCAAGTCCAAACACAAATTAAACTTGGATACCGGAAGCGGATTAGTCCATATCCGTTGCGTTGTCGTGAGTGCTAATCTTGACCACTTTAACATCACCTTTAGCTACTACCCCACGGACATAGTGATGACGAATATCGATGTGCTTCGTCCTATCGTGAAACATCTGATCTTTGGTCAAGAGAACCGCACCTTGATTATCATAGAAAACCTCTTCGACCTTCAGATGATCACTCAATTCACCAAAAAATCCAAAAAATCCCTTGAGCCAGACAACTTTTTTCACAGCTTCATTAACCCCCATTTATTCCGCTTCTGTTGTGGACAAAGTGACGGTAGGTTGCAAATGTGCCTTCCAACTAATGGCACACCCATCAAGAGTAAAAACATATCCAGTGATAGATCTTCTATTATCAAGATCCTTGGCATGATCGGAATCCACATAGCCAAGCACTCTCGAAGAATTCTTCCCAAAATGCAAACACAGATCTGTCGTGCCCCTCAAGTAACGAAAGATCCATTGGACCGCTCTCCAATGTTCTTTACCCGGGTTGGCCATATATCTACTCACCATAGAAACTGCGTAGGCAAGATCAGGACGGGTACAAATCATGGCATACATCAAAGATCCCACCGCACTAGAATATGGCACTCTTGCGATATAGGCAACATCGGCTTGAGTCGAATGACTTAAAGCGGATGATAACTTGAAATGATGCGCAAATGGAGTGTTGACAGACTTTGCTTCAGACATGTTGAACCGGCGAAGAACTTTCTGAACATACCCCTTTTGACTAAGGTATAATTTTCTCGCCTTTCTATCACGAATAATCTCCATACCAAGAATTCTCTTTGCGGCTCCTAAATCCTTCATATCAAATTCTGAATTTAACTGATATTTAACTTTTTGAACTTCTCCCATATCTTTAGCTGCTAAGAGTATGTCATCCACGTACAAGAGCAAATATAACATCGACCCATCTTCACACTTCTTGAAATAAACGTAGCTGTCGTACGAAGAATTTGATAAGCCGTGTGCAGTCACAAATGCGCCGAATCTCTTATACCATTGCCTAGGAGACTGTTTGAGGCCATAGAGAGATTTTATAAGCTTGCACACGTGACCTTCTTTACCCGAAATCTCGAAACCTTCCGGTTGTTGCATAAAAATCTCTTCCTCAAGTTCTCCATTCAAAAAAGCGGTCGTTACGTCCAATTACAATCTCAAAATCATTGGACGCGACCATCCCGAGCAATGCACGTATAGAAGTATGTTTCACCACCGGTGAGAAAATGTCATTATAGTCAATGCCAGGAATTTGACAATAACCTTTTGCGACTAACCGAGCTTTATACCTTGGCTTTTCATTTGGAGTGGTCCCTTCCTTCAATTTATAAACCCACTTGCATCTAACCGGCTTTTTGCCTTTAGGAGCCGACACAAGCTCCCAAGTTCCGTTCTTTTGGAAGGATTCCATCTTCGTATGTATTGCCATCATCCATTTATCCGCATCTTTTAATTTCATAGCCTCACTATAAGAAGTAGGCTCAACGGTGCATTCCATTTCTTCTGCTACACTCAAAGCATATGCTACTAAATCGGCTTCTTTAGTATACCATGCGGGGCGTACAATTTGTCTCTTTCCCCTATCACACACAATGCATGGTTCGGGCTCTTGTGGCGAAGGTTGTGATGGAGCATCACCTACCACTTGAAACATGTGGGCTCGATGTTTGATCCATAGGTGTCAGGATCGAAATTCAAAACAACAATTTAAATAAACACTCAGAAACTTTGTTAAAGAAGTTGCGGAATAACACTTTAACAAGAAATCAATGAAACAGTGTATGAATTCAAATCACAAGTTGTATTGAATTAACTTGATGATTACACACAAAGCCTCAATCTGTTGAACAGGCTCAACAGACGTTCAAAACTTCTCTAATGAAAGGACCACTAAGAATCTTGAGGCTAATTCTCTCTAAAAACACACAAGACGTATATTCTCAATAATCTAAGACTTATAGACTATATTTACAAAACAAATTACAAGATAATTATGAAAGTAACGTTGATCTTCAACATCCATTCCATAATTATCTTTAACTCCTTGTCTTTCGCTTCAACTAACAAACCATCCTTATCAATATCAGCAGCATTAATTCTTCTAGCAGTATCTTCTTATCATCAGCAGTACTAACATGCTAGCAGTAGTAACTTCCAACTGGCAGTACTAACTCTCCAAGCAGTACTAACTATTCTACTAGCAGTACTAACCCTTCAAGTAGTACTAATACTACTAGCAGTAGTAATCTCTTCAAGTCTCAGCAGCACTATCCAGACTTAGCGTATTTCAGACCCAACAATCTCCCCCTAACTTAACTTTTGAAATCAAGAAGTTAAGTTCTTCAGAATAAGGTCTTCATGATGCTTTCAAAATTACTGCTCAACTTCCCAGATCAGGATCCAATCCTGCACATTGATTGATTGTTCTTCTAATCAAAATTCTTGCCATCTCTGAACCTGTAGTGCAGACCAACTTAGCCTTCAGCATCCCCTGCAACTTTTCTCTGCTGTGATCATACACCTTATCAACCAGATAGTACTCATGAAAGTTGTTATCAATAGTTATGACATATACTCCAGATTTTTCAACAAGCACCCAATGATCAATGCTGTTAAATCCTTCTCTGTGATGCAAGTCTTTGATAAGATATTCAACTTTATCAGGGTCAAACATCATACACAAATACTCCAAAGCCATCTTTGTTAAGCTCATCCTTGCTCCTCTCAACAAGTCACCATACAATTTCAATCCAACCCTGTATATGTCTTCCAAATCAAATCTGGTACAACTTCTGATGATCTTATCCCAAGTTGACTAGACCTCATACTTGTCACCCATTCTCTTGATCCTGTAGAATTCTGTGCCTTTATCCACCACAGTATCCCAATGAATGATTTATGGAGCTCTCACTGTGATAGGATGTTCTTCATCTGTCACTGTTAAATGCAAATCAAACTGCTCATCAGATTGACTTTGCTGTTCTAGAGGTTGTTGACTTGATTGCTCTTGACTCTGCTCTTGAGTTTCAACATACTCTGCTTGTTTCTGCTGCTCTTGTGGTTTCTGCTGCTCTTGTTGATTCTGCTCTTTGAGTAACTGGATTAGATCCTTCTCCATTTCTGATCCTCTTCCACCACTCAGATTTAATTGCAGCATACCTTTCAATCTGATCACATCATGCTTATACTGCTTTTCCACCAAATAATACTCTATCTTTGCCTTTGACATAAACAAAGCATAAACTCCACATTGCTTAAGCAAACGCCATCTCAACACATTCTGCTTTTGAAGTTGTATTCTGTCAGGTTCAAACATAAGACATATCCAGTCCATGATCATCCTTGTATCATCCTGAGCTCCTTGCTGAATCCTGTCTTCATACAACTTCATCCCAACAGAATACATTTCTTCCAAGTCACTTCTTGAGCACTTTTGCATGAACTGATGAAAACTTGTATAGATCTCAAATCTGTTATTTGCTCTTTTGATCCTGAGAAAGTGCTTGTCTTTCTCCACACATACATCCCAAAAGATAATCTTTGGAAGTATTGAACTGACTGGAGTAGCAGGCACAGGAGGTGCATCTGTAGTTCTTGATGATTCAAATTCCATTCTTTCCCTGCCCTACTCTTTCTCACCTTCCTCAGTTCTTGGCCTTTTTGCCTTTGTCTTTGTAGCAATTGACTTCTTTCTCTTGGCAGCTCCAATCTTCTGAGCTAGAGTCTCTTCCTTCTTAACTTCTACCCATTCTTTAGTCGGAGTGCCTTCTTCACTTTCAGGAAAAGGCTGTTGAATGTTTAGATCATGTCTTTCTTTCATCTTTCTTTCAACTTCAACCCTCTGATTAAAATCTCCTTGCAGCTTAGCCATCTCCTTTTTGTACAAATCTTCTATCCTGCTAAAAAACATTTTAGTAAACATCCCTTCAGGAACTCCAACATATCCTTTCAAGAAGTTTATCATCTTTCTTCTTTCTTGTGTAGCTAGAAAGGTCTTTGAAGACTGTCTTTGTCTTGTTGATTTCTTTGAAGGCTGCCTTTGTCTAGTTGCCTTCATTGTAACCCTCTTTGCAGCAGTCTTCAAACTCTTCTGGTATTCTTCATTAAGCCTTGTTGCCAAATCTATTGCAAGCTTTCTGTCTTTGGCCTTTTGGATCTCATCCTCCTTTTCAAACTCCTTCTCAAACTGTGCATTCAACTCCTTTGCTACTTTCAAAGAAAGAGCTTCTTGTTCAACTGTAGTTAACTCTTCTTGCATTTTCTTAGCCAATTTTGCATCCAATTCTATTTGCTTCTGCTTCTTTAATGGTTTCACAGGCTCAACCATCTTTTCTTTCCCTTTCTTCTTGGCCTCTGTCACACTGATCTCTTTCTTTTTCTTCTCTGTGCCTCCTTCTTTAATCACCACTCCCTTAGCCTTTTGAGTAGCATTAGGAGTGTCATTCTTTGCCTTAGCCAAAGTCTCTGCAATCTCAATTTCTTCCATAGACATTCCTGTTTCTGCTGCCGCTTTCTTTGTTTCTACTGCTGGTTCAGTAGTTACTGCTGCTTCTTCAGTTTCTACTGCTGGCTGAATTACTGCTGCTTTCACTACTGTTTTTGCTGCTTTCACACCTTGATCCTTCTTATTCTCCTCAACATTCTTTTCAGCTTCACCACCAATCTCCCCCTCAAATTGAAATTCCATACCAACTGAACTTTCCTTCTCAACTTCAGCTTCTTGATTCTCCCCCTTTTTGGAAGCATCATGAGCACTTCCCCTTTTCTTCAAGACAAATTGCTTTCTCTTCTTTTTATGCACCAAATTAAGCACCATCTTCTTGAGTTTGTCTATCTGCCCCTGTTGAGAAAGGATCACCTTTTTCATCGCCTTTATCTCCAAACCCTGATTGTGTACATCCAGGTTCACCGTGCCAATGGTATCCATCAATTCGTCATAGTTATATCTGTCCTCACCTCCTTTAGGTGTGTTTACCACCCTTGAAGGATCATGGGATCTTTTAGTAGAGGCCTTCTGCCTAACAGAAGCACCTACTACCCCCTTGGTTTCTTGGCACCTGGGTCCCTTAGATGATTTTTCATCCAAAGTTGCCGTGGGGAAGGTCTTAGCCATATTCACACTGTCCTGACCCACACCTTGTGCAGAATCAGTAGTGTGAGCCTTGCTGCCCACATGCTCATCCTTCTCCTGAGAGAGCACCTTCTCGGGGTTGGGAGACACCCTTGTGGATTCCCTTTAGATATTCTCTGATGGAGAATGCTCCATCAGAGGGCTTGTAGGCTTTTGGGGTGTAAATACATGAAGGGAAGGAACCTTCTGTACCTTTTTCTTTGTATATTTTTGAGTGATTGGGGGAATTGGCTTATCAACAAGGATCTGAGGAAGAACATTTGAAGTGAATGGTGTGGGTAGGTCATTAGAGGGTTGGTCAGATATGGGCTGTGACCCTGATGCCTCACCATGTGGGTGGGACACAACCATCATTGTAGAGAACAATGGTATGTCTTTTCCAGAAAAGTCCTTACTAGGCCTTCTCATATTGGAAAATACCTTCCCTTTGGGAGGTTTAGGTAAATATACCTCTTCAAAAGAGGGTAAATCCGTCAATTCCATGTTTAGTACCTCTTGTACAAACCTTGGATACATATAAAATCTTTTGGTTTTGGTTTTGGTATCCAAGTTTGACAGCAAATCATTTAAAATCATTTGGGAAAAATTGAACTTTCTGGAGGTAGCTAAGCATACAAGAGCATAAGTTATTGTACTGCTAAACTCACTCCATCCAGTTGTCTTGCGAGATATACAGTGTTGAAGAGTATGAACAAAGAATCTCCACTGAGGTGAAAATTTGCTTTTGTAAAACGTGTAAACCTCGGTAGGACCTTCATACCCCATTCTACCAATTTCTTGAAATAGATCTTCCTTTGAGAGAGTAGAAATACCTGAGGCATCATCTAGATGAAGATGAGTGCGTATGCAGCCTTCTGTGATTGTGATAGGTTTATCATAGACCCTTGATTGAATGAACTGATTGCCATCAACAGTCTGAATGGATGCATTTGTCGAGAACTGTCGCATATGTTCCACATAGATGGTAGGATTTACAGTTAGCGCATATGCAATATGTGATGATGTTAAGAAATCCACAATTTCATGAAAACCCTCAGCTTGTTTGGGTTTTTGTAACATTGCAAGCTCATTGTGGTCATCAAAGAAATCAAGGTCTGCCATCTTTCTGATCGAGTCTAGGGTTCGAATCAAAACTAGGGTTTACATACTGGTAATCAAGAATTCTAGAGAGAGAGAGAGGATGAAAACTCAATGGAAGTTTAAAGAGCCGTTGGGGTTTTGGCGGTTGGAGAGGGTATTTATAGGGTAAGGGATTCAGTTAAAAGCAGTACTAAGTACCCTAGCAGTATTAACACATACCCGCAGTATTAACCCATATCAGCAGTAGTAACACATACCAGCAGTATTAACACATACTAGCAGTATTAACACTGTCTGGCAGTAGAAATAAGGCAAGCAGTAGTAACTTTGCACTGGCAGTATAAACCACCTAGCAGTAGTAACCATACTTAACCATATTTGAACTGTCAGCAGGAGTAATAGTGAGAGCAGTATTAACTTAACCAGAAGTACCAAGTATCTAATCAGCAAAGCAATCTGAAACACTTAAACACAAATGGTTAGCAACACTATGCACAATGAAATATGAGAAAGTAAACATTGAAGAATCTATACAGAAATGGTACATGAAGAAAATCAAAAGAGGCTTATTCAGTGTTTATCATGCCCACACTTGTGACCAAGAATGTGAATCTACCCACATCAAAAGCTTTGGTGAATAGATCAGCAAATTGGTTACTAGTGTGTACTTTCAAAACCTGAATTAACTTCTTTTCATTGCAATCTCTAATAAAATGGTACCTGATTTCTATATGTTTGGTTTTTGAGTGCTTCACTGGATTATGAACAATGCTTATAGCACTGTTGTTATCAATGAAGATGGGAGTGTGAAGAAAAGTAACAGCTTGCAGCAGCTATATACTCTGCTTCTGTTGTAGAGGTGGACACTGTGGTTTGCTTTTTACACTGCCATGAAACTAGCCTTGCACCCAAAAACTGACATCCTCCTGATGTAGACTTTCTATCCAAGTTTGCACCACCCAAATCACTATCAGAATATGCAAGCAGAGAATATGCAAGCAGAGAATATGCAAGCAGAGAATATGCAAGCAGAGAATATGCAAGCAGAGAATATGCAAGCAGAGAATATGCAAGCAGAGAATATGCAAGCAGAGAATATGCAAGCAGATCAAATGGTGAGTCATGAGGATACCAAAGACCCAACCTAGGTTGTCCTTTGAGATATCTGAAGATCCTTTTGACTGCTTGAAAGTGAGATTGTTTAGGCCTCACTTGAAATCTGGCACACACACATACAACAAACATAATGTCTGGTCTTGAAGCTGTTAGATACATGAGGGAGCCTATCATGGATCTATAATGATGAACATCCACATCCTCCCCCTCAAGATCTGCAGTGATCTGTTTGTGTGTTTCCATAGGTGTGCTTGCAGGCTTTGCTTCTGAAAATCCAAACTTTGTAAGTATATCCTGCACATACTTGGATTGACTTATGAAAATGCCATCTTTCTTCTGTTTAACCTGTAGCCCAAGGAAGAATGTGAGTTCACCCATAGAGCTCATCTTGAATCTTTTGTGCATCAACTCCTTGCACATATGATCTTTTGTGGATCCAAAGATGATATCATCCACATAGATTTGTACAAGCAGGATGTCCTTCTTCTTCCTTTGAATGAAAAGGGTCTTGTCAATGATTCCCCTTTCAAAATAATTTTCCAAGAGATAGGTAGACAGAGTGTCATACCATGCTCTTGGTGCTTGATGTAGCCCATAGAGTGCCTTCTTTAATTTGTATACTTTGTCAGGAAAGTTAGGATTCTCAAACCCTGGAGGCTGATAAACATACACTTCTTCATCAATTTTCCCATATAGGAATGCACTCTTAACATCCATCTGATATACTCTGAACTTCATGAAAGAAGCATAGGCTAGAAACAGCCTAATTGCCTCAATTCTGGCTACTGGTGCAAACACTTCTTCATAGTCTATCCCCTCTTCTTGTGTGTACCCTTGTGCCACAAGTCTGGCCTTATTCTTTATCACTATCCCTCTCTCATCTTTCTTATTCCTGAAAATCCATTTAGTTCCAATTGCCCTGTGTCCTTGTGGAAGGTCAACCAGATCCCACACATGTTGCAGCACAAACTGCAGCAGCTCCTCTTGCATTGCTTCTATCCAGCTTGGGTCTTTCATTGCATCATAAGCCTTCTTGGGTTCAATCTGGGATAGAAAACAAGACAACAAACCTGACTGTAAGTCTTTCAATCCTCCTAACTTACTTTGATGCCTTGTGATCATGGGGAAATTGATATCACCAATCACTAATTGAGGAGGATGATTCTTCTGAGTTCATGTTTGATGGACAACCTCCTCATTAATATTTGCATCAAGATTGGAGTCATTCTTTTCAGGAGTGTTTCCACCAAAACCTGAAGAATTTTCATCATCAGTATCATCCTCTGACAATGTGGGCATTTCAAGACCTGTGTTTCCTGAACCTGAAGGATGAGCATCCTCTTTTTCACCTTTATCCTCTTCATCATCTTCATCCTGTTCTGGTTCAGAATCCTCTGTTTCTGAATCATCTTTCTTTTCTTGTTGACAAAATTCAACAGGATCAACTGTAGGTATAGGGAACAACACAAACTCTTGTCTCTGTTCTTGTACCTTTTCTGAACTTGTTCCTGCAATTTGCTCATTACTAAAACCCAAAGAATTAGTTAGTGAATCAATGTCAAACAGCCAATCAGGACCTGTACCAATCTGATTTGGTGTGTTCTCATTGCATTTGACATTATCACTTTCCTCTATAATCCTGGAAGAACTGTTGAATACTCTGTATGCCTTGCTCTGAGATGAGTATCCAACAAGAAATTCATCCTTAGCTTTTCTTTCAAACTTGCCTAAATGAGATTTGGTGTTGAGAATTGTGCAAGGACACCCAAAAGGTTTGAAAAATCCAATAAAAGGTTTTTTCTTTTTGAAAAGTTCATAAGGTGTCTTTCCTTGGGATTTGACTACTAGAACTCTGTTTTGGACATAACAAGCAGTATTAACTGCTTCTGCCCAAAAAGTAATGGGTAGCTTTGAATCTGCCAACAGAGATCTAGCTGCCTCAATCAATGTCCTATTTCTCCTCTCAGCAACACCATTCTGTTGAGGAGTCCTAGGAGCACTGATTTGTCTCTCAATACCTTTAGTCTCACAAAAGCTGTTTAAGTCACTGTTTTTAAACTCAGTTCCATTATCAGATCTGATGACTTTAACTCTTAGATTTGTTTGGTTTTCAATCCTAAGGACAAAGGATTTGATCAGTCCACTTGTCTCATCCTTAGTCCTCAGAAAATATACCCAAGTAAATCTAGAGAAGTTATCAACAATGACTAAGCAATAGGATTTCTTACCAATACTCATCACATTTGTAGGACCAAAAAGATCCATATGCAATAACTGAAGGGGTGAAGAGATTGTGTTTATTTCTTTGGACTTATGAGAAGTTTGTGCTGCTTGCCTTTAAGACATGCAACACAATGATCATCACATGAAAACACTTTTTAAGGCAAACCTCTCACAAGGTTGTTTTTCACAAGTTTGTTCATAGTTTTAAAATTCATGTGACACATCCTTCTGTGCCAAAGAGATGATTCATCTAAAGAAGCTTTTGAAAACAGACAGTTTAGTGATGAATCAGATGAAACACTCTCTAAGTCCAAACAATAAACATTATCCTTTCTAGGAGTTCTAAGTAGTATCATATTTTCATCAACTACCTTGAATCCTGGAGCAAGGATAATACATTCAGTATCACTAAATAATATACTATGTTTCTTGTCACAAACCTGTGATACACTTAACAGGTTGTATCTCAGTTGCTCAACATAGTAAACATCTTCAAAAGTCATCTTACCTTTTGAAACCATACCTTTACCACTTATCTTACCTCCTGCTGGATTGTCACCAAAAGTAACACTTCCTCCATCAAACCTTTTAAAATTTTGAAGGCAAGCCATGTTACCTGTCATGTGCCTAGAGCAACCACTATCTACATGCCAAATGCTCTTCCTCTTGAGTTGTTGGTTGCCCTGCACATAAGATAAAACAGTTAGTGTCTTGAGGGAACCCAAGCCAAAATGGTCTTGGGTTGCCCTTTCTCATCAACATACTCATACTCAGTAAGCTTAGTCTTGATGAGATGATCAGAATTAGGAATCTCATGGCTGGAATATTTTGTCATAATTATAGGTTTGACAGTATTAACACTGGTAGCAGTACTATCCTTGTTAGCAGTACTAACTTGGTCATCAGTACTAACTTTGTCAGCAGTACTAAGTTTGTCAGCAGTACTAACTTACTAACTTTGTAAGCAGTACTAACTTTGTTAGCAGTACTAACTTGGTCAGCAGTAGTATTGCTATCAACAACACTATTTCTGTTAGCAGTACTATTTGAGGTAGCAGTACTAACAGGTTTAGTGCCTTTTGGAATCCAAATTTTGACAAAGTTGTTTGCTTTCCTATTCTTTGAGTTACTCCTTGATTTGCTTGGAGTATTTTCTTTTGCTTTAGTAAACTTATTCTGAATATAAGATTTTGCTGTGCCAGATTTCATTGGTGTTGTTCTCACATTATCAGCCATGTGGTTCCTTGATTGTCTTGATTGCTTCCTATAACCAACAGAATTTCGTGTTTGTCTTTGAAAAGCAATTCTTTGGTTAACAGGATTGAAATAACAGTGTTTGCCTAAATGATTCAACTTGTCACAAATAAAACAAGGATTTGGTCTATTGATTTTGCTTAGATCAATTCCTTGTTTTTGAGCCCACTGGTTATTTCTGTTTCTCTGATTTCCCCTTATTTTATCATGTTGATGGGCTTGATCTGTTGACAAGTACAGGTATTTACAACAGTAGTTTGCATATAGTGAACTCCCTGTACCTTTTCCTTCCCTTTCCTGGAAGTTTCTACATTCTTACTCTTTTTCTCTTTCCTAGAGGTCTCAACTTTATCACTCTTAACATTCTCTTTCCCTATCTTAGACATCTCCACTTTCTCACTCTTGACAAATGGTTTACCCCCCCTCTCATTTGTAAGAATATGGTTTTCTAGGGGAATTTCTTTCTGGTCTTCCTTATTCTTATCCTCAGTGTTCTCTTCTTCAGACTCTACCTCAACTACTACTTTGTCTAGTGGATCTACTTCTGTGGCTCTTGCAGGTAAGTCCTTCTTATCTTGTCTTTCTAAGAGGTCTGAGGTTGGTGGAATATAGTTGTTATTGTAAGGTGGAGGGGTGTTGTTGTAGCCTATACCTCTCTTCAGTTTGTCATGAACTTGAGATTTGAGTAAAGTGTCCATTGCTTTAGAAGCATTGGAAAATTTCTCAATGTCTAATTTGGTCTTCTCAAATTCAGTCCTAACTTTCTCACATTCCTCTCTAGCCTTCTCTAGCTTAATCTCTAACTCCTTCTCCCACTTCCAATAGTTGTGATCATATGAATGTTGAAGTTCATTGGCCTGATATGCCTTGATCTGTTCTTCAAAATTCACAATGATCAAACTAGACTCTCTCCTATGTTTCTCCAACCTTTTAAGATCATCACACATGCTCTGATTGTGATCCCTGTACTTTCTAACAGTTTCAAGACAGGCTTTAGAGCAAAGTTTAGATTTTACCTCTGTGGGGATTGTTGTGCTTGAAGACTCTGAAACCTCAGCCATCAATGCTTGATTCTGGATTGCCTCATCTGCTTGATCACTCCAATCAAAGCCCATTCCTTCTTGTGAGACAAGTGCTTGAGATGAGTTCCTGTTGTTGTTGTTGTAGTTTGTGGACTTTGATTGTTGATTGTTGCTCCCATGCTGTTGAGAAATTCCTCCTCTGCATTCTCTTGCAAAGTGCCCCAGTTTATGACACTTGTAGCATTCCACCTTGGATTTGTCAAATCCAGCACCATCTTCTCTTCTCATGGCAAAGTTGTTTCTTCCTGTTCTTTTAATGAATCTTTTGATTCTCATGGTGAGCATTGCCATTTGCCACTTGATGTCCATCTCTTCAAGGTCATCAACATTGATCTGCTCCAGATCATCATTGATAAGAGAAGATTTAGCATGGCTAGCAAGGAAAGCTTCCAAAACAGAATCATTGGGTCCATCTTGTTTTGAGCCATAAGCAGCACTACCTGATTCTGTATTAGCAGAAGAATCAGTAGTAGATGATAGGAGAACAGCATTGTGAGAATATCCAGATGACTTCTTCTTTGATTCAACCTCTGCTTCAAACACCCTGAGATCATTATAGAGGTCATCAAGTTCCTTATCCTCCAGATTATCATTCTGCCTGAAGGATACTGTATACATTATCCATTCTTCACCAAGAGATCTTAGAAACTTTCTGTTGACATCATCCTGGTCCATCTTGACACCAACAGTGGCCAATTCTCCAATCAACTTGTTGAACCTATCAAAGGTTTGAGTCATAGACTCATTCTTTGTAGACATAAAATTTTCATATTGTTGCTTGAGAATTGCTTTCTGATTTCTCTTAGTGCTTTTGGTACCTGAAAACCTCTTCTCCAAGGCATTCCACAAGATTTTGGCATCAGCACAGTTGCAAAACTGATGTTGATATTCATCAGGAATTGCCAAGAGCAAAGTGCTCAAGGCTTTCATCTCAGTCTGGCTCATCTTTCTTTCTCCATCAGTCTTTGGTGGAGGTCACTTGCCATCTGCTCCCATCTCTCCTTCACTGGAGGGACCATTCTCAATGATGTCCCACATTGAGTAGTCTGTAAGAAGTATATACTGCCTGATCCTGATTTTCCACATGTCAAACTCATTAGGTTTGAGCATGGGAACCTTTGAAACAAGAACACTGTCGTTTGATCCATCCATGATGATTATTGATTTCTGAGTTCCTAACGCTCTGATACCACTTGTCAGGATCGAAATTCAAAACAAGAATTTAAATAAACACTCAGAAACTTTGTTAAAGAAGTTGCGGAATAACACTTTAACAAGAAATCAATGAAACAATGTATGAATTCAAATCACAAGTTGTATTGAATTAACTTGATGATTACACACAAAGCCTCAATCTGTTGAACAGGCTCAACAGACGTTCAAAACTTCTCTAATGAAAGGATCACTAAGAATCTTGAGGATAATTCTCTCTAAAAACACACAAGACGTATATGCTCAATAATCTAAGACTTATAAACTATATTTACAAAACATATTACAAGATAATTATGAAAGTAACGTTGATCTTCAGCATCCATTCCATAATTATCTTCAACTCCTTGTCTTTCGCTTCAAGTAACAAACCATCCTTATCAATATCAGCAGCATTAATTCTTCTAGCAGTATCTTCTTATCATCAGCAGTACTAACATTCTAGCAGTAGTAACTTCCAACTGGCAGTACTAACTCTCCAAGCAGTACTAACTATTCTACTAGCAGTACTAACCCTTCAAGTACTAATACTACTAGCAGTAGTAATCTCTTCAAGTCTCAGCAGCACTGTCCAGACTTAGCATATTTCAGACCCAACAATAGGTAGCTCCACCTCCACCTGAGGTTTCTCCTTAGAAGCTTCAGAAATGGTCTCGGATGTAGGAGACGGCGAATCATGCAACATAGAAGATTCGTCAAAAGTGACATCTCGGCTTATAATGATCTTCTTTGTTTCTGGGCACCATAGCCTAAAGCCTTTCACCCCATCTTTGTATCCAAGGAATTTGCATTTCAAAGCTCTCGGTTCCAACTTCCCATTATCAACACGTGCATAAGCTGGGCAACCAAATATTTTTAAATTAGTGTAATCGGCCGGTGATCTGTTCGAAACTTCCATGGGAGTTTTCTTCTCAATAGCAACGGAGGGAGACCGATTAACGATATAACAAGCGGTAGAAGCCGCTTCCGCCCAAAAAGACTGGCATTTTTTAATTTGAAAGCATGCATCGAACTTTCTCACGAATAGTGCGGTTCATCCTTTCGGCTACACCATTCTGTTGAGGAGTATGGGCAACGGTATGGTGCCTTGTTATGCCTTCCTTCCGACAATAGGTATTGAACTCCTCGGAGCAAAATTCTAAGCCATTATCCGTTCGGAGATATTTCACCTCATTACCGGATTGCTTTTCGATCATCGTCCTCCAATCTTTGAATATCTCGAAAACATCATTCTTGCGTCTTAAGAAGAAAGCCCACACTCGACGAGAGAAATTGTCAATAATAGTAAGCATGTAAGAAGCTCCACCATTAGAAGTAACACGAGCCGGACCCCAAAGGCCGGAATGAATATAGTCAAACGGCCCTTTAGTCGAGTGAATGCCCCTTGAGAACTTGACCCTCTTTGTCTTGCCGTACACACAATGCTCGCAAAATTGCTAATAACTTTGTGGCCATTCAACAAACCACGTTGACTTAGCTCGGTCATACCAAGGCTCATGCATCCGAGACGAAGATGCCACAACTTGGATAGATCACCATCGGACATTGACTTTGAAGCTACCCCAACGTCACTCGTAACGGTTTGACCCTGCAAAATATAAAGGTTAGCGGACTTTCTTTGAGCTTTCATTGCAACTAGTGCTCCACGCTTAACCTTCATAACTCCACCTCTACCCAAGAACTCATAACCCTTTTCATTAAGGGAACTAAGAGAGATGAGATTTCTTCGAAGCTCGGGAACATGTTTCACATTCCCAAGTGTTCGGGTGACACCATCATGCATACGGATTCTAATTATGCCTTGACCAACAATAGGGCAAGTAGCATTATTCCCCATCATTACAACACCTTCGGAAACTTGCTCATATGTATGAAACCAACTACGGTTGGGACACATATGAAATGTGCAACCCGAGTCTAGAATCCACTCTTCCGTGGCCTTTGGATTACCATCAGAGACCGTCATGACTTCACCTTCACTAGCTCCACCTTCATCGTGCTCAACAATATCGGCTTCCCCGGAGGAACCCGTTGTCTTGTTCTTGGCTTTGTTTTTGGCTTGCAGCTTAAAACATTCGTCAATGATGTGACCCCTCCGTTTACAAAAGTTACAAAACTTCTTGTTTCCACGAGATTTTGATCTTGATTTGCTTGAAGAGCTCGAGCATTTTTCAAAAGGTCTTCCCCTTGCATTTAATCCCTCGGCCCTTGGTTCATGACCGGGAATTATCTCCTTCATCTTCTCTTTTGAACTCAAAGCGGTATACACTTCCTCAAGAGTAAGGGAATCCCTATTATATATGATTGTATCTATAAAAGTCGCGAATGATGGCGGCAAAGAGCATAGCAAATGAGACCCAAATCCTCATCGTCATATTTCACCTCAAGATTTTTCAAGTCACCAACTATCTCTTTGAATTTCGATAGATGTGCAGTAATTGAACCACCTTCAGATAAACGATGGGCATACAATTTAACCTTCATATGGAGCTTATTGGGCAAACTCTTTGTCATAAACATTTTATCTAGCTTACACCATATCCGGTAAGCCGCTTCCTCTTCCGCAACATCCTATAATGTAAAATATCGTTAGACAAATGCAATCTAATCAAGGATGAGGCTCTCAAGTCATTTAGTTCCTTTTCCTCTTCCGTCCAAGCACCGGGCATAAAAGCCCGTCCCAAAATACATTTGTGTAAATTTTGTTGGATAATGGATATCGGGTATCTTTATCTTCCATAATGGATATCGGGTATCTCGTTCCAACAAAGGCAAATTGAATTTCATTGTCGACATAAACGAAACCCTAGCAAATCAATAATCCTACAATATTCAATCGATCAAAGAATCTCAATATTAATCCTTGAGCTCTAATACCAATTGTTGTGAAATTACCAAGACCCAAATAGCTAAAAACTCGATGGTTGTTCCCGATAAAAACACAAAATTACCCAAGAACGAATGAACTAAAGTTCTATATCGAGATTCAAAGCGGAAATACGATTAACAATGTGAGATAATCAACCACTAAGAAAATGTAAACAATGATCAAACCCAATAGATATAAAATAAAGCATAAGTAAGAGAGACACGGAGATTTTTACGTGGAAACCCGGAAAGGGAAAAACCATGGGCGGAGGACGCCGAGAACTGATCCACTATCACTTTGATGATGATACACTTGAGAGATTATAACTTACAATAATGGTAAAACCACAAGGTTAAGACCCTGGGGGATGTGGTGGAATATCCCATCTGCCCAGGGTTCGAATCCAGGCATACACAACAATTGTGGCCACTGAGGTTTAATCAGGGCTGATGTCTTACAGTCATAATTTGCCAAGGGATTAGTCTAGGCAGAGCACACCCTTTCAAAAAAAACAATGAAGAAATAATATTAGGGCTCTTGAGGTTTGAGAGAAACTTGGAGACCAAGTTTTAGAGAGAGAGAGAGAGAGCAATTGAGAAAAATGATCCTAAAATCTGATTTCCCCTCTTTGTCTCATGCATATTTAGAAAGAAAAAAATAGTGGGAAGTGATTTGGAAACAGCAAGGGACCAAAGCTGTGAATGAGTTGCACCAAGGAGCCAAGAGTGGAAATGAGCTCGAAAGTGATTGGAGGCAAACAATTCTCACACTCATAAATCGGACATGGAGGAAATTGTTAGAGGCCTGTAACGAACACAGTTTCGTTAAGACAAGACTCTTGGAGTCTATCTCTCAGGATACAACATTGTAGATAACAACACAACCGGATTATCTTGACCAACACAACCATGCCTTCTTTCTATTATGGGAACATAATAAAATAATGAGGAAGAAAGTTTGAACAAGAGGAAAATTCATTAGGTTTTTTCTTTATCCCAAAAGAGTCTTCCAAAGGAAAGACAAGACCCTCTAGTTAAATGGGAGGAGGAATTTGGAGGGTTTGAATTCGTGACAAGTGAAGACAAAATTTGATTAAGAGAACTCATGACAATTCAATTGAAAATGATGACAACAATCTGGATAGACTTCAAATATTAAAGCTCATTAATGTTCCAAATCAATTGTCGTTCACTTTTCCAACAATCCCCACATAAATCAAATCAATAAACGAAATGAAACCATTGACATGAAGATGTAATAAAGGTCTGGAATCAATATTTCTATAGGATAGTAAGGCATCAACCCTTGAAACCTTCCCTTGTGAAAGTATATTTACTTTTCTAGCTGACGAGTAGATCTGATGTCCTTGAACTGTTCTGTCTTTTGTGAAAACGATGATATACCTCACACAAATACCTTACAGACATAGTTTTGGTTCTCATTGGTGTGTTCGTTTGTGGTCATGAAGACTTGCATGGTTCTATAAGAGCTTTAAGAATTGAGCCTCCTCACAATTCCTTTCGAAGTAACCACACTTTTCTCTTAGATAGGTGATTTCACTAGGATCATTAAGAGCAATAGGCTTAACATGATACCACCATCACTGTTTATTAGAGGTATGGACAAGGCTTTACACTCCTCCCCCTACAAACGTGATCCGACTTTGTTCATATAATTAGGTTGTCATATTGAACCTAGATCTTGGATCTCCAGCCACTAGGTTGCGTTTCCTTCGTACAAACCTACTAATTCATGGGCTTAAGTTCCATTCCCCTTCATGACTTACTCTCTATTTAACCATTTGGTTAGTGGATCCACGATGTTATCCTTTGACTTCATATAGTCAATAGAGATAACCCTGGTTGAGACTTGAGAGTAGTAGTTGAATGGTATTAACCCTTCGACAAATACGTCTAGACTTGCCATTATTCATAGTACTTTGTATCACACCAACCATTGTCAGTCTTAGGTCATCTTAGAATATCTTCCAAGTTCCCAACACTTGTCCAAAGTTATGAATTCAGACTCCATCATGGACGTGGAAGTAATTGTTTGTTTGGAAGATTTCCAAGATATAGTTGCACCTCCAAGTGTGAACGTCATCAATCGATTGACTTGGAGTCCTTGATTATTGAAATCTAGTTTGCATTATTGTACCCTTCAAGAGTTGTAGGATAACAATCTATCATCACAAGTGTACCTTTAGGTATCTCAACACTCTGATTATACCCTTCGAGTGTTGGTGACTCGTATTACTCGTATATCTACTCTGCCTGCTTACTGAATAAGCTAAGTTAGGTCTAGTACTGATACTAGATAATTATAATAGATGATTTTATTATTTATGGATAATGTATAGTTTCCTAATCATGTAAATCTCTAGGGTTTAGAGTTTTGATTGTTTAAAGCTTTTCTATATACACGGGAATAGAACAGAGCCCAAGATAGGGACTCTTTTACCCACTTACAAGTACAACTTGGTAAGCACATCAAGCTTCTGATGGTTATCGAGTCCTCTAATTGAACATCACTTTCTCCTTTATTCTTAGACAATTGTTGATTAGTACCAGAGTCGAGATAAACTTGGTAAAGATGTCTTGTATATTATGATTGTAATTGGTAGAATACAAGAGTATTTATAGGAGAAATATTTACAGACTACACCCTATAAGTATATAAAGTTTGTCTAATATTCCCCCTTAAGCTAAGGCCGGGAATCGACTCTTAGCTTGGACTTCAAAAAAAGAAAACGCTCAGATGACAATGGCTTTGTGAAGACGTCGGCTATTTGATCATGTGTTGAAATGAATTGAACCGACAATTTTCCTTGTGCAACTTTTTCTCGAACGAAGTGAAAATCAACTTCTACGTGCTTTGTTCGCGCGTGAAAGACAGGATTCGCAGACAGATATGTGGCTCCCAAGTTATCACACCATAGAGTTGGAACCGATTTCATTGGAACGCAAAGTTCTCGTAACAAGGTTTCAAGCCAAGTTAATTCAGCCACCGTATCTGCTAATGCCTTGTATTCCGATTCTGTGGATGACCGAGATACAGTCTTTTGTTTTCTAGCAGCCCACGAAACAAGATTAGATCCAAGATATATCGCATATCCGCCCGTCGATCGACGGTCATCTGGCCAGCCAGCCCAATCCGCATCAGAAAAGGCACTCAAGGAGTTGAATGCAACATCAGTGTAAGCATGCAACACGGAGGACGATGAACGAGAGATTAAGAGGCCATGGCTCGCCGTACCGTGAAGGTATCGTAAGATACGTTTGACCGTAGACCAATGATTCATAGTGGGTGAGTGCATAAATTGACATACTTTGTTGACTGCAAAGGTAATGTCAGGCCTCGATAGCGTAACATACTGCAAGGCACCCACCATCTGTCTATATTTCACTGGATCATCAAAAGGAGCGCTATCACCAAGAGACAAGTTTGCGCTGGTGGTACACGGCGACGGAACGGGTTTTGATTGTGAGAGGTTTGCTCGAGCTAACAACTCGTTTATGTATTTCCGTTGAGAGAGAATGAGATCAGTCTCGGCGTGCAACCTCAATGCCCAAGAAGTATGATAAGGGCCCCATGTCTTGGACTGCAAATGACTTGCTCAGGCTATGAACGATGTGGTCGACGGCTTTGTTGTTGTTTCCTGTCAAAATAATGTCATCGACATACACAAGCATATACATAAGTGTACATGAGCCGAGTAAATAAATAATGAAGGATCCGTTTTGGAACCCCGAAAACCAAGAGAGATCAAAGCCGAAGAAAGTCGTTGAAACCAAGCTCTCGGTGCCTGTTTGAGACCGTATAAAGACTTGTGAAGCAGACACACATGATCCGGTTTGCGCGGATCAACGAAACCTTAGGGCTGTTGCAGATACACAATTTCCTTCAGATCACCATGTAAAAAGGCATTTTGAACATCAAGCTGTCTGAGAGACCATTGGTTGGTAACCGCGAGTGAAAGAACAACCCGAATAGTGGTGGACTTTACCACTGGACTGAAGGTTTCTGTATAGTCAATGCCCGGTTGTTGGTTAAAACCTTTTGCAACAAGACGCGCTTTATAGCGCTGAATCGCCCCATGCTGATCTCTCTTGATTTTATAAACCCATTTGCAAGCGATCACATTGGCTTTGGGAACACGAGGAACAAGCGTCCAAGTGCCATTTCGGATTAAAGCCGAGTATTCATCCGCCATAGCTTTACGCCAGTTCTGATCTTTGTTGGCAACGGCAAAGGTGGTTGGTTCTTGGAATGAGGTATTGGTGGATGTGTGAAAGGCTGATGGGTCGTATGGTTTTGTCTTTTTTGGATTTTGCCGAAGATGGGCTGGTCTTGAGGGCTGGGAAGGAGGGATGGTGGTCGAGGTGGGGGGTTGTGGTGGTTGGTCTGGTATTGGATGGGTAGGTGTTGGAGGAGGGATTGGAGGGGTAGGGGCTGCTGGAGTGGTGGTGTACTTGTCAAAGGCAGGAGTTGTGGTGGTATGAGGGTCGGTGGGGGTGCGACGGGAGTAGGTGTGAGTTGGTAAGGGGCTGGTCGGTTATGGAGGAGTAGTATGTAGAGGGATGTTTGGTTGAGAAGAGGAGTTTGGTGAGGAAGTTGTAGGAGTAGGTGTGGTTGTGTGGTTGTTTGTGTGGCAGGTATGGACGTAGGATAGGAGGAGATATAGGGGTTGTTGGGAGAGAATGTGGAGGTTGTGGTAGGAGGTGTAGAAAAAGGGAAAGAGTTTTCGTTGAACCGAACGTGACGGGCAATGTAAATGCGTTCGGTGTCGGGGTCAAAACATCAATATCCATGATGTGCGGTGCTATAGCCAAGAAAAATACAAGAAGTGGATCGTAGATCCATCTTGTGGTGATTATATGGGCGAAGATGAGGGTAACATTGGCATCCAAAGACTCGAAGAAACGAGAAGTCGGGTTTGTGTTTAAAGAGATGTTCAAAGGGAGAAATGGTTGAGTTTGTTCGTGACGGCATTCGGTTTATAAGATAAACCGCGGTTTCAAAGGCAAAGTGCCAAAAACGGTTTGGGACATGAGATTGAGCCATGAGAGTGAATCCGGTTTCGACAACATGACGATGACGTCTCTCGACAACCCCATTTTGTTCGCTGGTGTGAGGGCAAGAGAGATGGTGAATAATGCCAATAGAGGAGAAGAATTGTGATAAATTTCGAAATTCAACCCCCCCCCCAATCAGTTTGGACTGTTTTAATTGTGGTGGAGAATTGACGTTCAACCATGGTGACAAAACATTTAAACACATCCGATTTTCGTTTTAAAGGAAATAACCACATGAATTTGGAAAAATGATCAACACACAAGAGAAAGTAGTTATGACCATCAAACGAGGTTACCGGTGCGGGACCCCAAACATCACAAAAGATTAAATCTAGAACATGAGAACTTTTATAATCAGAAGACAATAAATTGAGTTTGGAAGATTTCCCAATCAAACAGGAATTACAATGAAAATCAAAAGTCTTATTGGAAATAGGTAAACAATATTTGGAAAGCATAGTCTGAAACAGCTGGGAATGTGGACGTCCGAGTCTTTGGTGCCAGGTGGTTGTGGTGGCTCGGGCTGTTGAGAAAGAAACTTTTGGAAGGGGTTGATTTGTTGGAAGGTTGATTGAGTAGAGTCCACCGTCACTTGGACCCATGAGGAGGGTAGTGTGTGTTGACTTGTCCTTAACAGCAAAAAAAGCAGAGTGAAATTCAAAATAGACATGATTATCGTGACAGAATTTTTGGACAGACAAAAGGTGTTTCTTGATTTCAGGGACGTGAAGAACATTGTTTAGGTAAAAGGTTTTGTTTGGTGAATAAAGGCGTGAGGAACTAATATGTAGGATAGGAAGGGCCTTACCGTTACCAACATGCAGACTGTCATCCCCGTAGTAGGATTCGCCAGAATCAAAACCCGTCGTATCCGGTGCAACATGGTTGTTTGAACCTGTGTCCGGAAGCCAAGAGGTGGACGCTTGTGAGCGATAATCAGCGTAATTGGCGGTCGGTTGTCTCGTCCGAAAGGTAGATGGGTCGCGGTTCGGGCATTGTGATGGAACATGTCCAATTCCACACCTGTTACATGTGCCATAAACTGTGTTTTGGTTAGAAGCCCAATTAAACTGACCTGGATTGCGATTTCCTCCTCCTGATCGGTTTCGATTAAAGGTGTTACTACGATCTCCACGACTGCGACCACGACTGCTATTAGAGGGACCAGATCGGTTTGTGTAAAAGGCCTGAGAAGTCGGTGTGGATGATATATTGGAAACCGGATGTAATTGGAAGTCAAGGCGTGAAACAAGTTGTTGCAAGGCTTGAACTGTATCAGTTTGGAGAGAGGAACCGGCTGTTGTAGCAGCCGTGAATGCTTGAACCGGGGTAACGTCTGGAACCGGTTTCCGTATCAAAAACTCATGATCGGCCAGAAGTCCAGGAAGTTCTGAAAACACAGCCGTGAATTGTTTTGCAAGGAGACTTTGTTTGACTCCGTTATATTCATCCCGAAGACCTGCAACCACTAGCATAACAATGTCTTTTTCTGACATAGGTTGTCCGATATTAGCAAGAGCAGTGGCATACTCCTGTGCCCTAGCAAGATAGGCTGAAGAGGTCTCGTCACCCTTCATTTGTATTTTTAACAACCGAGTTTTCAACGTGAACTCTCTTGAAGAGGTATGAGGTGCGTAAGCACGTTCAAGAGCCAACCAGAGATCACGAGAAGTCGTACCTTGAACATGTTGAAAAGATGCCCCCGAGATGGTTGACATGAGTAGCATACGGACGTGGGCGTCATTGGATATCCAAATCGCGTGACTAGGGTTTGGCGTAGAGGTAGAAGTAGCGGCTTCTCCTTCTTTTCCAGATGATGCAATCAGCGGCATAGGGCATGGGATTGTGCCATCAACGTATCCAAATAAACCGTTTGTAATGAGAAACTTTTGGATCACAGCCTTCCAATAACCATAATTTGTAGGGGACAACGTGAAACCAAACTTGTGAGAGTTGTGGGTAGTTTTCTCGGTAGAAGAAAAGGCTACGAGAGGGGCTGTCATTAGGATCGCCGAAAGTACTGTTCACGCCGGAAAGTACTGTTCACGCCGGAAAATACTGTTCACGCCGGGTGTACTGTTCACGCCGGAGAACTGTTCACGCCGGGTTTTTTTTCCGGAGCGGCGGCTATTAGGGTTTTTGGAGCGGTGGCTCTGATACCAAGATAAACTTGGTAAAGATGTCTTGTATATTATGATTGTAATTGGTAGAATACAAGAGTATTTATAGGAGAAATATTTACAGACTACACCCTCTAAGTATACAAAGTTTGTCTAATAAGTCACCACTATTGAATTTCACTTGACCGTTGTCAACATAGTGCGTTTACCATTTGGAGTTCCCTTGCACTCATCAATCACTACAACGAAGTTATATTAAGCACACACACAATGGTGAGTTCACAATGACATTGACCAGATATTTGTTGTGAACATACCATTCACGAAGGTCCTTTATAGCACAACATTCCTTTCATAGTGCAGGTCGTAGTCACAAATACGTCTTAGACATTACAATACTGTTTGCTTCAATTATATAAGTTATGAGAGTGCCAATAATTGTTTCATTTTTTCACTACTGCTTCATAAAAGCTTCGCTTCAATGAGATATAAATGGTAAGTAGACAATATAGATGTAAATAGTATTTGTTCTTTTGATTTCTAGTGAATACCAAACTGAAATAGGAACCTCACAGAGGTATTTGATAACATTTTGACGTGTGGCAGTTCTAAACTTGCATCTGTTGAAGTTTTCCACTTTGAACTTGATATTTTTGCTGTGGATATCTGGTTTTGTTTGTCGCGTATATATTATGTAACTATCCAGTTAGATATTACATTTTAAAATGTGTAATGCTGTTTGTTTCTCAGCATCTGACATAGTCAAACTAACAGGCCACTTTGGTCAAGCAATGTTGAAGGGCATGATCTCTATTACCAGAATTTGATCCCTTAAAAGAATCTGCATGACAGGCTTTAGATGCATTCCTTCTGTTTTATTGGTACTTTTTCATCTTAAAGAACTTTAATTACAATCAAATCAATCCCAGGATTAATTGCTTATTGAAGTTATTTGTTTGTGACCAACTAACTACTCAGTGGGGTTTAAACTGTTGATGGTGGAGGAAGTTCCCCCTGAAGGAATGATGAGATCATCACCAGTGCTCTTTCTGGTTGGTAGCTTGGGACTGTATGCCCTGCACCTCTTACTGTGGTCAGTACCACTCCTTTGTAGCCTACCACATATCCTCCAACCTATCACATTGGTAGCATCAACTTATTATTTTTGGCTGTTATAGTATTTATTAAGTTTTACTTGTTCACACTAGCTAGGGCTTTAATTTAATGTGGTCGAGCTTTGAAACACTGTGTACCTCTTCGTTATAGTACCAAGGTCGCCAAGCAGTCTCTACTGGAAGCTTCAACCTGTTTACGGAGTACCTTGAGGATGTTACCGGTACCCGTCCATCAATGTCACCACTGCCAATTTGTCATGGATTAAATTTAAGTTGCCTTCACATGTACAACATGCTAACTTGGTTCATTCTATCAGAATCGTAGTCTAGAGTTTGGTAAGCTTCAACTATTGTAGTTTAACTCAAAAAATGGACAATAGGAATAGATTCAGATTCACCTGTATATCCAGACACTAATACCACTTCCAATTAGTTGATTGATGGTAGGCAAAATGGTTGTTGGGCTGTCTGTCCATCCAACACCGCTGCACATAAGAGAAGGAATAGTCAGCCCTTATATCTTTGCCAAGTTAGTCGTGTAAGCTGAAAACTTGTTCAACGTGATTACAAGTAAAGGTGATCTGTTCAGTGCATCAGTACTTGTAACAATCATGAGCAACCCTGGTGCTTATAGTGCTAATATGTACATTTAAGAAAAGAGGTACCCGCAATGTGTCCATGACGTATTTCTGACATGAAGAGCTTCTTGCACTTCTGCTCGATTCAGATAGGAGGATACATATCCATCAGAGCAAGGATCAAAGTCTTTGACCTAGTTGACAGTACATCATTTTGCTAAAATGTTAGGACTCAAATGACTGGTTTTATGGCCAATTAATAAGACGAGTAGGGTGTTTTCTCTCTTATTTTTGACCAACTTCTCGTTTCGAATATAAGCATTTTTGAGAGTTGCATGTTACGTATTGGAATCCGAGACTTACATATCCTGGGGATCCAGGTTTTTGTGTACTGCCATCACAGAGTGGAGCATAGATGTTGTATATATCAATTCTACCATATTCACCGTCTCCTTGGCTTTGATACTTATAGCATGTATCCGAGAAATTCCCAGAAACATAGTCACAGTTCTTGTTGATTCCTACATTGGTCTCATCAGAGTTCAGGGCATGTGTCCAGTAGTAGTCATACATCCCTTCAATAGAGGTATTGTCATCTATCCAAGCATTACCAATCTGCAGAGTCAAATAACATTTCCGTCCGGCACATTAGAGCGATAAAATCTTGAGAGCAGATATTATGTCAGTATGCATATATGTACTTACCGCAATCCCACTAAGATTAATGATTGTTTGGTTTGCTTTCTTGTTCTCTGATAGAACGAGGGCAGCAAGCTGAGGTACATAGTGACCTGCATAGCTTTCACCTGTAATAAAGAAACATCGGGTTTTGTACTGCGGGAATCTTTCTAGCCAGTTGAGGAGGAAAGTGTAGGAGTCTTTAGCTGTGCGCTTGTCGCCTGTTGTGTAGTCCGATGATGTGTTTGAATACGAGAAGCCCACTCCAGCAGGTGACTCCAAGAATAGTACGTTAGCCGCTGTCAGTTTATCGGGGTTTAGTATTTTGCACTACAATGGAAACAATAGACGCGACTGTTTTTGCCACTTTGATCAACGAAAGGCTTTTTTCTTACCATTGTTCCATGCATAGTCATTGCGGTAGAGTGTTTTCCCATCACTGTTGACTCGGAATGGTCCAAGTTCTTCCATGGCTCCATATCCGAAGGATGAGCATCCAGGCCCTGTGCGCATACAGGACTAAAAATGATCTTAAAAGCCATAGATGATCAAATGCTTAATTATATTTCATCATAAGCTTGATACTTCACTTACATGACTATTTCAATTACGCTTAAGACATAGCTTGATCTAATAGATTGCTTTATAGGACCAAACAATTGTGCGTCTTATGTAAAGATGTTACAATAAGTTTATAGGATGCTTTTGGATGTCATTAAAAGATTTTTAGGACAGTTTTGGAATAAACCGTTATAGTAATTTTTTTGATGTGATATTATCTGAAAACGTGTCCTATAAAAAGATGTGATTCATAGAAAACTTCTCAAAAGTGTCCTGTAAAAAAACTAATACGACATTCTATTCTAAAAGCTTCCTAAAAAACTTGAATCCAGAAATGTTCTATAAACTTATAGCAACACTTTTACATAGGGTTCACAAATGTTTGATCTAATAAATTGAGGTCCTATAAAGTAGTAACTTAGGCGTCCTGTAAATATGATTTTGTTGTAGTGTGTTCTACCAGCTATGTTGTTTGTTTCAAGGTTTGGCTGGTGTAACAAGATGAAGTTTGAATAACGAGTTGAAAGAAAGGCAAAAACTTGTGCACGATTTTTGTTCTGGTATAGATTGAAACCAAATTGTGTTACCTCCGTTGAGCCATAAGACAAGCGGTTTGGTTGAAGAGTTCTGAGGTGACTCAGCAAAGTAATAAAACAAGGCCCTTCCAGCCTGTGGATCAACTGTTACATAGCCAGCATATTGATCAAAATCGACTTCTGGTTGGCCTGGCAGCCTGTCAATCCTGTCTGCTTCCTGTGACCCTTCTTGAGATATAATGTGAAACGGAGATAAGTTGGATACATCATGTTCAGTCCATGGATCGGCGTATGGTGGACTGTCTGATTCTCTCGACTTGATCAGTTTGTTGAGGTTGTTGATCTGGTTATCGGTGCTTGCAACAGGAAAACCAAGAAGGTAAGATGAAAAAACTAATAACAATAAATATGAAATGAGGGTCATTTTAGATGTTGCATATAACTACTCGTATCATGCATATTTGTGTGTGTGTATATATATGTATATATATGCTGTGGTAGTGATGTTCTTGAACAACATAGACATCTGATGCAGCCAGCTGGATCTTGTTGTATCATCATTTCCAATGCTCATTCGTTTTTGTTCTCTGGATTCTCCGGTTAATTTTAACTGTTAAGTAAGAATCTTGATTAGAATAACTGTCGGCAGCAACACAAACTGATCTTTCTCATATTGGGTCAGGTTCGTTTGCAAACCTGTTTCAGGTTGTGAATTGGGAGATAAGGAAAGCATGCCACGTGTCTCATGTGTTCACAGGTTATTCATCATAAACTTATGTTGGATCATGAATGGTGTATTATTCATGATGAATGGTGGATCTCTATCTCTCTATATGTGTATGTATGTGTATATATATATTATGAAATAGTTGCAGAGTCTAGCAAACACAAATTGATGCTCCTCCAATACACACGTGTATTATGGAACATCTGAGCAAGGGTTGGGATGTTAAGTAATTTGCAGGAGTGAAACAGACGTATGATTATGGTGTAATTTGGATGGAAGAAGCGTCCGGGAACATGAAGGTAAGGGGCTATTTACTTACTAAATGCTTACCCGGTAAGCGCTTACCGAATCATTTACCTTGTCAGATGAACGTGGCAATAGGGATGAGTCTCGAGGACCATTTTTCTGAACCGAATCGGGACCGAACCGGTACCATGTAATCGGTCCGGTTATCAGTTCCAAGATTTCGAAAAATTCGGTATTTGGTATTCGATACCGGTATTTTCCCGAAAAAAACCCGAACCCGAACCGGAATATTAAGGGATATTGACTTTTTAAATTCCTAAACTATGCATATCGTCTCCTAAACTAACCTTATCTTTTCCTAGTCAACATATATCATCTCCTAAACTAACCAAACCTTCTCCATAGGTTACCATATCATGTCCAATTTTTTTTATATTATCAAAAATTGAAGATATGAAATATTATTCTGACCATATTCTTACATGAAAATATATATTGTTGAACTTTTGATTGTTTGGAATTGGTTTTGATACATATTTGAAACATTATGAAGATATTTTGGTTTGCTATTGGTTTTGATACACATTTGATACATTTTCATATTTTCGGTCCTAAGTGGTCCTAGTACCGCTTTTCTCGTCCTGAAACCGAACCGGTATCGAACCGGGACATACGGTTCGGTTTTCGGTCCTACTTTTTAGTCCAAAAAAATTCAGTACCAACCGGTTACCGGTCCGGTCCCGAGCTCATATGAGTGAGGGTGACGACTCTGCTTACCGGGTAAATTGTTGCGTATGATACAGTTTTAGTGGACTATAATCTTACTCGGTAAAATAAGTTAAAAAAGTTGGCTCTTACAAGTTAGTCAACTACTATTCCCTTTGTGGCTGTTATCAATGTCTAGCTTCATTAACATTCATCTTTTTATTCTTTTTAACATAATGATTCAGGTTTTGTGAAATATACTATTTGATCGTTTAGAAGGAACATATTTGTTGGAGTCTAACAACGCTAAAAACGAACCATCGAACCTGTATGCTACTAGGAACCTCTATTTTTATAAGGGTTTGAGTAGAGGTAGAAAGAGTTTAATATATTCTAACATGGTACTAAAGTTGGGGTTTAGAGCATCATCTATGAACTCCATGAGTCCCACATCGAGTAGACACGGACTATATATATATATATATATATATATATATATATATAGGGTCAGGTTCAGGGGAAAACCTAAAAAAAAATCTGAAAACTGAAGAACACGTTGGTATCCCTTCATCCGGATGATATGCACTTTTAGATACAAGTAATTGTAACATGCACACGTGCATAATGCATTTGTGCATAAAAACCAAAAAAACAACATAATACCTGTATGCATCGTCCAGATGATAAGCTACTAGAGTGTTTTTCAGTTTTCCCTTTTTTTGAGGTTTTCTCTTGAGCCTCCGTATATATATATATAGGGAGATGTTAAAATGAGAATGCTAAGTGTGTGAGAAATAGATAAATGATTTTAGTCCTTCATCTTGTCCATATTTGAGGGCTTGACCGTGAAACACTGGATAATTCCTTATGTGGTCCGTAGAAGATAGAGGGGTACTTTCGTAAAATACGCGGGATGAGTTCATATATGAATCACAAAGGTGAGTTAAAAGAGTTCATTTATGAATTACATTGGTTCACATATAAATTATATATGTGAACATATAGTTCATATGTGAATCATACAAGTTCATATATGAACTCGTCCCGTGTATTTGTAAAAATTACGGAACTGTCCTTCTATTTTTGGAAAAGCCGCAACTTTTGATCAGTCAAAGCTGCAATTCTTGACCAGTCAAAGACGCAATATTTGACTAGTCAAATCCGATCTTGACCGTATGAATGACTAGGATTAATTTTTTATTTCTCACACAATTATCATTTCTCATTTGAACCTATGGCTATATATATATATATATATATATATATATATATATATATATATATATATAGGGGTTAAATCTTGTGAGAACCAAAAAAAGATTGAGAACCATGAGGACTAAACTCAATCATTCAAAGGTTTTTAATCAAAGACTATTATAAGCAATGGCATTTTTGTAATATTTGTGAAAACAAAGGCTAATCTCACGTCTATTTAGAAATTCTAGGGCAAAATTGTGATTTGAGATATCAAATCACACTCTCCACTTTCAGACTTTGCATTCCCCCAAAATGGCTTCAACTTCCACTTTCAATTTCAATTTATCACTACCTATTTTTTGTTTCTTCTTTGCCTTCGCTACCACCACCGTCGACGCCAAGGAATTCCATGTTGGTGGTACTAATAAAAAGTTTATATTTGAAGGAGCCTATATATATGTGTGTGTGTGTGTGAACATCTTCCTCTCTATAAAGGGTTCTATATTCTAACAACATTATTATTCCCTTTATGGCTGTTATCAATGTCAAGCTACATCTTTTTATTCTTTTAAACATAATGATTTTAAGTTTTGTGAAATATATTGTTTGATCATTTTAAAGAGAACATATTTGTTAGAGTTCGGAGTCGGCTAAACACAAAACATCGAACCTATATTTTTCCCCTTCATAACGAGCTTTTAGAGAGATTTAAAGGGTTTTATATATTCTAACATGGCATTAGAGTTGGAGTCCAAGTATTTTTACTCCAATACCGTGTACTAACCAATTATAATTGGTATATAGAATCTTATGTCATATACCAACCAATGGTACTTTGTACCAACTTAAATGGTACTTCCGCCTTACCTACAGGGGAGGTGAACTGAGTGAGGGTAGGCCCTCGTTAACGACAGTATGGGTTTTGTGTTCCGGTCGGGCATCTTTTATGAATTATTACTGATTTTTTACCACTTTCAAATTACATATATGAAAATTTGCAATTTGATCAAATTTTGAGTACATTTTGATTTTTGCAAGTAAAACATGTCATGTTTAAGGGTTGATACAAATCATGTCTAGCTCAGTTGGTTTCCCCAAGGGCGGTAACATCCTGGGAGGGGTTGTGGATGATATCCCAATCTACTCGGGTTCGAATCCAAGGGGAGTCATTCTGAGGGCATGAGGACTACCCAGTCCTTGGGCCGGTCCAGTCAATGACTGGGCTGCCCCCAGCCCAGTCTTAAGACTGTGGTTGGGCTCTAGGTTCAGCATAAGCTGGGCCGGGACAGCGGCGGATTAGTGGGCTGCCCGTGGATGCCCGATACCGCCGGGGAGGTGTGCGTGCGTGCGTGTGTTCGTGGTAGTCGTTCGTTGGTTCGATGCCGCTATGCCTTCCAAAAAAAATGTTTAAGGGTTGGTTTTTTTAATTGTCAACGAATAAAACTTGTAAAATTTCAAATGTTCAAATAATAAAAAGTTAAATCTATGACGATTTATATTCACTACATTAAAAATATAAAAACTAATAAATAATTAAATAAGTCGGTATCATTGTACTATCGTGGTATGGACATTCAGTACCGTGTACCAAATAAGTTTTCATACTTGATATGGTAGTATCAACCCCTGCAATTGATATTGAAATAATTGATACGGTTAATATACATATTCATCAGTTTGATTTGATACAAAATTGACACTTACTAATATCCATGAATTCCACACACTCTCTAGCCTCATTTCTTAAGGGCACTAGTATCTTTCAAAGTATAAAAAAGCAAAGTTGATCAAATGATTGATTAAAGTCAAATTATGATAAATATCATATTTTTTTGTTCAATTAAAATGGGATTTTGCGAATAAATGTCGATGTATGTTTAATATACAAATGATTATATTTTTATAAATTAATGGCTTACTAAAGGTACAAGAAGGGAAGGTGTCATGAGCGGACCTACTAACAAAGTAGGGGGTGCACGTGCACCCGCTCGATAGTTCCGTCGTAATGGGAAATTTTTACCGATAGTGACGCACCCGCTTAATTTTGAAGTATACTCTTATATGTTCATAAAACCAAACTTGAAACATAAGTGTGAAGTTGTTGGAGTGGGTGGGATGCTTCTTACCTTCCCTAAAGTTGTGGGTTCAATTTTTTATCGACAACAAATTTTTTAGTATTTTATGTTTTAAATTTTAGTTACTAAATAAAAGAAAAACAAATAGCTACTGAAAGTATTGAACTCAAGACCTCAACCAAAATAACAAAGACTTACTAATTAATTAAAACTATTTTTTATTTACAATTGTCTCAGTCTTACTTTTATTTCTTTTTTCTTTTTTAATTTAATTCCTTCCAATTTAACCATTAATCTCAAATTTATTTTTTGTCCTCGTTCTAATGACAATACATGTTTATTCGAAATAAATTAAAAATGAAATAAGATTAATCTCATTTATATGAGTTCTTATTTTTAAATTTTTTGACATTACTTGAAAATCAATCATTATTCCTTTGTATATGACGTCGTCAAACAATCTTATGTAAGAAATTTATAAAATCATATTTTGTTGTTGAATTTTTGTCGGGTCAAACGTGTGGACTTTTCCCAAGGTTAAATTGCGGCTTTGTTGGTCTTTGACCGACCTTAAAGGTGCACACGCTCAAAAAAATTTCTAGGTCCACCACTGAGGTGTGTATATTTTTTTGCAAGAAGTAGAAAACCAATCCACAAATAACTCACGCAACAAAAGAAACCACAAAAAAAATAGCCAACAACGAATAAACTAGGGATGTAACACCTCGAATTGTGGAGTAAGTAACTCTCCTCACTTCAGCTTTAGTTCAAGATTCATCAATTTCTTTGGTAACCTTTATCTTGTAGATAAATGTGTGTTTGTGTGAGCGCGTGAACTAAACATCCGAATAAGGGAGAATAGGATCAAATCGGATCAAGTTACAGAATTCTGGCTCCCGGGGCATGCTTGGCGACTATGCCCGACGATAATGCCTAAGGCATAGTCGAATTGGCAAGATCGCTGGGAGACCCCAACCTTCGGTACATATCGTGCGACTATGACCGACGAGAATGCCTAGGTAATAGTCGCTGGGCAATGTCGCGACGAAGGGGGAGGCATGGTACAGGGTGGGCGAGAATGCTTGGCATAGTCGCACAGTCACAATCGCGTGCGACCCTAGGAGCTTTTAAACTCAGCCCGTTTTCTTGAGTGTTAGACCCCATACCTAAATCAGTTTTGGCAAGAACGTTTTCTCTCTTGTCTTTGGCGATTTTCATCTCTTCCTCATCCCTCTCTCTTCATTGATTACTAAATAGAGATCCAAGGTATTGAATGATTATATTCTAGAGATCCTACCACCTACTTATACAAGCTTCAAGGGAACTCAAGTCTCAAGTCACTTCCACTACTTTCCTAGGGTTTCTTCACATCTAGGTTTTTGCTTCACAAACCTAGTAGGTGAGTTCTACACTTATATGCTTATATAAACATGCTTTATTTATAAATGCTTGACAAAATGTGGTGGTATATTGAGTTCTTACCTAATACAGAAAATTAGGGTTTTGGAAAGGATATGACCTAAATCGGTGATTAAAGGGTTTTGGAGAAATGGTTGTCTTATAATGGTTTCAATCTTGAGTATGATGGAAAACCTAGGATGATGTAAATTGAAAACGATGAATACTTTGCTATTTAATTCATTTAAATGTCATGTGAAGATGGAATGTGTGTATTGTGATATCATGATATGTCTCAATTATGTAACCCAAATTCTTTTTGCATGAGGATTTGGAAGAGCCTTCATTTGGTATGGGTGTGTGTCCATCTTCGGACTCTAGAGAGTAGACACTAAAGGACCATGGATCCTTGAGGCAGAACTCGTCTAGCTTGGGTAGGCACTAAGGTTCCAAGAGTCCTTAAGTTGTAGCTCCTTGGAGTAGGCACTAAGAACATATGTGTAAGTTTAAGGTGATGCCAAAGTGGTATGTGCACTAAAACCAGAAACCTAAGGTGCATTCCCACTAACATCATTTGGTACCTCCATTCACGTGTTCTCTTCACCTTGATGGAAACGGGTCTCCCCCGTAAATCAAGAGTTGCATCATGTGTATATGTTCAAGTGTGAAACGTCATGAGAAAATGAGACTTATGGTAATATGTGTGAATCCCATATTGACAAGTGTAAGCAATAATCAAAAGCAAAACAAAGAACAATTGAGTCACAAAGTCATATGTTTCATTGATCAATAATAGAGAGAGTGTTTACAATACGCCCATAATTGAATGAATGATCAACCAACACAATTAACCCTAAACATGAAGTTTATATACCCCATGGGTATTTTCACAAACAACCCTCTAACTTGAATACATACCAAAATAGTCCTAACAGTCTCCCCCTTGTATTCAAGTTTCAACTGGTGGAATATACTTTCTTCGAAGTCCAAATGGAGCTCAAAATGTCTGATATTGTTCTTGTAGTGCAATATATCTTCAATCAGCTCCAATACCTTGAGAATCAGCTCCCTTTCTTTATCATCCAACTTTGCACTTGTACTTGACTCTTTCTTCAGTTTTTTGTCCATTTGAAGTCTGATTATCTTCAGTGTTCCATCTAAGTAGTCTGCTACCTCTTTCAATATCACGAACCTCTTTTCATCATTGTTGTTCTGTATCACAACCCCTAGTTCAGGTTGTTCCAAAATCATGAAAAGTGGAAAACTTTCAATATCATTCAGACCCTGATCAAGTTTTAGTAGATTCACATTCCTTTGGCTGCTTTCGAGTTCCATCTATAAATCACTGACGTATGACAACTTTATCCTCCCTCTCATGAATCTGATCACAGATGCTAGTGCTATCTGTACGTCAAGAGGTCTGATCGTCCATCTACGAAGCTCAAAGTATAAGTTTTCCAAGTCTTGCAACTCTAGGTTGGGAAAATCTTCTTTTGTGAACATCCACAACTTTCCATCTTGTCTTGTGACATGAAAAACTAGGTACCAGACTGCTCGCAACTTCTTTGTTTAGATTTGAACGACATATACAATGTGCTTCTTTGAGTTGACGTCCTTCTGATTCTGTCTCATAACTCTCATCATGTGTAGGTACTCCACCCTTCTTTTGTGATTGATTTCCATAACCCCAAATATCATTAGCAGATCCAACTTTTTTATCGACTTAACAAATATTTTCTTTTCTGTCTCTTCCAGAAATGCAACTCATATCCTTGTACGTTCCCATTTATCTTCTTGTACTTTCTAAGCCGACTTTCACTTTTCTGATGTAGACTGTTCTGCCGTCTTAGCCTGAGTAGCTTGCAGTTGTTCCCTTTCTGGAGATTTTGGAATGCTTTCATTCATCACACGAAGCATGTCAAAGTCACCTTCTTCTTGATACTCATTGTCGGAGAAGTTAAACAGATCTTCAACCTCAACCTTTATCTGTATTATGGCTAACTTGGATCTCTGCTCATTCTCTGTGTCTGAGTCTATCTCTATTACTCCACTAATCACTTTGATAACCTCTTCTTGTAACTGACTAACCTCGGGCTTTTAAACCATTTGTGTAGTCTCCATATCAATCTCCATATCGTGTACCTATTCCTGTTCCTGGATTCCACCTGATCCAGTCCCTTGTTCTCAGTCCTGTAATTGGTTGTATTCAGATCAGCCATACCCAAGTTGCCTTCGGATACCCCAGGACTTTTCTCCCCCTCATAACGATCGGGATCATCTTGATTGTCATGTCGTCTCTTTGATGTTCAGACCTAGGATCTGCAAGCGTCTTCGATTACTCGAACCCTATTGGAAAAGGATGAGACCGAGGAGTAGATATCATTTGTTGTGGACTGGATGAGCTGACTGACTTCCTAAAAACTGGAGCGGATCTCATCTTGGAAATCTAGAAACTCTGTCCGGGTGACAGTTTCTTGTTGAGCCTCTGATTGTTGTCGTAGAATTCCGATCAAGTCAGCGTCTTCCTGGGAACCCTGGGATAGTAACTCGGTGTATTGCATAGAATTGAGTTCGTCTATGGGTGGTTTGGGTTGAGCTCGAGGTGGATATGATGTAGAGGTTGGGGCATCGTCAGCAACCTGTTTCCCTTTTAGCATACGGAGGACATTCTCTTGGAACTGCTGAACTGATTCTTGTTGTGTTGTTGTCTGCTTCGATATGGAACTGTTGATGGCTTAGAGAGCCTGCCTCAACAACTCCTTGGTAATAAATGTGGGGTGGGCGTTGGCCAATATGGTGCTGAATACGGAAGGTATCATACTGAGGTGTATCATCTTAGTCGGAGTTGCTGGAATCACCCGCAGACTCAACTAGTAGAGGAGATGGTGGAGTAACTGGAGTCAATGGTCGTTCGACTTCGGATGTGATAGGAACATCCATCAGGACTGGAAAGTGTACCTCATTTGTATTTTCCGTAGATTCAGTATCACCAATCCCTTCATTTCCCCTCACATCTTCATTTTCTCTCGACTCTGCCCGTTACGAAGCCCTAGCTACCTAAACCTGCTCTCTTAGTTGTACACCCTCACTCCTAGGTAACATAACTCTTTGGGCAGGTCCGACCGGATCTGGCCGGACCATTAGAGCGGGGAGGTGGCAGTAAGCTAATACACTAGGTGCTCGCTGACTCGCATAGGCCAAAAGGTATTCAGGAAGTACCTTGGCGACAATGTGACGGTACTCAACCTTCGTGCGGAGGTAGTTCATTGGATACTCAGGGCACGTCTTGGCTCCTCTCCTTTTCGGGATCTGCCTATTTGATCTCATGGCGTTGTGAATGGTTAATTGCGATAACCATTGGAAGGGGACAAAGATCCTCGCATTGTTCGGCTTAGCATTGTCGCAGACTACCTCAGTGAGCTCATTCCATAATATCGAGCAGTAGTCGTAGTGTTTGTTGAATGCTACGCCGTGAAATAGTCGGAGAAGTCCCAGGTTGCATTTGTCAATGTCGGTTGTGTTCGAGGTTAGGCACCTATTGAGGATGGAGAAGAGGGTGTGCCATATCAGTTTGAGATGCATTCTTTTGAAGTCGATCACTCAGGGAAGGACGACATTGTAACCAAGTGATAGGATGTCAGCACATAGCTTAGCTTCGGAAACAAAATATTCATAAGTGTTGCGGTCGAGAACAACGTCTGCTAATGGTAGCTGCAGGATAAGACGAAGACGCTTCTTGGTGAGGCGTAAGTTGTAGTGGTCCACGTAGGCTTCAAAACGGTAGTCGCAATCCTCCGGTACGTAAGTGATAGTGTTCCAGATTTGCTGCATGTATAGGACCGGGACATTTGCTATGGTAGAAAAGGGCATACTTCAGGGGGTGACCCTTGAGGATCTCAAGGATTACCGGGTGCTCGGACCGCATGTGATCAAAATCCAGGTGGTGGTTGTTGGGTCGCATCAACAAATACTCGCTCGGATGAATCAACAGCTCATCAGGGTTCCGAGCATTCACAAAGTGTGAATTGGTTGGGAACGGGGTTCAGACGAAAGGCACAGGTCTCTCATCCAAAGAGAGGTGGTGAGATTCGTTTTGCTTAGCAGCAACCATTTATGTTCATGAAAATGTAAATAATAGTAAGACATCAAGTGGAACATTATGGGGTAACACAAACTGATAAATGGATGAACACTGTGAAAATTCCCCCCCAAAAAAATCTAATTGTGGAAATATCGCACCACAAAGGAAACTATCGCACACAACAGGGTAAACTATCGCACATGATGTGTTCAATAGTTGAAACTATCGCAGAACAAAGAAATAACTATCGCAGAGAGGTGTGCGATATTTGAGTATGTCGCACACCTTTTATGCGATATATCAAACTATCTCACAATAAATACTTTGGAAAAATTTAGTTTTGTGCGATATTCTTAAGAAAGTTAGATGTGTGCGATATAAAAACTTAGAACCTGTGATAGTTTCCCTTAGTCGATAAAACCCTTGATTTTCACAGTTAAATCCAAAATTGATCATTAAAACTTTTAAATTAAACATAGACAAAGTCGAAAATCCCAACAAAACAAGAAAGTTACCAAGACTATGGAAATCTGAACACATAAACAAGATTTGTAAGCCCTAATTGATTCAAGAAAATGAACAGATGATACCGGGGTGATTCGAAATGAAGAATAAACCAGTAATCGATTCCCAACATAAATATAAACAAAGAGCATTGGATGAGAATCGACTTACCTGTAGTGTAGATTAGATCCAAAAACAAGCAAGAAGTATGGAATAAATCGAGCACCGTGATGTTTGGTGATGAAGAAAAGTGAGAGAGAATAAGAGTAAATCGTGACTTAAAGCCAAGTAAAAAACAAAAGCACTCTTAGGATGGAAATTTATGTGCTAAGAGGACACGTGGAACATTATGATTGGACCCACTTATTTGGAAAAAATGACTCTCAAAAGTCAAACTATTGCAACCCTTATTGTGCGATAAACCAATATATCGCATGCTTCAGTGTGGAATAAAGATAAGAATCATCTATCGCACTAGAGTCCTGCAATAGATCACTGTTCAAGCATGTATCTCAATAGAGTCCTGTGGTAGTTGAGTATATCACACTATTTTGTGCGATAAACTCAACCATTTTTCAGAAAAAACTTCAATTTCACTAAGTTATACACTTTGACCTTTTCTCCCCTAAACACATGCATGAAGGTACTTACCTTTGTCCTTTTCTACCCCTTAACTTGTGCATACATGTAAAATATCAGATACCAAGCACATAAATGAAATGTCCCACACATATATCATATTACAATTATATGAAGTAAACCCCCTTAGAATCACGAAGAACCATTAGTAGATAGGTATCTATGTAGATCCCAGTGCAGTGCAATCACAAGTAATATGAACAATGATGAACAAATTATATGCCACAGCAACTAGTCATATGATTGATATAACTTCAAAGGGTTAAGGTTTACAGAGAGAATTTCTGTTAAGGGTATGTAAACCTAATGACTAGTAAACTGAATAATGATTTTTTCTTTCTAAACTGTTCAACCCTAATTATGAGATAAATAAGCCTTTATATACTTAGGCTTTACAAGCAATTGGGCTTATGGGCTTGGGCCCATCTTAATAAAATAACTTTCAAATAATTACAAATCAAACCCTTATAAATACTTTATTCCACTTTCAACACCCAGGACTTTCAGTCCTAACAATCTCCCCCTAAAGTTGAATAAAGCATTTAACAACTTGAAAACTTTAGGCCTTGATCTTCTTTCCCTCTTGAATCTTTGAAGAACTTTGATGTTGCTTGACTTCATGTCTTTCCACGCTCCCCCTTGAATAAAGCTCTTGGTCTTCATAGTATCAACTTTGTAACCAGATTCAATGTACAGTAGCCTCGACTGAATGCACTATCACACAGCCTCAATCACATCGAATTAGCACACAAGAAAGATAATGTGAGAGTTACTTGACATTCCACGGTGTTGACATTCCACGGTGCTTCTTCAGTTTAAAACAAATAATCTGTCTTTGAACCGCGAGTTGAATATGCTTTCAGCTTAAGAACTTGTTTCAATCATCTCGTAGGAGGAATAATGAAGAAACTTGTAGCAGACACCACATGATACGGGAAAGAATCAATACAAACTTTGAAAACTTCACTGTCTTCAGACAAACAAATTTAGCATAGCATTAAACTCATATCTTCATCTCTTTGATCTTTAGACCGTCTTCAGAAAAACAAACTTTCTTTCTTCAAAACTTTGAAATTGAACTTTGAAAAATTTCTCCCCCTTTTTGATGATTGTGAGCATCATGATCTTCAAAACTCTTCAATTTCAGCACTTTCTTTGATCTCCCCTCTATGAAAATTTGGCATTCTCCGCCCGTTGATCTGATTATCTGTCAATTCATGAAATGTATATATCCGAATCTTTTCAAATTTAGACATAATGAACAATGTAATCCTGATTCAACAGATGAAACAGTTAGTATGCCTGTAAGTAGCACGGAGCCACTTTGTACAACGGATGTACATTGGAAAGGAGTTTTTGTGATGATCACTCCCCCAGGGCTTCCATTCAATCATCGAAAAACCACAAAGGAATTTTCTATGAATGTTATGACAAGAAAACTCATTCCTTGTGTGCTCGTGAAAGTGTAGAAATGATTGAAGCTACTTAGCTACATCAGGCTCAAATTGTGTAAACTGTTGAGACAGCAACAGATATTACACGGACTCAATGTGCATGAAAGAGGTACGAAGGTGGGGCGACTTTCCTTCTTTTTCAATATCTAAATCTTCCGAGTGAAGACTAGATAGCAGATATGCTGCGTCCCCAAAGAAAATGAAACATTTCTTTGTTAAGAAAGAAATGAGTGGTTGGTGAGGTTAATGCAAGAGTTGGCATGGGCTAGGTGCCTTTTTCAATGATGGTCACCAAAGAATGTGAACCAATCAGAATATGTGGTTGCCCGACTCAGAAAGTGGTTGGTACAGAGTTATGATATTCTTTTAACTCTGTTCTCACACCCTCTTTCTTTTTGTCATTAAAGCTCACTTCTAACCAAACTCTCTTTTCAATTTTTCCGCTCCACACAATGAGAAAAACTCAACCCGATGAGTTATCTCCCCCACTCTTTGATTTATGACCCCTCACCCCTCAAATCACTCTAGGATAACTTCCGGGGTAGGAAACACTGGTTTACGTGAATCCATGGAAGTTCTGTTTAAGCTCTCACACGATTCCCATGTAATTCCTAAAAAAAAACGATTGCTCAACAGTTTAACTTGAACAGTTAAGCACAAAATGTATGATAGCATTGTCAAAAAATATGCTCAGGAGATTTGAGCAATTGAACTTTGAAAATCCGACAATGTATCAATCAGATCAACTAAACTGGTTAGGGTATCAAAGAATTGGATATTTTGTTTATATGAACAAATATAAACAATTTAGCAATGAAAGCACAATATTAAAAATAATGATTTATGCTCAACGATATTGAATATCAAACGGGGGTATTACCATCGAAATATTGTTTCGTTATGAGACATGGTAATAACAAATACAAATGAAGTACTGAACCTGTGTGTGTGAATACGTGACAGTATAAAGACAAGATAATACGCAAGTATTGATCTTTAGAAACACACAGTCAGTTAAACATTATATCTCAAAAATGAAAAACATTTAAAATCACACTTCTAAATTCATAAAATCTTTTGAGAATCAGAAGTGGTTTGAACATTTCAGAAACCGTTTTTCATGCTTGAAAGTTGTTCTTCTTTCAAACAATTAGAGATCTAGGATTAGAAGATATTTACCTTTTAAGCTCCCCCTCAAATCATGATATAATGATATAGATCTATTAAGCTCACCCTGGATATTTGCAATGAAATCCAAGTCTGAACATTGAAGAACGGGTCCTGATCTGTCATGTGATCAGAAGCCAAACTTCGTTGAAGTCCGGGTTCTAAGCTGATTTACTTAGAAGCCATTGTTCTTCTATTCCCCCTTGACAGTAGGTGCCTGCAACACAGAATCAGTTTTCGGTTTTGGTACCCACTGGTATTTGGGTCCTCGAATGTTAGTTGCAGTTCTTGTAGGGGAAATAGAATAAGAACCATACCAGAAATGATCACTGGTTTTGTGAATGTGATCATGTGTATGACAATAAGAACAGTGGTATTTCTTACCTGATAACCTGAGTAATTGATCTCTCGGGTAGATATGATCAGGTTTACTTTTAGTCGCTTTGTTCTTCTTGGCATTTACCGCATGTACACATGATTCTTTTTCTTTCAGCTCATCTTCAACTGGTTTCTTCTTCCAGACCAGTTCCTCATCTATGTATCTCTTTCTTCTAGAGTGTGTACCTGAACCATCTATATTGCTATCATAGAAAAGGTTAGTTTTACGAATCCGGTCAAAAGATTTAACTGACCTTTGTGTAGAGACAGATTTCTGATTTGAGCTTGATACAGACTTTTCAAGCACTTTAATCGTTGAAGCGAAGTTGTCTCTTTCTTGAACAAGCAGGTCAATCTTCTTCGTGAACTCTGACTTCGTTTTCTGCTCTTTTAGTGCCCTCTTAGATAGTTCAGACAACTTGGCAGTAAGCCTTTTGATCTCCATCTCAAACAAGCTTCGTTCTTCTTCAAATCCCTTCTCAGCATCATTTCTTTGGCCGGATATTTCTTTGAAGACGCTAACATTCTTTTGTTCAATGGCCTTCTTTTCTGTTGCAAACTTCTCTCTTTCAAGAATGATTACTTTCTGAAAATCAGAAACTTGCTGAGAAAGTTTTATGCACTTCAGCTCAACTTCTTTCTTCTCATCAGCACATTTTCTCGAGAATTCTGAGAACTTCTTTGCGAAAGATTTCTCTTTAGTCTCAAAATCAGATTTGTGTTTAGCAAGCAGTTGCTCCAAATCAGATAAACGCTTTTGAAGATCTGCATTTGCATCTTTCAGTTCAGAAATCTTTTCCTCAGAACTTTTAACAGAGACTGTTTGCTGAGTTTTAGCTTCCAAAATAGAGATCTTTGCTTTTAGCTCAGAGTTCTCAGCTTCCAATTCTCTTCCTGTTAATAAACCCTTTGTCCCTAACACCAACCATTCAGCACAATCCCACAGCTCTTTTCCTGTCATGTTGTTAGTATTTATTTGACCAATAATTTCACTAAAAATGTCACTAATAAATTCATTACAGATACTACTTTTCATATAATTTCGAGCTACATTGTTAGCCCTCTCTCTTTCCTCCTTTTCCATAGGTGAAGCTTCTGTAGGAATCTGGGATTGCATCTCCCCTTCAGTCAAAGATAATCTGATGTAGGGACCCACCTCATGTTCGTCCACACATTTCAAAAAATAAACTTTCCACTCTTCATATTCTCTTTTGGACTGCAGCCTTGGTAGGTACCCCATTTTGATCGTTTCGAATAGAATGTATTCGCTCCGGCTTTGAAGAGAGATGAAACTTGAAAGTGCAGGGACCAAAAGTGACAAAATGTGAAACTTGAAAGTTTAGGGTCACAAACGACACGCTGAATCCTTGAAGTACGGGGGCTAAAATAAATACACTGCAAAAAGATCGTGAGACAAAAAAATTTGACCTTTTATACTCTTTTTTTTTTTTTAGAACACCGGTCTAAGCAAAGACCGGAGTATGCAAGATATCGGTCGAAGGAAAGACCGGAGTAAGCAGGTATCCGGTCGAATGACAGGACCGGGGATACACTTATCCGGTCGAAGGTGTAAGACCGGGATACAAGTATCCGATCGAAGGTGTTTGACCGGATGTTACAACCACCCGGTCGAAGGCAAGACCGGAGTAAACAAGTATCCGGTCTAAGGTGCAAGACCGGAGTACAAGTGTCCGGTCAAATGGATAAGACCGGGAAAGCTCTTATTCGGTCGAAGGAACAAGACCGGAGCACAAGTGTCCGGTCGAATACTTAGGTCGAAAGACTTAAATTAAGATAACCACAAATAAGGATAATATCGAATAACCAACAACGACCGAAGAACTCGAAGAGTTCGACCGAAGAACTTGAAGAATTCGACCGAAGAACCCGAAGAATATCTGGGATTCGACCGAAATCAAAACCAGATTTTCTCCTTCAATCGAAGGAAACAAACAATTTTCACCAAAAAAATTCTTCGGCCGAACAGAAATCGATTCAACCAAAAAAATCAACAGTAACAAAAAACGACCGAACAACCCTATTAACAATCGACCGGACTAAGAATTTCCAGAAAAAAATATTCGACCGAACTATACTGTTTTTAAAAAAAAATCGATCGACTAAAAAAAATCTATCAATCAATCAATCAATTAATGCATGTAAATCAATTAACACAAGATTGATCTTAGGGTTTCAGACAAACCTTTTTACTGGATCAAACCTTTTTGCCTATCTGCTTTGATACCAATTGTAGATCCCAGTGCAGTGCAATCACAAGTAATATGAACAATGATGAACAAATTATATGCCACAGCAACTAGTCATATGATTGATATAACTTCAAAGGGTTAAGGTTTACAGAGAGAATTTCGGTTAAGGGTATGTAAACCTAATGACTAGTAAACTGAATAATGATTTTTTCTTTCTAAACTGTTCAACCCTAATTATGAGATAAATAAGCCTTTATATACTTAGGCTTTACAAGCAATTGGGCTTATGGGTTGGGCCCATCTTAATAAAATAACTTTCAAATAATTACAAATCAAACCCTTATAAATACTTTATTCCACTTTCAACACCCAGGACTTTCAGTCCTAACAATCTAAAAGAAAAGAAACATTCAAAAAGGAAAATAAATAGAAGTATACAATGAAAAAACAGAAATAGAAGGATGAATGAATGAAGCATAAGGAAAATTCAGGTGGGTTGAATACTGTCACTGACTTAAATAAGAAATGAGATTGTGACATTTTCAACCGACTGTATGAGCCTTATTATGCAAAATTCATGCAACTTATGGCTTTCAAATTTTCAGATTTAGCATAGCTAGCTTGGATAACAAGAAATTAAAGCATTTTTTGTCCAAAGCTTTGGTAAATAGGTCTGCTATCTGAAGGTCTGTATTGACATAATTCTTACACCTCTTTCGACATGGTATTTGATAAAGTGATACCGAACATCGATGTGTGTGGTCTCTGTGTGCTGAACAGGATTGCTAGATATGGCAATTGCGCTTTTCGAGTCACAATAGATAAATATCTTCTTGTAGTGAAATTCGTAATCCTTCAGTTGTGCACGCATCCAGATGGCTTGGGAACAACAACTAGCAGCAACTACATACTCCGCCTCAGCTGTAGATGTGGACACGTAATTTTGCTTCTTAGATGCCCAACTGACGATCTTATCACCTAAGAACTGCATATGACCCATCATGCTCTTCTTGTACAGCATGCATCTCGCATGATCCGCATCTGTGTAGGCAACAAGCTCATACCTTGTTTCCTTAGGATACCACAAGCCAAGATCAATAGTACCTTTCAAGTATCGAATATGAGACTCTTTAGGCTTGAACTGATACCTTTCATAGAGACATGTTGAGAACGTAATATCTAGTCTACTAGTCGTCAAGTAAATCAAAGATTCAACCATTCCTCTATAGATATTATAATCCACATCCTTTCCGTTAGGATCAGAGTGGAGCTTAGAACCCGATGCCATTGAAGTTTTCATGGGAGTACTGTTTTTCAACTTGTATTTCTTTAAAATGTCGGAAATGTATTTAGACTGATTTATGAAATTTCTTGTTGAAAGTTTTTTAACTTGAAGACCCAGGAAAAAATTCATTTCTCCCATCATACTCATTTGAAATTTAGACATCATGAGGGCATAAAAGTTCTTACAATATTTAGGGTTAGTAGATCCAAATATTATGTCATCTACATAAATCTATATAAGAATTATATCATCTTTTTCTTTCTTGATAAATAGAGTGGTATCGATCTTACCTTTCGAGAAACCGACTTTGACTAAGAATTTGGATAAGACATCATACCAGGCACCTGGCGCTTGTTTGAGACCGTATAATGCTTTGTCGAGAATGTAGACGTGATCAGGCTTGACTTCATCTACAAAGCCTTCCGATTGAGAAACGTATACCTCTTCTTTCAGGATGCCATTCAAAAATGTCGTTATCACATCCATTTGATAGACTGTGAAGTTCTTGTGAGCACCATATGCAAGGAACATCCGTATGGCTTCAATCCTGGCAACTGGTGCAAATGTCTCATTATAGTCTTGTTGTCTATATCCCTTAGCTACCAGTTAAGCTTTGTTTTGAACTACAATGTCGTCTTCATCTCTTTTGTTCTTGAACACCCATTTGGTGCTGATAATTGTCTTGTTCTTTGGTCGGGGTACGAGGCCCCATACTTGAGACTTTCGAATTTATTTAACTCTGTTGGTCCCGAAGGTGCTTAACAAGTTTGTAGAAGGGGGGTTGAATACAAACACAAAATTTAATGGTTTAATAAATTGTTTATTGATAAATCAAATTACAATTTACATGTTTGTTGTGGAATAAGATGAAGTAAAACCTAATCTAAACAAACTTAAGAATCATACAGATTGTTGCATAAGAATTTAGAGAATAGAGACTGAGAGAATATAGAAAACAAGGGTTTATATATGAATAGAAAGATAGATGGCCACTCTCAGATAGAGTCTTGATCTTCCTATTTATACCCCATGCATTAAATGCATGGCAGGGGTACTTTACAAATGTCCTTCCATGTTTGGTTGCATGTGTCTGACTTTTGGAGACATGCTTTTGGCCGTATGGTGAACAGTGTAGGTATCAGAGTTGTTGTACGATCTTCCGCAAAGGTATGTCTCATCTGACATTTATACTATGTATGCAAAGGTAAGACAAAAGAGACTTGAGATATAAGCTAAGTGATCTTCAATCGCTGAATATCTCTTCCTTCACAGAGATAGAAGGAAGTTCAACGATCGCTGAAGCTTTTCCTCAGGTTTCTTCGCGTGTAGGTAGACTTGTCTTGGTTTCACTGATATCCGCATCAGATCATGAGTAGACTTATCATTTGTTCAGCAACTTTGTCTTCGATTCAGTGATGAACATCTTTGTCGCGAAACTTGTCTTCAGGGATTACGTCTAACTGTTTACAAGAGCGATCATCAGCGATACTGAACGTACTCAGTATTTGATCGCTGATGGTGAAACACTATTACATACAGATGTAAGACGTAGTTTTCACTAAGTATTACAGCGTGTCATTATCAAATCACTAAGAGTTTGGATCAACAATCTCCGCCTATTTGATGATGACAAAGTAACTATGAAGAAAATTACTTTAAGTCAAAATATAAGGATAGTCAGGACTCGTAACATGTCCCAATTACTATTTTGAGGGATCTTTTACAGTACTGATGTATTTAAGTACTTCACTGAAATTTTCATTAATTTATAAAAAGAAGTTACAAAGTAGAATATGAAAATTGTAAGTACAAGAGAAGTCCTACACTACTGTAAGAATGACTAATAGATTACAAGAGAGAAAAGGAAATCTATCAGCTAGGAGGTCTCTGGAGAGTTCAAATAATCTGGTACCTTCTTTTCTTTCCTTCTTCGATCAACGAATTCTTGTTGAATAAGAGTTTTGATGGGATCTGCTGATGAAGAGTATCCACACGACAAGCATAGAAGATATTTGTAGATGGCTTAGAGGGCAGAGAGGGATCTCAGAGACTCTCTGAAACCTGAGTTGTTCCTCATCATCTCTGAAGAAGATTCCATAAGGCTTCTTTATCACTTTCCCTGGTAAATATGGTCCACCAATGGGAAGTGATAGATCTAGAGCTGAGAGATCAGGAGGAGGCCCGAACAGTGCATCCCTGGAGAATTTGATGGAGGTTTCATTTCTGATAACTGCATCATTTTCAAAAGAAGAGGCATGCTTTCTTTTAACTGGTCTTGGTTGAGATGGAGGAGCTGAGGGCACATTTGTTTTGGTAGTGACCCTGTTGATGAGAGCTTCAAGAAGGTTTTCAACATGGCCTCTGTACGTTGATCTTGATTTCTTCAGTGCTTATCTGAACTCTAACCATTTTGAATAGCCGAAGTGTTCCAGTCTTGATAAGAATATAGCTTTTGAACTTCCATATTCTCTGAATATCTCCATGGTGATAGTTGTTCGGTCCTTCTTTTTCCTTCCTGAGATTGTCACGGCAGTGATCTTCATTGGATCATATCGATGGTCGAAATTTTTCTTGCACCAAGCTAGACTGGCATCGCTGATCTCTTTTCTTTTAGCGTTTTCCTCCTCTATCCCTTTCAAAAGAGCAGCTTGAACTTTCACTGGATTCTTTTTCATCTTGTCATCCTTGAATAGAGATGAATATACCTCAAGATCTAGATCAACGTCTTTTTAGCATTCAGCAATCAACTTTTTAGCTCTGACAGATTCTTCAATTTCAGCTTTTGACAGGAAGTCAAACTCTCCAGTTGAGGATTGAGTAGGGATCTTCAGCCGTAAACTCTCTAGGTTGGAGATCATCTCTACTCGTCTTTGTACTTCATCCTTTGACCTTTGAAGAGGTTGAGAGGGCCTTCTTGGATGACTCAGAGATTCATCCTCTTCTTCTTCTTCTTCTTCTTCTTCTTCTTCATCAATCTCATTAACAGAGATTGGGATTATTGATTCTTCAACTATTTAAGCTGGGATTATTTGAAGAAAAGTTATCTTAAGCAGGGGAGAGAACTGTCTGAGCAAAAAGAAAAGAAGTTAGTGTATGTTTTTGAGGAAGAGAGAGATAAGGGCTAGAAAGACAGGGGTGGATGGTAGCAAAAGATGGATAGTGGTACTATGGAGAGACATACCTGAGAAGGTAGCTCCCCTCAGAAGGTGATAGGAGTTTCAGGTTTCCCTCGACAGCGATTCCCTTCTGCTTGCCTTGGGATAAGGTATTTGAAGCTTTGTCCTTCTGTCTCCCGCTGCTTCATTAAGAACGATGCATTTCATCGCTGGAGCTGATGAGACATTTGTTGCAGAGAACCATTGGGAAGGATCTTCGTCTTCATCATCATCAGCGATGACATCGTTAGACTCTTTATCTTCAAGATCAAGATCCTCATCTTCTTCATCTTCTTCCTCCTCTTCTTCTTCAACTAGTACTGGATAAGGGGAGGGAGGGGCTCTTTCTTCAGCAACGTTCTCCCCCTCAGCCTGAGAGGGAGGTTCATCCGCTGTTTCCTGTGCTTCCACTAAATTTTCTTCATTGAGGATCTTCTCCCCCTCTTTGTGATCATCATGGGGGAGGTTAGCAGTAGTAGTGGCAGCAACGTCAACAACAGGTTCTTTGCGGGCATTAGCCTCCAGCTTATCCAGACGTCCTTCTAACTCTGGAATAGCAGAAGTGGCCTGAAGAATGAATTCCACTGCAACATTCAGGGACACTATTTCATTCTCAGTGAAAGAGGGACTTGGAGCAGGAGCTGGTTCATTCACTCTTGATAGAATTTAAGCGGGCAGCTGATTCGTAGTCTCCAGCTTGCCGCTGAGGGTCTTGACTTCTCCAGTCAGGTGATCAACGTGGCCATTGAGAAATTAGATCTGCGTTGAATTGTTGGCCACGTTTTCCTTCAGCGCGGTGACCTCTGTTTGAAGAGAGCAAAGCTGAGAAGCCTCAGCTTTGGTGGAACTGGCAGAAACGAGGGTTTTCAGCTCTTCACCCGCCGTATTTACAGCGGTGGTGTTGGTGTTATGAGAGGTAGCAAGAGAGTCCACCTTGTCAGCAAGCTTAGTGACAGTAGCATCAACCGTTCCCAAAGTAGGACCTGAAAAACAAGTTAGCGTTTGAGCAAAATGATATCAGGCTTATTTAGAGAGGTGGGAGAAGTGTATAGATTTTTTGTGATACCTGAAGTGTCAAACATATTGAAGAAATTCAAGTCACCTTCAAAGGAAGGGAAAGGCAACGATGTTTGAGGCACAACAGGTCCTACATGTGCAACATTAAGAATTGGCTGCTGAAAGGGTGGAAGATTAGAGACCAAAGAAATAGAAGAAGAAGTAACTGGGATAGAAGAGTAAGCACTGGTGATGATATAAGTTCCCTCATATGGGGTTGGAGTCACTGAGGGAATTAGGGCAGTCACCGGTGGTGTATCAGCGAAGGATGTCACTGACACGGTTGATGTTGGAGCAACTGTGGAGGAGTGAGCCATGAAATCATCTAAGGTAGTCTGTTGTGAGAGTACCTTAGGTACATTTGTGAGAGGGGGTTGCTCCACAGTCTTCTTGGCCTTCTTAGAAGGACCAGTAAGAGCTGTTGATTTGCGTTTCTAAGGGGTGGTAGTGGCGGGGATAGCTGATGAAGGAACCATCTGTGTAGCCACTAAAGATGAAGAAGTTTGGGAGAGTCGGAGGCGTAAGGTTTGAAGACTTACCTCTTTGTTAGTAGGCTTAACTTCCAAGGCTCGAAGTCCAACCTTGGAGAAGCTGCAGTCACCTTCCTTAGGGTACTTGTCACAAAGGAAGAAGTGGAGAATGGCAGAGATGAAGCGGATGTAGGGAATTTTGATGTCCCTTTCAGGCTTCTCGATCTTTGACATGAGATCTTCAAAGATCGCTCCAGCGTAGTCGAAATGTCGACCAACGATCACTGAATATCCCATCTGGACCTGTACTTTGCTAGCTTGGTCCAGGGATCCAACCTTTCCACTCATGCTCTGAATGATATGAGTGAAGATAAGGTTCAGTACCGAGGGCATATTTGCCTTTTGGATCTTTGTCAGCTTCTTGTTGGGGATAGTAGTGTGAGGCTTGAAGTCCCATTGGTAACCCATGAAGTCAAGAAACTGAATAAGTTCAACATCAGTTGGTGGAGCGTCGAAGCCATTGGTTGTCTTCGAAGGAAAACGAAAAGCAGTGTGGATGGCGAGAGTTGTGATGTTTCCTGGTCCGTGTTGAGTTTGGAAAGTGATGGCAAGAATTGGTTTGCCTTGTTTACTGGTAGGGGTGTAAATGATGCGAGTCGAGTTCGAGTATCATTATACTCGACTCGAACTCGAAACTCGATTATCAAGCTCGAACTCGACTCGAAAACTCGCGAGTAGTGAAAATACAAACTCGACTCGAACTCGATAATCAATTTCCAAACTCGAACTCGAGCACGTTTCAAGCTCGAATCGCAACTCGAACTTAAGCTCAAAAACTTGAATCAAGTTCGAAAACTCGAATCAAGCTCGAACTCGAGGTCGAAAACTCGAATCAAGCTCGAACTCAAACTCGGATCAAGCTCGAACTCGTTTAATACATAAAAGAACTAAAGGTGAATAAATATCTTAAAAGAATTCAAGGTGAACCCACTTTTAAAGGGTACTCCTATTAAAACAAGCACATAGGCTCAAGCCCTTAGGCTCAAGCCATTTAGCAAAAACAAAGAATGTAAAAGCAAGGGAGGGAAATGTCAATATATAGTGGAGGTCTAAGCTTTGGGTTCTATATTCCACCAATGTGGGATGGATTAGAGACACACCCTATATCTTTTACACTATCATTTTCCATTTTTTAAAAAACTTGAGTTTGTTTTTATTATTATTATCATCATCATCATCATCATCAATTAAATTAAAATAATATTACTAATTATTATTATTATTATTTTGCTTATATATCGAGTATCTCACGAGCTTATCAAGTCGAGTATGAGGTCGCTCGACTCGACTCGTTAGTATATCGAGTCGAGCCTATTCGAGTCGAGTGTTGACCGAGTCGATCTCGAGTAGCTCGCGAGTTGTCTCGTCTCATATACACCCCTATTTACTGGTGACTTCATCCTTATCAGCGGTGAACCAGAATTGCTGAAGAAGAGACTTTGAAGGCTTGGGATCAACCTTCAACGCATATCCCAAACATGATTCCTTGAGAAAATTTGCAGCTTGCACGAGATGAGGATATTTGTCAGCAGAAAAGTCCAAATGTGCCAAGTGGTTGTTCTTGGCAACTTCAGAGTCAGCAAGAGCGAACTTAACATTCTTGGAGGGAATGAGAGTAGCTTGGGTCATTTCTGGAAAAGAGAAAAAGAGAATAGAATAGAAGGTTTAGAGTCTAAAAACATTGCAAAATATTTTACCAGTTTCTTGTTAAGGAAAGAAACTTGAAAAATAAGTTTGTTTTTAGAGGAAAAACAGTTTCCTAAAAAGGAAGTGAGTAGATCATTCTTAAAAACCATTAGGTTTTTGCATACAATAAAATCATAAAGAAAATGATTTTAAGTGAAAAACACTCTTAATCCAAAATAGAAAAGAACATTTAAGATTAAACTAGTGTTTTTAGAGGATAAAGGATAAGAACAGAAACCTGGAACTTTTTGCAGATTTGAAGATTTAGTGTTCTTAGGTTATTTGCTTGAATGCCGAGAGAAAGTTACTTTTCTTTTAAGTTTTAGAGAGCGTAAAAGAAAAATCTGTAAATGGCATTCCTTTTATATGAGGAGAGAGAAAGAATCTGTAGCGGGAAAAGGTGGTCATCATGACACGGACACGTCCCACGAAGTTGATTGGACAAGAAGTGCAACGGACGAACGTGTCAGAAAATGTCGTGCCATGGATTATCGGTTCGAATGACGTCATAAAAGAGAGAAAACTTTTCAATTTTTTTGAAAGTATCACTGACAGAAATTCAGAGATATACTTTCTTTACAAAGGATCACTGATAAGAAATATCAGTGATAAGGTTTGTTTTTCAAAAAACTTTTAACCACTTGAAGAAATTCAGTGATTAAAGTTTTGGTTTTTGAAAACGTGTTACTAAATAGGATTCAGTGAGAGAGAATGAGAGAACATACATGTGTGTTAGAGATATGTAATCAGAGATTATGAGAATAGATACCACTTGTTGGTCCCGAAGGTGCTTAACAAGTTTGTAGAAGGGGGGGTTGAATACAAACACAAAATTTAATGGTTTAATAAACTGTTTATTGATAAATCAAATTAAAATTTACAAGTTTGTTACGGAATAAGATTAAGTAAAACCTAATATAAACAAACTTAAGAATCAAACAGATTGTTGCACAAGAATTTAGAGAATAGAGATTGAGAGAATATAGAAAAGAAGGGTTTCTATATGAATAGAAAGATAGATGGGCACTCTCAGATAGAGTCTTGATCTTCCTATTTATACCCCATGAATTAAATGCATGACAGGGTACTTTACACGTGTCCTATGATGGTTGGTTGCATGCGTCTGACTTTTGGAGACATGCTTTTGGCCGTATGGTGAACAATGTAGATATCAGAGTTCTTGTATGATCTGCCGCAGAGGTATGTCTCATCTGACATTTGTACTATGTGTGCAAAGGTAAGACAAAATTGACTTGAGATATAAGCTAAGTGATCTTCAAACGCTGAATATCTCTTCCTTCATAGAGATAGAAGGAAGTTCTGCGATCGCTGAAGCTTTTCCTCAGGTTTCTTCGTGTGTATGTAGACTTGTCTTGGTTTCAATGATATCCGCATCAGATCATGAATAGACTTGTCCTTTGTTCAGCAACTTTGTCTTCGATTTAGTGATGAACATCTTTGTCACGAAACTTGTCTTCAAGGATTACGTCTAACTGTTTACAAGAGAGATCATCAGCGATACTTAACGTACTCAGTATTTGATCGTTGATGGTGAAACACTAATACATACAGATGTAAGACATAATTTTCACTAAGTATTACAGCAGGTCATTATCAAATCACCGAGAGATTTTGGATCAACAAACTCCTCTTGCATAGCTGCCACCCAGTCGGGATCCTCAAGAGCTTTTGATAATGTCATTGGTTCGATCTTACTCAAGAAAATAGAGAACATACTGTCATTTGCAGAAGCAGACCTTGTGCGAATCGGAGTGGATGGATCACTAATGATTTGGTGTAGCGGATAGTCCTTTGTCCACCGATGAGTGTAAGGAAGCGGTTGATAAGTGGTTTGTTCATGAGTAGGATCTACATAGCTACTAGAGGGGATGTCTTGAACAAACTCCAGTGTAGGTTATGAACCTGAAGTAACAGATACAAGATTCACGGAGGAAGGAACCTCCTCTTGTGCTGTTGATGGTTGTACTGTAGAAGTAACTGAAGTAGAGGTAGCCTTTGTAACTTCCGGGGACTTTGATATGGGTGATTCATCACTTAAGGCAGAACTCCCGTGACCATCTGGCTAAAAAATGGGTGAGCCGTCACTTGAGGAATAACTCCCTTGACCATCTGGCGGAGGAGTTGTAGTGATCGAAGAGCTTTCAATTATAGTAGTTCCTTGTGAGTTGGAAGGTCCTAGTAGTAAGACATCGAATTCCACTCTTAATTCTCCAACATTGTTTGGAACAAAAGATTTTGGTTTAGAAGATCCGAAGTATTCATCATAAAAATGCTCAAATGATAAATCTAAATCATTAGAAGATGATTTTGATGTAGAAGCCTGATTTGGTGTGACCGATTTTAGTATAGGTCCTGAACTAACTTGTTCCGAAGCTAATACGCCAGTTAAAGCGGGTTTTGAATTGACGTGTTCAGAAGCCAAATCAGCTAATTCATCAAATGATACATTTATACTCTCAGCAACAGATTTGGTTCTTTTGTTGTAGACTCTGTAAGCGGTTGATTCTGAGAAGTATCCGATGAAGATTGCTTCATCTGCTTTAGGGTTGAACTTTTCGAGATCTTCCTTGTAATTTATCACAAAGAACCTGCATCCAAAAGCATGAAAGAATTTTATGTTAGGGATTTGATTATTGATGATCTCATATGGAGTTTTTCCAATCCTTTTGTTGATGATTGACCGATTTCGAGTGAAACGGGCGGTGGGAACGACTTCGGCCCATAGAAACAATGGAAGCTTGGACTGAGTAAGCATGGTACGAGAAACTTCCAGTAATGTCTTATTTTGTCTTTGTACCACTCTATTCTATTGAGGAGTACGAGCCGTTGACTAGGTGTAAGTAATACTTATGGATTCTAGGTATATACCCAATATCTTGTTCTGGAACTCAGTGTCGTTGTCTGTTCGAATATACTGAGTTGTTTGCTGTAGGTGGACTCGGACACTCTTCATAAATGAAATGATCAGCTCCGGGGTCTCATCTTTGGTTCGGAGAAACTTGACCCAAGTCTATCGTGAAAAATCATCAACCATGACAAGAACGTATTTCTTGTCATTGATACTTTGAATTCTCATTGGGCCACACAGATCCATATGAATCAACTCGAGTGATCTCGTTGTGCTCGGAACAACCTTCAGCTTATGAGATGTTCTTTATTTTCCCCATTTCACATGTCGCACACAGATGTTCCTTTTCAAATTTGAGCTCAGACATGCCTTTGAGTAACCATCCAATTACCAACTTATTGATATTCTTGAAATTGAGGTGGGAGATTTGCCTATGCCATAACCAGCTCTGCTACATTGAAGCTTTGGAAAGTAGACAAACAACCTTTTCAGTCTTCAGAGATGCCAAATCTATAGTGTAGAGGCTGGATCGTCATGTCCTTGCTAACAGTTCCATACCATCTTCCGTTCGAACACTGTCCTAGGGTAGCAAAATTCCTTGTTGCATAAGTAACGACCTGCTTTTTTGATTTGTTGGGTATGTCGGCTAAGAGAATCGCTTCTCGCCTTGATTGCAAGAGTATAGGCTAAAAGGGCTTGTCAGTCAAGAGCTGCTTACATTATTGTCACAAAATTGGCCAATACTGAATAGGTTGTGTCCTAAACCCTCAACATACGATACCTTCTTGATCGTGATGTTTTCTTGCACTATGTCACCATAACCTATGATCGGAGAGAAGTGACCATTACCAAAATGAACCGTCCCACATTACTTATCTGTGAAGTTGATGAGAAGCTCCTTTCTTCCAATCATGTGTTTGGAGCAACCAGAATCTAAATACCACACATGACTGGTCTGCAAAACAGAATAAGCAAATTTAGGTACCCATTTGTAAATGGGTCCTTTTGGGTTAGGTGAGACACCAGATTTTGGCACCCATTTAAAAACAGGTTCTTTGAGTTTTGGTGGTGTGAAATTGTTTGAATAATAATGAGAACCATGTTACATGCCAAACCAATCAGATGCATAATATTTGTCAACAAAGTCATTCATTCCATACGCAAAACAACAAATATTATCATAAGCAAGATTAATAAAGTGTTGAATTGATTGAACTTTGCAAGGAAAAGAAAATCTTTGTCCATTGGTAGCAACCTTATTAAAAACACCATGATAAAATTTAGTTTTCCTAACATTCGAAGTTGAATTAAATGACTTTGCCTTGTCTTTCAATGATCGCTTTTCTACCCAGACTTGCTTAACTCCCTTTTGTTGGAAATGATTATGTGAAAAAACATTAAACTTACAATCTGAAGAGTAGAACTTAGAAATATGTGCTTTGTGTGAGTTACCAACTTTTCTTCGTTTATGTGAATCCCTTTTGGATTTAGTCTCTGAATGAGAGGTATTCACAGGAACGACTTGTGAAATAGATTTGGAGCATTCACCCTCATAAAATGTTGCTGGTAAGAGCAACTAATTTAGAATTTCAATATAACACCAAATAAAGGACAAAACTTCATCCTACAAATCAAAACTCAATATACCTTAAATTTAAAATTCTATGATTAACCTCAATTATTATAAACTCCATAATTACATAAGTACTAAATCGAAGTCAGTTGTTACTTAACCCAAATACAAGTTGCTCTTCCCGAAACAATTGCGGAAGGCTTCACTAAGATATTCACTTCTCGAGCACACAACTAGCACTCCTCTCTTCACGGTGTCACTAGAACTATTCCCAACCGGAACCTGTTGCACATGCCGACAAATAAAAAGGTTAGGCTAACGCCTAGTGAGTTCAAGAGTTTTCAACATGAACAAATATATCGTAAAATGAAAGAATGCAACTTAAATCATAATCTTTCAAGACAATTTACTTTAATTATGAAAAGACTCATTTCCAATAATACGCAAGATTTCAAGATGGACCTCCAATACAAAACATACTTTGAAGAGGTGATGCAACCCAAAACTCACTCAAAACGTAAATGGAAATCAAACTCCCAATTTATGAAAATGCGGATAAAACTTTATATCCCGAAACACCCAAAACACGGGTGGTGAATAATACTCAACCCATAAATTATGGATAATAATCCATATATACAAAACGTCATCGAAAACATGGATACTAAAACTCAATACCTAAAACAACACCTTTCGGTGATGGGGGAGACCGGAATTCCATCAAACGTTGCGGGCAGACAAAGTTAAGCCACTTATCAATGTTCTCGAGCTTCACATAGAGTAATGGATCCCCGTATATGGTTCCCTACCGAGCTACCACCGCAAGATACACAAATGACCCTAGTGTATACTCGACCTCTAGATAAGTGTCACCACAAAAGCCACAAGTCCCCTTATCCGGATCACCATGGGCACCACCGCAAGACTTAGCTCCGTATACGGCTCTGTAGAGCACCACCGCAAGCTTACATAAAAACATGACTTAGGTACCATTCACTAGATTTCAAACGTGGACACTAAAATTCCACGATGAATAAACAGACTGGATTACACGGGCATCAAGTTCAACCACCCTACGATCTATACCTCGAGCTCTTCGCTAACCATAAATATTTCTAGTCCCAAAACAAGGATAAAGTCCCCAATTAAACCAACTGACTGACTCATATGCCTATGGATCCAATGCATTACAGTCTAAAACGTTACATGATTCCAACGAATGAACTAACGCATTCAAAACATGTAACTCTCAAATAAGATGCAACTAAGTACACCATACGCCAAAGGCTCCTTAACGAGCTACTAAAATTGAATAAATACTCCAAAGACTCATTTAAGTATAATTCAATCCCCAAAGGCATAATAAATGTTTGGCAAAAATACATGAGTCAATATGGTTACATACACCAAATTACATCTTTTCCCAAAATCGTTGTCTCTCAAATCACAATTGGCCTTCGGCCCAAAACCAAAAAGGTTTACAATTTCTAAAATGTTCTCAAGGTTGTGAATAACTAAAATTCAAATGACTCACGCGTTCGTATTTTCAAAAGTCCCATTACACAAATGATGCATATTCCAACAAACACTAAAAGTGTATTTTGACCCAAATAATCTTCATTTATGCAATAAATCATCAAAACACTTTCATGCATGACTTATTTATCAAAATGCCCAAATGTGGTTGTTTTACAAAGTTTATAAAGCCAAACACCTCAAATAATCAAAATCCACCAAATAACCCAACGGTTGATAATTTCATGTAAAACACATAAATACTTTAAAATGGACATTTTGGCATGTACAACGTTTTCACAAATCAAATTGAACTCACTTTGCTAGGTTAAGTTAAGCCTAGGTTCCAAATACAACCATTAGCCTCCAATAATGCAGATTCCACCATTTCCATGTCGTCTTCCACAATGAGTTGGGGTCCCCAAATAATCCATCTCCTTAACTCTAAAAATGAACCAACAACAAGTTAAACCTTTAGATCTATAAAGATCTTTACACTAAAGTTTGGAATATACAAGGTGTTTACCTCAAACGGAACTTGAAGTCTTCCAACTACATTTCTTCAATGAAATCTTTCACCCCTCCCATCACCAAGCTTCAACCACCAACTCTTTGATCTCCCTATGGTAGATTCACATCAAGGTGCCCCTAATCAGTTCTTGAGGTCCCAAATTTGTCCCAAAGAAGAGAGAAATGGAGTATGGGAGTAATGAGAAATCTAACCTCCTCAAATCCAATTATACAGGAGGTGAACCAACAAACCTAAATGATAGATGGAGTAATGCAAGTAGTGAATGCGGCCCTAGAGAAACAACAAGAGGCATTCATGAAGATGTTGGAGGACAGAGATAATAGCCATCGAAGGCACGAGACGGTCGCCAAAAATATTGTGGCGGGTTCTGGAGAATTGAAAATGTCACAATATTGGCAGATCAAGTCATCACCATTGCAATGAGGGGTGACAGCACTTGCACTTATAAGACTTTTCTGTGTAGCAAGCCGCCAGGATTTTTAGGTTTGGATAATCCGGTTGATTTCATGAACTGGATAAAGGAAACGGGAAAGGCCTTTGGTCAAGTTACTGCGGAGAGGAATCAAAAGTAAGATTCTCCTCTCAAATGTTAAGGGGTACCTCCCTTCAGTGGTAGAATGTCACCAAATCTAAAATGAAAGAATTTGTGCTAGCCCATCTGCCTTGGGCTTCATTCAAGAAGAAGATCTTAGAAGAATATTGTAATGAGCGAGAAATAGATCGCATTGAAGAGGAGTTTCGAACACTCAAAGAGGGGAACTTATTGGTGAGAGAGTACACCCGACTTTTTATGGAAAAACTGAACTTGGTGGGGTACGTAGCCCCAATAGAGAAGGAGAAAGTGAAAGTATACCTCAAGGGTCTACCCACGGATTTGATGTCCATGGTCCTCATTTCTAAGGCCTCTACCATACGAGAGGCAATTAAAGAGGCCAAAGTCATGGAAGATGTCTACACGCGGGACAATGAAGAGAAAGTGGGTGTTGCGGAGAAGAAGAAGTGGGATAGCCCACAAGGTACATTCAAGAGGCCAAAGTTCAATCATAGTAGAAAGGGAACGAACATTATAAGGGAATCTAGATGGTGTCCCAAATGCAAAACAAGCATTTTGGGCCTTGAAACGCCAATCCAATCGTATGCTTCAAACGTGGAAAATCATGACACACTAGTCGTACTTTATCGATCAAGGGAATTATCTGTTATGAGTGTAAGGAGATGGTCCATATGAGGAATGAATGTCCCAAGTTGAGGGACAACTTGAAGGGTGAAAGCGTGGGGAGCCTGGTGAGAAATGAAGCTACTTCGAGGGTTCAAGGGAGGGCTTTTCATATGACAACAGATGAGGCAAAGGAAGTCGTCGATGTGGTTTCGGGTACGTTCTTACTCAACTCCATAACCGCTAGAGTATTATTTGATTCAAGTGCCAACCGCTCTTTTGGGGCGATTTCTTTTCGCAAATATTTAAGCACACCTTCTAGTTCTCCTAGTGACTCCTTAGTCATAGAAGTAGCGAATGGGGAACAAGTAGTTTTATGTGAAATTTTAGAAAAGTTCCGTTTGGATATTGGAGAAGATTAAAGTTTCCTTCATGGTTTAAGGTTTCTAGGAGTTGAAAGGTAAGACCTATATCTCCATTTTTGAGTTAGGGTTTGGTCTCTTTACACCCTTAACCCTCACCTCTTATTTTATGTTTATTGTGGAAGATTTGGGAGTAAGAGAAGTGTTCTTGAGGGTTTCATATCTTATATCTGGGTGGCTAGCTTGAAAATCTCAAGTCTTCACCAAATGAAGCTTAAAATTTGGGGTAAAAACCTAGATTTAGCATAAATCTAGCAAGGTGAGTTCTAGTTGATTTCAAAACTATATCCGTGTCAAAATATAGCAAGATGAGTTCTAGACAATGTGGAACTTTGGACTTATGATGCATTTATTGCATATTTGTTGGATATTACATGTTTTGAGTGCGTTAGTCATTCAATGGTGTCATGTAATTTTAGATTGTACTGCATTAGATCCATAAGGATAGGAGTCTGTCTTGTTGTTAAGTGTAGAGTTTTGATGTCCACACTTAAGTCTAGTGGCTCGTATATGGAGCTATTAGCCTACGGTGGTACTTAGTTGAGTTGTATACGGGGCTAGGTCTTGCGGTGGTGCTCATTAGAGCCGTATATGAAGATTGGTGACTTTTGTGGTGAAACTCATCTAGAGGTCGAGTAGACACTAGGGTCATTTTGGGAATCTTGCGGTGGTTCTCAATGGATCCGTATACGGGGATCCATGGCCCGAGGTGAAACTGTAAAACGTTGATAAGTGGCTTACTTTTGTGTTCTCATCATATTCGATGGATCGGGCCTCCTCGTCACCGAAAGGTGTTGTTTTCGGGTAGTTCGCCACCCATGCTTTTGGTGTTTTAAATATATAGTTTTATAAGTAGAATTGGTGTTTTAGAGTTTGCGCCTTGTGTATGTTTTGGGTGAGTTTAGATATTGGTTATTTATCTAAAATGGGTATTTAAATTGAAATAATGAGCATTCTTTTTTATGACTTGAGTTTAAGGTTGTTGCTTTAAAGAAAATGTTCGTTTTAACCGTTTTATGTTTTATATAATGAAACTGTTTTATCTCTTTAGGCGTTAATATAACACTTTTTCTTATGGACATGCATATCAGGTCTTAGTGGGATTTGAGTTGCATATGGATCTTTGTAAAGGTCCCATAGGATGGCTTAGAGACGTTATCCGGTTTGAAGATAGCAGATTTGGAGGTTTTAGTAACATCCGACTGGTTCTAATTTTGTTTGGGAATTAGGAAGTCCTGTTTAGAACTCTGGTACGTGTCTTATCTTCCTTCCTTTGTAAACTTTAAATATCTTGTTGTTAAAGCGGTTTTAATTTAAAGGATTTTGGAAGTTTAAATTTATCTGTTATTTTATAAATGTAGGGATGTTACACCAAAAAAGATTGTGTCATCGGTTGAATATGAGAGAAAAAACCGATTTTGACCAACCGACACCCCTTTATAAATCCCACGACTTACCGCTTCTTGCATCACCACATCTAACCACTCAACAATGATTAAGAAAAAAAAGAGATAATTGATTACCTTGGCGCACACCTTTATGCATTTGAAATTCCGGAGTTGGCGATCCATTAATTAGGATGGAGACGGAAGTGGAGCTTAAGCAAGCCCATATCCAAACAAGATTAATTAGGATGGAGACGTACCTCTTGTTAGAAAAAGTGTTACATAAAACAATAAACAAACAAGATTAGGATGCGATTTGGAATCACTATCCTTAGGATAATATTAGCCCCCACTAATTCTTGTTGGATTTAGGCTAATTTACCCCATGGATTTACCTAATCATAGATGAAGGATACAACAAATCTCTCTATCTCCATGAACACCATTTCTGCAGATAGTGAGGGAGAGAGAGAATGAATAGAATCAAGCCCAAACTCCGTAAACCCATTATTGCATATTTGATAAATCAAATAGACTAGGATTTATAAAGAACTTAATATTTTACTTCCTTTCCTATGTGGGACAAAATTCCACACATTGAAGACTATATTCAACAATCCCCCACTTAGTCTTCAATTTTACAAATTTTGCATATATGAAAGTATCTTTAGATTTTCACTTAGTGTAAGTTATTCAAAATTATAACAAAATATATGATAACATATAGATTTTGAGCCAAGATTGTATACGTTATAATCGAAATAACTACACACAAAATTTGTCTCAATATGATGTTCATAAATATAAAAACACCATTATAGCCATGTGCTCAACCTAGATTCAAGGATATTTACAGAAGTTACCCCATACTTTTGTTAGAAGCGGCACCACTACTTATACCCATATAGGTGTAATTCTAACATTACATAGAATCACATTAAGAGTATAGTACTCACCCTAAAACTTACACTAGAAATTAAACATATTAAAACTAGTGTGACTCGGTCAATTACCAACAATTTGTTGTTATCACATTGAATCTTTAACTAGTATAATTCCAGATAAAGGTTGGGTTTCCATTGTTGTTGACTAATCAACGGGTCTCAATCCCATCTCACGAGTCGTTCCAAAGATCATATATCTTGGAAGTCCCTTTTGTGAATGGATCCGCTAAATTATTACAATACCTTACATATGTAATTGTTATTATCCCATCAGATATTAGTTCTCTTACATATGCATATCTTAGACTAATATATCTAGATTTTCCATTATAAATTTTTTATAAGCTCTAGACAATGTCACCTCACTGTCACATTGTAAAGAAATGGTTGGCATTGGTTATGGCCACAACTTTATATCCAATAACATATATCTCAACCATTATGCTTCTTTGCCTACGCAGCCAAGGCCAAAAACCCAGCCTCCATGGTGGAGTGTGTAATACATGTATGTTCTTTGAGGCCCAAGAAATAGCTCCACCTTCTAACATAAAGATCTAACCAATAGTTGTTTTATTATCATTATCACTAGTGATCCAACTAGCATCAGAGTGTCCTTCTAGAACTGCAGAAAAATTACCACAATATAGAGCAAACATGTTAGTTCTTTTCAAGTAACCAAATACTCTACCAATTGCTTTGCAATGTTCCAAACTAGTATTACTCGTAAATCTAGATAACTTACATAGAACAAATGCAATACAGTCCTAGTACAATTAGTTGCATATATCAAACTACCCATTGCACTAGCATATTCAAGTTGTGCAACTGCATGACCATTATTCTTGCTAAGATTACAAAGAATTATCATAAGGGTATTAGCTTCCTTAAACTTTAAATGATTAAACTTATCAAGCATTTTCTCAATATAATGAGATTGACTTAAGAAGTAACCCCCACTATTTCTTTTAATTTTTATACCCAAAATAGTATCAACTTCATTCAAATTCTTGATTTGGAAACAAGAACTTAGATAAGTCTTAGTTTCATTAACCCCTTTCATGTTAGTTCTAGGAATTAACATGTCATCCACATAAAAGCATACAATGACTCCATAATCATTTGTAAACTTAGAATATATGCATCTATCAGTTGAGTTATGCATAAAACCATGAGATAAAATAACATAATCAAAATTTTCATGCCATTTTTAGGGCTTGCTTAAAACCATATAAAGATTTAGTTAACTTACACACAATGTTTTCATTATCAGGAAGTACAAATCCTTCTGATTGTCTCATGTACACTTCTTCATCTAAATCACCATTAAGAAAAGTTGCCTTTACATCCATTTGATGTACATGTGAATTATATATTGAAGACAATGCGCAAAGTACTCTAATTGATGTAATTCTAGCTACTGGTGCATACGTGTCAAAATATGTTACTCCTTCTCGTTGACTAAAACCTTGTGCAGCGAGTCTATCTTTGAAAGTTTGAATGGATCCATTAGTATTGTATTTCACCTTAAATACCCATTTACATCCGACAACCTTTGAACCGGGAGGCAAATATGATAAGACCCAAGTCTTATTTGCCATTAATGAGTCTATTTTGTCATTAACAACTTCCTTCCAAAAAGTTGAATTTCTAGATGTCATTGCTTCTTGAAATGTTTTTGGATCATCTTCAACACTAAATAAAATAGGTATCTTATTGGTCACAATAGATCTATTTCCTTCCATAAGAAAAGATGTAACTTGGGAACTAATAAAGTCAGGACTCAAAATCTTTTCCCTCCTAGCTCTTTCACTTTTTCTAGGTTCACTAGAAGTTTAGGTATGGTTCTTTTATGGCTAGTATAAGGAGCAGGCAATGTATCTTGAGGTGGGGTTGAACTAGATTCATCAAGTTGTATAGAATCATGTTTAAATTTAGTTCCAAATAACTCAACATCTCGAGATTTTACTATAACATTTGAAATCAAATCCAAAAGTCTGTAAGCTTTAGAATTCTCACCATATCCCACAAACCTCTTCAAAGCCCTAGGTCCTAATTTAGTGTTCATAGGATCAAGGATTTTATAATATGCAAGACATCCACAAACTCTAAGATAACTCAAATTAGGATTTCTTACCTCCATATTTCGTATGGAGATTGTTTTAGTTTCTTTGAAGGAACTCTATTATGTACATGACACGCAGTTAGTAGTGCTTCACCCTATAAGTTGAGTGGTAGATTTTAGTTTACAATCACAACATTTACCATGTCAACCAAAACTCCATTTTTTTTCTTTCTACCACACCATTTTATTGATGTATGTATGGAGCACTAACTTGGTAAATTAATTCATGATCCTCACAAAAGCTGGTGAAATTAGTAGGAAAATATTCCACACCTTTATCACTATTGTAAAATCTTAAGTTTCTTTCCCTTTTGTGTTTCAACCATGAACTTATATATTTGAAACATATCAAAAGTTTGATCTTTAGTTGTCATCAAATAGACATATGTATATCTAGAACGATCATCAATAAAAGTAATAAAATATCTACAACCACCTCTAGTAAGAACACCATTAAGTTCACGATATCAGAATGTACAAGTTCTAAAATTTCAAAATTTTGTTCTACCTTTGGAAATGGTTTTCTTTTCATCTTTGCTTGCATACAAATTTCACATTTATCCTTGTGTTCATTATTATAAGAAATTAAACCATTTTTACACATGAACTTCATAGTTTGATAATTAACATGCGATAACTGATTATGCCAAACATTAAAAATTGAGCATTCAATATGATAATTAACATTAAAACATGACACATCAAGTTAGTTAGAACTAGATATTTTATTGATACTTAGGTTAAACATCCCATCACAAGCATAACCCTTCCCAACAAATGAACTGGCTTTGGATAGAATTACTTTGTTTGATTCTATCACAACCTTTAAACTCTTTTTTACATAAAATATACCCAAAGACAAGATTCTTCCTAATGTTTGGAACACACAAAACATCAGTAAGTACAATTTTCTTTCTAGAAGTGTTAAGCTTCACACTTCTATTTCCTTGCATCTTCGAAGTTTGATGATCTCCCATAAGAACTTCATGCCATTCATAGTTTCAACATAATCATTGAAGAAAGAACAATTGTTACAAACATGAACGGTAGCACCGGAATCGTACCACCAATCGTCATTTGTAACAATATCATACATGCGAGTCTCTTGTATCATTTCAATGTATAGGTACGAAATCATAGTAATGATTTCATTGTGATCCTTTTCTTCAACGACACTTGCATTTTCACTTGCTTTCTCATTAGTCTGCTCATGCTCTTCATTTCCCTTCTTTACCCAACTTTGATCTTTCTTTGGGAATCGACAAAAAACGTGTTATATCCCCCTTTTTTCCACACTTATGACATATAATTTCAAACATGTCTCTCTTTCTCTTTTTGTTGAGATTGGAATTTTTGGATTCATAAGCTGCCTTCCTCTTTTTACCTTTCATTATCCTTTGGTTTATACAATGCACTTTGGAACTAGATGCACCATTCCGATCCTTCTCAAAACTTTGAGTTTCCTCTACTATCTGTAAGTGTTTATGAATTTGCTCAAAATTAAAGTCTTCCGTGTTATGCAACAATTTCTTCCTATAATCATTCCAGGAATGAGGCAACTTGGCAATTATTTAGATTTTTAAACTTTGAAATCAGAATCAGAAATTCATGGACTTGATCAAGAACACATAAGTTATCAGACATAAAGAATTCAGAGAATTTAAAAGTAATAAACTTATATGCCCCTTGTTTTCCAGTGTCCTATTTGTACTATAGCGCCTTCATATTTCTTTCGTTGATTGCATTGGTGTATATATGTCATACAACCGATCAGATAATGAGTTGAGTATGTATCCTCTACACAACAATTCATCTTCTCCATGCTTTTTTGTTTAAGCAATCCTTGCAATGGTATTGTTATCCGTATGCTCCGGTAAATCTAGTAGTTCAAGATCAAGATGTAGATGATTTTTATAGAAGTAAGATGGAACTTCATCTTTTCTTGCCCACGCAGAAAGTTTGTACCATCAAATCGGTCAAGTTTCACAGAGTCTTGACCAAGTAGTTTTATTGTGTTTTGGGGAGAAGTCATAGTAAATCTTATCCTAAGAATGTTAGCAAAAGTGTTGCAGAAAACAATAAACAAACAAGATTAGGATGTGATTTGAAATCACTATCCTTAGGATAACATTAGCCACTAATCGTTGTTGGGTTTAGGCTAATTTACTCCCAAGATTTACCTAATTTAGATGAAGGATACAACAAATCCCTCTATCTCCATGAACACCATTTCTACAAGAACGTGTTACGTGTGTGTGTGTGTGTGTATGTGTGTGTGTGTGTGTGTGTGTGAGAGAGAGAGAGAGAGAGTGAATATAAAAGATGATTGATTTTGAGAGACTTGGTTCATATTTATAGCCTTGTGTTGTTTTTAAATACTAAGCAAAACACACTGCCAATGCTATCAGTGTTATTGTTATCTTTTGACCCATTAAATATATAATATGCAAGCTCAAACCAAGTAGAAAATCAAGCTCAAAGTCCATAAACCCGTTATTGCTTATTAGATAAACCACATAGGCTAGGAGTTATAAAGCACTTAATATTTTACTTCCTTTCCTATGTGGGACAAAATTTCACTCATTTAAGAATATATCCAACACCTCTGAATCCTATTTGAACCATAATGTCCCAAATATATTCCCAAGTTATGAAATCAAAAGCTTTTTTGAAGTCCACTATAAAGATAGCTGCCCTCTTTGCATTCTTTTCAAAAAAAAAGTCAAGGAAGCGTCCACAACTAGAAGACCATTTAATATATGTCTACTTTCCAAGAAGGCGTACGTTCTGGACCTCCCTGATAAGTTTCCCATATTTCCTTCTTAAGGCGCTCCACCAAAGTTTTTATGATTTTGTACAAACTACCAATCAAATTAATGGGTCGAAAGTCACCAAAGATGATCGGATCCAAGTCCTTTGGAACAAGAACTAAGAAAGAGGCGTTGCATCCCGGATTAATCTTCTCTTTTCTCCAAAACTGCTTTCTTTATATTATGCCATAACTTCTTAAAAAAATCTTAAAATTGGAACCATCGGACCAGGTGGGTGCTTTTGAACTCCCGTAGAGGTCAACCGCATTCCAAACTTCCAATTCTATGAAATCAAGGGACTTGACGTCCTCTCGGTTCAAGAGCTTAAATTTATTGCTACGAATTAGGTTTCCCACCAAATCTTGAGAAAAAGTAAGAATGAGCCGCAAGCTTGATAGAATAAGGATCCCCATGGCAACTGGAACCCGATGGTTTTAGTTTTAGTTGTTAATTTAGACCATAACCAAATAAAACTATTGATTATTTTACAGCAATTGGTAGATTTGGAAAAAATATTGTTGATTGTTAGTGTAATATACTTCTTTTATATCAAATAAAAGAAGTGGGAAATATTTTTCAAGAAAATGATATATGGCTTCATGTCAAAATATTAACCTTGGTGGCATAGCCTTTTTATGGGAAACATGATCAACAAGAAATTCTTAGTTGAAAACTAAAAAACAAACATATATATATATATATATATATATATATATATATATATATTGAAAGGATATTTTGCAACCCTGAAAAATGTTGCAACCCTTGCAACCCACATCTTAATCGTTGGATTCATGATCGGCGGTTATTTTATTTTTATTTTTCTGTTTTTTTTAATTAAAAATATTGGGCCCCATATCTATTGTAACCGCCGATTATGAATCCGACGGTTAAGATGTGGGTTGCAAAGTTTGCAACATTTTTAAAGGTTGCAAATAAAACAACCCCTATATATATATAGGGTTAGGTTCAGAAGAAAATTCTAAATAAATGAAAAACCGAAAAATAACGAAAAAAACGAATGAAAAAGTATATAAACATGGATGTCAAATTAACGAGAAAAATATGATCGTTTATTTGGTGTAATTTATTTCGCTCGAATTTTGTTCATTTTTCGTATTTTTTCGAATAAAAAATTGGTGGTGGAGGTTTTTTTAATTTAAAAAATATTGTTGTAACCACCTGTTTAATCATGTCTATCAGATCATCTAATCTAACGGTTGATAATGTGTTTTTTAGTTTTTCATTTATTTGAGGTTTTCCCTTGAATCTCTTTATATATATATATATATATATATATATACATGGGAGACTCTAGTATTTTGTGGTAACCATGAGATCCAATCTCATCCATCAATTTAATTAATCAATGGTCTAAAATAACTAATATAAATAATAATTAAAAAACGGATTTAATGCAACTAAATTAGGAAAAAGGGGTAAAATTGTCAAAAAACATTAAATTCAGTGTGATCTAATTTAGGCGTGTTCCGATAATTTTGGGTGTGATCTAAGTTAGCGCTTACCGGATTTAATGCAACTAAATTAGGAAAAATGGGTGTGATACACTGTGATCATCTCGCAAACCCTTATATCATTCATGATAGAATGATGAGATTATTGTTGCTAATTCCGTAGGTGGTGATACACTTTGATCAGTGTCTCATGGTACATATGAGATTCAAATGTTAGATTATCAGATATATGCCAAATCACAATGTAACACATACATCACAATGTAACACATATATCAGATATATGCCAAATCACAATGTAACACATACATCAGATATATGCCAAATCACGTGGCACATGAGATTCAAATGATGTTATATTATCACAATGTAACACAATGTCACATGGTCCATATGGATATTATCCTAAAATCAATTTGTTGAGATAATAAAGGAAACGTAATATTTGATTGATGAGACTTTGATTTTTTCAGTTACAAAAAAATGTTATATTAATTAATTTATCAAATTACTAATATATCCTCCCCTATTAATTAATTAAAAAAATAAATAAATTAAAATGATTTGATGAGATTGGATCTCATAGTTACCACAATCTAATAGGGTCTCATTTGATTAGGCTATATATATATAGAGGCTAAATCAAATGAAAACCACAAATATGTTACAAACATGTGAAAACCAATAAAAAATATTTTTTCACATGATATATTTTCACCAAATGCTTGGATTTAATATATTTCTTCCTATATATTTGTTTCATAATATGATAGTTTTACATGTATTTGTTTCACCACATGAATATATTTTACATGTATTTTTCATTTCACTAGGTGAATCAAATTTTATTTTTTACGTGTAATCTTTTCACAAGGTGAACAAAAACATATATGAAACAATATCTTAAATCATAAGTTTTGATGAAAAAAAAATCATGTAAAAAAATATTTTTATATCGATTCTCAAGGGTTTGTAACATACTTTTGGTTTTCATTTGATTATCGACGTGTGTATATATATATATATATATATATATATATATATATATATATATATATAAACATAAGTTGAAAGTTGTTCAAATGGTTAAGGCTATTAAACTACAAATAACAAGTAGGTCTGTGGGCTTCTTCACCTAATTTGTTGGTAAAAAGGAAAGTAGGAACCTTGGGTTTGTTTTAAACAACGCCCAATAAGTATCGTCATTAAACTATATAATGACATAACTTATTATATATTATATCATATAGGATTGAGTTCTTGTGAGAATATATATATATATATATATATATATATATATATATATTGTGGGAATATGAGAACAAAATCTTCGTCTACTTTCAAATACTAATTTCTATCTCTTTTACTAAACCTTTAATAAATTCATGTACGTACGTGAAAGTGATTGAAGATTTGTAGAAGTTAGTGAAGACGACTCGAAGTAAAGATAAATGTGAAAATGAAGGTAGATGAAAGTTTCGTGTTTCCTATTAGCTATCAATTGAAGGTAGTTAAATGTCCACATTTTTTAGTCGCCTGTTAAATAAATCAACCCATCATGAGGCTCGAAAGTGTTCTTAATATTTATCACAAAAACCCTTATTATCACACAATCTCAAGTTATAATACATAATAATTAACTACCTTGTTTTCTCTCATAATATTAATCTAATATGTATAAAGTGGCCTTCAAACTTTTCAAGAGTGTAAAAAATCACTAAACTATAAAAACGTAAACAAATATATTGCTAAATTATAAAATTTGTCATTTATAAAATTGTCTCTGTTGCGTAATTTTAAAATTGAATTTTGAACTTTTTGCTACAAGATCTGTACAACACAACACAAGTTGATAAAAAGATCCCGATCAACTCTTTAACATATTTTAGCGGGGTGTCTATTTGATCATTTTAGTATAAATGATATATATTTGAATATCGAGCGACGTCACTTAAAATTGTAATAGTTGAGTGTCTTTTAAGACTTTTGACAAAGTTAACATGATGTTATGTATCCTTGTATATTAAAAACAATCTTTTATTTTTATCATAAGAGCATCTTCAATAAATTCCTTAAAATGAAGATTTTGATTTAATTTTTTGTATCAATAAATTTTTCAAAACTTTCTTAGAGAAAGTACAATTCTTTAAATATGGAGAATTTCCTAAAAATGATTGTTTAGGAGAAAGTAATAATGATTTATTAAATATATTAAATACTTTAATAATAAAATAAATATTGTTATCTTTAAAAGGTAAATGCAATTTTTTTTGTTTTTGATTTTAGAATATTTTTGAAATATCAATTGAAAATGCTTTAAATATCAAAATTTTATGTCTCTTTTGTAATAAAATATTCATTTACAATGTTTATATTGTCAAATTTATAGTAAAAACTAAAACACCCATAAAAGTGGTTCGTTAATTTAAAAAACCTGATGAAGATTCTTAGATGCTTTCAAGAGATCTTCGGGTTAAAGATTAACGTTACCAAGAGTAAAACTTATGGCACTGGAGTAAGCGATGAAGAGGTACAATCGTGGGCGAGAGGATTGGGATGCGGATGGGGTTCCCTTCCTTTTACATATCTTGGCCTCTCGGTTGGTGCGTCGATGAACCGGATCAAACATTGGAAACCGGTACTTGGAAAGGTAAAGAATAAACTAGCTTCTTGGAAAACAAGAATTATGTCGATTGGAGGTAGATTAACTTTGGTTAGATTGGTACTCGGTAGTCTTTCGTTATTTTTGTCACATTGTTTCGAGCCCCGAGATGAGTGATAAAAGAGTTAGAGAAAATTAAGTGTAGATTCTTTTGGGGAGGGGGGGGGGGAGTTGATGAGAAAAAGAGTGGTTTGGATTAATTGGAAAAGAACGTTGAGCACTTTCAAAAAGGGGGGATTAAATGTGGGATCGTTACTATCGGCGAATTAGGGACTTTTGGGTAAGTGGTGGTGGCGGTTCTTTATGGACAAAGGGTCGTTTTGGGTAAAGGTTATCAAAAGCCTTTATGGGGACAATGGTAGACTTAGGGGGAATCCAAATGGGAATGGGAATCAAGGTACAACTTGGCGGATGATCATTCAAGTGGGGACAAATTTGGACAGTGCGGGAGTGGACTATCCGGGGTCCTTTGAGAAAGAAATAGGGGATGGGTCTAGCATAAAATTTTGGGGGGATGTGTGGGCTGGAAATGGAACACTTCAAAACGAGTTCCAAAGGTTGTTTAGGTTGGAAACAAATAAAAATGCTTTGGTCTCGGAAAGGTGTGAATGGGTAGGAGATATGTGGAGGTGGAAATGGGAGTGGAGGCGAGAACCTAGAGGTCAAGAGTGTGGGGAAAAAGATCAACTTGTTGATCCAAACTCTCTCAGTGATTTGATAAAGACCCTCTTCTATACTTAGTGAAAATTACGTTTATTAATATGTATTAGTGTTTCACCATCAGCGATCAGACTGAGTCTGTTCAGTTATCACTGATAATCTTTCTTATAAACACTCATATGTATTAGTAATTCACTATCAGCAATCAGACTAAGTTTGTTCAGTTATCGCTGATGATTTTAATGTAAACGTAATCCCTGAAGATAAGTTTCGCGTCAACAGATGTTCATAGCTGAATCGAAGACGAAGCCGCTGAACAAAGACAAGTCTACTAGTGACCTGATGCGGAGATCAGTGAAGCAAAGACAACTCTACTCATACACGAAGAAACCTGAGGAAAATCTTCAGCGATAGCTGAACTTCTTTATATCTCTGAAGGAAGAGATATTCAGCGATCGATGATCACTTAGCTTATGCCTCAAGTCTCTTTTGTCTTTCCCTGCACACCCAGTACGATGTGTCAGAACGGACATACCTCTGCCATAATTCGTAGAACAACTCTGTGTTGGTCCCGAAGGTGCTTAACAAGTTTGTAGAAGGGGGGGGGGGGTTGAATACAAACACAGAAATTAAAGTTTAATAAATTGTTTATTGATAAATCAAAATACAATTTACAAGTTTGTTGCGGAATAAGATTAAGACAGACTCAATCTAAACAAACTTAAGAAACACTAAGATGGTTGCACAAGAAATTCAGAGAATGGGGGATTTTTAGAGAGATAGAAAACAAGGGTTTCTATTTTGGAGTTCAAGGATTGAGCACTCCTTCAGATGAAGGGGTGAGCTTCCTATTTATACCCTATGCATTAAATGCATGGCAGGGTACTTTACACGTGGCATTCATAGATTGGCTTTGATAGTCTCACTTTTGGAGACATGCTTTTGACCGCTTTATGAACAGTGTAGTTGACAGAGTTGGTGTACGATTTGTGGCAGAGACGTGTCCGTTCTGACACATCGTACTGGTTGTGCAAGGTAAGACAAAAGAAAACTTGAGGCATAAGCTTTGTGATCGTTGATCGCTGAGTATCTCTTATTCCAGAGATAAAGAAGTTCAGCTATCGCTGAAGCTTTTCCTCAGGCTTCTTCGCGTAAGTAGATGTCTGATCTTCGCTGATATCCGCATCAGGTCACTAGTAGACTTATCTATTGTTCAGTGGCTTCGTCTTCGATTCAGCTATGAACTATGTTGACGCGAGACTTGTCTTCAGGGATTACGTTAACTGTGTTACATAGGAAACGATCAGTGATGACTGAACAGACTCAGTTTGATCGCTGAAAGTGAAATACATACATATTAATGTTTACAGAAAGGTCATCAGCGATAACTGAACAGACTTAGTCTGATCGCTGATGATAAAACACTAATACATATAATAACGTAATTTTCACTAAGTATAAAAGAGGGTCGTTATCAAATCACTGAGAGAGTTTGGATCAACAATCTCCCCCTATTTGATAATGACAAAGTAACAAAAGAAAATTACTTTGATTCAAAATATAGGAATAAAAAGGACTCATAGAATGCATGTCCCAATTACTATTTTGAGGGATCTTTTACAGTACTGATAGGGTTAAGTACATCACTGCTATTTTCATTTAATTCAGGGATGGAATTACAAGATATGAAAAACATTACAAGTGAGTAACTAACTACTGTAAGTATAACTAACAGATTACAGAGAAGAAAACTAATCTATCAGCTATTAAAAGAAGATTTGGGAGGATTGATCATATACTCAGGTATTTCTTCTCCTTTCTGTCTTCGTTCCAAAGATTCTTTACTGATAATTTCTTTAATTTCTTCAGCAGCAGGGAAGAAGTCACACCATAAGCATAAGAGATCCTTGAGATGATTCAGAGGACAGATAGGAATCTCAGAGATTCTTTGAAATCTGAGTTCCTCATCATCATCTCTGAAGAATATTCCATAAGGATTGTTGATTACTTGACCAGCTTGGAAAGGACCACCAGGAGGCAGAGATAAGTCCAGAACTGAAAGATCAGGAGGAGGACCAAACAGTGCATCTCTTGAAAATTTGATAGAAGTTTCATTCCTGATGATGGCGACATCTTCAGAGGAGGAGGACCCAATTTTTCTCTTGAGTTTCAAAGATTTGGGAGGAAGAGGAGATGGCAGCTTTAGTACAGAAACGACTCTATTTATGAGGGCTTCAAGAAGTCCTTCAACGTAGCCTCTGTATGTAGATTTGGATTTCTTCAGCGCATCCCAGAACTCTAACCATTCCGTAAATCCGAAGCTCTCCAGTTTTGATACGTACATTGCTTTTTGGGTTCCATCCTCTCTGGTAATCTCCATGGTCACTGAGAGTTGATCTTTCTTCTTGCGACCAGAGATAGTCACGGATGATATTGGAAGAAGATCAGAACGATAATCCATCTTTTGTTTGCACCATTCGATAGACTTATCGTTGATCTCTTGTTCTTTGAAGCGTTCCTCTTCAATTTCTTTCAGTAGTGCTGCTTGAACTTCCACAGGTCTGCTTTTCAGATTTTTGTCCTTAACTTGAGAGGATTGAATCTTTAAAGCGAGTTGGGCATCTCGTTTGCATTCAGCGATCAGCTTCTCAGCTTTGGCAGATTCTTCTCTTTCAGCGTCAGTGAGGAAGTCGAGCTCTGTGGATGTTTGAAGAGGGATTTTCAGCCGTTGACTTTCTAGTTGAGCGATCATTTCAACTCTTTTCTTTACCACTTCCTCTGACCAATGAGATGGTCGAGAGGGCCTTCCTGGATGGACCAGGGAATCTTCTTCTTCTTCTTCTTCATCAATCTCAGCGATAGAGATTGGGATTATTTCTTCAGCTATAGTAGCTGGAATTATTTGTAGTTCAGAACCCTTAAGCAGGGGTGAGAACTGTCTGGTTAGAAACAGAAGGAAAGAAGGGATAAGTGTATTTTTAGAACGAGAGAGATAAAGGCTAGAAAGGAATAGGGGTTTGGAAAGAGTAGGAGAGTGGTACAATTGAAAGACATACCTGAGACGGATGCTCCCCCTCAGATTGTGATCCAGTCCTCAAGCATTCTTCAGCGATCGGTTGCTTGTCTTTGCTTTGCGAAGGAACACTTGAAGATGTATCACCTCTCACCCCTGTTTTGACAACCTCTTGCGAAGTTGTCCCTGATACGACGTTCGGCTTAGAGAACCACAGAGATTGGTCTTCATCGTCGTCGTCGTCATCGGAGGGCTGATCCTTTTCTTGATCATCAAGATCTAGATCATCTTCCTCTTCATCGTCTTCTTCTTCATCCTCTTCAAAGAGAATGGAGTGAATTGATGATTCTTTTGCCTTCTCCCCCTCAGATTGAGAGGGAGGTTCCTTTGGAGTCTTAGCTTCCCCAGCAGCAGCAATAGAAGTTTCTTCAGTTTTCTCCCCCACTTTGTCATTATCAGCGGTAGGGGATTGTTCAGCTGCTGGAGTAGCTGTTGAAGCTTTTAGCACTTGAACGTCAGCCTCCAGACGCTTAATCCGGTCTTCAACCGCAGGGATGTCGCATGTGGCATCATGAATGAATTCCACAGCGATGTTGAGGTTGGTACGATCATCTTCAGTGAAGGAGGGAGGCAGCGCTGGAGCTGGTGCATTCACTTTCTGTAGAATTTGCTGAAGAAGGGACGTGCAGAGGTCAACCTTTGAAGAGAGACCCTGAACTTCAGCGGTAAGAGACTCAAATCGCCCTTGAAAGAGTCGAGAGGACTCTCTGAGTTGGACGACTTGTTCTTCAACAGCTGAAAGTTGAGAGTTCTCAGCTTTAGATGAGCAAGTGGCGGTTAACTTCTTTAGCTCCTCACCAGCCTGATTTACGGCGCTGGTGGTTTCATTGATGGTGTTGGTGAGTGCGTCCACCTTTTCTCCTAGACTGTTGACATGCGTGTCAACAGACGCCAAGCTAGGACCTGAAAATAATGTTAGTTCATATATGGGCTTATTTGGAGAGGGGGGGAGAGAAGTGTTTAGGATTATAGGTGTACCTGACGTATCAAACATTTTGTAGAACTGCATAGATTCCTCAAAAGTTTGATGTTCAGGTCCTATAGGGAAAGAAGAGGTGGCGGGTTCAGAGACCAAGTGAGGAGAGAAGGGAAGAGTTTTGGGGATAGAAGTAGGGATGGGGTTAATCTCAGTGAATGAGATAGTAGGTGGGGTTACTGATGATGTGACAGCGAGTGAGATCGCTGACACGGCAGTATGAGTGACTTCTGAAGTTGTGGAGGAAAGACCCACAAAAGCATCTAAGGTAGCTTGTTGAGAAGCTCCCTCAGGTATAGTACTAGAGGGTGTACTTTCCTTAGTCTTTTTGGCCTTTTTGGAAGGACCAATCGGACCAGTTGATGGTCGTTTAGAAGTAGTGGTAGCGACAGGGATAGCAGACGAAGGAACCGTCTGCGTGGTCGCTGAAGATGAAGAAGAATGGAGAGAGAGACGAGAGCGAAGGAGAGAGATACTTACCTCGTCGGCGAGTGGCTTGACCTCCAGTGATCGTTGACCTACCCTGGCAAAGGTGCCATCATCTTTGGTGGGATAGGTGTTGGGATAGAGGAACTTGATATACGTACATATGAAACGTACGTATGAGATCTTGGGATCTCGTTCAGGCTTCTCTAATCTCGACCTCAGATCTTCAAAGATGGCTGTGGCGTAGTCAAAGTTTTGACCAGCGATAACGGAGTAGGCCATCTGCAGTTGTGTTTTGCTGGCTTGATCCAGCGAACCACTCTTCCCACTCATGCACTGAATTATGTGCGAGAAGATAAAGTTCAGTTGTGATGGCATCTGAGCTTTTAGGATCTTGGTGAGCTTCTTGTTGGGAATAGAAGATCTTGGTTTGTTTTCCCAACAATAGCCCATTGCGTCCAGGAATGATATCAGCTTATCATCAGTGGGGAGTGCGTCGAACCCACTCTTTGGTTTGTCAGGGAATCTTAAAGATTTCCTGAGGCTAAGAGCGGTCATACTCCCTGGCCCTAATTCCGTGCTGAACGAGATAGCAGGGACTCGTTCGCCTTTCCTGTTGGTAAGTTCAGTTGCATCAGCAGTGAACCAGAACTGCTGAAGTAGAGTCTTGGAGGGCTTAGGATCCACAGTGATCGTGTAAGCTATGCATGACTGCTTGAGGAAATCAGCAGCTTCCACCAGATGTGGGTATTTGTCAGCTTTGAAGTCGAGTCTGGCCAAATGATTACATTTAGTAATCTCAACTTCAGTGAGAGCGAATCGTACATGCTTGGAAGCAACGATTGAAGACTGTGTCATTTCTGTTATGGAAAGAGGCATAATAGAAGAAATGATTTAGATTAAAAATAATTTGATTACCAGTTTGCATAGAAGAAGGGAAACTGGAAGACTATCAAGTTATTTTTAGGAGAAAAATAGTGTTCTGGGTAGAAAGAAGGAAGAACACTTTAAAACCAAAAGGTTTTTATTTAAAAACATAAAATCAGAAAGAATGATCTTTAGTTTTTAAAAAAAAAACGTTTTATAAAATCCATAGAGAGCGAGTAGGATTTTAAAAAGAATAAAAAGCATACGAACAAAGCATATAAATATGAAATAAACCTGTGTATCTTGAAGAAAAAGAGTTGCAGATTCAATATTCTGGGTTTACTTGCTTGAGTGTTCTTGAGAGAATGCTTCTTGCTTTGAAAGTTTTGAAAGCGTAAACCGTATAAAGGAGAAAAGAATTCCTTTTATACGAAGAGAGAAGAGAGAGAATGAAGCGGGAAAAGAGAGAGAAAAAAAATCATCATGACATTGACACGTTCCACGAAGTTGATTGGATAGAAGGGCAACGGACGAACGTGTCAGAAAAGGCATGTCGTGGATTGTCGGTTCAAATGACGTCATAGAAGAGAGAGACTGTACATTTGTCCGTTTTTGAAATGATCACTGAAGAAAAGTCAGCGATAGATTTTCCTTTTTAAAGTATCCCTTTTAGAAAAGAGAGGGATAGTTTTTCCTTTTAAAGGATCACTGACTAGAAATATCAGTGATTAATGTATTTTTCAAAAAGTTTTTAATCATTTGAAGAAAGTTCAGTGATTAAAGTTTATATTTAAAAAAACATCTTTGAGGGAAAGGAGAAAACATACCTGAGAGTCAGAATGTTTATCAGAGAGAATGATGAGAGGGGAACTTTTGATTACTAACATAATACATGAACGCTGAAGAATTATTCTTCGAGGTTCAGCATTCCAAGCTCACTGATGAGAAAGTTGAACCTTGTCTCATCAAGAGGTTTGGTGAATATATCAGCAAGTTGAAAGTCAGTAGGGATAAAGTGAAGTTCAATATCACCATTCATCACATGATCTCTGATAAAGTGATATCTGATCTCTATGTGTTTTGTCTTTGAATGTAGCACTGGATTATTTGCTATAGCGATAGCACTAGTGCTGTCGCAATAGATAGGAATCTTTGACAGCTGAAGGTCATAATCTAATAGTTGATTTCTCATCCATAAGATTTGAGAACAACAGCTTCCAGCGGCTACGTATTCAGCTTCATCTGTGGAAGTGGACACAGAATTTTGCTTCTTGCTTGTCCAGCTTACCAGCTTTCCTCCCAAGAGTTGACATCCACCAGTGGTACTTTTTCTGTCAAGTTTACAGCCTGCAAAATCACTATCAGAATAACCAGTTAGATCGAACCCTGAGTCTTTGGGATACCAAAGACCGAGGTTAGGAGTTCCTTTCAGATATCTGAAAATTCGCTTTACAGCGATCAGATGGGATTCCTTGGGTTCAGATTGATAGTGTGCACATAAACAAGTAGAGTACATGATGTCAGGTCGGCTTGCTGTAAGATACAGCAATGAGCCTATCATTCCTCTATAGGCAGTGACATTAACAGGTTTTCCAGATGGATCCTTGTTAAGTATCAGCGGTGGTGCCATAGGAGTTTTCATCGCTGAAGTTTGTGTGAGTTCAAACTTCTTTAGCATATCTTTAACATACTTACCTTGGCAGATAAAAGTACCTTTGTCAGATTGTTTAATCTGAAGACCAAGAAAATATGTCAGCTCACCCATCATACTCATTTTATATTCTTTCTTCATTCTTTCAGCAAAGCGAGTACAAAGAGATGGGTTAGTAGAACCAAATATTATGTCATCGACATATATTTGTACAAGAATTATATGACCTTTTATCTTCCTGAAAAATAACGTATTATCAATCTTGCCACGTTCAAAATTTTCAGAGATAAGAAAAGATGAGAGAGTGTCATACCAAGCACGAGGGGCTTGTTTTAGACCATAGAGAGCCTTATCCAATTTATAAACATAATTTGGATGCTTAGGGTCATAGAACCCTGGTGGTTGTTCTACATAAACTTCTTCATTCAGCTTTCCATTCAGAAAAGCTGATTTTACGTCCATTTGATAAATGATGAAGTCTTTATAGACTGCATAAGCTAAGAATAGTCGAATTGCTTCGAGCCTGGCCACAGGGGCAAAGGTTTCATCATAGTCTATGCCTTCCTCTTGTCTGTATCCCTGAGCAACAAGTCGAGCCTTGTTGCGGGTTACAGTTCCATGTTCATCTAACTTGTTTCTAAACACCCATTTGGTGCCTATTACAGTTTTATCAGATGGTCTAGGAACGAGATTCCAAACTTTGTTTCTAGAAAATTCAGTCAGCTCTTCTTGCATAGCGCTGACCCAGTTTGGATCTCTGAGGGCATCATCAGTCTTCTTTGGTTCTATTAAGGAGAGAAAGTTTACAAAGAGACAGATATTACCTGAGCTTCGTCGTGTCTGAATACCTGCATCTGGATCACCGAGAATTTGATCTATTGGGTGATCTCTTGTCCATCGCTGAGCAGGAGCATGATTGCTTAACTCAGAGGTTGGATCAACAATTGGAATGTTTACTGATGAGGATGTTTGAGGTTCATCAGCAATTAACTGTTGAGTAGGTTCACTAGAGAGGTTTCCAGATGAAGGCAAATTTGATGGAGGTAATGTGTTTAGAGGTTCAGCTGAAACCCATGAGGTGGATTCAGCGGTGGGAGGTATGATACTTGGTTCTTCATCAGCAATTGGAGTTTCAGTGTGCTGATGGTTTGAGAAAGGTTCAGTTTCTCTATAGTGAGAGATCATCCAAGTATTCAGTTCTTCATTGTCAGCAATTGGTTTAGAGTTCGCTGAGCGCGTTTCATCAAACGTGACATGAATGGTTTCTTCTACGGTTTGTCTTCTTTTGTTGAAAACTCTGTAGGCTTTGGAGATGGAGGAATATCCTAAAAATATTCCATCATCGGCTTTTGGGTCGAACTTTCCAAGTTGATCTTTGTTGTTTAAGATAAAGCACTGACAACCAAAGATATGAAGAAAGCTGATAGAAGGCTTCCTTCCAAGAAAGAGTTCATAAGCTGTCTTCCCAAATCGCTTTATTATCAGCGATCTGTTTTGAGTAAAACATGCAGTGTTTACAGCTTCTGCCCAAAATTGAGTAGGGAGGTGAGAATCGCTGAGCATTGATCTAGCAGCTTCTATGATCATTCTGTTTCTTCTTTCAGCGACTCCATTTTGCTGAGGTGTTCTTACTGAGGAGAAGTTGTGAGAGATTCCCTTGTTCTCAAAGAAATTGTTCAGGGAACTATTTTTGAATTCAGTTCCATGATCACTTCTTATTGATCGAACAGTAAGATTATTCAGCACTTCCATCTTTTTGACAAAAGATATTAGTTCTTCTGGAGTATCACTCTTGCAGCGAAGAAAGATAACCCAGGTGTAGCGAGAATATTCATCTACAATGACAAGCGTATATTTCTTTCCAGCTATTGATTGGATATTGACAGGGCCAAATAGATCCATATGCAAGAGCTGAAGAGGACTTGTCACTGAGGAAACTTGTTTCGACTTGAAACTAGCTTTTGTTTGTTTTCCTTTTTCACATGCTGAGCAGAGAGATTCTTTAGCATATGAGTGCTGAGGAAGACCAGAAACCAGTTCCTTAGATGAGAGAGAATTCAGGGTTTTGAAGTTTAGATGAGAGAGCCTTTTATGCCATAGCCAGTTGACATCAGAAGAGGCCTTAGAGAGAAAACATAAGTTATCAGTGATAGTAGAGTCCATATCTATTACATAGACATTTTCTCTTCTATAACCACTGAGAGCAAGTTTTCCTTTTTCATCTACCACTGAACATGCTTTCTTAGAAAAGCGAACTTCGTAGTCTTTGTCACATAGTTGACTGATGCTTAGAAGATTGTGCTTCAGTCCATCTACATAAGCGACTCTTCGAAAGGTAGTTGTCCCATTGCTGAGGACACCAAACCCACGGGTAAATCCTTTTCCATTTCCACCAAAGGTAACAGAGGGGCCTTTCTCTTCCTTGTATTCAGTGAGCAGGTTTCTTTGTCCAGTCATATGACGAGAACATCCGCTATCGAGATACCAGATGCCCTTTGATCCCTGCATACATAAGGAAGATTAAGCTTTGTTTGGTACCCACTTTTCAATGGGTCCTTCAGAGTTAGTGGATAAGGAAGATTCAGCAGTCTTCACCGCTGATGAAGATTCAGCTTCAGTGGTAATCTTCACTTTGGTTAATTTCTTAACCTTAGTGGTATTTTTCACTTTGGTGACTTTATTTGCCTTAGAGGCATTTTTCTTCACTTTGGCTGTTTTATCAGCTTCGGTGGTATTTGGACACTTGCTCGCAATATGGTCAGTGAATCCACAGTGATAACATTTTCTATATCTGATGGTGGTTTTATAACCAAAAGGTTTTGAAAACTTAAGATGAGCAGGTCCAGCTCCAAGAATGCCTTTAGCACGAGATCTGGGAGGAATTTTTATTTCTTCAGATTTCACGGGCTTTAGATCAACCTTTAGCTTTGGAGGACAGATATCAAAGATTTCTGTCACTGAGCTAGAAGGTTTATCCACTGAAGGTTTGGAGGGAACTTTCAGTTTGGTTTTCTTGGAAGCCTTCTGAGGGAGAGTAGACTTTCCTTTATCTGCAGGCTTAGATCTTGCAGATATCTCCTCAGGGATGGGATTAGAAGAAGAACAGGGATAGAATTGTTTATAAGAAGTGTCAAAGAAAGATGTGACAAAAGTTCCAAACTTAAGCGAGGAACTTTCTTCTTTAGGATCATCCTGTGGTGTCCAAAAACCAAGACCAGTTTTATCACTTTCAGGAGTTTGAGCATTTATTATCTCAGAGATCTTTGTTGATGATTTGCACCATTTTTCAACATGAGCCTTTTCTGCTTTTAGAGCAGCGATGGCTTGTTCGCGTTCAATGCTGATGATTTCATTTATAATGACTTGATCTTTTAGCTTTTCTTCTAAAAGATTTAGTTCACTGATCTTTTCATGACATTTCTCTAGCTCTTGTGTTAAATAAACATTTTTATTTTCAGCTTGAGTTTTGTCATTTAGAGCATTATAAAGGTCAATCGTCAGCACATCAACAGCGCGACTTCTCTCAGCTTCAGGCAGAGAGGGATTTGTTGAGATAGATACCTGAGATGATATGTAGCTCATAGAAGGTTCAGATGGTTCTTCTACTTCTTCTTTAATCTCAGCCATGAGGCAAAGATTAGCGACTTCTTCTTCATCAGAAGATGATTCTTCTGATTCAGCCCAGTCATGTTCTTCAGCGATGAGACCTTTACCTTTTTGCTGATAGCTTTTCAGCTTTTGATATTTGTTCTTCAGCTTATGGTATTTGTCATCACTAGATCTTCTTGAGGTAGAAGGTTTGAAGACCTTTTTAGACCTGCACTCACTAGCAAAATGTCCAATTTTTTCGCAGTTATAGCAAGTGGCTGTAGCCTTATCAACCGGAGTTGATTTTGGCTTTTCAGTAAGAGAGAGAGGTTTACTTCTTCGGAAGTTACTCTTTCTTGCAAATCTCTTAAAAGAGTTTGTCAAGAGTGCTAAGGACTCATTAAACTCTGAAAGATCAGGGTCTGATAAATCCTCAGATTCAGAATCTAACTCAGTGATGGTGAGAGTAGATCGCTGGGATGGAATTACTCTGATGAGACTAAAGCAACAACAGTGCTTTTGGAGTCTTTAGAATCTTTTACAAGATTTTTCTTCAGGAGATTAGATTGCTCATAGTTGAGCAATATTCCATACAGAGTGCTAAGAGAGAGAGTATGTAAGTCTTTTGTCAGCTTAAGACATATTGAATAACTGTCCCAGCTTTCAGGAAGACTTTCCAAGAATTTTGTTAGGACCTCAGAATTAGAATAGGTCCTTCCAACAGTTCTTAGGTCAATGATCAGGCAGTTAAACCGCTGATGAATGTTAGAAAGAGATTCATTCTTACCAGCGATAAAACTTTCATACTGTCTTACCAAGTTAATCTTTCGGGTCTCTTGGATTTCAGTGGTGCCCTCATATTGAACACATATGGTTTCCCACATTTCTTTAGAAGTTTTTAGATGCATGATGGAATGGAAAACTTCATCAGGCAGAGCCATTGATATAATGGTCTTTGCTCTTGCATCTATGCCTACCTTCTTTTTATCTTCATCACTCCATTGTCTTATTTCCTTAACGACATATCGTTCAGGGACAGCTTCAGTGGTGGCAGTAGCGGGAACCGCAACTATAATTCTAACAGGTTCATAGGGTCCGTTTTCTATATATTCAGGTATAGTAGGATCCGCACCTTCAAGAAATAGCATCATTCGATTTTTCCATAGAGAAAAGTTATCTCTGCTAAATCGAGGAGGTTTAGAAAGTGAACCATTATCATAGTAGTTTGTGTTTGTGTTTAGTGCCATTTTAGAATAGCAAGGAAGAGTATACAGCAAGATCTTGTTTATTAGATTTAAACAAACTGCTCTGATACCACTTGTTGGTCCCGAAGGTGCTTAACAAGTTTGTAGAAGGGGGGGGGGGGTTGAATACAAACACATAAATTAAAGTTTAATAAATTGTTTATTGATAAATCAAAATACAATTTACAAGTTTGTTGCGGAATAAGATTAAGACAGACTCAATCTAAACAAACTTAAGAAACACTAAGATGGTTGCACAAGAAATTCAGAGAATGGGGGATTTTTAGAGAGATAGAAAACAAGGGTTTCTATTTTGGAGTTCAAGGATTGAGCACTCCTTCAGATGAAGGGGTGAGCTTCCTATTTATACCCTATGCATTAAATGCATGGCAGGGTACTTTACACGTGGCATTCATAGATTGGCTTTGATAGTCTCACTTTTGGAGACATGCTTTTGGCCGCTTTATGAACAGTGTAGTTGACAGAGTTGGTGTACGATTTGTGGCAGAGACGTGTCCGTTCTGACACATCGTACTGGTTGTGCAAGGTAAGACAAAAGAAAACTTGAGGCATAAGCTTTGTGATCGTTGATCGCTGAGTATCTCTTATTCCAGAGATAAAGAAGTTCAGCTATCGCTGAAGCTTTTCCTCAGGCTTCTTCGCGTAAGTAGATGTCTGATCTTCGCTGATATCCGCATCAGGTCACTAGTAGACTTATCTATTGTTCAGTGGCTTCGTCTTCGATTCAGCTATGAACTATGTTGACGCGAGACTTGTCTTCAGGGATTACGTTAACTGTGTTACATAGGAAACGATCAGTGATGACTGAACAAACTCAGTTTGATCGCTGAAAGTGAAATACATACATATTAATATTTACAGAAAGGTCATCAGCGATAACTGAACAGACTCAGTCTGATCGCTGATGATAAAACACTAATACATATAATAACGTAATTTTCACTAAGTATAAAAGAGGGTCGTTATCAAATCACTGAGAGAGTTTGGATCAACACTCTGTCAACTACACTGTTCATGATGCGGTCGAAAGCATGTCTCCCAAAGTCAGACTCTCTCTGCCAATCAAAGAAAGACACGTGTAAAGTGTCATGCCATGCATTTAATGCATAGGGTATAAATAGAAAGATTACCTCTCCATCTGAAGAGTGTGCTCACCTCTAGCCTTCATCTTTCTAAAACATAGAAACCCTTGTTTTCTATACTCTATAATCTCCAATTCTCTATATTCTTGTGCAACCATCTTAGTGTTTTCTTAAGTTTGTTTAGATTGAGTTTTACTTAATCTTATTCCGCAACAGACTTGTAAATTGTGTTTGATTTATCAATAAACAATTTATTAAACTTTAAATTATGTGTTTGTATTCAACCCCCCCCCTTCTACAAACTTGTTAAGCACCTTCGGGACCAACACAACTTGAAAGGAGGGTGCAAGAGCAGATACCGTCAAAGGAGCGTGAAGATAGGGTGGTATGGAATTTGGACGACATAAAGAGGCTCAATGTTAAAAAACTTAGAGAGCTAGTAGAAGACGGAAGGGAAGACGAGAATGGAAACATAGAAGAAACGAGATGGTACAATATCGTCCCAAAAAAAGTTTGCATCTTCTTGTGGAGAGCGGGATTGGGTCGGCTTCCTAGTCGATCGGTCTTAGATAGGAAAGTAATAGATGTAGACTCGGTTGACAAACAACCCCTATCGGTAGTTAGTGAACTATCAAGGCGTTTCTCCTATCATTGGAAAAGAAGAAAATGAGCTCGAAAAATGCTTAAAATTTGGCATCAAAGAAGGAGCAAACAACCTCTACCGGTAGTTACACCGAGACTTAAGTCCCGGTAAAAGTACCGATGACCACTTGATTGATTATTATTATTATTTTACTTATTTTATCTTAGGATAATTATTGTTAGCTTTAATTATTAATAGGATTATTATTTAGTTTTCTTTTGTTAATTATTTAAATAGTTTCCTAGTTGGTTTATAATTAGGATAGATTTAATTTACATAGTTATCTCTTAATTAGTTTAGCTATAAATATGATTGATTGTTTTCAGTAGGAAATCAGTTATGGAGTTAATTATTGATCAATAAAATTATTTTTAGAGTTTCATCTCTAAGTTTAAGAGTTTTCTCTTATTTTCTGGGTTCTATGCTTTGTGGACTCATTTATCCTTTGGATTTGACGCTTGTTGATCCGTTCCGCGCTATCCCCGCTGCGTCAGTTGGTATCAGAGCACATACTTTCCTATCTCTTCACCTTCAAGATGGCATGCCAACCACCACCCCTCTCTCGAGCAGATCTTGATGGGGTCACAACGGCTTTCATCGCAACCCTCAACTTGCTGACAACCACCTTTGCCAATCAAATCAACGATAACCGTCGGAGAAGAGACAGGCATGAAAAACCGGTCAAAATTCCACGCGACAACAACTTTAACTATATTATGGATTCGTTTATTTTTCGAGTCAAACAACTGTCTGTTCCGGAGGAACCGCAAGAAAAAGACGAAGACTTGCTTATGTCAAAGGTAAGGCCTTCCTCGTTATGACAAAGACACAAGAAGAAATCTTTACCAAGACCCAAGTGTCCAAACCAGATCTCGGACCAACCATCAAAGATCTCGGACCAGCCATCAAAGAAATAAAAAACGAGCCAATAGAAGACACTCTTGAAATGCCGCCATTGGGAGAGCCCGATTCAAGTCAAACCACTCTTGCAAAAGTTCGAAGGGGTGCTTGCAAAGGATACTTTTAATAGGTCGCCAACCCTACAACACAACCGACGACTAATTGATTTTGTGGTTCGTACAAACCTCCTCGAGCTACAAACCAAACTTTCAAGTCCCAAGGAGTCGGGTGAAGCTATTTTTCAAGTGAACTTGAGGTCGAGTTCTTTTCAAGGCAGGGTGTCTGATGTAGGGAGAATTAAGGAACTATCAAGGCGTTTCTCCTATCATTGGAAAAGAAGAAAACGAGCTCGAAAAAAGCTTAAAATTTGGCATCAAAGAAGGAGCAAACATGCCCTACCGGTAGTTAGACCGAGACTTAAGTCTCGGTAGAAGTACCGATGACCACTTGATTATTATTATTATTTTACTTATTTTATCTTAGGATAATTACTCTTAGCTTTAATTATTAATAGGATTATTATTTAGTTTTCTTTTGTTAATTATTTAAATAGTTTCCTAGTTGGTTTATAATTAGGATAGATTTAATTTACATAGTTATCTCTTAATTAGTTTAGCTATAAATAGGATTGATTATTTGATTGTTTTCATTAGGAAATCAGTTATGGAGTTAATTATTGATTAATAAAGTTATTTTTAGAGTTTCATCTCTAAGTTTAAGAGTTTTCTCTTATTTTCCGGGTTCTACGCTTGTAGACTCGTTTATCCTTTGGATTTGACACTTGTTGATCCGATCCGCGCTATCTCCGCTGCGTCACGAACCTGAAACAGTGGACCATGCTCTTCTAGTGGGATATAGGGAGGTGAAGAAGATTTGGCATCTCACAGAAAATTGGTGGAGGAGACACTTTGTAGCTGCAGAAACGGTACAAGAGTTGATGCAAGAGGACCAAGCGATTGGAGAGGATAATCGGAAATGCGTATTGAAGGAAGCGATGTTAGGGAGTTTCATGTATTTCATTTGGACACACAAGAATAGATTAGTGTTTGAAGGAGAGAAGGGCAATTTAGAAGACTCGTTCTTCGAATTCCAAAGGAAGACGTCCGAGTGGATCAAAAGAAGGGATCCAAAATTACCCTTGGATTGGGTGAGTTGGTTATTGAGCCCTTCAGCGTAGAGGAAGGATCAGTTCAGCTGCAGTTTCGAATCTGGATCGTGATGAGATATATGCTACTGAGTTGTTTCGTCTCGCCATAAATTGCTTTCGAAATGGGCACGACGATGCTGCTATTCATCGGAGACTGTTGTTGTTCGATCTCAACAGTGAGGCTTCTGTTTGGGTCCGGGGTTGTTTTGCCACTCGCAAACCACCTTGGCCAAGCGTGTTTCGTTTTTGGGTTTTCTTATTGTATATTAGTTTTTGTTCTGCTTCGATTTAGAAGCTCGTTGTAAACTGACACTGTTTGTTTGGTTGTGGGTTTGTTTTAATAAATCTGATGCCTTTCAAAAAAACACATAAGAGTCGCCGTGGCTTAAATTAAGAAAACATTAAAAAAGAGATACTTGGAATGCAAGTTCATATATAGGGAGAGAAGTTTTCAAGGCACAACAAAACAAAATGAGAAATTAGGGAACTTCGTCAATCGTTAAACTATTTGATTTAAATGATGTGACTAAACGACTAGTTCCAATTTTATTTTTAATTTAAAAATAAACTTCCCCTTAATTTTTAAATTGAAAAAGATGAAATATAATTAAAATTGGGGGAAAAATTTACACCAAAAAACAATATTTTTTTAATTCAATATTCATATTACTATTTTATTTTCATTCACTTTTTTGTGGTTTTTATTTTAAAAAGAATTTATCTGAATCAACGGCCTATCTTAATCAGATAGTTTAAATAATGAAAACAATGATATTTTGTCAAATCTAAATCCTCGATTATAACGATGACCTATATACATTTATATATGGGTCATATCAAATTTAAGTTAAATATAAATTTCAAAAACTAAAATGACTTATATCTCCACTTGATGTCTTTTTTAATATATACTAGTGTTGGGCCCGTGCATTGCATGGAAGGATAAATTTTTTGTCGGAATATTGAACCGAGTTAAAATGAAACGTACTTTTTCTGTTAACAGTTAATGAAATACAATGTGAAAAACGAATGTATTTTTATAAGTGGTTAACTTGCATATTCAGTTGCAGGTTCCACCATTGACATCCGACTGTTCGTCTTCTTCTTGTAATCGGATGATACATAGAGAAGCTATATATATTTACAGTGAATGTAGAGAATATTTTAAAATCTTTTATTTTCATTTTCGATTTAAATTTAAATGTAAATATATTAAAAATATGGAAGAATATTTTTATATCTACATCGTTTCTATTTTATTTTCTTTACACTTGGTTAATTTGGAAAGTATTGTGGAATATTTTTATTTTAAAGAATACGATAATTTATTAGTGTATCTCGTTATTTTTTATTTTTAATTCATATCAACCTTCTTTTTTTTCTTTTAATGCTCGTGAAAAAAAATACGTGTAGATTTTATATTAGCAAAAAAAATACGTGTAGTTTTTATATTATGCTAATATAAAATACGTGTAGATTTTATAAAATAAAATAGATTTTATATTAGCAAAAAAAATACGGAAGAAAAAAGAGTTTATATTACATCCCATTATGTAAAAAGATTTTATAAAATAAAATATGAAAAAAGATTTTATAAAATAAAATATGGAAAAATCATTATGAGATGTAATATAAAAAAATACGAAAGAAAAAAGATTTTATATTACATCTCATTAATATAGATTTAAATGTAAAATCTACATTTAAAATAGATTATGCTAATATAAAATCTATTTTATAAAATCCTCCACCAAAAAAACAAATATTTATATTAATAAATGAGTATCCATTCCACAAATAGATGATTATATGAGATACTGTGCTTGGAAAGGTTGTACCAAAGCATTAAGAAATTGTAAATTAAGTAATTGGTTTTAATTAGCTGTATCTTGTGCTTAAAATGTCTTAATTAATAGTTTTTATGTCCTTTTTATAATATAGTGTATATATATATATATATATATATATATATATATATATATATATATATATATATATATAGAGACTTGAGATCATGTGAGACCAGACTATTTTCGTGAGACCCGTGAGACCACAAAAATAACAATAAACCTTCACATCAAAAGACTGTGAAGGTATTGTTAAGGTAAACCTTCACAGTGTTTTTGTTGTGAAGGTTTGTTGTTTTTCATTCTTTCACAATGAATCGTTGTGAAGTTTTAGTGTTATTTTCTGGTCTCACCGGTCTCACGAAAACAGGGTGGTCTCACGTGAACCCAACCCTATATATATATATATATATATATATATAAAGCGTTTTTTTTACAACCCAAACAATTTGTACAAACTATGCAAACCACTATATTATGAAACAATAGATATATTTATGGATAATGATTATATTTCATTAATAATGATTGTGATATATATGAAAAATGTTAAGTTTATTCATTATAATCATGATTTTAAATTAGGAAATGTTAAGTTTATTCATTATAATCATGATTTTAAATTGGGAAACATAATAAAATCATATATTCATTAGACTTGATGAACGGCTAATATTGGTTTGCATAGTTTGTACAAATTGCTTGGGTTGCAAAAGAAACCCACCATATATATATATATAGAGAGAGAGAGAGGGGTGTTCAAATGCAACATTTTTTAATGGTGCAACCCCATGCAACCCACATATCTACCACTCATTTTGTTTTCACCTTTTTAATTAAAAAAAGTGAAAATAAAATGAGTGATAGATATGTGGGTTGCATGAGTTGCACCATTAAAAAGGTTGCACAATAACTCACCCCTCTCTCTCTCTCTCTCTCTCTCTCTCTCCCTATATATATATATATATAGGGAGAGGTTCATTTGAGAAATGGTAAATATATGAGAAATAGAGAAGTAATCTTAGCCATTCATCTGGTCAACATTTGCGGCTTTGACCGCGAAGCACCGAATAATTCCTTGTGTGGTTTATAGAAGGTAGAGGAGTAATTTCGTAAAATACACGGGATGAGTTTATATATGAATCTGTATGAACCACAAAGATTCATATATGAATCTGTATGAACCACAAATATTCATATATGAATCTGTTAATTAGTTCAACTGATTCATATATGAATCTTTGTGATTCATACAGATTCATATATGAATCACAAAGGTTCATATATGAATCTGTTAGTTAGTTCAACTGACTCATATATGAATCACAAAGGTTCATATATGAATCAGTTAAAAGAGTTCAGTTGTGAATTGCACTGGTTCATATATGAACATATAGTTCATATTTGAATTATACATGTTCATATATGAACACAACCCGTGTGTTTTGTAAAATTTACGAAATTGTCCTTCTATTTTTGGGATAGCCACAACTTTTGACCAGTCAAAGCCGCAACTTTTGACTGGTCAAAGCCACAATATTTGACTAGTCAAATCCGATCTTGACCATATGAATGGCTAGGATTACTTCTCTATTTCTCATATATTTACCATTTCTCAAATGAACTAAACACTATATATATATATATACATATATATATATATATATATATATAAAGGTAGGTTATTATGCAACTCATCTACATGGTGCAACCCATTTATCCACCTTACATTTTACTTTTAGTTTTTTCCTTTTTTTTAATTACATAAAATGTGTGGTGAATAGAGGAGTTACAAAGGTTGCACCATGTAAATGGGTTGCATTTAAACACCCCTCTATATATATACATGTTCTACTCTTATTTATCTAATTAACATGCGTCAAAATTATAAATGACTGGTTAAATTATATATAATGTAAATTACACGATTGGTCCATGTCCTTTACATAAAATTGGATTGTGTGTCCCTACTTTGAAATAATTATGTAAAATATCCCTGTGGTTTACATTTTCACACTCCCTTGGTCCCTAGCCCTAACTCCGTTAAATAAATCTGTTAAGTGGATTAATTGTAAGGGTTTCCTATTAAAAACTTTTTTATTTAAAATCCATACGGACCAATAATGTAATTTAGTCTATCATTTATATATTATACAATATTATTTATATTTATATATATAAATAACACACACCTTTGCCTTCACCCACCATCATCCACCACCACCACCCAAATTTTATAAACAACAATTTCTAGAACAATCACTAAAAATAATTTTTATGTAAGTTACATCACCAAACAATAACTGTAACAAGAATTTATATATAAATTCATTCAAAAAAAGCCTAATACCAACAATCTCTATAATCAATCACTATAAAAAAATTTAGTAAATTGCATCAACAAACAATCACTATAATCAAACAATTTTTATATAATGTCATTAAAAAAATGTAATTACAAACCCCAAAATCACAACCCAAATCAATCCTTATAATCAAACCCTCAAAAAAAACCCTAAATCTAAATCTAAATCAAAACCTCAAATTAAAAAAAATTATAGAACAAGATCTGGGCTAGATCTGGAGGAGCAGATCAATTGTCGTTTTTGAGAAAACAAGATCTTAAAATGAAGTGAGCGAATAACGAAGAAGAAGAAAATTTACAAATCCCAGATCTAGTTTCGGAGGCTTTGATTGAAGAACCGTCGTTTCTGCTTGGTGGATGTAAGAAAAACAATTGGTGAAGAGATTGTGTTGGTTGCATTTCGTCAAAGTTAATAGAAGGAATATCACCGGAGATGGTGACTTGGTGAGGTCGGCAAGAAGACAAATATGAGGGCGACGAGGGGAACGGAGATGGGGAGGGTTCACCAAGACGAGGGGACGAAGAAGTGGAGAAGTTTGCCTATGGTTACCGTCGTTGGTGGAAACCTTAGGGGACGATGAAGTGGAGGTCGACCGTGATCTGTAAATTGAAGAGCACCATTTTTTTTTATGTATATATTATAAACTAATTCTTGGTCCCTCGTGATTTCTAAAGCATATATATATATATAAAAGTAAATTACATTCTTGGTCCCTATAGATTTTAAATAAAATTAATTAAAAATAGAGAATTAGGTAAAAAGACTAAATTGCCCCTCCGAGTAAAATAATTTAACAGGTGATTTTAACGGTGTTAGGGTACAGGGACCAAAGGCGTGTAAAAATGTAAACCACAAGGACATTTTCCATAATTATTTTGATTTAGGGACGCACAGTGCAACTTTATGTAAACGATAGGGACCAATCGTGTAATTTACTCTTATATATAATATATAAATTAACGTATGAGTATGACCGTAATATATAATATACAAAATCATTGTAATATTTTATGCAATGTCTCCGTCTTGAATTCGAAACAATGCAACAAGCCAACAAGTCTTTATCGGTAAATCACACACATCACACACTCACCCAGATACACTTATATGTATAGAGTTGGTTTCCGATAAAACAACAACAACTAGCATCTATTAGTTAAGGGGCTTGGTTGAACTCATGAAATAATTTAAGGAAGTCATTTTTTCCTAGAAAGGAAGGACCCGGGGCCAGAGCAAGTTAGGTTGGGGTATAGAGCCGTAAGCGCGATGGGAGGTGAAAGGCCAACCAAGATCGGATATAGCTAGTTTTCCGCGAAATCTATTTTAGTAGAGCATATGATGTTATTGTAAGAAGGGTAAGAAGGGATCTTCACCCTTAGATTGATCCTAGTTGAAGATCAATTGAAAATTCATTTCTAAGCTAATTCATGAGTTATTTTGCGACTTAACCTAAACCATGAGATCAACACTAATTAAAAGTGATCAAGAGTCCAAATATCTTCTTACATTTCTCACATTTACTCCTATTCTCATACAATCCTTCGTCTACATCTATAACCCTTAATTAAAAAAAATGTTAAAAGATCATGAGAATCATTTATTATCTGTTGTTTTACATTATGAATGTACATTGTTGCTTCATGATGTAAAACAATGCATCTGAATGTACAGTGTTACTTCATGATGTAAAACAAAAAAAGTTACAACACATATATATTATCACATTATATATTCACATGCATTATTTCACAATGTCAAACAACACATGAAAACTAGTTCTTACAGTTTTCATCCATTTTATGCACTCTCATTTGATTAATCTCATATATATATATATATATATGTGTGTGTGTGTGTGTGTGTGTATGTGTGTGTAATGGTACAAATGAGAAATGACTAATTTGCAAGAATACTCTAAGGCAATCGGGTGCTTGATGTATGCCATGACAAGCACATGACCGGACAAAGCCTATGTCGTTGTAAGGTTGAGTAGGTTTACTAGTAGACCTAGTGCTCACCAATTGGTAAGCGGTAAGAAGAGTATTCAAATACTTGAAGGGAACCATGAATTGTGGTATAACTTATGTTGGGTTTCCTTCGACAATTGAAGGATACCGGATCCAAGTTGGGTATCCAATATAGAAGATCATTCTTCTACTAGTGGATGAGCATTCTTGCTTGGAGGAGGTGCAATATCTTGGGCCTCTGTTAATGTCCCTAATTCAAGTTCTAATCACTACAAACAATCAAGATGACAATTTGCAACAATGAAATTACATGTCATTGAATCAATCACAGATTACAATCAATCTCACTTTCTCTCACTACATACACACACTCTCTCTCTAGAATTATATACAATGAAAACCTTCTCTAATATGCTCTGTATGAACTACTGACTTCCCACTTGCTTACCCACTTGCTTACTTACAAAGACAACAAAGGCTAAGGCTATTTATACTATCTACAATAACAAAGAAACAAAATACAACAACTTTGACTTATTAACAAGACTTTGACCTTCATGCTTGAGAGTTGACTTTGAGGCTTTGACTTGCTTGACTTTCTTCTTCAGTATTAATGATCTTGTATCCAACAAATCTGTGCTCTAACATTCTCCCCCTTTGGATCAAGATCATCTGAAAAAGATTTTGCAAATCAATCTTCTCTCTTTAAGCTCAGTTTATACAATCTCCCCCTTTAATCAACTTTATCTCCCCCTTTGTTGATTTCTTGTCAATTCAAATCATCTTCAGAAATAAACAATAATCAATGAGAAACAATCTCCCCTTTTCTGCTTAAAACATTCTCCCATTTCTTTGATAAACTCTGTCTTTAAACTTTCAACAATCTTCCCAAAGTCTGTTTTCCAAGAATAATATCATTCTTCCCCAAAGGTTGTAAAACCTCTTTCAGACACAACTCTGATTGTTTCAGCAAAATATCTTCAAATAAAATTTCTCCAAAATCTTCTTGCTTCCGGGATTCTTTGAACTTTCTGTTTCTTTAACATTTCTTGAATACTTCTCCCCACTTTAACATTTCATACTCAAACATTTCTTTAACACTTCTCCCCCTTTTTGATGATTGGAGCATGAAATCAGCAAAACTCTGACAAGAAATGTCTTTGATCTGAACTGACCACGGATCTTTCATACTGAGCCTCTGATTATCTGCCGATCCAAATAGATATTTATCCGAATCTTTGCAAATTCAGACAAGTTATGAGTGTAACACCTGAATCAACAAATGAATCAGTTAAGATGTCTGTTAGTAACACAAAGTTTCTGTGTGTAACGAATACACATTGGAAAGGAGCTTTTGAGATGTTCACTCCCCCAGGTCTTCCATTCAATCATCGAAACACCACAAAGGAATTTCTATGAACGCTTTGACAAGAAAACATATTCCTTGTGTGTTCGTGCAAGTGTTAGAAAGAATTAAGCACATGATGATTGCATTTTATATAGGCTCAAAATTGTGTAAACCATTGAGACAACAACAGTTAAACACAAACTCGATTGTGCATGATCAAAGTGCGAAGGTGGGGCAAACTTCCTTCTTTTTCAATATCCAGATTTTCCAAATGAAAATCAGATAGATTATGTGTTGCGTCCCCTTGAAATATTAAACATTTTCTTGTTAAGAAGAAAATGAGTAGTTGGTGGGGTTTTTATCAAGAGTTGGCATGGGCTAGTTACCTGTTTCAATAATGTTCACGAAGAAATGTGAAACACTAGTAATGTGGCTGCCCGACTCAGAAAAAGTTGGTACAGAGTTTGATATTCTTTTACTCTGTTCTCACACCCTCTTTCTTTTAAACATTGAGCTTACATCTAACCAAACTCTCATTTTCATTTTACCTCATCACTCAACCCACACTCATTTCTTTTTGACTCCTCACACTCGATCACTAAGGATTAACTTCTTGGGTAGGAAACACTGGTTAACGTGAATCCATAGAAGTTTCATTTAATCTTACACAAAGAACCCATGTATTGTCCTAAAAGAACATGTTGCTCAATTGGTTTAACTTGTTAGTTAAAGCACAAAATATATACAAGTCAGATGTATGTATACTCAAATATATAATCAAGAAGATTTGAGCATTTGAAAACATTGAAGATATTTCAAACAAGTATATTGAATGAATGAAAATGAATACAAGAAACTTGTTTGAAAATCTGACATTGTATGAAAATGACCAATATATGAATGATTTATCGATTAAAGCTTAGGTCAGCAAAAATTTGATATTGTCTATACGAACCAAAATATAGACATTCTTGAAAGAAATGTTTCGAAATGAAGTCATGCGCAAAATTCATTGAATTTCAAACTAGGTGTCTTACCATCGAAAAGTTTGTTTCAATTTAGAGACATGGTAAGAACATATCCAAGAAAAATTAAACCGGTGTGTGTGAATACTTGACAGTATATGGAAAAGATAATACACAAGTATTTATCTTTGGAAACACACGGTTTATGAACATTTAAGCACAAATAAAATGAAAACATTTAAAATCACACTTCTATATTCATGAAATCATTTAATAATCAGAAGTGGTTTGGACATTTAAGAAAATGTTTTCATATCTGAAAGTTGTCCATCTTTTAGATACTTATGAGATTAAGATTAGAAATAAACCTTTTCGCTCAGTCTTAAATCTCATGAAGTCAACTCAAAGTCATAAATGATATGATCGTTTAAGCGTCCTCTTAATTCTGCAAAAAGTCACAAATTCGTCAAAGTGCAAAGCTTTATTCACAACTTTATTGAAAAATAAAATGACATAAAGCAGTAAAACTTTGAATATACGAGTTCTGATATGAAATAATCAGAAATCATATTTCTTACTCCCCCTTAAATTATGCATCATAGAATATGTCAGTGCAAAACATGATAAAGATCTGATACAACTCCCCTTGAAGTGTAGATCATCATATCTTCCGAATGCATATTTCCAGGAAAATATGTACTCCCCCTTGAAGGTTGATCTTCTCATGTAAGCATCGGAGTACAATTCTCATATAAGCACGGGAGTATCATTTCTTTTGATCTTTGAAGAGTGAGTCCTAAACTGTTGTGTTTAGAAGCAAACTCCGTTGAAGTACGGGTCCTGAACTGTAGTATTCATAAGCCTCAGTTCTCTTACTCCCCCTTGACATGACGTGCCTGCAACACAGAATCATCTTTCGGCTTTGGTACCCACTGGTATTTGGGCCCATGTTTGTGAGTTGCAGTTCTATTGGGAGTAATTGAATAAGAACCATACCAGTAATGATCACTTGCTTTATGAACAAAATCATAAGTACGACAATAAGAACAATACCTTGTTAAAGCACATATTTATTGGATTCAAGATCATAATTATCTGAAGATAGAAGACTGAAGTTAAAGCTGATAAAGTCGTCTCAACAAATAGTCTAGGGTCCTTTTGTAATAAATAGTCAAAGTCTGTTTTCGTATTTTATTTATTAGTCTTTATATTATAGTTATTAGTTTGTTTTGTATTTGGTCCCAAGACTTGCAAAGCCCATTAGGCTAATCAAAACTAAGTATAAATTAGTTATGTTTAGGTTAATTAGGTGAAGGGAGATTAATAGAGAAAATTAATTATTGGAGAGGAGGCTGTGCTGGCTAGTGGTGCGTCGTGAACAAGACAGAGAGAAAGAGAGATATCGATTTCAAGCTTGTAACCTGTTGAATCGTTTGGTTAATCAATATAAGGTTTGCTTTATTGTGTTGAATATATGTTTACTTGATTGAATGATTGCTTATTGGGACACACAATTGGTATCAGAGCAAAACAGATTGAATTGAATAAGTTTTTGTTCGGTTCTATTTTTCTGTCAAAGATTCATAATTTTTATTGTATAATTGTTCATTCAAGTTATTATTGGTTGGATTGTGTTTGTTTTGTCTATTATCGTGATTGGGTATTGGTTGATTTGAATATTGCATCAATTTTGATTATCAAAGTGATGATTTTTGTTTTCTGGGTTTGTTCACGATTTTGACACTTCTTCAGAAATCGAATCCTTCATAGAGTGTTTATTATTGAAATTAATTGTTGCAATCTGTTCTAGTTGTTTAATCTATCGAATTGACAAAGTTTGGTAGTGTAATTTTGAGTTTTCGATTGCTTTATGGACTGAATTTTGTTTTTTGGGTCGAAGAACTTCAAGAACATACCGGTCGCCCGACATTCATATTGTCCATATCGGTCGACTTGGTTTGCGTAACACACTTTACCGGTCTTTGATTAATATCGGTCGATTATCACTATCGGTCATTTTACTATCGGTCGACCACACTTTATCGGTCGACCGATACACACACGTCCACCCCGGTCGAAGACCATTATCGGTTGAACTATCGGTCGAACTATATCGGTCTATACTTTATCGGTCGAGTATCTCTTATATCGGTCGAAGCTTAATTCAGGTCAAAGCTTTCTATCGGTCGAATTTTACCGGTCCACTACATATTATCGGTCCACTGTTCATACCGGTCAAGCAAAGTACCGGTCGTAACATCTTACCAGTCGTTGCAATTCCCCGGTCGAACAAGTGTCCGGTCGAACAAGTGTCCGGTCATCTCTCACTTTGCACGACACTCTTCTCACGCAAAGCAAGATTTGCGCCACTCAAATGAAACGCAAACCTTTGTTTGCGCCATCCAAGTCTCACGCAAATCACACTTTGCGTGACCCTCTATTCACGAGAATCTCACTTTGCGTGACCTGCTTGTCACGCAAACCTCTTCTTTGCGCCACTCTCTGCTCGCGAAAACTCAGTCTTTGCGCCACCCGTTCATCGCACAAACCTCTCTTTGCGCGACCTGCCTCTAGCGCAAACCGTCCTTTGCATCTCTGTCCTTGACAAATATCTGATTTTTGCACCAGTTTTAACTGTGTTTAATCTATTTGTGCTTTATACTGTGTAAGAGGACTGCATTTAATTATTTTTGGAAATTTATTTTTCTGAAAAAAAAATTTGAGTGTGGTTTTTATCTTGATTTCTAACGATCTCATCCAGTTGATTGTTTCAATATCAGATAAGTTTGATTTCTAATCGTATAAGTAAAGATGTCTCGGGAAGCTCTTGCTATTGGAACAGATGTGAAGCCACCAGTACTCTTCAAGGGGGAGTACGAACAATGGAAGGACAGATTCTTGGACTTCATCGATAGACATGATTTGGGAGATTATATCAGAAAATCCTTGAAAGAAGGAATCATGACACCTCCGACCAAAGTTCTCACTGTAGCCGGAGAAAATGGTGAAGAAGAAGAGACAGAGTATAAATTACCGATTGGTGAATATTCTGAAGATCAGCTGAAGAGACACAAGGGTGACAAGCTGTCAAGATCATTTATTCTCCAAGGCATACCAAATGAAATATACGTCAAGATTGATAGCTACAATGCTACCGACAAGCAAATGTGGGATCAATTGGAGAAGATGATGATTGGATCAAAAGTCGGCAACCAACTTAAAGTTTCCAACTGCTTTAATAATTATGAAGAATTCAAAGCCAAAGCTGGAGAATCACTCGAAGCCACTTATGACAGATTTGTCACATTGCTGAATGAGCTCAGCAAGAACAAGATCAACAAATCTCAAGTTGAGCTGAATGTGAAATTTCTCAGCAACCTTCAGCCAGAGTGGAAGAGATTCACCAGACAGATGAGGCAGTTGAAAGATCTGAACGACATTCCACTTCATGAAGTTTATGAAATCCTCAAACAGAATGAGGAAGAGGTGGATGAAATCAAGGCTGAGATGAAGAAGGCTGACAAAGAAGTTGCTGATCCAGTTGCTCTTATGGTCAAGAAAAAGTCCAAGAAGAAGAAGGTGATAGAATCTAAATCTGAAGAAGCTGATAGTGAGGCAAAGTCTGACTCTGATGATTGTGAACAACTGAAGGAAGCCATTGTAATGTTAACCAAGGCTTTCCAAAAGAAGTTCTATAAAAAGCCAAACTCCAACAGTCAGAGGTACTCGTCTGGTCCGAATAACTACAAGCATAAGGAGAAAGTTGAAGAAAAGAGACCAGAAGACAAGAAGAAGGATGGAGCCAAAGAGTTCAAGAAGGAAGAACCGATGAAGTGCTACAACTGTGGCAGACTCGGTCACTTTGCCAAGGACTGCCGCAAACCAAAAGTCCGAAACTCCGAATATTACAAGAACAAGATGCTTCTAGCCAAGCAACAAGAGGCTGGAAAAGCATTGATGGCCGAGGATGAATACTGGCTCGACCATTCAGACCAAGAATCTGAAGAAGGAGAGAAGGACGAGACAGCACACCTGTGCTTGATGGGGAAGAACCAGTCAGAAGCTGAAGCTGATTCTGATGATGGAGACAATGATGAGGTATGTAACTTAACTGAATCTGATTTTCTGAACCAAATGCATGCCATGATGTCTAAACTCCAAGAATTAGAGTCTAAACTGAAGCGTGAGAAAGGTGTTATCAATGAGAAAAATCAATCTATACATAAACTTAGTAATGATATTGCTGAGAAAAATGTATTAATTGAAACTTTGCACAAAAATATAGACACCTACGCTAAAGAAAAGACTATAATTCATAAAGAGTTATCTGAAATTGTTTCTAAGTATAGAGAATGTGAGTTTAAGTCTAGAGAGATTTCTAAAAGGTATTTTACTACTTCAAAAGAAAATAATTCTTTAATAGACAAGGTGAATGCTTTGGAAGAGAAATTACATTCTTTAGGTCAAACTGAACAAACTATTCATTTGAACAAACCTAAAGAGAAACCTGATACTTGGGGACTTGGTTACAAGAACCCACATCATCTCAAAAAGGATATATCTGAAGTGCCTGCACTTTATGACTTTGAGTTCATGTTGTTGGATCCTCAACATCAGGAACTCAAACCCTTTTGGACTAGTCTGTCTGAAAAAGATAAAGCCAAGGAATATGATAAAAGAAAGAACACAACTAAAGTTCAACTTCCATTTCGCTATGAAAAGTTGAATAACAGTTATAGTTCTAATAAATCAAAATTTCTTTCAAATGATTATTTTGAGAGCTATTCTGTAAAAGAGTTGGAGGCTAAACCCATCGAAGGTAAGATTTACGTACCTCCTCTAGTTTTGGAAAGTAAAATTTATGAACTCGAGAATACTCTTACAGAAGAAAGAATTTTGATGGACTTAGAACAAACTGTATTTTCAACACTGTTCAAAAATACTAATTTTCCTAAATTCTACAAGGCTTTAAATTCTGATGACATGTCTAGTTCACTTGAGAATGATCTTAATTTCTTAAACTTTGATGGTATTTTGAATGATTGTGTTGCTCAATTTGATTTTACTTCTAAACTTCCTGATCATTCATCTTGTGTTGTTAATTCTTTTGGATTACCAGTGTGTTTGAAAAAGGTGAAACATCAACGAAAGTTGATAAATCAGTTTCTGTGAAATCAAAGAAATCGAAAGGTAAGAAAAGAAAATCTCAGCATTCACAGAAACCGATCCCCACTGGTAAGCCAAAGAAGAAGCATTCTCTTAATTCTCTTCATTCTAACTCTAAAGTTTCAAATGTTTCAGATTTGAGAAAGCAAAGGGTTGGAGTTAAGACTGCATGGATACCGAAACAGAAGATAGACGAGAAAGCTAAATCAGTTCTAGTTTTATTTTGAATAAAAAGACTTCTAGTAAAGATGATGTGATTGTGAATGTTGCTACTTTTAAATCTAATCTTGTTGATTCTCGCAAGAAGTACTCTATAAAGCAATTATTCCAGTTAGCACCATCTAATAAAAAGTTTTTAAATTATGGTGAATGTGATTATGCTTCTCGTAAATATTCTGATGTTTGGTATGGTTCATATAATGTTTCATCTTATCATTATCATTCGTCTTATTATGCTTCTGGTTTTCAAAGAAAAAGCGGACCCAAATTTAAATGGGTGCCAAAATCAAGTACTAACAGTGGAGGTCCCATTTATAAATGGTTTCCTAAACCTCTTCTTTCCTGATTTGTGTTCTGCAGACCCGTCATATGTGGTACTTGGATAGCGGGTGTTCCAAGCATATGACCGGGCAGAAAAGTATGTTGTCTAATTTTACGGACAAATACTGCGGCACAGTTCGTTTTGGAAACAATCAGTTTTCACCAATTCTGGGGTATGGTGATGTTGTACACTAAAATCTCACGATCAAGAAGGTGAGCTACGTTAAAGGCTTAGGGCACAACCTATTCAGCATTGGCCAGTTCTGCGACAAATACTTAGAGGTTAATTTCAAGGCCAAGACATGTTCAGTACGCACTGAAGAAGGCAAAGAACTCTTGGTCGACACTCGCAAGTCAAACCTCTACACCATCAACTTGTCAAAGGTCCAGGATGACAATCAGGTCTGTCTACTATCAAAGGCCTCGATGCAACATAGATGGTTATGACAACGACGACTTTCTCACCTCAACTTTCGGTACATCAACAAGCTGGTTAATGGAAAGTTAGTGAAAGGACTTCCAAAGCTGATGTATGAAAAGGAACATCTATGTGCAGCGTGTGAAAAGGGAAAGATGAAGAGAGCTCCACACAAACCAAAGCCTGAACCAAGTATCAGTTCTCCACTAGAGTTGTTGCATATGGATTTATGTGGTCCTATGCGAACGCAAAGTTTAGGAGGAAAGAAGTATGTGCTAGTTATTGTGGATGACTATACGCGATACACTTGGGTCAAGTTTCTACGTTCTAAAGATGAGACACCCGAAGTTCTCGTTACATTTATGAAGACGACCCAAGTCAATCTGCAAAAAGAAGTCAAGATTCTCAGAACTGACAACGGCACAGAGTTCAAGAACAAGATCGTTGAAGAATATCTCGAATCGGTCGGGATATCACATCAATACTCTACTGCTCGCATGCCTCAACAGAACGGAGTCGTCGAAAGGCGAAATCGTACACTTGTCGAGGCCGCTCGGACAATGCTCAGCCAATATGACTTACCCTTATTTTTGTGGGCTGAAGCTGTATCGACTGCGTGTCACACTCAGAATCGCTCCATGATACACCGCCGATTTCAGAAGACTCCGTATGCGTTGTTCAACAACCAAACACCAACCATTAAATATTTTCATGTTTTTGGTTGTAAGTGTTTTGTTTTAAATGACAGAGAGAATCTGAACAAGTTCAGTGCTAAGGTGGATGAAGGCATCTTCGTTGGTTATTCCTCTACATCTACTGCATATCGGGTTTACTTGAAGAAGTCGAAGACTGTGATCGAGAGCGTCAATGTTACATTTGATGAGGACATGGCTTCTGAGCACATCAGTTCAGAACCCGTAATTACCGGAGTACTAGCTTCTGGGCCAACCAGTCCAGGACCTGCACCTCATGAGAACAAATCAGATGACGCTTCTTCGTCAACTTCTAATTTATCTGATTTGGATTTATTATTTGAACTGTTTTATGATGAATTTATTGGATCTCGCATGCCTATCTCTGTTGTGGTTGACAGAATAGAAGACTCGATGACTACTCATCCGACCACTTCCGATATCTCTACTGAATCCAATTCCCCGATTCAGTAAGAAGTTCCAGTTCAAAAGCCTACTCCGACAGTTGAAGTTGTGACCAACACTGACGAGACAGAAGTAGCTGACTCTGTAGGATGTACTGTAAGGACTGATCAACAGACTGCCCAAGCTGTACCTACTGCCACTTCTGCAACAACTACTTCAACTGAAACCCCCGTTAATTCTGAACCATCTGAAGGCGATAACAGTGGATTCCTAGATGCTGACAATGATCAACATGCATCTAATCCACTCCCTCATGACCATAAGTGGACCAAAGAGCACCCGGTACATCAAATTATTGGAGATCCTTCTGCATCGGTGCAAACTAGGTCTGCCACATCAAATCTATGTATGTATGAATCCTTTCTGAGCAAGATCGAGCCTACTCGCGTATCTGAGGCCCTTGCCGATTCAGATTGGGTAACTGCGATGCAAGATGAGCTGAATCAGTTTAAAGCACTGAAAGTCTGGAGACTTGTACCCAAACCGCAAGGTAAAACCATCATTGGTACAAAATAGGTGATCAAAAACAAGAAAGATGAAGATGGTACCGTTATCCGAAATAAACCACGACTTGTTGCCAAGGGATATAGGCAAGAGAAAGGGATAGACTACGATGAGACTTATGCTCCAGTGGCGCGGATAGAGGCAATTCGGATGTTCTTAGCCTACGCAACCCACAAGAACTTCACCGTTTATCAAATGTACGTGAAGACAACTTTTCTGAATGGAGTACTCAAGGAAGAAGTCTACGTCTCACAGCCAGAAGGGTTTGTAAATCCAGATAAGCCGAACCATGTCTACATCTTGGATAAAGCTCTTTATGGACTGAAACAAGCTCCTTGCGCCTGGTATAATATTCTATCTCAGTTCTTGGTCAAGTCAGGTTTTACAAAAGGTACGGTTGATACCACTCTTTTTTATTAAAAAGGATAAAGGCGATATCATTCTTATTCAAATTTATGTGGATGATATTATTTTTGGCTCTACAAATCCTAAGTACTGTAAGAACTTTGCAAACCTCATGGTGTCACGTTTTCAGATGAGCATGATGGGAGAGATGAACTTCTTTCTCGGATTGCAAGTCAAACAATTTTCAACGGGGATTTTTATCAATCAATCCAAATACATTCTGGATATTCTTCGGAAATTCAAAATGGAAAATTGTAAACCGATTGGTACCCCAATGGCACCTGGTACTAAGATTGGCACCGATCTTTCGGGAAAGGCTGTTGATGTTAGGACTTATAGAGGGATGATAGGTTCTTTAATGTATCTTACTTCTAGTAGGCCGGATATAATGTTTTCTACATGCTTATGTGCTAGATATCAGGCCAATCCTAAAGAATCCCATTTGTCTGCTGTAAAGCGGATCTTCAAGTATCTGAAGGGGACTGCAGATCTTGGTCTGTGGTATCCTAAGGATACAAGCTTTGAACTAACATCTTATTCAGACGCAGATCATGCTGGTTGCTGTTCTCAAGTCTTGTGGATGAGAACACAACTGCGAGACTATGGATTTCATTTCAATAGAATCCCGATCTATTGTGATTCGAAGAGCGCTATTGCGATTACCACTAACCCTGTTCAGCATACTAAGACAAAACACATAGATGTCCGGTATCATTTTATAAAAGATAATGTAGAAAAGGGAACAATTGAACTTTACTTTGTAAAAACCGATTATCAGCTTGCAGATTTGTTTACCAAACCTTTAGACGAAAAGAGATTTAATTTTCTTGTCTCAAGACTTGGTATGCTAAATCTTAAGACCTAATCGTTGGTTACCTATTAAAGTTTCTTATTGTGTCTCTATATCATATCTTTATTATTATTTCCGCATGATACCTGCTCTTTAATAGTTTGTTCATGATCTCAGGGGGAGTGTGAGAAGTATCGTATAGATGGTCAATGTTATTTTGAGGGGGAGCAAAACTGAATGCATTTTACTTACTGATAATTTGTTAGTAATGCATGATTTTAGGGGGAGCGTTCAAGTCAAAAGAGTATGGCAATGACTTCTGATTATTTCTGATCAGAACTCGTACATTAAGTGTTTTACTGCTTTATGTCATTTCAATTTCAGTGAATAAAGTTACTTTGACTAGACTTTTAGACTTTTGTAGGTTGAGAGATGCTTCAAAGATCATATCTTTATGACTTTAAGCTTGACTTCGCGAGATGTGAGACTGTACTCGAAAGGTATTATTTTTTTCTTCATCTCATTCATGGTTGAAAGAAGGACAACTTTCAATCATAAGAAAACATGTTCTTAAATGTTCAAACCACTTCCCGATTCTCAAACAGATTTCTTGAATTGTAAGTGTGATTTTAAATGTTTTATGCTTCATCTATGCACTTTAACTGATAAAGTTAAACCATCTGAGCATCATATGCTTCAAAGGAAAACATGGGATTAGTGTGCTAGGACTTAATTGAACTTCTATGGATTCACGATAACCAGTGTTTCCTACCCAAGAAGTTAATCCTTTAGTGATTGAATGTGAGGAGTCAAAAGAAATGAGTATGGGATGTGTGATGAGAGATATTGTAAAAGAGAGTTCGGTTAGTTGTGAGCTTAAAGATTAAAAGAAAGAGGGTGAGAGATTAGAGTAAAAGAATATTAAACTCTGCACCAACCACTTTCTGAGTCGGGCAGCCACATTTCTAATGCTTCACATTTCTTTGGTGAACATTATTGAAAAAGGCAACTAGCCCATGCCAACTCTTGACATTACCCCACCAGCTACTCATTTTCTTCTCAACAAGAAAATGTTTCATTTTCAAAGGGGACGCAACACATATGCTATCTGATTTTCATTTGAAAAATATGGATATTGAAAAGAAGGAAGTCTGCCCCACCTTCGCACTTCGTTCATGCACATTGAGTCTGTGTTTAACTACTTGTCTCAATGGTTTACACATTTTGAGCCTTACAAGCAATCATCATATGCTTAATTTATTCTATCACTTGCACGAACACACAAAGAATTTGTTTCTTTGTCATAACGTTCATAGAAATTACCTTTGTGATGTTTCGATGATTGAATGGAAGCCCTGGGGGAGTGAACATCATAATAGCTCCTTTATATTGTGTATTCGTTACACACAGTAACTTTGTGTTACTGACAGACAATTTTAACAGATTCATTTGTTGATTCAGGTGTTACACTTCATTTACTAACTTGTCTAGATTTGCAAAGATCTGGATGAACATCTTAATGAATTGACGGATACTCAGTGGTTCTGTTTGCAAGATCAATGGTGGAAGAAATTTCTTGATGACACGTTTTGATGAACTCTTTGCTCTTTTCATCAAAAAGGGGGAGAAGCGTTAATCAAGAAATTGAAGATATTCTGAAGATATGCTGAAATGAAGAAATTTTCTTTGAAGATGATTTGCTAAAGCATTCTGAGCTAAAAATGGAGATAATTTCTTTCCAAGAGATATTCTCATCGATTGGGAAGATTGCTACTTTCTGAAGAAAAAGAGGGAGATTGATTTTTCTGAGATTAAAGAATGATATTGATCCAAAGGGGGAGATTGTTAAAGCACATATTTATCGGATTCAAGATCATAATTACTTGAAGATAGAAGACTGAAGTTAAAGCTGATAAAGGCGTCTCGACAAATAGTCTAGGGTCCTTTTGTAATAAATAGTCAAAGTCTGTTTTCGTATTTTATTTATTAGTCTTTATATTATAGTTATTAGTTTGTTTTGTATTTGGTCCCAAGCCTTTCAAAGCCCATTAGGCTAATCAAAACTAAGTATAAATTAGTTATGTTTAAGTTAATTAGGTGAAGGGAGCTTAATAGAGAAAATTAATTATTGGAGAGGAGGCTGTGCTGGCTAGTGGTGCGCCGTGAACAAGACAGAGAGAAAGAGAGATATCGATTTCAAGCTTGTAACCTATTGAATCGTTTGGTTAATCAATATCAGGTTTGCTTTATTGTGTTGAATATATGTTTACTTGATTGAATGATTGCTTATTGGGACACACATACCTCTTTTTAGATAACCTGATCAATTGATCTCTCGAATAAGAAAAATCAGGTTTACCATTCCACACATTGTTCGTCTTTGCATTTGATGCATGTACAAATGATTTTTTTCTTTTCTTCTCATCCTTCTTCTCATCATTCTTTTCCTCATCTACTGGTTTCACTTTCCAAACCAGCTTTTCTTCATTATATCTCCGTCTTCTCCTTCTTTGTATACCTGAACCATCTACATTTTGATCATAGAAGATGTTTGTAGTACGAATCTGACCAAATGAATTAACTGACCTTCTTGAAGAAACAGTTTTTTGATGTGAGCTTGAGGCTATCTTGTTAGAACCAACTGAACTATTTCTAGGTTTGTGGATTTTTGACTCTGGAGTCGTTTGCTCAATCACCACAACCTTTGAAATAATGTCTTCAAGCTCTTTTATCATTGAAAAATAACTGTCTCTTTCTTTGACAAGCAGATCAATCTCTTTCTTGAATTCAGACATCGCTTTCTGATCTTTCAATGCACTTGTAGACAATTCAAATAATTTCTCTGTAAGCTTCTTGATCTTTGATTCAAACATATTTCTTTCTTCTTTAAAACCCTTCTCAACATTGTTTCTTTGACCAAATATCTCTTTGAAGATTCCCACATTCTTCTGTTCAATGGTCTTTTTCTCCTTCTCAAACTTGTCTCTTTCCAAAATAATCACTTTCTCAAAACCAGTCACCTGTTGAGAAAGCTTAGAACATTTAAGCTTAATATCTTTCTTCTCTTCAAAACATTTCCTTGAAAACTCGGAGAATTTCTTTGCAAAGGCTTTCTTTTCACTCTCAAAATTATCTATGTCTTTGGCTAATTTCAGCTCCAAATTAGTAATCTTCTTGTTCAGCTCTTCATTAGCATCCTCCAGATTCTTAATCTTCTCCTTATAACTGTCAACAGAAGATGTTTGCTGGATTTGGACAATCTGAGTTTCAAAGTCAGAGATCTTTCTTTCACCTCAGTGTTCTCAGCTTCCAAACTCAGTACATTTTCATCATTAAGCCTAGAAGTCTGTTTCAGAAGATCTTCATTTATAGCCCTTAAAACACTGACTTCTTCTCTCAGTATCTGCTTTTCCTCATGATACCTCTTAGACCTTTTTGAGTAGTAGTCAATTGAGGAAGCGAGATTTTTGTTCTCTATTCTGAGCTTGGCTATCTTCTCATCATCATCAGAAAAACTCATCTTGAAAATCTGTTTACAAAAAGAACTTGAAGTTGATCGTCCGAAATTCAGAAATAAACTGGATCTACAAAAATCAAACTTGGTTAAACTTCAGAAAACTCAGAAAAATTCGAAGTATAGAAAAATGTTGTCCCCCTCCGTAGACTTAGCATGGGGGTCCCGCTACCCGTTTAGCGGGTGGGGTCAAGAGGCAACGCCCTTGCGGGGTCGAGGGGTAGCTCCCCTAGAGAAATTTTTTGACATTTAAAGGCCAAATTACAACTTTGAAAAATTTGTCTAAGTATAGAAACTCGCAGATCAAAGGAATCAACTTCTCGCAAATAGTACTATGCGCGTTTGAGATTCGCGCACAACGAATGGTGCGAGTTCTGTGGTTCGCGTACACAAGGACATGCACGTTCAAGCTTCACGCAAGATACTACGGGCGAGTTTTGAGCTTCTCGCAGGAAACATTGTGCGAGTTTTGAGTTCTCGCAAGACACATGTTGCGCGTTTCTCCGAAACCACTTCGCGCAATGCGTCTGCGCGTTCGAGACTTAGAAAAATTTCTGATTTTCCACTTCGCGCTAAATGTAAACTCGCAGATTGTTCACTTCTCGTAAAACTTTACTTCTCGCAGATCACTGTTCGTGCACGATGAAGAAGTTGAACTGTACAAACTCGCACATAGATACGTACGAGTTCTGACTTCTCACAAGCTTCGTCGTGCGTGTTCTTCACCTTTATGAGAATTTCAAGCCTTTGTCGTGCGTGTTCTTCATCTGCGAGTTCTTTGAATCTTGCGAGTTCTTTGAATCTTGCGAGTTCTTTGAATCTTGCGAGTTCTTCACTTGTACGTTCAAAAACTCGATTTTTCATTCTGATTTCGACCCAAATCTTTACCAAATAATCTGAAACACTGCAGATCACTTCTAATACATGCCACGAACAGATTACAATTGAGAAATTTCAATCTAAACAACTAGAAAGTACAATTCAATCTAATTACAGTTGTTTCTAACACTCGAACTAAAATTGCAATCCAAAATTCACACGATTCTGATGTAAACTGGACAATGCTACTCAAATCAAATCTATTCTAGACATAGAATCGAGTACAAAAACATCAAATTTAAAGCAATAATATCACTGTAGCTCAAAATTTGTTTCTACATAGACATACTGCGAGTTCATGAACTGTCGACCCAAAATTTTCAATTTAATCCAGTTTCTGAATTTCTTCACTGCTCTGATACCAATTGTTAATGTCCCTAATTCAAGTTCTAATCACTTAAACAATCAAGATGACAATTTCCAACAATGAAATTACTTGTCATTGAATCAATCACAGATTACAATCAATCTCACTTTCTCTCACTACATACACTCTCTCTCTAGAATGATATACAATGAAAACCTTCTCTAATATGCTCCGTATGAACTACTGACTTACTAGTTTCTTACTTACAAAGACAACAAAGGCAAAGGCTATTTATACTACCTACAATAACAAAGAAACAAAATACAACAACTTTGACTTTGACTTATTAACAAGACTTTGACCTTCATGCTTGAGAGTTGACTTTGAGGCTTTGACTTGCTTGACTTTCATCTTCAGTATTAATGATCTTGTATCCAACAAATCTGTGCTCTAACAGCCTCCAAGAAGCAAACTTGCATCACAAATTCCACCATGGAATCTGAATTTGCGGCCTTGGCGGCCGCTGATAAAGAGGCGAAATGACTAAGGAATCTAATTTACGAGATTCCTTTGTAGCCGAAACTAGGGGTGAATAAAACCGACCAAACCCGAAAAACCTGAAAATCCGACACGAAAAACCCCGAAACCCCCCGACCCACTTAGTCCGAACTAATCCGATCTCTGAAATCCGATTTTTTTTACGGGTTACTTGGTTCGGGTAGGGTCTCTATGACCATAACCCGAACCTGTCCGAAACCCGAATAAGCTATTAATTATTTTTTATTTTTTTATTTAATTTTTATGTATTTCTTTTTCCTAAAACCTAATCAAATATGGCGACCAAAATTTGGATTTTTGAATTGTATGTTTAGTTTAATTTTTGACGTTTAAAATTATTTTAATATTTAGTGTTTAAGCATGAACAATGAAGAGTTGAGAGTTGAGAGTTGAGAGTTGAGACATTATAAGTTCATAACCATTATATGTAAGAGTAGATTTGTTAAGTTTTTTATTCAAACTTTGTATATTTATAAAATCTTAAAATTTTAGATGTTCATGTTTGATTTTTATTTTAAAAGTTTTTTGGTGCACAAGACGAGAGTTTAACTAATGTAGGGGATAGAGGAAAAAATTATTGCATCAACCCAAAACCCGATCCGATTAAGCCTGAAACCCGATGTTTCTCGAAACCCGAAATCCCACACACTCGATTTTGATATTCGGGGGCTATATGTCAAACCCAAAACCCGTTCGGGTTATGTGTTTTCTCCCCCGACCAACCCGACCCGACCCATGATCACCCCTAGCCGAAACCGATATCACCAATTTGGATTCATTATGATAGTGCCGCAACCTTGGCTAAGGCTTATAGCCAAGTTTACAATGGAATCGAGGCACTTGAAAGTAAGACATAACATGGTTAGAGAACTAATCATGCATGGTGTGATATATGTAGAGTTCGTTAGAACTCATAATAATTTAGCCGACCATTTAACAAAGGAGTTAGCTAGGGATTTGGTGCACAAATCCGTGATCACGATGGGTTTAGAGTCCCTATAAATTTCTAATATTGAGATACTCTATTCCCTTTTAGTACAACGTTAAAGGGTGAATTCAATATGGAAGGCTTATTAATAGAAATTGAAGCACATGATCGTTACATCCCAAGGTATGCGCTTGGACTTGCAAGTGTTGAAAGAGTGAAAATTTCTTTCTTAATGATTCTTTTGAAAAACTGCATATGTAGGTGCAAGACTTAAAAGAATCACCTATATGAACGTGAAGTGTGGTTGCTTCAAAAAAGTTTTCGACTTGGCTTTCTATATGTTCATGAAAGGATAAGGACGCAAGGCCTCTATAAATATGTCAATTGTGTTATATAGATTTGTACAAACTTATGTATATATTATATTCATGTGTTCAAATGGGTTAACGGGTTCAATTCATGAAACACCCTGATTCTCGAATATTTGGAATGTGTAATATAATAAAGTGAAAATGTTGGTCCCGTTTATGGTTCTACAAAGGTTTAAGTTTGTAGAAGGGGGGTTGAATACAAACACAAAATTTACTTTTTAAATTTGTTTATTGATTATTGAGTAAATCAAAAATGGAATTTACAGATTGTTGCGGAAATAGATAAGGTAAACCTAATCTAAACAATCTAAGAATCACTAAGCTTTCTTGCACAAGAGTGAGAGATAGAGAGAAGAGAGTTTGCAAAAAATAGAGTTTCTGCAAGTTTTCCACAAAGAAGATTGAGGACTCCTTCAAAATGAAGGCTTCTCTCCTATTTATACCCTATGCATTAAATGCATGGAAGAGGGTACAATCCACGTGTCCATCTTCCATTGGCTTCATGTTCTTTGACTTTATCTTTTGCATGCTTTTGTCCGTATGGTGAATAGTGTAGTGGAAAGGGGTGGTTGTACGATTATGGATAAAAGCAAGTTTGATTTTGTACCTTTGTACTTTTTGTGAAGAGGATAAAACTAAGCAAGCTTCATGATCAACTATAGCTGGTGGTCAATGATCAAAGATCACTGATGCTAAGAGGCAATAGCAGAGGCTTGATCTTGATTTGTCACGCGTTGTAAACTTGTCTTGGTTTCGCTGAAGGCCGCTTCAGATCATTAGTAGACTTGTCTTTATCATTAGCTTAGTCTTCGATGTCAGCGATGAACTTCTTGAGTGTGAGGCTTGTCTTCAAGGATTACGTAAATTGATTACATAGTAAACCACTCAGTGATAACTGAATAGACTCAGCATAATCGCTGATGGTGAAACACTAATACATACATGTAACATCCTCAAATATGGAAAGAGCGACGAAATTAAAACATTCGATAATACATCAAATGAAGGGTAATTCCAATCCTATAACTGAACACTTAAGATAACTCTAAACAAAAAAATTGGATTTAACATCAACGATAGGTAACTAAGTCTTACATTAAGACTACGCTATCTCTGAACACCGAAGACCTCTTCAATCATCTAGATCCTTCTGACGCATCTAACTGGCACTCAACTCTTTGTGGTGCCGCTAGTAACTTTTCACCAACTAGGACCTGATGCACATGCTGACAAATAAAAAGGGTTAGACTTAACGCCTAGTGAGTTCAAGAGTTTTCAACATGTATAAATATATGTCGTTAAAAAAAGGAAAGCACTCAGCTTAAATCAGAATCTTTCAAAATGATTTACTTTAAATATGAAAACGACTCATTTTCCAATAACATGCATTTTAGGCGGTGGAAATACAAATATAAACGATTTCCAATCCATTCAATTTTAAAGACGAATACCCCAACATAAAACATTCCTTCGTAAAATAAATTCAACCCAAAACTCACTCAAAACAAGAATAGAAATCGAACTCCCAAATTATGAAAACGCGGATAAGACTTTATATCCCGAAACGCCCAAAACGTGGGTGGGGCATAATACTCAACCCATAAATCATGGGTAACAATCCATATATATAAAACGTCACTGAAAACATAGATAATAAAATCAAATACCCAAACAACACCTTTCGGTAATGGGGGAGACCCGCTTCCATTGTATGTGGTGGAACACAAAGTTAAGCCACATAACTATGTTGTCGAACTACACCTCAAGTCCCCAATGACACCGTATCCTTTATTGCCTGTTTTGCCAAGCTACACCTCAAGAATACACGATCTTATTGCATGTTCATTTTCTAGTAAGTTACAACCTCAAGGTTCCCAATAGACCTTTAGTGCATACTTACTAGCATTCAAGATAGAAGTCTCAAACTCCTTACTTGACGACCCCAAGATGTTTAACCCTCGTGGACAAGCGTTAAAGCATATAAATCATAAAACCCATGGTCCTAGAGTACAACCCATAAAGGTTCATCTCCACAAGACCGGGACAACAACAATGCCAACACGACATATTTCTCAAAGTGAGAATATCAAGACTCCTCACTATTAAATATGACTGACTTATATGCCTATGGATCCAATGCATTACAGTATAAAATACATGACTCCAAATGAATGACGCACACACCAAAACATGCATTTTCCAAATAAAGTGCGATAAATGCAACTCACACCCAAAGATCCACATTAAGCTATTAAAAATGGACAATTGTCCCCAAGACCCGATACAGTAAAAAACCAAGCCTTAAGCTCAACTAATCGAATGACCATATGTTAAAATCCATAGTATGTGATAAAACGTGAACAACCTACGTTTGTGCAAACACATATTTTAAACTCGTGAATAACACAAAACACAACATTGGGTTGGGACAAACCCTTTTTCCAAAAGAACTCACACCATTTACACTTTCAAAACGTCCCATAACATAATCTATGCATATTTCCAAAACATACGCTAAAAGTGCATTTCTACCAATTACTCTCCATATATATATAATAAATCATCAAACACATTCATTTATGATTAGTTTGTCAAAGTGTCCAAAAATCTCAATTATGTTTTTTCACAAGGTTTATAAAATCTTATTAGTTCATATAGCAAAACTCATCAAAGTTTTAACATTTGATAATAATTATGTAAAACACATAAATACTCTAAAATTGACATTTTTTATGTGTACAACGTTTTCACAAATCAACTTGAACTTACCTTGCTAGATTTAGGCTAAATCTAGATTTTCCCCAACTTGAGCTCCTTTGAAGAAAATTTGAATCTTCATGCCAAATCATTTAAAAACCTAGATCCATAAGTTCTCAACCATAAATATTCATATTCAACTATCTAGAATCGTTCCCCAAACATATTATATCAAAATCTCAATTTTGGCCCAAAACCCTAATTTGGCCTAACTTTCCAAAACCACCAAATGAGGGGAAAAAATTAATACTTTTGGACAAGCATTTTATGACATTAAGACATGCATGTAAAGAAGGAGGTTTGTACATTGACTCACCACACTAGGTTACTAGGTTTGTTAGGAAACCTAGAAATCTTTAATTCTTGGAGTTTGACAAGATGATGGGATGGAGATCCTTTGACCCTAGCTTCCAAAATCCCAACTTGATGTTAGAGATTTCTTAAATGAGGTGAAAGATGTAGCAATAGATGCCCTTGGTCGATTAAATGATGAGAGAGGTATGAGAGAGTGCTCTTGAGAGTTAAGGTTGAGAAATGAGGAAGAAATGGCTAAAAGTTCAATTTTAATGGAAATCTGGCCCCGATCGCAACTTTGCCAGGCGCTAGTGCCCAAAGCATTGTCGCGGTGTCATTCTCGCAGCAAATGTACCGCGGCCATAAGGCCTCTCGCGATTGTGCCACGACGTGAGTGACAATGTCACAATCATCGGGCACTCTCGCCCCGATTGTACCGAGGGTCATCAAGCCTCAACGACATTGCCCTCGGTGATAGTGACTTTGTCACAGTTACCGGGGATAGTCGCACTACCTCCACCGAAGCCCAAAAATCCTATTTTTCGTGCATGAACGACATTTTTAGATAAGAGGGGTCTAAAAGCTTTCTTGAAATTGCGGGTGTTACAATATAACAGTTTAAAGTAATTTTCACTAAGTATAAAAGGATCATCATCAAATCACTGAGAGAGTTTGGATCAACAATCTCCCCCTATTTGATGATGACAAAGCAACAAGAGAAAATTGCTAAGTATTTAAAACATAAGGATAAATAGGACTCGTAAGATACATGCCCCATTTACTGTTTTAGGGATATTTTTTGTACTGATGGAGTTAAGTATCTCACTGAAAACTTTCATTAATTTCGTAATAAGTTTACAAAGGGTAATTGAAAGCTACAAGTACAAGTGAGTACAAAACAAATACTGAAGATTACAAGCTGACAAATTACAAGAGAAAGAGGGAATCGATCAACTAGATATCTTCTTCTTTAATATCTCCAAAGGAGAAATCTTTGGGCATCAGGTGGTCAGGTACTTCTTCACTTTTTCTTCTTCTAGCTTTGCATTGTAAAAGGATTTGATCTTTGAACAAATCACCATAAGGTGTCAATTCACACTAGTAGATCAGATCCTTTAGATGACTTAGTGGGCAGAGATGAAGTTCAAGGAATCCCTAAAATCTGACTTGTCCTTCGTGATCATAGAAGATAATACCGTAAGGGTCACCAAGCACTTGACTAGGAGTGAAGGGACCTCCTTCTGGCAGTGATAGGTCAAGAGATGATAGATCGGGTGGTGGTCCAAGAACTGTTTCCTCTGAGAATTCAATGCCTGTTTCATTTCTGTGAGAAGCTTCTTCTTCTGAAGTAGATGCTTGCTGTCTTTTTCGTGTAGGCTTTTGAGAGATTAAGGGAATATTCAGAATCATTGAGACTCGTTCAATGAGTTGATTTATAATAGAGTCTACATAGCTCTTGTACTTGGATCTTGACTTCTTACGTACGTCTATGATTTTTATCCATTAAGAGAACCTAAATTTCTCTAACTTTGACAGGAACATTGTCTTCGTTGAGGCATCTATTCTTAATATAGTCATTGAGACCATTATTGACCCTTTCTTTGACTTGCCCGTTACAATTATATCAGTGATTTTCTTAGGATCTTGTCTTCTATCCATTTTCTTTCTACACCATTCAATCTCTACATCCTTGGTGGCTTTTTCTTTGTCATCTTCCTCCTTGGCTTCTTTCAGTAGTTGATCTTGAACCTTAAGGGGATGCTTCTTTAGCCTTTCATCAGAGACTGAGTTCTTTGCAATCTTTCGGGCAACTCTTTCATCATTTTTACATGCCTCCAAAAGTTACTTAGACCTGATTGATTCTTCTATTCTTCCTTGGTAAGGAAGTTGAGCTCGTTATCATCAGATGTTGATTGAGAAGGGATCTTAATTCGCTGACAATTCAGCGATGAGGGCAACCTTTCTTTTGTAAACAGTGTAGACTGGGATTATTGGGTCTTCATCTCTTAGTGATTCATCAGCGTTAAAAGGTGCGGGAATATCACTTAGGGGAGAGGATGGGCTGGAAAAGGAAGTAGAAGGAGAACCAGGGAAGGGAATCATTTTGAGTGGTTGAATATTTAGAGTCGAGTAGGGTTGAGGGTCGAGGCATACCTCTGAGATTTGATTCAGCTTCCCCTCAGAAGTGTGTAGGATATTTAGTTTCCGTCAGCAGCAAGGTGTTTTTGTTTTCTTTGCTGAGGGGTCTTCTTCTTCTTGGGCTCTGAGGCCCTCTCCCCTGGTTCCTTGATGATAATTCCTTTGATAGGAGCGTTGGTAGTGTTGGGAATGAAGTAGCTACCATCATCATCATTGCCTCTGATAACTTTTCCTATATCTACGATATCATCATTAGAATCATCTTCCTCATCCTCTTCATCTTGCTCTTCTTCAACCACAACGGGTTCTTCAGCCTCAGTGTTTAACTGAGCTGGTGTAGTCACTGGTTTCTTGATGAACTCATCATCATCATCATCATCATCATCGACTTCATCATTATTTATCTTCATCTCCCTCTCAGCTATTTTCTTCTCATTTTCCTCCCCCTCAGCTACTAAAGCCTCCCCCTCAATAGCTGCTTTCTTCTTATTCTCCCCCACTTTGTCATCTTCATGTGAGGGAGGACAAATAACTGCTTCAATGCAGTGGAGAGAGGTGTGATCATCGAAAGTGAAGGAAGCACACATAGTGGCAACATCAATGATAGCATCACCTGCATTGAATACAGTTCAGGAGCTGGTTTTGATATCCTGGCGGACTTCGTTGATGAAGAAGGATGCATGCTGAGGAGGGTTCTTCAACATGTTCAGAATGTCGCTGAGAAGACCATTCTAAGTTTCCAATTTGGTATTTAGATCAGCGACAGAGGTGGTGAGGGTGTTGAGGGTAGTGGTGTTGGCTTGGACATTAGTCTTCAACTTGTTGACCTCCCCTTGTAGGGTGGAGAGCTGAGAAACTTCAACCTTTGAAGAGAGAGAGAGAGAGAGAGGTGTTGAGATCCTTCAGTGATGTATCAACGTTGGTGATGGCATTGGTATTGGAGGAGATCGTTGTGAAGAGAAAGGAGATAGTAGTGTTGATCTCCTTGATGGAGTTGTCGATGGCCTCCAATTTAGGATTTGAAATGGTAAAAGTTAATTGAGCAGACTTGTGCTCGTGATTAGTAACCGAAAGAATGAGGGGTAGGGATGATGGAGTATCTGAGGGTTCATTAGCGTAATCCAAATGATTTCCACCAAAGAAGTCTGACATGTCCTTCTTAAAAGGAGTCATGACATGGTGTTGTCGAGGAATCTCGAGAGGAACTCCCTCAGGTCCTGTAGTGTAGTTTCGAGAGAGTAATTGTTGCAATAGGTCACATTGAGTATCAGCAAAGACAGGTGCTGATGTCGGTGGTGCAGATATGGGGAACAAAGATGGAGAAGAAGAAACATTGGTGAAGATTGCCATGCAATGTGGAGAAGGAGCATTGGCGGTGCCCGAAACTGCACCTGTAGTGGGTTGATCCACTAAGGCAGGTGGGGTAGGTGCCAGCTCTGCTTCAGCGGAATGAATCATTGTTGAAGTTGCGTGGAGAGGACGACGAACTTTTCGAGTGAGGATTGAGATTCCATCACTAACGTTTGTGGGGTTTTCTCCTTTGGCATTTTCTTGGTTTTCTTTGAAATGCCAAGAGGGGCTATAGATGGTCGTTTCTTGGGGGTTTTGGTAGCAGGGGTAGTCTGGGATGGCTGAGGCCCAGACATAGCTGTCGAAAAGGAAGAAGAGATGGCATAAATAGAAGTTGAGAAACGTATCTCATCTTCGGTTGGCTCTCTGTCGAGGAGTCTTGAACCCAACTTGGGTAAGTGGAAGTAGCCATTGGTAGGGATGAGATTCCCAAGAAAGCGTTGCATAAGTACACTGATGAAGCGTATGTAGGGAACAATGGGTTCCCTCTTGGGTTGGAGATCTTGGTCATCATGTCTTCGAATATTATTCTGGCATAGTCAATTTTTTTGCCAGTGATGACTGAGTAGCCGATGTCTAGAGCCATTGGCTGGCTTGGACCATGCTCCCTGTTTTTCCACCCATACTTTGAATGAAATGGGCGAAGAGATATCCAAGCTCAGTGGGCATGCGGGCCTTGAGAATCTTAGTCAGTGATTTCTTAGGCCAACTCTTTTCCATGATCCAATCATACTTCATGGCGTCCAGGAAGCTGATAAGTTCTTTGTCAGTGGGAGTAGGCTCATATTGCTTGGCAACAAGCAAGTTGAGAGCTGTCCTGATTGCAGATGGTCCAAAGTTGCCTCTTCCATGTGCCGTCTGGAAGGCAATAACAGGGACTTGCTTCTGTTGGTCCCGAAGGTTCTTAAAAAGTTTGTAGAAGGGGGGGGGGTTGAATACAAACACAAAATTTAAAGATTAATAAATTGTTTATTGATAAAGAAAAATACAATTTACAAGTTTGTTGCAGAATAAGATTAAGGAAGAACCTAATCTAAACAAACTTAAAAAACACTAAGATGGTTGCACAAGAATTAGAGAAAGGGGATTAAGGGAATATAGAAAACAAGGGTTTCTATATTTTACATAAAGATTGAAGACTGATGGCTTAAGGCAACTCCCAGATGGAGTTGTAATCTTTCTATTTATATCCTATGCATTAAATGCATGGCAGGGTACTTTACACGTGTCCTTGTCTGGTTGGTTGCATGAGTCTGACTTTTGGAGACATGCTTTTGGCCGTATGATGAACAGTGTAGATATCATAGTTGTTGTACGAAATGTTGCAGAGGTATGTCTTTTCTGACACTCGTACTATTTTTGCATAGATAAGACAACAGAGACTTGAGGTATAAGCAATGTGATCATCGATCGCTGAATATCTCTTCCTTCTCAGAGATAGAAAGAAGTTCAGCTATCGCTAAAGCTTTTCCTCAGGCTTCTTCACGTGTGAGTAGACTTGTCTTGTTTTTGCTGATATCCGCATCAGGTCATGAGTAGACTTGTCTTTTGTTCAGCAACTTTGTCTTCCATTCAGCAGTGAACATCATTTGTCGTGAAACTTGTCTTCAGGGATAACGTCTAACTGTTTACATGAGAAATCATCAACGATACTTAACATACTCAATATTTGATTGCTGATGGTGAAACATTAATACATGCAGTTGTTAAACGTAATTTTCACTAAGTATTATAAAGGGTCATTATCAAATCACTGAGAGAGTTGGATCAATAGTTTCCCTGAAGACAATGTCTTGGTGGCGGCTTCAATAGTGTACCATAACTGTTTCAGCTGTGATGAGCAACATGGAGTGTACAGAGTCAGGGCATAGCTGAGCGGGCATTTCTTCAGGAACTCAGTAGCGTTCAGAAGGTGAGTAGATGGTTTATTGGTGGGGAAGGAGAGCATTCCCTGGTGGTTGTTTGATTTGAAGATGATCTTCTCAAAGTCAAAAGTAACGTTTGAGGCCTTGCAGAGGCTCACTGCTTGGGATGCCATTGCTGATGTTTGGAAGAAGATGAAAGAAGAGTTAGATTACCAGTTTCTAATTTAGGGAAGAAATGGTATTCTTGGTTGTGATCAAAAGTACTATATGAAAATGTGAGTATTTATAGAAACATACTACATTTCCCATTTAGAGAATGTTGAAGAGAAGTTATGAAAAGAAATGGTAGACTTGGGTAGAAGTCCAGTTTAAAACAAATGTTCTTCTAAAAACAAGGTTTTTAGATGATAATCATGGAGGAGATGATTTATCTTTTTACAAAAAGGTTGTTTTGATCTTAATAAACAAAGATTTTAAGATCAAAAAGCGTTTTGTAGTATAAAACAAGAAGAAGTAAGATGAAAGAACCTGAGAATCACAAAGTGGAGTTTAGTGCGTGTTCTTGGTGTTTTTGGTGTTTTCCTTGCCTTGAGAGCGTAAAATTTGAATGTGAGACGAGGAAATGTAATTATACGTAGTAGGAGAGAGAAACAAATGATGATATAGAGAAAGATCATCATGACAAGGACACGTCGCTCACGTGTGGTTGGTCGTAGAATTGGAACGGGCGACGTTGTCAGAAAAATCATGCCAACGTTTATCCAAAAAATGACATCATAAAAAAAACGTCTTTTCAGTTTTTAAGAATCTTTTAATCGCTTGAAGAAATCAGTGATTGATTTTTAGATTTTAAAAGTATCACTGAGAAGAAAATCAGTCATAAGATTTCTTTTAAGAAAAGCTTTTAATCACTTGAAGAAATTAGTTACTATCTTTTGAAATTTTCAAGAAACTTCTCGCTGAAGAGATCTTCAGTAAAGAGAGATAGAAAACGTACCTGACTATCAAATAACATATAGTCAGCGGTTATTTGATGAATGATGAACTTTGAAGTTCAATCGTTGATATAATGCATAATATCTGAAGAGTTATTCTTCGATATTTAACATTCCACACTCACTGATGAGAAAGTTGAATATTGTCTTATTGAGAGGTTTGGTAAAGATACCAGTGAGTTGAAAATCAGTAGGAATGAAATGAAGTTCAATATCTCCATTCATCACATGATCTCTGATAAAATGATATCTGATTTCAATGTTTTGGTCTTTAAGTGTAGCACGGGATTATTAGCTATTGCAATCACACTAGTGTTATCACAATAGATAGGAATCCTCGATAACTGAAGGTCATAGTCTAGGAGTTGATTTCTTATCCATAAGATCTGAGCACAACAACTACCAGCGGCTACATACTCAGCTTCAGCAGTTGATGTGGACACAGAGTTTTGGTTTTTTACTTGTCCAACTCACCAACTTTCCACCTAGAAGCTGACAGCCTCCAGTGGTGCTCTTTCTATCTAGCTTACATCCTGCAAAATCACTGTCTCAATAAGCAGTTAGATCGAACCTTGAGTCTTTGGGATACCAAAGACCTAGGTTAGGAGTTCCTTTCAGATACCTAAAGATACGCTTAACATCGATCATATGGGATTCCTTGGGTTTACACTGACATCTTGCACATAAACATGTAGAGTACATAATGTCAGGTCGACTAGCTGTTAGATACAACAATGACCCGATCATTCCTCTATATGTTGATCTGAATGCTGATCTGAATCAACAATGACCCGATCATTCCTCTAAATAAGAAACAGAAAGTTGATCTGAATGCTGAAAGAATCAAGATATTCATGGAAGGCTTGAAGATAATGATGGAAGATATACTGAAGATATTTTATTTATTGTAATTATCTTTTTATTCAGTATATGTACAGATTTGATAGAATAGTTTAGTAGAAGATTAATTTATTCATTCTAAGTTTTTAGAGAAAATCAACCTCAAGGCATAGATCCTAATTCTAGAGAAGTAGAATTCGTATTGGTGAGTCTGTTCATCAATATTGAGGTTGTGTGTTTAATCTTGTAACTTCAAGCATTCAATACAAGTTTACAAGTTGTTGATTATATACTGTTTTGGTTTACTGTTTTATTGAATATCAAAGTGTTATTCCGCAACTTCTTTGATATTAGTTTCTGAGATATTATTCTTGTTAAGAATTCGATCCTGACAAGTGGTATCAGAGCCTGACTCCCTCAGAAACATCTATTCATTTATCATGGAAAACCTTGCAGAATCAAACAGTACTCTGGTCTCTAAGGTTCCAATGCTCAAACCCAGTGAGTTTGACATGTGGAAGATCAGAATTAGACAATACATTCTTCTCACTGACTACTCAATGTGGGATATCATTGAGAATGGTCCTTCTGAAGCAGGAAAGATAGGACCAGATGGGAAAAGACCTCCACCAAAGACAGATGGTGAGAGGAAGATCAGACAGACAGAGATGAAGGCCTTGAGCACTCTGCTCTTGGCCATTCCCAATGAATATCAACATCAATTTTGCAACTGCACTGATGCTCAGATTCTCTGGAATGCTCTAGAGAAAAGATTTGCTGGAACTAAAAGTATCAAAAGAAATCAAAGAGATGTTCTAAAGCAGCAGTATGAGAATTTCACTTCTTCAAAGAATGAGTCTATGACTCAAACTTTTGATAGATTCAACAAGCTCATTGGTGAACTGGCTACTGTAGGAGTGAAGATGGAACAAGATGATATCAACAGAAAGTTCCTCAGATCTCTTGGGGATGAATGGACTATGTACACTGTCTCATATAGACAGAGTGACAATCTGGAAGAGAAGGAACTTGATGATCTATATAATGATCTAAGAGTTTTTGAAACTGAGGTAGAATCCAAGAAGAATCCCACTGGTTATATCCACAATGCTGCACTTCTTTCAACATCTACTGATACTACTGCTAACCCTGAAGCAGTTAGTACTGCCAGTGGAGTAAATTCAGAAAAAGGTACTGGAACTATCTTTGAAGCCTTTTTGTCCAGTCATAGCAACAATTCATTGATTAATGATGATCTAGATCAACTTCACCCTGATGACCTGGAGGAGATGGACATTAAATGGCAGATGGCCATGTTATCTATGAGAGTGAAGAAGTTTATTAAAAGAACAGGAAGGAACAACTTCTCCCAAAGAAGAGAAGATGGAGCTGGTTTTGACAAGACTAAGGTGGAATGCTATAAGTGTCACATGAAAGGACACTTTGCTAGAGAATGCAGGAGTGTTGTTCCAAACAACAACCACCAACAAGCTCAGAATGGAGGCTACAATCAAAACAAGAATCCTGCTCAAGCCCTTGTTTCCCAACAAGGAATGGGATTTGACTGGAGTGATCAAGCTGAGGAAGCCATTCAGAATCAAGCTCTTATGGCAGAAGTATCTGATCTCCCCTCTGAGGTAATTTCTAATCTTTGCACTAAATCTTGCATAGACACTGTCAAAAGATACAGGGATCACAATCAAAGTATGTGTGATGACCTCAAAAGATTAGAAAAGGACAGAAGAGATTATGTGTTGATAGTAGAGAGATTTGAAGAGCAAATCAAAGGCTTTCAAGCTAATGAACTTCAACACTCTTATGACACAAACTATTGGAAGTGGGAAAAGAATGAGTTAGAGACCAAACTGTCTAAGTTCTTAGAAGAGAATGATAGGCTGAAAGAGGAACTGTCTAAAGTTAAGCTTGACATAGAAAAGTTTTCATATGCTTCAAAAGCAATGGATTCTCTTCTAAAGGCTCAGATTCATGATAAGATGAAGCCTGGTATTGGATACAACAATACACCTCCTCCTTACAACAACAACTATATCTCTCCTACTTCAGACTTGTTAGAAACCAAGGAGAAAAAGGACTTGTCTGAGGAAGCTCTTAAGATAGATCCTTTGGATGAGGTAGTAGTTAAGGATTTGACTGAGAAAGAAGCTAGTAAGAATAGGGATAATACTGTGAGTAAAAAGATATCATTAGAAAACAATATTATCACCAATGAGGGATGTGGGAAAATCTGGGTCAAGTCCAAGGAGATAGAGAAGACCAAAGGAAAGGATAACAAGGTCCATTACAAACAAACCACGGTTGTGAATCCTGGATCTTGTAAACAGTGTGCTTGCAATAAAGCTAAGAGCCTAAATTCTGGTATAAAAAGAGGTAATCAAAGAAACTGGAATAATCAATGGGCTCAGAAACAAGGAGTTGATCTGAATAAAATCAATAGACCAAAACCTTGTTTCATATGTGGCAAGTTGAATCATTTGGCTAAGTATTGCTTCTTTAACCCTATTAATCAACAGATAAACTTTCAAAGATTTGTGCAAAAACCTGTTGGTTATAGGAAGGCTGGAAAGAAACATGTGATGAAGAAATCTGTTGAAAGTAAAGGCCCTATGAAAAATAAGGTTTTAAAAGAAAGTATTTTACTATGGGTACCTAGAAGTACTAACAGTGTTAGTACTGCTAAAAATATTAGTACTGCTAACACAGTTACTACTGCTAACAGTGTTAGTACTGCTGAAAATATTAATGCTGCTAACACAGTTACTACTGCTAACAAGGTTAGTACTGCTAAGCATGCAAGTGCTGCTAAGGCAGTTAGTACTTCTAAAATCAGTATTGCTTCTAGCAAAAATGTTTCCAAGCCTATTATTGTGACAAAATACTCCAAGCATGAGGAGTCAAAGTTTAAAAATCTTGTCAAGAAAGAATGCAAGTATTTTGATGAGAAAGGGGTACCCAAGACCACTTTGGCTTGGGTTCCTTATTCAAACTAACTGATTCATCTAATGTGCAGGGCAACCAACAGCTCAAAGCAAAGAGCATCTGGCATGTTGATAGTGGTTGCTCTAGGCACATGACAGGTAACATGTCATGCCTTCAGGATTACAAGCATATCAATGAAGGACATGTTGCTTTTGGAAATGATCTTACTGGTGGTAAAATAAGTGGCAAAGGTAATGTCACAAAAGGTAAGATGACATTTGAGGATGTCTACTATGTTGATCAATTGAAGTACAACCGGTTAAGTGTATCACAGGTTTGTGACAAACAACATAGCATATTATTTACAAACACAGAGTGTATGATCCTTGCTCCAGGGTTCAAAGTAGTTGATGAAAGCATGATACTACTTAGAACTCCAAGAAAGGACAATGTTTATTGTCTAGATATGGACAATGTTAATAGTGATTCATCCCTGAACTGTCTTGTTTCAAAAGCTTCTGTGGATGAATCCTCTCTATGGCACAGAAGGATGTGTCACATGAATTTCAAGACTATGAACAAACTTGTTAAAAACAACCTTGTAAGAGGTTTACCTTCAAAAGTCTTTTCATGTGATGATCATTGTGTTGCTTGTCTTAAAGGCAAACAACACAAAACTTCTCATAAGACCAAAGAGTTAAATTCTATTTCTTCTTGTCTCCAGTTACTGCATATGGATCTGTTTGGTCCTACAAATGTTATGAGTATAGGCAAGAAATCTTACTGCTTGGTTATTGTTGATGATTACTCCAGATTTACTTGGGTATATTTTCTAAGGACTAAGGATGAGACAAGTGGACTTATCAAATCCTTTATTCTAAGAATTGAAAACCAAACTAATCAAAGAGTAAAAGTCATTAGATCAGATAATGGAACTGAGTTTAAAAATCTTGATCTAAACACCTTTTGTGAAGAGAAAGGTATTGAGAGACAATATAGTGCTCCTAGGACTCCTCAACAGAATGGAGTTGCTGAAAGGAGAAATAGGACACTAATAGAGGCTGCTAGATCTCTGTTGGCTGATTCAAAATTGCCAATTACCTTCTGGGCTGAAGCAGTTAATACTGCTTGTTATGTCCAAAACAGAGTTCTAGTGGTCAAGCAAAAGAACAAGACTCCTTATGAGCTTTTAAATAAAAGAAAACCATTTATTAGATTTTTCAAACCTTTTGGGTGTCCTTGTACTATTCTCAATACCAAATGTTACTTAGGTAAGTTTGATAGCAAAGCAGATGATGGATTTCTTGTTGGCTACTCATCTCAGAGTAAGGCTTACAGAGTCTTTAACTCTTCCTCCAGAATAATTGAAGAAAGTGACAATGTCAAATGCAATGAGAACTCACCAAATCCAATTGGGTCTGGTCCTCAGTGGCTATTTGACATTGACTCACTAACTAACTCTTTTCGTTTCAGTAGTGATGATTATGCAGGTACAGGGAGTGGAGGATCAGGGACTACACAAGTCTCAGAAAGTATATCTCAATCTGTGATATTTCCCATACCCACAGTGAATCCTGTTGAAGACTGTGAAAAGGAACCATCTACTGGATCAAGTCAAGGTGAAGAAGAAAGTAGAGATGAGGAGACTCAAGAAAATAAAGAACCAGAAGTGGCTACTGAAAACACTTCAGTTGAGTTGAATGACTCTAATCTAGAGTTGGGATTTAATGAAGAACCTAGTCATCACACCAGAATACAAAAGAATCATCCTCCACAGCTGGTAATAGGAGATATATCCTCTCCTATGATGACTAGAAATCAAAGTAAACTTCAAGAAATACAAGATCAACAACACACAGTGCTTTCTTGCTTTTTATCCCAGCTTGAGCCTAAAAAGGCACATGATGCTATGAAAGAATCCAGTTGGATAGAAGCCATGCAAGAAGAATTACTGCAGTTCAAGCTGCAAGATGTTTGGGATCTGGTAGATCTTCCTAAAGGCCAAAGGGCAATAGGAACAAAATGGGTCTTCAGGAATAAGAGAGATGAAAGAGGTATAGTGATAAGGAAAAAAGGAAGGCTGGTGGCTCAAGGGTATACACAAGAAGAAGGAATAGACTATGAAGAAGTATTTGCACCTGTGGCCAGGATAGAAGCAATTAGATTATTCCTGGCTTATGCTTCCTACATGAAATTCAAAGTCTATCAGATGGATGTGAAAAGTGCATTTCTTTATGGTTCAATTGAAGAAGAAGTATATGTCTGTCAACCACCAGGGTTTGAAAACCCAAACTATCCAGACAGAGTATACAAATTGAAGAAAGCACTTTATGGACTACATCAAGCTCCAAGAGCATGGTATGACACTCTGTCATCCTATCTCTTGGAAAATGGCTTTGAAAGAGGAGTCATTGATAAGACTCTATTCATCAAGAGAAAGAAGAAGGATATCTTGCTGGTCCAAATCTATATTGATGATATTATCTTTGGATCAACAAGAGAAAACATGTGCAAGGAGTTTGAGGAACTAATGCATCAAAGGTTCAAAATGAGTTCCATGGGGGAACTTACTTTCTTCCTTGGACTCCAAGTTCAACAGAAGTCAGATGGAATCTTCATCTGTCAGTCCAAGTATGTGCAGGACATTCTAACCAAGTTTGGTTTCTCAGATTCAAAACCTGCTAGCACACCTATGGAGACACACAAGCAGATAACAGCAGATCTTGAGGGGGAGGATATGGATGTTCATCATTATAGATCCATGATTGGCTCTCTCATGTATCTTACAACCTCTAGGCCAGATATAATGTTTCTAGTCTGTGTGTGTGCAAGGTTCCAAGTTAGGCCAAAGCAATCTCACTATCAAGCTGTTAAGAGGATATTCAGATATCTCAAAGGGCAACCCAGATTGGGACTTTGGTATCCTCATGACTCATCCTTTGACCTACTTGCATACTCAGATAGTGATCTAGGTGGAGCAAACTTGGACAGAAAATCTACTTCTGGAGGATGTCAGTTTTTGGGTACAAGACTAGTGTCTTGGCAGTGCAAGAAACAAACCACAGTATCCACATCTACAACAGAGGCAGAGTACATAGCAGCTGCAAGTTTCTGTTCTCAAGTCTTATGGATTCAGAATCAAATGTTGGATTATGGGGTAACCTTTCTACACTCTCCAATTTTTATTGATAACAGCAGTGCTATTAGCATTGTGAATAATCCTGTCAAGCACTCAAAGACAAAGCACATTGAAATCAGGTATCACTTCATAAGAGACTGTAATGAAAAGAAACTTATTCAAGTTGTAAAAGTTCACACTGATAATCAGTTTGCTGATCTATTCACTAAAGCTTTTGATGTGGGTAGATTCACTTTCTTGGTAACAAGTGTGGGAATGATCAACTCTGAATAAGCCCCTTCTCAAAAAGTGGTTCTATACCTGTATATTGTTTATTCTTGGTGTTACTAATATTCGTTTTTAGGAGATGTATAGCAGTACTCAGTGTTTCGTAAGTTTAAAGGAGTAAGTACAGTTAATACTGCTAGTAGTTAATACTGCTCTCAGTTAATACTGCTAGTTAGTTAATACTGCTAGTAGTTAATACTGCTCTCAGTTAATACTGCTAGTTAGTTAATACTGCTAGTAGTTAATACTGCTTTCAGTTAATACTGCTAGTAGTTAATACTGCTCTCAGTTAATACTGCTAGTAGTTAATACTGCTCTCAGTTAATACTGCTAGTTAGTTAATACTGCTAGTTAGTTAATACTGCTAGTAGTTAATACTGCTTTCAGTTAATACTGCTAGTAGTTAATACTGCTTTCAGTTAGTACTGCTCTAGGTTAATACTGCTTATGTTCCGAATACTATAAATACTCTTTGCCCGCCTAAAAGCTCATAACGACTCTTTGCATACTGTTCACTTGCGCTCTAAACCCTTTCTCTCTCAAAGTTCAAAGTTTTCAGGCAAGAATCTTCAAGGTCAATGGCATCCATGGCGTTCATTGACGAGCACAATGAAATCGCGATGCTCCAAAAGCCAAAACAAGCTGAAGGTTTTCATCAGATAGTCGACTTTCTGAAGTCTAGCCACATTGCCCATGCTCTCACTATGTCTCCTACTATCTTCATAGAGCATCAGAGGCAATTCTGGGCACATGTCACCATTGTTACTGAGGACGGTGTGCAAATGATCAAGACGACAGTATGTGGCAAGCCATTGACAGTTACTGAAGAAGTAATTCGCATCAGTCTACGTCTAGACGATGCCTCTGGTATAACTTCTATCCCTAATTATGATCTGTTTTCTACTCTTACAAGAATGGGGTATGGAGGCCCATTGGGTGTTTTTAAGTTCTCAAAATCTAAATTCTCACCCCAATGGCGTTTTCTTGTTCATATCTTGATGCACTGCATTTCTAAAAAGACCACTGGCTGGAGTGAGTTCAGCAGTCCCATTGCTTATGCTTTGGTCTGTTTGGCCACTGCCAGAAGGTACAATTTTTCACAAATGATTTTCAATGATCTTGTCTCAAACATGGGAAACAAAAAGAGATTTTATATGTATCCCAGGTTTGTTCAAGCAGTAATCAACCATGAATTGACGGATATTCCTCATTCTGATGGAATATATGTACCAAAACCCCCTAAAGGCAAGGTTTTCTCAAATATGAGAAGATCTGCTGGGGACTCGGAAGGAGTAGACACCCCATTGTTCTCTACAATGATGGTGGTGTCCCAAACTAATGAAGGTATAGTAGCAGGGTCAAGGCCCCCATTAGACCAACCCACTGCTATCCAATCCCAACCTTCCATCTCTCAAATTTTCCCTCAGTCCTTTGCTGCTAAACCCACTCCCATAATATCCAAGACCTATGTCAAGAGAAAGGTACACAAGGCTCCTTCCCTTGGTGTACCTGCTATTAACCAAGAGCCTCAAAGCCCTCTATTGGAGCATTCTCCAGTAGAGAATATCCAAAGGGAATCCACTAGGGTGTCTCCCAACCCAAAGGAGGTGCTCTCTGAGGAGGAGGAAGAGCATATGGGAGAGAAGGCTGCCACTACTCCTGCTAGCTCAGAGGAGGTCAGTGGTAACATCCATAAGACCTTCCCCATGGCAACTTTGAATGAGCAATCATTCAAAGGTCCCCGGTGCCAAGAAACCAAGGGGGTGGATAGTGCTTCTGCTAGGCAGAAGTCTTCCACTACAAAAAGATCCAATGATCCTTCAAAAGAGGGTAACACTTCTGGAGAGGGTGAGGACAGATATACTTACTATGAATTGATGGAAACAATGGGGAACATCAACCAAGATGTTCTCAAACAAGGAAAAGAAATTGAAGAGATGAAGTTGATCATCCTGTCACAACAAATCCAGATTGCAAAATTAAAGAAAATGGTGACAAGGTTGGTGCATAAGCAGAGGAGAAAACAGTTTGTTTTAAAGAAGAGGTCAAATAAGAAAAATGCTTCCAAAAAGGGGGAGAATTCTAGCTTAGAACAGATAGATCAACAGTTTGAGGGGGAGTTTGTTGAAGAAAGGGCTGAATTTGTTGAAGAAAAGGCAGCAGCAGAAACAACACCAGCAGCAGTAACAACCCCAGCAGCAGAAACTGTTACTACTGCTAAGCCAAAACAAGCAGCAGAAACTGTTAGTGCTGCTGAAACTTCACAAGCAGCAGTACCAGAGTTAACACCAACAGAAATTGAAGTAGCTGAAATGCTCATCAAAGCAAAGAATGACACTCCCAAAGCAAAGGGAGTGGTCATAAATGAAGGGGGAGCAAAGAAATCAGAAAGGAAAGACATGGCTGCAGATGTAAAAAGAAAAGGGAAGGAAAAGATGATAGAAACTGATCAACCAACTAAAAAGCAAAAGATGATTGAATCAGATGAAGCATTAGCCAAGAAACTGCAAGAAGAGTTAGATCAAGCAGAGAAAGAGCAGGTTGAAAAAGACAGAGAGATAGCAAGAGCACTAGCAAATGAACTAAATGAAGCATTTCAGAAAGGGATGGAAACAGAGAAAGCTAAGCAAAGAGCAATAAGCTTAAGAAAGGCTATGATGGCCAGATCAAGTGCAAAGAAGAGAAGACCTTCACAAACTTACCTTGCAACTCAGGAAAGGAACAAGATGATAACTTTCTTGAGGAGTGCAATTGGTGTGAAGAAAGAAATGTTCATAAAGATGACTTTTGATCAAGTCAAGGGACTATATGAGAAAGAAATGGGAAAGTTGAAGAATAATGAAAAGGACAGAGTGGAGTTTGAAAAGAAAGCTAAGGAGAGGCATGATGTGAATATCAATAAACCCTTCCCTGAAAGTGAAGAGGGAACTCCAACAAAGAAAAAGGTAGAGATTAAGGAAGAAGAGACTCTAGCTCAGAAGATCAAGAAGATAAAAAGAGTTAAGTCTATTGCTTCTAAAGGCACTAGATCAGAAGAAAGGAAAAAGGAAGAAAAGAAGAAAGAAGCTACTATAGGATAAGGGCAAAGGATACTGAAGAGAACCAAGATGATGGCCAACAGAGAGAAAGTTGAAAAGAAGTCTAGAGTAGAAGAAGAAAAGAAAGTTGAATCTCAGGAAGAAATACCACAGAGTTCAGATGTAAACATGTACATGGTGGTAATGGATAAAATTCCAAAGCCTATTTCAGCTGAACCTGTTGGATTCAAACCTCCTGAAGTTATCCTCTGGGATACTGTGGAGGTGGATGGTAAAGAATACATCAGATTGAAAAGAAAGGATGAGAGGTATGAAGTCTACAGCACCTGGAGCAAAATTGTCAGAGAGTGTTCAAGATCTGATTTGGAAGAAATGTTTGCAGTGGGGATGAAAGTTCATGCAGATCAGTTGACAGCTCCAGGGTTACCAATTGTGAAGCTAGTTATGGAATATTTATGCATGTTGTTCAAACCAGAAGCAGTAAAGCATTTGATAAGAGATGTATTTAAAGCTGTTAGAGGATGGACTCTATATGAAAGGAGTGGAGTCTACGAACTAGCATTGGATACTTTTCACAGGGAGTATTACTTGGTGGATAGGGTATACAACCATACAAATCTGAAGCTTCATGCCATGTTAAATAAGAAGTTGAGTTGTGCACCAAATTCAGAAATGGCAAAGTACTTAATTCAAAGAACTATTAATCAGAGCATGGGACTGGATCCTAACCTTGGAGTAGATCAATGAAGATTTTGGAAGCATTTGAAAAACTTGACTTCTCTTTCTAAAAGTCAAGTTAGGGGGAGATTGTTGGGAACTGAAGATGTGAACAAGTCTTTAATGCTGCTAGTTCAGAATTACTACTGCCAGAGGACTTCAAAGTTAATACTGCTGAGTATTACTACTGCTAGTAGAATTAATACTGCTAGTCAAAGTTAGTGCTGCTTGAACAAAGTTAGTACTGCTTAACTAGTTAGTACTGCTAGTGGTTATTACTGCTTAGTAGTTAATGCTGCTAAGACCAAGTTAATGCTGCTAGAAGAAATTAATGCTGCTGAGCATAGTTAGTACTGCTTATGACTTAAAGAACCGGATGGAAAGGATGACAGCTGGAAAGAATCAAGATATTCATGGAAGGCTTGAAGATAATGATGGAAGATATACTGAAGATATTTTATTTATTGTAATTATCTTTTTATTCAGTATATGTACAGATTTGAAAGAATAGTTTAGTAGAAGATTAATTTATTCATTCTAAGTTTTTAGAGAAAATCAACCTCAAGGCATAGATCCTAATTCTAGAGAAGTAGAATTCGTATTGGTGAGTCTGTTCATCAATATTGAGGTTGTGTGTTTAATCTTGTAACTTCAAGCATTCAATACAAGTTTACAAGTTGTTGATTATATACTGTTTTGGTTTACTGTTTTATTGAATATCAAAGTGTTATTCCGCAACTTCTTTGATATTAGTTTCTGAGAATTTATTCTTGTTAAGAATTCGATCCTGACAAGCCTAAAATCATAAACGACATAATTGCAAACGAAAACGTAACACCTATAAATACGTAAAACTGCTTTTATTGGGAGTTCTTTTCTAGAATATTTTTGTTGGAAATTGTAAATTATCTTGTTACAAACGCGTAGGTGAAAACCGCATCGATAACGTAGGTCCGAGCGAAAAGTTATGAATTTTTTAGTGTTTGCTGGTCAAAATGGGTGTTGGGTCAACCCAGCCGGGTCAAACCGACCCAAAACGGGTTTGAGCAATAAAGTTACGAAAATCACACTAATTCATTTCATTCTTACTTCTACAAGCTTCTGGACGAAAGTGTGTTTGATTTCACACATCTAAAGGCAAAACCTAGCTAAATCTTGGTGAAATTGGAGAAATTTCAAGAAATTTCAAGATTTGAAGGTATAAATGTTGGTATTTTGATTTTCTTAATGTACTTAGTTGATTTCTTGCAACTAGGGTTTAAACTATAAAATGGATGATGGAATTATGAAGTTATTTTGTTGAAATGTGATGAGATAACTGGTATTTAGCCAAAAGCATGGATTATATACAAAGATTAGTTGAAATAATGTTGAGTTATGAACAAAAGTTTGACTTTTCTAAGTCAAGTTCTAAAATGATTATTTTGATGAATAAGGCTTGATTTTTTGTTAGTTTTATAAAGTTTATGATATTTTGAGATAGAAATATGGATTTGGTAGCAAATGGGAATGGTTTGGGTACAAGATTGTTGAAAATGGCCATTTTGAAACATAAAAGTCAATGTTTTTGCCCTGTTTTAGAAAATTCATATAAAATCAAAGAAAAATTCAATGGACATGAGATCAGTGGCATATGAAATATAAAAGAGTCTATTTTATTTATTGTTTAGAAGTCAGAATGTAATTTTGAGTTTAAGATCGTTCAAAATGGGTTAGAACAGGGGTTGTATAGTAGAATTGGAATATAATTAGCTAACTAAGGAATGGAATAGAATAAGATAGCATAATTATATACTTATGGAATTGAATGTGTATACTCTAGGGAGTATAAGGGTATAATTGGAAGCTTTTGGAGTGCCATACATACTTGGACTACGGACTTGAAATGAAAGATTCGGTTGGACATTCGGTTGACCCATTTTGTGCACTGTGAGTTTATATGAAATACAAGTTTATGTGTATTATATGTATATGCACTTTTGTTTGCATTAGTGTGATTCATGTTTTCGTAATGTGTAACATATGTAAGTCCCTATGATTCCAATTTGTATTTGAATGATCATTTTGTGATGTCGGTCGAGTCCGGATCCGCGACTGTTTTGTTGGTCTCTTGGTAAACCGTGAATACGGGTATTACTTCGTGTAGTACGCTGGAAAGCGGTGTATGTCCACGTATCCCAGGGAGACGGATGTTGGATGTGGCATACCGGTTCGTTATACTCACGTATCTCGTGTGTTAGGAGACGAGTGTGAGTACTATTTTTCACGTACCCAGTAGATGAAGGTAGGAGTGGTGCACTATTCTTGATATTTAATAATTGATTCATGATATGTTTACATGATATGGTACTTGAGCCATGTGATAGGTGTTCGTATCACACGATTGATATTTCGTTGTCGAGCTTGTCGGTAAGAACTTATGTTGTTGTTGAACTTATGATGTATTGATTTTGATATTGGTATGTTATGTTTACGAGTCTGGTAAGTCTTTCAGAATGTATTCATGAAATTCTCCAAGTTGTTGCTCTTCGATGTTATAATAGCTTTTCGTTTCGATATTTCGTTTCATTCTTCAATGAATATATTTATATAAAACATTATAACTATGTATTTTCATATACAACTCACTAAGCTTTATAGCTTACCCGTTATTGATTATTTTTTTTTCAGGAAAAAGGATTGTAGACAAAGGGAAAGATAAGGAAGCATAGTTCGGGTGTTGTTTCAAGTGTCGGTTAGCTCTTTTGGGTATATTGGTACTTTCTTTTGGTGTGTTATATATATGTAAGTATTCTATCGAGTAGATATGTCCCCGGTTGATTGTAAGTAAACTTTTGGATTGTAAATCTTAAACTTTTGGGTTGGTTTATGTTTTGGAAAAATGAATACAAAAAGGGATAAAAGGTAACAATTTAAAGCGGACATTTCGGAATTTTATTAAAAATTATACCCCGTATATTTTCATGGTTTAAAATTTGATTATCTTGGAGATTAAACTGTAAAATGGGCATTAGTGTAACCTCGGTGTTACAATATGGTATCAGAGCAGTAGTTTAAGTGAGTTAGGTATCAATAAGTGGTACTTGGACTTAAACTAGGCATTGATGTTGTATAGTAACTAAGCAATGATTATACGGGATATGGACCACTAGGAGAGACCTAGGTTGGGTAGGGGACCGGGAATAGGATAATCTTTAATACTCTGAACATTATAATATATTTTTTCCCTTTCAATACGATGGCCGATGGTGACACCTCCAGTCACACCCTATCAAATCCCGACGTTGGTGAGAATGCTCCAAATCTTCCCTTGAATGACGATGAGATGACGTTGTCTCCTCGAGGTGAGCGATTGATGAGAAGGCTCACGACATTCATACAACAAACTATGGAACAACAAAAGTATGATGTTAAGAAACAAGTAACCGATAAAGGAAGAGAAAAGGTCACGAGCGGCACATCAAAGCCCAAAACCGTTCGTGTATCGTTCAAAGTGTTCCGTAGCAGCGTTTCCACAAAATTCACCGGATTTGCTGATCCTGTGGTGGCAATTCAATGGTTGCAAAATACCGAAAAGGTGTTCTGAATCACACGGGTCTAGAATGAGGATAAAGTGAACTACGTGACTGCTATGTTCATCAATCGGGTTTTAACTTGGTGGGATGCTACATATGAATCCCTGAGCGAGGATGTGAGGGATAATATGACATGGGAGTCATTTAAGACTCGATTTCATGATCAATATTGCCCGACGCATTTATAAAGAAGGTTGAATAAGGAGTTCTTGGAGTTAAAACAGGGAAATTTGTTTGTAATTGAATATGAAACACAGTTCAATCAAAAGGCACTGTTTGCCTTACGATTCTTGACATCAGAACACGATCGAATTAATCATTTCATAGATGGACTACGAAGGGAAATCAGAGACTTTGTTGGAAACCGTGATATCCCTGACTTTAACAGAGCCGTGGAATATGCTCGATGATACGAGCATGATTTGAGAAGACGTGATGATGATCTGATCCATTCATAAAAGAGGCAACGTATTGAGAGATTATCTTCAGTACCCGCTCACCAACCATCTCGTTTCTCCAATCTGAGGAGAGCCCATTCTCAGACTACTCCATGAGCATCGTCACAGGATTTTAGTCTACATGCATATTTGTAAATTGAATATTTATCGACTATGAATTGTGAACTAAATGTGATCTTTTATAGCCGAACATGCCACGAGATTGACAGAGATGTCGCAAGACACACAACGGTCGGTGTGTTGTTCACCGGTCTACAGTCAAATGTTTCTGTTGTGGCGAGACGGGCCACGTTCCCATGAATTTTCCTCATAGGGAAAAAGCATGTTATTCTTGTGGCGTTTTGGGTCATCGACAACGGGATTACCCCCGTATGAAATGAAACGAGAGTAAAGCATCTGTACAACGACCTGTGACTATCGGTACTTCCGTCCAAAAGGAGGAGGCACCCAAAGGCAGAGCCCGTGCATTTCAGATTACTGCAGAAGAAGCTCTTGAAGAACCCGACGTCGTTACTGGTATTCTCTTGTTAAATTCTAGACCAACACATATTCTCTTTGATTCTGGTGCTACTAACTCGTTTGTTTCACACATGTATACTCGTTATCTGGAATCTGTGCCTACAAGACTACATAAACCATTAACTGTTGACACGACTAATGGTATCACTCTTATAGCTGACAAAGCGTATAGGGATTGTATTTTAGTATTAGACAATCACAAGTTCTTAGTTGATTTGATACCGATTGATATTTACGACTTCGATGTTGTGATTGGAATGGATTGGCTAGCAAGGAACCGTGCTGATATTTTTTGCTCTCTGCGGATGATTCGAATACCGATCGATGATGGGGGTTATTTATACGTTTACGGTGAACGACGAATTGGTGACATAAATGTAATCTCTATGTTAAAAGCGCGACGTTATTTATCTAAGGGATATTCTGCTTTTCTGGCATATGTTCTAGATGCGTCGAAGGAAGCGAAAAAGACGGTGAAAGATGTACCAATCATATGCGAGTATCCAGATGTATTCCCCGATGATTTGCCTAGGCTACCACTGGATCGATCTGGTACCCGGTGCCGCCCCTATTACTAAGACACCTTATCGTCTCGCACAGGATGAAATGAAGGAGATGATGAGCCAGTTACATGAATTGTTGGATAAGGGTTTCAACCGACTGAGTACTTTACCCTGGGTGCCTCGGTATTATTCGTGAAGAAAAAAGATGGTTCCTTCCGAATGTGCATAGATTACCGGGAACTGAACAAGGTAACAATCAAGAATAAATACCCTCTGCCACGAATAGATGATCTATTTGATCAACTACATGGTGCAAGTTATTTTTCCAAGATCAATTGGAGATCAAGATATCATCAACTTAAGGTACGTGAGGAGGAAGTGCCTAAGAAAACTTTCTGTATACGGTATGGACATTATGAATTCCTTCTCATGCCGTTTGGACTTACGAATGTACCTGCATCATTCATGGATTTAATGAATCGAGTGTGTCGCTCGATGCTCAATAAGTCCATTATTGTCTTTATTGATGATATCTTGGTATATTATAAGACCGAGGCCGATCATGTCGTGCGCCTTAGAGAGATGTTGGAGTTACTGAGAAAGGAACGATTATATGCCAAGTTCTCGAAATGTGAATTCTGGCTCCGTCAGGTACAATTCTTGGGGCATACGATATCTTGCGATGGTGTTTCCGTAGATCCATCCAAGATCGAGGCAATATAGAAAGGGGAACAACCTAAGAATGCTTCAGAAGTACGTAGTTTTCTCGGCTTGGCGGGTTACTATCGACGATTCATACGTGATTTCTCAAAGATCTTCGTACCCCTCACTTCTCTCACCCGCAAGGATGTGAAATTTGTTTGGACCGAGGCCCAGGAAAACGCATTCCATACTTTGAAGGATTGTTTGATGCAGGCATCGGTACTTGCATTACCTGAAGGCAATGATGATTTCATAGTATACAGCGACGCGTCAAAACTAGGATTGGGTTGTGTATTGATTCAACGGGGCAAGGTATTCGCATATGCCTCACGACAACTAAATGAACATTAGAAAACTTATCCAACCCATGATCTTGAGCAAGCATCGGTTGTCTTTGCTTTGAAACTCTGGTGTCATTATCTATATGGCACGAAATCCCAATTGTATACTGATCACAAGATTTTGAAATATCTTTTTGACCAACAAGCCTTGAATATGCATCAACAACGGGCCATGGAGTTGATTAAAGATTATGACTGTGAGATACTCTACCATCCGGGTAAATCCAACATAGTGGCCGATGCGTTAAGTAGCAAGGCTAATATCAGATCTATGTGTTACACTATCACTCATACATCGGTGGAGTCTACTCTTATCAATGACTTACAGAGGTGGCAAACTGAAGCTTCGAAACCAGAACATGTTAAATCGGAGCGCATGGTTAGTTACATGGATTCCTTATATGAAGATATTCGTGGTCTCAAAGTCTTTAAGGCCTGAATCTGGGTTCTAGGACTTGGAGGTTTACGAGAGATTATTTTGACAGAGGCACACAATTCGAGGTTAACCGTTCATCCTAGAGGTATAAAGATGTACCATGATCTACATGAGGATTATTGGTGGCCGAGAATGAAGAGTAATATCGGTCGATTCGTTGAGAGTGTGTTACATGTTTGTAGGTAAAGTAGGAACATCAGAAACCATATGGAAGTTTACAGCCTCTCGATATACGTATATGGAAGTGGGAGGAGTTGACTATGGACCTTGTGACAAAACTACCGAAGACTTCTCGACAACACGATAGCATCTGGGTTATCGTGGACCGGTTGATGAAGAGCACCCATTTTCTTCTTGTACGGGAATCTTACTCGATGGATCGATGGGCACAATTATACATTTATGAGATTATCGCCCGATACGGTGTTCCTTTGAAAGTAATCTCGGATCGTGATTCTCGTTTCACTTCTAACTTTTGGTCCGGCCTACAACGCGAATTGGGAACGCATATTGCATTCAGTACCGCGTATCATCCACAGACCGACAGACAATCAGAGCGTACAATCCAAACACTCGAATTATGTTACGAGCTTACGTACTTAAGTTAGGCGGAAAGAAAGCGTTCAAGATATTGGAGCGTATTGGAAAGAAAGCGTATCGGCTTGAGTTTCCAGAAGAACTCACAGGTATCCATGGTGTTTTCCATGTTGGTTATATAAGGAAATGTCTCGGTAAACACGAGGAGGTGGTGCCATTAACGAAAGTCAAAGTAGACGAGAAACTAAGATATGTTGAAGAACCCGAGGCTATCTTAAATGAACGAACGATGAATATGTGCAACAAGGTTGTGGAACTAGTGTCGGTTAAGTGGAAGCATCACCGTGGGCCAAATTGGACTTGGGAGAATAAAGCAGAAATGATTGCGAAGTACCCGACCCTGTTCGAGCAATGATGATTCCGAGGACGGAATCTTCTAAAAGAGAGGTATTTGTAACATCCACCCTCCTAAATATGTTTAACTAGTGATTCTAAATATATATTATATGTTAAAACATGCTTTATGTGTTAATTGTGTAAAAAGAGAATTTGCTAAAATGCTAAGTGTACTAGTGAGCTATAAGTTGAGCCCATAGTTGGAATGAGATGTAGGAGGTAAGATTGGTTCTAACACCTCCCAAATGACATAATTAGATGATGTGAGGGTTCAAAATACAAAGTGTATTGCCTAAATGGAAATCGGGTAGGTAACTAGAGTGCCTAAATGGGAAAAATTGACCCAAAACTTGAAAGGGTGATCTAAATGGTGATGTAAAGGTTGGAACACCTTTGAATAAGTTAATATGAAGTGTTATAACTGACGGAATTCGAAAAAGTCGTGTAGATTGCATTTTATGCAAGTTTTACAAAGTACGTTGCTATTTCGGTAAACTACGTGCACAACACTTAAATGGGAGGTGTTTAATGGGATTTTAAGATTTGAAACTAAGTTTTGGATCTTTTGGGAGTTGCTGGAAGTGTCGGAAAAATTTAACGGGATTCCGAGCTTAAAATCAAAAACGATAAAATTGCAAAGGAAAGCGTAACACCTACAAATACGTAAAACTGCTTTTATTGTGAGGTTTTTCTGGAATATTTTTGTTGAAAGTTGTAAATTATCTTGTTACGAATGCGTAGGAAAAAACCTCATCGAAAACGGAGGTCCGAGCAAAACGTTATGAATTGTTTAGTGTTTGGTGGTCAAAATGGGTGTTGGGTCAACCCAGTCGGGTCAAACCCGACCCAAAATGGGTTTGAACAATAGAGTGACGAAAATTACACTAATTCATCTCATTCTTACTTCTACAAGCATCTGTACGAAAGTGTGTGTGATTTCACACACCTAAAGGAAAAACCTATCTAAATCTTGGTGAAATTGAAGAGAAATTTCAAGAAATTTCAAGATTTGAAGGTATAAATGTTGGTATTTTGATTTTCTTTATGTATTTGGTTGATTTCTTGCAACTAGGGTTTAAACTATAAAATGTATGATGTAATTATGGAATTATTTTGTTGAAATGTGATGAGATAACCTGTTATTGGGCCAAAAATATGGATTATATATAAATATTAGTTGAAATACTGTTGAGTTATGAACAAAAGTTTGACTTTTCAAAGTCAAGATTTAAAATGATGATTATGATGAATAAGGCTTGAGTTTTTGTTAGTTTTATAAATTTTGTAATATTTTGAGATAGAAATATGGATTTGGTAGCAAATGGGAATGGTTTGGGTACAAGATTGCTGAAATGGCCATTTTGAAACATAAAAGTCAATGTTTCTGCCACGTTTTAGAAAATACAAATAAAATCAAAGAAAAATTCAATGCATATGAGGTCAGTGGCATATGAAAGATAAAAGAGTCTATTTTATTTCTTGTTTATAAGTCAGAATGTAATTTTGAGTTTAAGATGGTTAAAAATGGGTTAGAACAGGGGGTTGTACAACAAAATTGGAATATAATTAGCTAACTAAGGAATGGAATAGCTAGAATGAGATAGTGTAATTATATACTTATGGAATTGAATGTGTATACTCCAGGGAGTATAAGTGTATAATTGGAAGCTTTTGGAGTGCCATACATACTTGGACTACGGAGTTGGAACGAGAAATTCGGTTGGACGTTCGGTTGACCCATTTTGTACATTGTGAGTTTATATGAAATACAAGTTTATGTGTATTATATGTATATGCACTTTTGTTTGCATTAGTGTGTTTCATGTTTTCGTAAGGTGTAACATGTGTAATTTCCTCTGATTCCAGTTTGTATTCGTATGATCGTTTTGCGATGTCGGTCGAGTTCGGATCCACGACTATTTTGTTGGTCTCATGGTAAACCGTGAATATGGGTACTAATTCGTGTAGTACAATGGAAAGATGTGTATGTCCACGTATCCCAGGGAGACGGAGGTTGGGTGTGGTATACCAGTTCGTTATACTCACGTATCTCGTGTGTTAGGAGACAAGTGTGAGTACTAATTTGCACGTACCCAGTAGATGAAGGTGGGAGTGGTGCACTATTCTTGATATTTTATAATTGATTCATGATATGTTTACATGATACGGTACTTGAGCCATGTGATAGGTGTTCGTATGGCACGATTGACATTTCGTTGTCGAGCTTGTAGGTAAGAACGTATGTTGTTGTTGAACTTATGATGTATTGATTTTGATATTGGTATGTTATGTTTATGAGTCTGGTATGTCTTTTAGAATGTATTCATGAAATTCTCTGAGTTGTTGGTCTTCGATATTATAATAGCTTTTCGTTTCGAGATTTAATTTCATTCTTCAATGAATATATTTATATAAAACATTACAACCATGTATTTTCATATAGAACTTACTATGTTTTATAGCTTACCCGTTATTGATTAATTTTTTTCAGGAAAAGGGATTGTAGACAAAGGGAAAGATAAGGAAGCATAGTTCGGGTGTTGTTTCAAGTGTCGGTTAGCTCTTTTGGGTATATTGGTACTTGCTTTTGGTGTGTTATATATATGTAAGTATTCTATCGGGTAGATATGTCCCCGATTGATTGTAAGTAAACTTTTGGATTGTAATCTTAAACTTCTGGGATGGTTTATGTTTTGGAAAAATGAATACAAAAAGGGATAAAATGTAACAATTTAAAGCGGGCATTTCGAAATTTTATTTAAAATTATATCCCGTATATTTTCGTGGTTTAAAATTTGATTATCTTGGAGATTAAACTGTAAAATGGACATTAGTGTAACCTCGGTGTTACAATCTCTGAGGTGAGAGAACATCCAATCATTCAGCTCTTCATTTTCAAAGATAGGCTTTCAATTAGCTGAGAGAGATTCATCAAAGGTGACATGTATGGTTTCTTCCACAATTTGTCTTCTCTTATTGAAGACTCTGAAAGCTTTGGACACTAAGGAGTATCCTAGGAAAATTCCATCATCAGCTTTGGGATCGAACTTTCCAAGTTGATATCTGTTGTTTAAGATGTAGCACTAACAACCAAAGATATGAAGAAAACTTAGAGTTGGTTTTCTTCCATGGAAAAGTTCATATGTTATCTTCTTGAATCTCGAGATCGATTATGAGTAAAACATTCAGTATTGACAGCTTCAACACAAAATCGGGTTGGTAAATGAGACTCGCTGAGCATAGATCGAGTAGCTTCAATTATCGTTCGATTTCATCTTTCAGCGACCCCATTTTTCTAAGGTGTTCTCACAGTTGAGAAGTTGTGAGAGATACCCTTGTTTTTAAAGAAATTATCATGAGCACTTTTTTTGAATTCAGTGCCATGATCACTTCTTATAGATCGAACAGTGAGGTTGTTAAGTACTTCCAATTTCTTTATAAAGGAGATGATTTCTTCTAGGGTGTCACTTTTAGATCTGATGAACATAACCCTGGTATATCTGTAGTATTCATCAACAATCACCATAGTATACTTTTTTCCAATGATGGGTTGTATGTTGACAGGGCCAAATAAATCCATGTGAAGTAGATGTAGAGGAGTAGTGATTGAAACTAGCTTTGGTTTGCTTTCATTTTTCACATGTGGAGCAGAGAGATTCTTTAGCATATTTGTGTTGAGGCAGACCAGTGACAAGTTCCTTCTTGCTGAGTTCGTTCCACGTTTTGAAGTTGATATGGGATAGCCTTTTATGCCATAGCCAATAGAGATCTGGTGAGGCTTTAGAAAGAAAACAAATGTTCTCAGTGTTGGAGGAATCCATGTTAATAACATAGACGTTTTTCAAACGATAACCACTAAGAGAAACTTTTCCATCTTTGTCAGTGACAACACATGCTTTTTTGGTAAAGCATAATTCATAGTCTTTATCACATAGTTGACTGATGCTCAGAAGATTGTGCTTCAGTCCTTCTACGTAAGCGACTCTTAGGAAGGTAGTTGTACCATTTGTTAGTACACCAAACCCTCTGGTGTAGCCTTTTTCATTTCCACCAAAGGTTACTGAGGGACCTTTCTCTTCCTTCTAATAAGTGAGCATGTTCTTTTAACCAGTCATGTGTCGAGCGCATCCACTTTCAAGACACCAGATACCCTTCTAGTCCTGCAAGTATAAGGAAGATTAATGTTTAATTGGTACCCATTTTACAATGGGTCCAGAAGAGTTGGTGGATATGGAAGGTTCAACAATGTTCACAACATCTGATGATTCAGCTTCAGTGGCAATCTTTACCTTTGGTTAATATCTAAACCTTCTTTGCCTTGGAGGAATTCATCTTCACTCTAGCTGACTTTTCAGCTTTGGTGGAAGTGGGACATTTACTGAGACATGGTAGTGCTCGTGGATGTTCTAGTGGATTCTTCCACTTTTTCTTCTATCTAGGCCATTATGCAGAAATTGGTCGCATCTTCTTCATCAGAACTTGATTCTTCTTCAGATTCAGCCTAATCATGTTTTCGGCGATTAAACCTTTACCTTTTCACTTATAGTTTTTCAACTTTGGATATTTCTCTTTCAACTTTAGGTGCTTGTCATCTTTGGGCTCACGATATGGAGAAGGTTTGAAAACTTTCTTTGACTTACACTTGCTAGCAAAATGTCCTACTTTTTCACAGTTATAGCTAGGGGTGTTCATCGGTTGACATCCAATGGATGTGAGGGGAATCGAACCGATCCAATCATCCATTGGATGTTGGATTTTCCCAACCAAACCGATCCAATCATCCATTGGATGTTAGATTTTTCCAATCCAATAGATGATTGGATCGGTTCGGTTCCATCCATTGGATATTCTTATTGGATATCCATTGGATCAGATTGGATATCCATTGGATATTCTTATTGGATATCCATTGGATCGGATTGGATCCATCCGACATGCAATGGATGATCAAATCAGATCCATCCAACGTGTTAATTTAATGTAATGTTCTAATTAATAACTTTTAGTTTGTGTTAAAACCAACATAAGCGAGACTAAAAATTTAAAAACCAACACAAAACAAATTTAGATTTAAGCAAATTGCAAAAAAAATAATTGGATGATAGTTGGATGGAAAACTGGATGGTAATCGGATGGTTAAATGGATGGGTAATTGGATGTTGGTCGATTCAGTTCGGTCGGTTTTGGTCAGTTCTGGACTGTCATCCAAGAACTGACCGATCCAAATTGGATGTTAAGATTTTCAATCCGATCCGATCCAATTACAATTGGATATCCAATTATGGTCAGTCGGTTCTAATTGGATCGATCGGTTCCTATTGGATTGGTTGAATTTCTGCACACCCCTAGTTATAACAAGTAGCAGTTGTCTTGTCAACAGGTGTTGACTTAGGCTTATCAGATATGGTAAGAGGATTATTTATTCTAAAATTTCTCTTTCTTGCAAATATCCTAAAATAGTTTGTCAAGAGTTCTAGTGATTCATCAAACTCTAAAAGGTCAGCGACTGATGGATGTCAGAATCTAACTCAGTGATGGTAAGAGTAGAAGAGTGCTGAGATGTGATTATCTCTGAAGATACTAAAGCAACAGGTGTGCTTTTGGAGTCTCTAGAATCTTTGACAAAATTCTTCTTTAGTTGACTAGATTGCTCTTGACTGAGCAAAATCCCATATAAGGTGCTAAGAGAGAAAGATGATTTAAGTCTTTTGTTAGCTTGAGACACATTGAATAACTGTCCCAACTTTCAGGAAGACATTCTAGGAATTTAGTTAGAGTCTCGTAATTTGAGTAGGTCCTACCAACAGTCCTTAGATCATTATTAAGCAATTAAAGTGTTGGTGTACTTCATACAAAGATTAATTCTTACCACAAATGAAACTTTCATATTGTCTTACCAGATTTATCTTTCTGGTTTCTTGTACCTCAGTGGTACCTACATATTGAACACAAATTGTGTCCCACATGGCTTCAGAGGTTTTCAGATGCATGATAGAATGAAAGACTTCATCAGGTAGTGCCATGGAGATGATGGTTTTGGCCTTTGCATCAAGGGAAATTTTCTTTTTGTCCTCATCACTCCATTGGCGTATTTCTTTGACAACTTCTCTCTCAGGAATAGCTTCAGTGATTGCAGTGGCAGGAACAACAACAATTATGATAAATGGTACATAGGGTCTATTTTCAACATATTGAAGTATAGTAGGATCTACACCTTCTAGAAATAGCATCATTCGATTTTTTCAGAGAGCAAAGTTGACTCTACTGAATCGAGGTGGTTATGCAAGAGAACCATTGTCATGGTAGTTAGTGTTTGTGTTTAAAGCCATTTTCGAAAATAGGAAGGAAGAGAGAGTTAAGCAAGATCTTGTTTATGGAATTAAATAAATTGCTCTGATACCACTTGTTTGTCCCATTTATGGTTCTACAAGGGTTTAAGTTTGTAGAGGGGGGTTGAATACAAACACAAAATTTACTTTTTAAATTTGTTTATTGATTATTGAGTAAATCAAAAACAGTATTTACAAATTGTTGCAGAAATAGATAAGGTAAACCTAATCTAAACAATATAAGAATCACTAAGCTTTCTTGCACAAGAGTGAGCGATAGAGAAAAGAGAGTTTGTAGAAAATAGAGTTTCTGCAAGTTTTCACAAAGAAGATTGAGGACTCCCTTCAAAATGAAGGCTTCTCTCTTATTTATACCCTCTGCATTAAATGCATGGCCGAGGGTACAATCCACGTGTCCATCTTCCATTCGCTTCATGTTCTTTGACTTTATCTTTTGCATGCTTTTGGCTGTATGGTGAATAGTGTAGTGGAAAGGGGTGGTTGTACGATTATGGACAAAAGCATGTTTGCTTTTGTCCCTTCATACTTTTTGTGCAGATGATAAGACAAACAAATCTTGATAAGCAAACTTCATGATCAACTATAGCTGGTGGTCAGTGATCAAAGATCATTGATGCTGAGAGGAAATAGCTGAGGCTTGATCTTGATTTGTCACTCTTTGTAGACTTGTCTTGGTTTCACTGAATGCCGCTTCAGATCATTAGTAGACTTGTCTTTATCATCAGCTTAGTCTTCGATGTCAGCGATGAACTTCTTGAGCGTGAGGCTTGTCTTCAGAGATTACGTAAATTGATTACATTGTAAACTACTCAGTGATAACTGAACAAACTCGGCATAATCGTTGATGGTGAAACACTAATACATACAACAATTTAAAGTAATTTTCACTAAGTTTAAAAAGATCATCATCAAATCACATAGAGAGTTTGGATCAACAGAAAATTCAATCTTCGTGACATTTTCATTTATGCATTTGTTTGATTTTACATGTTTTTGTTTTGTATAGTAACTCAAAGTATTACACTAAAATGGGGGAGGAATGTTGGGTGATTTTAGTGTCATCAATCATATCGGTATAGTTGTGATTTACTAGAGATCGACTAAGGTGATGAGGCAAACTGTTGGTCCCGGAGGTGCTTAACAAGTTTGTAGAAGGGGGGGTGAATACAAACACAGAAATTAAAGTTTAATAAATTTTTTATTGATAAATCAAACACAATTTACATGTTTGTTGCGGAATAAGATTAAGACAGACTCAATCTAAACAAACTTAAGAAACACTAAGATGGTTGCACAAGAATATAGAGAAAAGGGGTTTTAGAAGTATAGAAAACAAAGGTTTCTATCTTGGTTCAAGAATAAAGCACACCCTCAGATGGAGAGGTGATCTTTCTATTTATACCCTATGCATTAAATGCATGGCATGGTACTTTACACGTGTCATTCAGTGATTGGCTTTGGTAGTCTGACTTTTGGGAGACATGCTTTCGGCCGTATCATGAACAGTGTAGTTGACAGAGTTGTTGTACGATTTGTGGCAGAGATATGTCCGTTCTGACACATCGTACTGGTTGTGCAAGGTAAGACAAAAGGAAACTTGAGGCATAAGCTTTGTGACCGATTGATTGCTGAATATCTTTTTCTTCAGAGATATAAAGAGGTTCAGCTATCGCTGAAGCTTTTCCTCATGTTCCTTCGCGTATAAGTAGAGTTGTCTTTGCTTCACTGATATCCGCATCAGGTCACTAGTAGACTTCTCTTTGCTAAGTGGCTTCGTCTTCGATTCATCTATGAACATATGTTGACGCGAGACTTGTCTTTAGGGATTACGTTACTGTTTACATCAAAACTATCCGCGATAACTGAACAGACTCAGTCTGATCACTGATAGTGAAACACTAATACATATGAATGTTTGTAAGAAAGACTATCAGCGATAACTGAACAGACTCAGTCTGATCGCTGATGGTGAAACATTAATACATATTAAACGTAATTTTCACTAAGTATAAAAGAGGGTCGTTATCAAATCATTGAGAGAGCTTGGATCAACAATCTCCCCCTATTTGATAATGACAAAGTAACTGAAGAAAATTACTTTTAAAATTCAAAATAAGGAATAATCAGGACTCATAACATACATGTCCCAATTACTATTTTGAGGGATCTTTTACAGTACTGATGGAGTTAAGTACATCACTGAAATTTTCATTAATCCAAGAAAAGAATTACAAGGTATGAAAATTACAAGTACAAGTGAAGAACTAACTACTGTAAGTTTAACTAATAGATTACAAGAAATAAGAAACTAATCTATCAGCTATCTAAAGAAGACTTAGGAGGATTTATCATATACTCAGGTATTTCTTCTCCTTTTTGCCTTTGATCAGAAGATTCTTGAGATATGATTGCCTTGATCGGTTCAGCAGAGGGAGAGAAGTCACACCATAAGCACAAGAGATCCTTGAGATGACTGAGGGGACAGATAGGAATTTCAGAGAATCTCTGAAATCTGAGTTCTTCCTCATCATCTCTGAAGAAGATTCCAAAAGGTTCTTTAAGAACTTGTCCTGTAACATATGGTCCACCAGGGGGCATAGATAGATCGAGAACTGAAAGATCAGGAGGAGGACCGAACAGAGCTTCTCTTGAGAACTTGATGGAGGTTTCATTTCTTATCACTGTGACATTTTCAGAGGAGGAGGAGACAGGCTTCCTTTTGAATTGCCTTGGTTTGGAAGGAAGAGCAGATGGTACTTTCAACACAGTGGAGACTCTGTTGATGAGGGCTTCCAAGATGCCTTCGACATAGCCTCTGCTGGTTGATTTGGATTTCTTCAGCGCTTCTTTGAACTCTAGCCATTCCATATAACCGAAGGTTTCCAGCTTTGACACGAACATGGCCTTGCAGCTTCCATCCTCTCCGGTAATCTCCATAGTGACAGAAACTCGATCCTTCTTCTTTTTCCCAGAGATAGTAACACCTATGATCTTCATTGGGTCAGAGCGATAGTCGATTTTTCTTTTACACCATTCGACTGAGCTATCGCTGACCCTTTGTTCTTTTGAGCGCTCCTTTTCAATCTCTTTCAAAATAGCAGCCTGGACTTCAACTGGTTTCTTTTTCAGCTTCTTGTCTTTGACTTGAGAGGACTGAATCTTGAGAGCAAGAGTGGCATCTCTTTGACAGTCAGCTATCAGCTTCTCAGCCCTGACAGATTCTTCGATTTCAGCTTCAGTCAGGAACTCTAGATATGTTGATTGAGAGGGGATCTTCAGTCGTTGATTCTCTAGATGAGAAATCATCTATGTTCGTCTCTTCATCTCTTCCTCTGACCAGTGAGATGGTCTAGAGGGCCTCCCTGAATGTTGCAGGGACTCTTCTTCCTCATCTTCTTCATCAATCTCTCTTACAGAGATTGGGATTATTTGATCATCAACTACAGCAGCTGGGATTATTTGGAGTTCTTTACCCTTAAGCAGGGGAGAGAACTATCTGGTCAGAAAATGAAAAGAAGGTTAGTTTATTTTTGGGGAAGAAGAGAGATAAAGGTTAGAAAGAGACAGGGGTGGGGTTTTATAGAAGGATATAGGAACAAGAGAAAGGCATACCTGAGAAGGAGTCTCCTCAGATAGTGAAATCGTCTTCAGGCTTCCCTCAGCAACTGCACCCTTGGTTTTGCTTTGGGAAGGGGTTCCTGATGGTGTTTCATGACTCCCCCCTGCTTGGACAACTTCTTTCGAAGTTATCACTGATGATGTGACGGCTGAAGAACGCCATAAAGACTGATCTTCTTCATCATCATCATCATCATCATCCTGATGAGGTTGCTTTTTCTCTTGATCTTCAAGATCAAGATCTTCATCTTCATCGTCCTCCTCTTCTTCATCATCGATTATATCGTCGAGAGGAGGGGCTTTATCAGCAACCATCTCCCCCTCAACATGAGAGGGGAGTTTCTTTCTGTTGGACCTCTGCAGCACCTTCTATCTCCGTATTTTCTTCAGCTGCTTTCTCCCCCTCTTTGTCATTATCACGGTGGGAGAGATCTTTGGAAGGAGATGGAGTGTTTGCAGCGGCCAACTTCTGAACTTCAGCCTCCAAACTTTCCAGACGGCCTTCAAATGTAGGAAGATCTGACGTAGCCTGATGAATGAACTCAACGGCAATGTTCAGAGAGGTACGATCGTTCTCTGTGAATGAGGGAGTAGGAGTCGGAGTTGGTGCCTTCAGGTGGGTCATGATTTGTTGAAGAAGAAATTTACAGGAATCAACCTTGGCAGACAAGACATCAAACTGTCGCTTGGAATCCTCCTTCACTTGGTCAATCGCGGCTTGAAGAGCGGAGATTTGAGAGGATTCAGCTTTGGACAAGCACGTAGCTGTCAATGTCTTCAGCTCTTCACCAGATGAATTGACAGCGCTGGTGGTATTGTTGAGGGAGGTAGTGAGAGAATCCACCTTTACGCCCAAACTGTTGACATTTGTGTCAACAGTTGCCAAACTAGGACCTGAAAGAAATGTTAGCTGCTGAGAAACAGGAGTAACAGGATTAGATGGATAGGTGGAAGGTGTATTTGGGGGTTTTGGTATACCTAAACATTCAAACAGATTGAAAAATTGCATGTCTCTTTCAAACATTTGAGCATCAGGTCCTATAAATGCAACATGAGGTTGCTGCATAATAGAGGAAGGGTTAGAGACCAAAGAAATAGAAGGATTAGAGATGGGGATAGAAGTAGGAATATGGTTAGTTACCTCAGTAGTTACCTCAGGTTGTTGATGAGCTGAGATGATGGGGGACGTCACTGTTGATGTGACAGCAACCGTAGTTGCTTGCACGGTTGAAGTGGGTAATGCTGAGGATGTAGAGGAGAGACCCACGAATGCGTCCAAGGAGGTTTGTTGAGAAACATCCTTAGGCCTTGAGCTAGAGGTGCTTGTCTCCTTAGTCACTTTGGCCTTCTTCGAAGGACCAAAGGAACTAGCTGAGGGTCGTTTGGAAGGGGTAGCGGCAGGGATAGCAGAAAAAGGAACCCCCTGCGTGGCCGCTGAAGAAGAAGAAGTGTGGAGAGAGAGTCGAGAGCGAAGATCAGAAATACTTACCTCGTTGGGGAGCGTCTTGACCTCCAAGGAGCGCTGGCCCACTTTGGAAAAAGTGCCATCAGAATTAGTGGGGTAAGTAGCAGGGTAGAGGAACTTCAGGTATGCACAGATGAAGCGTACATAGGGGATCTTGGGATCCCTCTCCGTCTTCTCTATCTTTGACTTTAGATCATCAAAGATAGCTGAAGCATAGTCGAAATTTTTGCCGGCTATCACTGAGTAAGCCATCTGGACTTGAATCTTGCTAGCTTGATCCAGTGACCCACTCTTCCCACTCATGCATTGAATGATGTGAGAAAAAATGTAGTTAAGCTGAGAAGGCATGTTCGCCTTCTTGATGAGAGTCAGCTTCTTGTTGGGGATTGTCGTCCGCGGCTTTGGGTCCCAACAGTATTCCATTGCATCCAGAAAGTGGATGAGTTCAGCGTCAGTAGGCAAGGCATCGAACCCATTTCTAGGTTTGTCAGGAAATCGCAGAGCTTTCCTTAATCCCAAGGCAGTCATCATCCCTGGTCCGAGATTAGTGCTGAAAGAAATAGCAGGAACCGGATCACCCTTTTTGTTGGTGACGGAGGTTTCTTCAGCGGTGAACCAGAATTGTTGGAGAAGAGTTTTTGAAGGCGTGGGATCCACAGTGATGGCGTAGGCAATGCAGGATTGCTTTAGAAACTTTGCAACGTCCACCAGATGTGGGTATTTGACACCATCAAATTCCAGTCGTGCGAGATGGTTGTTTTTCGGAATCTCAGAGTCAGTTATGGTGAACTTGACGTTCTTGGAAGCGATGAGAGCAGATTGAGCCATTCTGTTGATCTTGAAAAGAAAAAAAAAGAAGAGTAGAAGAAAAGGATTTAGTCTAAAAATAAAGAAGGTTTGACCAGTTTCTTTTTGAGGGAAGAAACATAGATAAACCAACATATTTGAAGATTAATGTGACGTTCTTAGAGGAAGATATAAGAACAGTAAGAAAAACCAAAAGATTTTGAATGAAGAAAATAAAAAACAATGGTTTTGAAGGAATAAAATCAAAAGAAAAATGATTTTATATGATAAAAACCTTATAAAACCCATAATGGCAGTCCATAAATGGAGTTTTAAATTAAAAAGATTTAGAATGAGAGTAAGAAGAAGAAGATCAAAAATAACTTGTTGATCTTGAAAGATGAAGATGATGCAGATGCTTAAGAATGCGAGAATGCTTCGAGAGTTTTCTTGCTTTGAAAGTATTTCCAGAAAGCGTAAAACGATAAGAATGGAAAAACATTCATTTTATACGTAGAGAGTAGGAGAGAGAGAGAGAGAGAGGCGGGAAAACAAATGTTCATCATGACATGGACACGTCCCACGAAGTTGATTGGATAGAAGGGCAACGGACGAACGTGTCAGAAAAAGGCATGTCGTGGATTGTCGGTTCAAATGACGTCATAGGAGAGAGAAAAACGTTTCATTTGTCCGTTTTTGAAATTATCTCTGAAAAACAGTCAGAGATAGGTTTTCCTTTAAAAAGAATCCCTGATGAAAATTCAGAGATTGAATTTTTTTTTATTTAAGAGGGATCACTAAAGAGAAATGTCAGTGATAGATTTTGTTTGTCGAAAAGCTTTTAATCATTTGAAGAAAACTTCAGTGATCAAAGTTTTATTTAAAACGTCTTACTGACTGAAGATTCAGTGGCTTCGTCTTCGATTCAGCTATGAACATATGTTGATGCGAGACTTGTCTTCAGGGATTACGTTACTGTTTACATCATAACTATCAGCGATAACTGAACAGACTCAGTCTGATCACTGATAATGAAACACTAATACATATGAATGTTTGTAAGAAAGACTATCAGCGATAACTGAACAGACTCAGTCTGATCGCTGATGGTGAAACATTAATACATATTAAACGTAATTTTCACTAAGTATAAAAGAGGGTCGTTATCAAATCACTGAGAGAACTTGGATCAACACAAACATACGTGAGTTATGAGGTGCGGAGTGTACAATCACAAATGTCGCACCTAACACCTTAGATCGTCATAACGCGGGGGTCAAGGGGGTCGCGCCCTCTATGCGGGGTCCTAGGGGCAGCACCCCTAGCGGGGTTCCAAGGGGCAGAGCCCTTTAGCCCCTTTTGAGATACGAGTTCTAAAGACTTTAGATATTTTACTAAGTCGTAACTTTGGATTTATGCATACAGAGCTCTGGACCTGAGTATCCAGACTTGTGTTTTCCATACTTAGGAAAATCGGCTAAGGCATAATTGTGGATTAATTCATTCATAGCTCTGGACGTGTGTGTCCAGAGATGAATCCTATCTCTGGATGTGTATGTTTAGAGATCTAGAACTGCATATTCAAAACTCTAATGAGGTTGTAACTATCCCTCGATCTTATCCATTAACTGTTATTGTCGTTAAACCACCAGTAACCATTGATCTCTCATTTAAATATGTAAAACGATATTCTGAGTATATAATCTCGATTTTCACAGCCTTTGAAAATAGAGAAAAACTCAAGAATTATCTCAATATCAAGTTCGTGAACCCAAAGCTTATAGGGTCGAATTATTGTATTTGGAAAGTATTTTTCGATACACGATTCTTGAATCCACATGGTGTCATCATCTATATATTGACAATTCACATATTTTTATAAAAAAAATACAAAAGATATTTTATAATTATTAATTACTAATTTATATAAATTTAATCTTTCAATTACGTGATCATAAACAATTTTAGCTTAATAAGACATCAACCGGGAGGTCCCATCTACATTTTTTTACTACAACTTGTTAAATTTTAAGAAGGAAAATACAAAAGCATTGGTGTATTAGAGCATCTCCAAAAACTATGCTATAACTTTTCCAAAATAGAGTATAAAAAGTTAAAATCTTCAAAAAAAATTATATTCAACTCTAACAGCTACTCTATTTTAGCAATTTTATTATCAATTGTATTATTAAAATATTCAGTACATTTAATATAATATTATTTCTTTTTCTTAAACACACAACTTCAATTTCTCCTATTGGTAGAAAAAATTAAATATTATTTCTTTCTCTTAGAAATAGAGTTTTAGAGATTTTTCCAAATTTGGAGATTTTTATTTTCTCTCTCTTCTTTTTTCTATTTTAGCATATGGTTTAGCATAGCTGTTGGAGCAACAAAATTGCAAAAATCTTACTTTTTTCTATTTTAGCATAGCTGTTGGAGATTCTCTTAATTTTTACTTTTTACCTACACAATAAAACATCGTATAAATAAAAGCATATGAATATATAATTATTTTATATTTTTATACAATTTTTTCACGTTGGATGCAAGAAAGTCTTTATCAAATCATTTTTAATATGACAATTACAAGAATTACCTTAAATTTACCATTTTACATCTATAATTATCTTAAAACATATTTTATTACATAAAAAAAAATTGTGATTTTATTACTAAAAAGGATACTATAAGGATTACACTTGCATATGCGAATTCGTTAAATTGTCAAGGTTAAAATAATCGAAATATGGTTGGTGATATTATACTTTATTGAATATTATTCTATTTTGCTATATATTTATTTATTAGTACAATTATTGTTGTAGTTTTGTTTTTTGATTATTAAATTTGATTAAAGATAAAAGTTTTTATTTTGTGTTGTTTTTTTTTTTGAAAACGACAAAGCTGCAGTTAGGATTAGCTTTTGTTCTTAATTAATTTGTGTTTTTGTGGATGAAGACCTACAATATTTGTATTGTTGATGAATCTATGATTTTAGCTTTTAATTCATAGAGTAAATTACAGATTCCGTCCCTGTGGTTATATGAAAATTATGGATTGGGTCCCTCAACTGAAATAACTACATATATGGTCACCCTGGTTTCAGTTTTGCTATGGATTGAATCCCTAACTCTAACTTCGTTAACCTTTTCTCCATTAAATAGGGGGCATGCTGGTCATTTGCTTTTTCTTTCTATTTTTACGGAAAACGAAAAAATAAGTTAATATATATATATATATATATATATATATATAGAGAGAGAGAGAGAGACGAAAACATCTATACACCGTGTATAACACCCACACCTCCCCCACCGGAGTAGGTCTCCCCCTCCGGCGTGATTCATAAAACAAGAAAGAAAAGAGCACTTGGCTTCCCCCTTCTGTTGTTCTACATCTTCGGCCTCCCATTTCCATCTTCGCCAACCTGCAACCTCCACGCGCATCGCACATGTGATGAACTCGGTTGGTTTATGTTATGAGGTTGTCAACCTGCAGTGACTGAACCATCGTTCTAAACAACACACATGCAGATCTAAAACGATTCCTAGTTACATATATGTAAAATACTCATTCCCGTAAACCTGTTTGTCGGTTTGCCACTGCCGACGGTTATCCCGGTGTTTTCCGATTATGGGGTTGCTATGGACTTTTGGTAGAAACTGAAAGTAGTATCCATTTAAAGTACACAAATATGCATTATGATTCTGAATTATTTTTTTACCAGTATAGATATGTTAGTAATATGCTACTAGGTCATTTGGGTTTAGGTTTAACTACTTTGCTTTGTCATTATCAAGCAAAAACCACTCTACAAATTTTTACCTTTAATATCCTGATGTACATAATGAAGAAATTGCAGATGCTTTGGATCCTAAATTGCACTATCCATTTAAGTAAATCAACTGTGAATTCGTGAACCAGAAGAAGCCATCGCAAATTGTGTGGTTAAATTACAGTTCTAATTGAAAAGGGAAATGTGAAGTTGAATTGGGGAAGAAGGTGGACATGGATGAATGAATGATGATGGAAGCGACTGAACCAAATACATCAACTTGTAGTACACGTGTGCTTCATTGGTATCAGCACAGAACACACATTCATGGAAATTATTGTAAAATTGTTCAATTTGATTCAAAGCTTTTCTCACTATGTTCTTGCTAAAACTTAATTAATAGTTAAATATTTTTATTAAATATATATATATATATATATATATATATATATATATGAGGGGCTCAATTGACAACAACGATCAATTGATATAGTGAAACAAATTCCAATACTCAACCGATATTGATCGATGAACTCAACTCGATGGATATGGATCAATGAACTGGATGGATCTAGATCGATGAACTGGATGAGTCTGAGTCGATGCATTATGGAGGTGCGTTGTGGCAGTAGGCGTTGGGAGCGGAGGAGGAGAGAAGAGGATTTATAAAGAGGAAAAACGAGCGGTGGTGAAGAGATGGGGGACGACGGATTTCATCGGAGGAAGGGATTTGGCCGATCTCCTACCAGGCGGGGATTGTAGGTTGTGGTGTAGACGATCGGATGGGACAAGGTAGGTATAGGTGGCTGGAGATAGCCTTCATCGGAGATGGCTGACGATGGCATTCTTAGGAGGGACGATTTGAGTCGTTGATATATATATGTATGTGTTATATGTTATGTATTTTATATATTATTTTTAAAGAAAAGAGTAAAATGATAATATTGCCCCTAATTTAACGGAGTAATAGTTAGTGGAGTTAGGTTGAGGGACCCAATCCATAAAAAAATATGAAACCATGGTGATCATCCATGTAATTATTTTGTTTGAGGGACCTAATCCAAAATTTCAATAACCATAGGGACGAAATTTGTAATTTACTCTATTTTAAAAAAATTAAATATGTGTTCTTTGATGGTTGATTCGCCAATTAGATTTTTTTTATTTACTTAACTTTTTTTAAGAAAAAAATACTTTCATTAACTCCAAAGAATTACCTATACGCTATAGAGTCTAAAATATCAAGAAGCCAACTAGGAGAATTTATACCTATTGTATGCGAAGTGCAAAATTGTGATCGTTTTGCCAATGTGTGGGTAACCCCATTTTTTTTCTTCGAACATATCGATACAAAAGGATGGATGAGCTTACAATAATTGACGACAATGTTTAATAATGCTTTCAAATTCCATATTGTTGTCCCTGTCTTTCTATTTTACAGCAATAATCATCTAGGAGTCAGATTCAAAGATAACTTGATGATACCCCATAGATTGCACCCAAGATATGGCTTCAATTAAAGCCAAAGTGATAACCTCTCTTCCACTTTCTTCAAAAAGCGTCGCATTAAAATTGCATTTTAAGAAAGGTGTTGGTGGAGGATGCCATTTATCACTGACTGAGAATGTTTCTGAAATCATTTGTCCGTTGCTCTAGTTCAATCCATAAAGTCTTCCAACACGAGCTTGGTAACAATATCACATGGTTATAATATTTTCATACCCTTTTGTTGATCTAAACTCTCTCAGTGATTTGATAGAGACCCTCTTCTATACTTAGTAAAAATTACATTTAAATAATATGTATTAGTGTTTCATCATCTGCGATCAGACTAAGTCTGTTCAGTTATCAATGATGATCCTTCTTGTAAACATTCATATGTATTAGTGTTTCACTAACACCGATTCAATACGGAGTATGTTCAGTATCGCTGATAGTTTCTGATGTAAACAGTTAGACGTAATCCCTGAAGACAAGTTTCGCGTCAACAGATGTTCATAGCTGAATCGAAGACAAAGTTGCTGAACAAAGACAAGTCTACTAGTGACCTGATGCGGATATCAGTGAAGCAAAGACGACTCTACTCATACGCGAAGAAACCTGAGAAAAACCTTCAGCGATAGCTGAACTTCTTTGTATCTCTGAAGGAAGAGATATTCAGCGATCAATGATCACTTAGCTTATGCCTCAAGTCTCTTTTGTGTTTCCCTTGCACACCCAGTACGATGTGTCAGAACAGACATACCTCTGCTACAAATCGTACAACAACTTTGTCAACTACACTGTTCATGATACGTCCGAAAGCATGTCTCCAAAGTCAGACCCTCTCAACCAATCAATGAAGGACACGTGAAAAGTTTCTTGCCATGCATTTAATGCATAGGGTATAAATAGAGATATCGCAACTCTATCTGAAGAGAGCCCCTAAGCCTTCATCTCTCTTAAATATAGAAACCCTTGTTTTATATACTTCTAAAATCCCCCATTCTCTATATTCTTGTGCAACCCTCTTAGTGTTTTCTTAAGTTTGTTTAGATTGAGTTCTACTTAATCTTATTCCGCAACAGACTTGTAAATTGTATTTGATTTATCAATAAAAAATTTATTAAACTTTAAAATCTTGTGTTTGTATTCAACCCCCCTTCTTCTACAAACTTGTTAAGCACCTTCGAGACCAACAAGTGGTATCAGAGCAGACTGCTTAATCTAATAAACAAGATCTTGCTTTATTCTCTTCCTTGCTATTCTAAAATGGCACTTAACACAAACACAAGCTACTATGATAATGGTTCACTCTCTAAACCTCCACGATTTAGCAGAGACAACTTTGCTCTCTGGAAGAATCGAATGATGCTATTTCTAGAAGGTGTAGACCCTACTATACCTGAATACGTAGCAAATGGACCCTATGAACCTTTCCAAATCATAAGCGTCGTTCCCGCTACTGCCACCACTCCTGCTGTTCTTGAGCGCTATGCTCTTAAGGATATAAGACAGTGGAGTGATGAAGACAAAAAGAAAACCGTCATTCTAGCTCTGAGATAGAAATCTTTGATCTCTGTCCTCCAAAGCTGAAGATTGATCTTAAGCCTAAGAGATATGAAGAAATGAAAATTCCTCCCAGATCTCATGCTAAAGGCATTCTTGGAGTTGGCCCTGCTCATCTAAAATTCTCAAAATATAGAAAATGTTATCACTGTGGATTTACTGACCATATTGCTAGTAAATGTCCAACTACCACTAAAGCTGATAAAACAACTAAAGTGAAGATGAATGCCTCCAAGGCTGAGAAGGTCACCAAAGCTGAGAAATCGACCAAAGTGAAGTATACCACTAAGGTTAAGAAATTAACCAAAGTGAAGGTTACCACTGAAGCTGAATCTTCATCTGCTTTGAAGATTGCTGAACATTCCATCTCCACTAACGCCAAAGGACCCATTGAAAAGTAGGTACCAAACAAAGCTTAATCTTCCTTATGTTTGCAGGGATCAAAGGGCATCTGGTACCTTGATAGTGGATGCTCTCGACATATGACAAGACAAAAAGACCTGCTCACTGAATACAAGGAAGAGAAAGGTCCCCTAGTGACCTTTGGTGGAAATGGAAAAGGATATACCTGAGGGTTTGTTGTCCTCAGCAATGGGACAACTACCTTCAGAAGAGTCACGTACGTAGATGGACTGATGCACAATATTCTGAGCATCAGTCACGTATGTGACAAATACTATGAAGTACACTTTACCAAGAAAGCATGTTCAGTGGTCAATGAGAAAGGGAAACTTGCTCTCAGTGGTTATTGTAAGGAAAATGTCTGTGTAATAGATATGGACTCTACTACCACTGAAAATGTATGTTTTCTTTCTAAAGCCTCTTCTGATGTCAACTGGCTATGGCACAAAAGTCTCTCTCATCTAAACATCAAAATCCTGAATTCTCTCTCATCTAAGGAACTGGTTTCTGGTCTTCCTCAACACTCATATGCTAAAGTCTTCTTCAACACTCATATGCTAAGGAATCTCTCTGCTCAGCTTGTGAAAAAGGATAACAGACAAAAGCTAGTTTCAAATCTAAACAAGTTTCCTCAGCGACAAGTCCTCTTCAATTCTTGCATATGGATTATTTGGCCCTGTCAATATCCAATCCATAGCTGGAAATAAATATACACTTGTCATTGTAGATGAATACTCTCGCTACACCTGGGTTATCTTTCTTCGCTGCAAGAGTGATACTCCAGAAGAACAAATATCTTTTGTTAAAAAGATGGAAGTGTTGAATAATCTTACTGTTCATTCAATAAGAAGTGATCATGGAACTGAATTCAAAAACAGTTCTCTGAACAATTTCTTTGAGAACAAGGGAATTTCTCACAACTTTTCTTCAATTAGAATGCCTCAGCAAAACGGAGTCGCTGAAAGAAGAAACAAAACGATCAGTGAAGCTGTTAGATCAATGCTCAGTGATTCTCACCTCCCTACTTAATTTTGGGCTGAAGTTGTGAATAATGCATGCTTTACTCAGAACAGATCGCTGATAGTAAAGCGATTTGGAAAGACAGCTTAAGAAATATTTCATGGAAGAAAACCCTCTATCAGTTTTCTTCACATCTTTGGTTGTCAGTGCTTCATTCTAAACAACAAAGATCTACTTGGAAAGTTCGATCTAAAAGCTGATGACGGAATATTTCTTGGATATTCCTCTATCTCCAAAGTCTACAGATTCTTCAACAAGAGAAGACAAACTGTGGAAGAAATAATTCATGTCACCTTTGATGAAACTCGCTCAGCGAATTATAAACCAATCGCTGACAATGAACAGCTAAATGCTTGGATGTTTTCTCATTACAGAGAAACAGAACCCTTCTTCTCAAACCATCAGCACACAGATCCTCCAGTTGCTGATGATGATCCAAACATCATACTTCCTAACGCTGAATCCACCTTATGGGTTTCAGTTGAGCCTCTCAACACACTCCCTCCATCAGATCCATCTTCGTCTGAAAATCTCTCGGAAAACAATGGTATGTCTGACACTCAACAATTAATAGCTGTTGAACCTCAGGCTTCTTCATCAGTGAACATTCCTATTATTGATCCAACTCCTGAAGTGAGCGACCATGCTCCAGCTCAGCGATGGACCAAAGATCACCCCATAGATCAAATTCTTGGTGATCCCAACGCAGGTATTCAGACTCGACGAAGTTCAGGTAATATCTGCCTCTTTGTCAACTTTATTTCTCTAAAAGAGCCAGAGAAGACTGATGATTCCCTCAAAGATCCAAACTGGGCCAGCGCTATGCAAGAAGAGCTGACTGAGTTTACTCGTAACAAATTTTGGAATCTCGTTCCTAGACCATCTGATAAAACTGTTATAGGCACTAAATGGGTGTTTAGAAACAAGTTAGATGAACATGGAACTGTAACCCGTAACAAGGCTAGACTTGTTGCTCAGGGATACAGACAAGAGGAAGGCATAGACTATGATGAAACCTTTGCCCCTGTGGCTAGGCTCGAAGCAATTCGACTCTTCTTAGCTTATGTAGTTTACAAAGACTTCATTGTATATCAAATGGATGTAAAATCAACGTTCCTAAATGGAAAGCTGAATGAGGAAGTCTATGTAGAACAACCTCAAGGGTTCTATGACCCTAAGCATCCAAATTATGTTTATAAATTGGATAAGGCTCTCTATGGTCTAAAACCAGCCCCTCGTGCTTGGTATGACACTCTCTCATCTTTTCTTATCTCTGAAAATTTTGAACGTGGTAAAATTGATAATACTTTGTTTTTCAGAAAGATAAAAGGTCATATTATCCTTGTGCAAATATATGTCGATGACATAATATTTGGTTCTACTAACCCATCTCTATGTACTCGTTTCGCTGAAAGAATGAAGAAAGAATACAAGATGAGTATGGTTAAACCCATAATATCAAGTTCTAATTGCTAATTAATCAATAACAATAAGATGAGAATCAAACTCTAATCACATGTCATTGATTATAAAATCACAGATTACATTCTCTCTTTCTACTTTCTCTCACTAGAAGAATATACAATATGCTCTTCTCTCATTAGCTCCGTGTGTTCTCTCTGATGTGCTTCACACGCTTACAAGATTACCACTACTAATGTCATTACAACAACTTACAAAGCCAAGGCTAGCAACCTATTTATACCACCATCTAAAACAAAGAAACAAAATACAATACATTGACTTTGACTTATTACAAAGACTTTGACTTTGATGCTTGAGAGTTGACTTCAGCTTTGACTTTTATCTTCAAACATTATGAACTTGCATCCAATAAATATATGCTCTAATATTCTCCCCCTTTGGATCAAGATCATCTCTAAATTTTTTTTTTGCAATTCAATCTTCTCTGTTAAGCTCAATTTGAATCTTCTCCCTTTGATGTAAAAAGATCTTCTCAAGCAATCAACATTCTCCCTCTATTAATATGAAAGTTTGACATTCTCCCCTTTCTTTGATAAACACAGTATCTTCAAAAACTTTCAGCAATCTTCCTCAAAATCTGATCTTCAAGAATAATAGCATTGTCTCCCAAGGTTATAAACAAACCTCTTTCAGACACAACTCTGATTGCTTTAGCAAATTATCTTCAACAATTCTGAAATCTTTGAACTCTTTTAGCAACCTTTCCTTAACATCTTTCTTTCACAATCATTACTTGAAATTTCTTGATTCTCTCTCCCCATATATGATACAAACTGTTATTTCCAGACATTTCTTTAACTTTGTTATCTCCCCCTTTTTGATGAATGCAACATGAAATCATCAAAACTTTAACAAGAAATATCCCTGAAACCATTTTCTGACTACTGATCTTTCATACCGAGCTTCTGATTATTTGCCAATCCAAAAGGATATTCAGCCGAATCTTTACAAATTCAGACAAATTAGGAATGTAACACCTGAATCAACAAATGAATCAGTTAAAATACCTGTCAGTAACACGAAGTCACCGTGTGTAACAGATACACATTGGAAAGGAGCTTTTGTGATGTTCACTCCCCCAGGGCTTCCATTCAATCATCGAAACACCACAAAGATTGCTTGTGTGTTAAAAATACAAATTCCTTGTGTGTTCGTGCAAGTGTTTTAAAGAATTAAGCACTTGATGATTGTTTCATATAAGGCTCAACATTGTGTAAACCATTGAGACAACAACAGTTAAACACAAACTCAATTGTGCATGACCGAAGTGCGAAGGTGGGGCAAACTTCCTTCTGTTTCAATATCCAGATTTTCCAAATGAAAATTGGATAGATTATGTGTTGCGTCCCCTTGAAAATATGAAACATTTTCTTGTTAAGAAGAAAATGAGTGGCTGGTGGGGTTTTAATCAAGAGTTGGCATGGGCTAGTTGCCTGTTTCAATATTGTTCACGAAGAATTGTGAAACACTAGTAATGTGGTTACCCGACTCAGAAAGTAGTTGGTGCAGAGTTTGATATTCTTTTACTTTGATCTCTCACCCTCTTTCTTTTAATCATTGAGCGTACTTCTAACCAAACTCTCTTTTCATTTTATCTCATCACTCAACCCACACTCAATATTTGACTCTTCACACAATCAATCACTCAAGGATTAACTTCTTGGGTAGGAAACACTGGTTAACGTGAATCCATAGAAGTTTCATTTAATCTCACACAATGAACCCATGTTTTCCTAAAAGAACATGTTTCTCAAATAGTTTAACTTTGCAGTTAAAGCACATAAGATATACAAGTCAGATGTATGTATGCTCAATAAGATAATCATGAAGATTTGAGCATTTTAAATATTAAGGATATTTCAAACAAGTATATTGAAAGAATGAAATGAATGTAAGAAACTTGTTTGAAAATCTGATATTGTATGAAATGATCAAATAAAAATGATATAACAATCAAGGCTTAGGTCAGCAAAACTTGAATGTTGTCTATACGAACCAATATATAAACATTCTTGAAAGAACGTTTCGAAATGAAATCACGCTCAAATTCTTTGGAATTCAATCGGGTGTCTTACAATCGAAAATTTGTTTCAATTTAGAGACATGGTAAGAACAAATTCAACAAAATAATAAACCGGTGTGTGTGAATACTTGGCAGTATATGGAAAAGACAATACACAAGTATTTATCTTTGGAAATACACGGTTTACACACATTTAAGCACAACTAAAAATGAAAACATTTAAAATCACACTTCCAAATTATGAAATCTATTTAAGAATCGGGTTAACATTTAAAAACATGTTTTCTATGATTGAAATCCGTCCTTCTTTCAACCATATATGAGATTAAGAATAGAAATAAACCGTTTCGCTCATTCTTAAATCTCATGAAGTCCTCTTAAAGTCATAATGATATGATCTTGTAAGCATCCTCTCAATCTGCATCAGACATAAAGTCGTCAAAGCACAAAGCTTTATTCACAAAAACTTTATTGAAATGTAAATGACAGAAAACAATAAAACTTTGATAGTACGAGTTCTGATCTGAAGTAATCAGAAATCATAATTCATACTCCCCCTGAAATTATGCATCTGTAATTTGTCAGTGAAAAAGCACATGATAGAGATCTACAACTCCCCCTGAAGTGTAGTTCATCATATCTTCTGAATGCATATTTCTAGACAAATATATATATACGCCCCTTTGAAGGTTGATTTCCTCATTTGAGTATCTGAGTACAATCTCTTAACAGCCCGGGAGTAGCATCTCTTTTTCATCGTTGAAGTACGAGTCCTAAACTGTTGTGTTTAGAAGTCAAACTTCTTAATCTTTGAAGAACGGGTTCTGAATTGTAGTATTCAGAAGCCTTGATTCTCTTACTCCCCCTTAACATGAGATGCCTGCAACACATATTCGTCTTTCGGCTTTGGTACCCACTGGTATTTGGGTCCATGTTTGTGAGTTGCAGTTCGAATGGGAGTAATAGAATAAGAACCATACCAGTAATGATCACTTGCTTTATTAACCAAATCATAAGTAAGACAGTAAGAACAATACCTTTTTCTAGATAACCTGATTATTTGATCTCTCGAGTAAGTAAGATCAGGTTTACCTTTCAGCACTTTATTCTTCTTTACATTCGGTGCATGTACAGATGATTTCTTTTCTTTCTTCTCATCCTTCTTCTCATCATCAACTGTTTTATTTTCCAGACCAACTTCTCTTCTCTAAACCTTCTTCTTCTTCTATTGTATGTACTCGAACCATCTACATTTCGATCAAAGAAAATGTTAGTAGGTCGAATATGATACTTCTGCTTAGACATACTATCATCTGAATCATCAAACAAAGGATTATTAGAAACATTTGTAAAATTTGAACTTGAAGTTGTTTTTTCAGCTGAATCATCTCTAGGTGTGTGGATAAATGACTCTGGACTCTTCTTCTCAGTCACCACCGTCTTAGAAATAATTTCTTTAAGTTCCTTTATCTTTGACGATAAACTGTTCCTTTCTTTGATGAGTATGTCAATCCTTTCTTCAAATTCAGACTTCGCTTTGTGATCCTTCAACGCACATGTTGACAGTTCAGATAGCTTCTCGGTAAGCTTTCTTATCTCTTCCTCAAAGATGTGTCTTTCTTCTTCAAATTCCTTCTCTACATGCTTTCTCTGATCAGATATATCTTTAAAGAATCCAACATTCTTTTGCTCAACCAATTTCTTTTCCTTTGCAAATTTATCCCTTTCCATTATGATTACTTTCTCAAAGTCAGTCACTTGTTGAGAAAGCTTTATACATTTGAGCTCAACCGCTCTCTTTTCCTTTTCAAACTTTTCTATGTCTTTTGAAATATTCTCTTCCAAATCAGAAATCTTCTTTTGAAGCTCAGCATTTGCAATTTCCAACCTTTTAACTATCTCTTCATTCTTACCAACAAAATCTTGCTTCTGGATTTTGACAAGTTGAGTTTCCAAATCTGAAATCTTTCTCTCCAGCTCAATATTTTCACTTTCTATCTGAGGGATTTTCTTCTTCAGAACCTTATTTTCAATCTCCAATTCTCTTTCCTTCTCTTCAACCAGTCTGAGCTCATTCTTCAAATTCCTTTCAATCTCTTTCCTTTTATTTCTACCATTCATTATAATTTGATTAAGTCTATCAATTTCTGTTCTGAACCTCTCAATGACCCGCTGGTCTACTTTATGTTGTTCTTCAAGTTCTGAAATTTTCTGTTCCTGACTTTTCTCTTTACGTCTTTCAGTAGTATACTCTTCAACAAAGAAATAATCATCCATTATTCTTGTTTCAATGAGAACTTGACAAATGATCGTTATAAATTCAGAAAAAGTAGATCACAATCAGAAATTTGTTCCCCCTTCGCAGACTTAGCACGAGGGTCCCGCTACCCAGTTAGTGGGTTGAGTCAAGGGTCAACGCCCTTGCGGGGTCTAGTGTCAGCGCCCCTAGAGAAAAAAATTTGACATTTAAAAACCATATTACAACTTTGAAAATTTTGCCTAAGTATAGAAACTCGCAGATCAAAGGAATCAACTTCTCACAAACAGTACTATGCACGTTTGAGGTTCGCGCACAACGAATGACGCGATATCTGTGGTTCGCGCACACAAAGACATGCGCGTTCAAGCTTTGTGCAAGAGACTACATGCGAGTTTTGAGCTTCTCACAGGCAACATTGTGCGAGTTTTGAGTTCTCGCAAGACATAGGTTGCACGTTTCTCCGAAACCACTTCGCCCAATGCGTCAGCGCGTTCAGGACTTAGAAAAAATTTCTGATTTTCCACTTCGCGCTAAATGTAAACTCACACACTATCCACTTCTCGCATATCAACTTTGTGCAAACTCTACTTCTTGCACAACAAAGGAGCTGAACAGTAGAAAATCGCATAGTGTACCTTGCGCGTTTCTACTTCTCGCACGACATTTCATTCGAGTTCTTCATATTTTTGAGAGTTTCTTCCTTGTGCGTGTTCTTCAACCTCTGCGCGTTCTTGCCTTTGCGTGTGTTATTCCCAAATTCAATCAAGTTCTAATTGCTAAACAACAATCAAGATGAGAATCTCGTAATCACAAGTCTTTGATTAAATCTTCAAACTATTACAAATCTCACTTTCTCACTCTAGACTTTCTCTCACTAGGATGATATTCTAATCTGTTCTTCTCTAATCTGAATCTCACAATGACTTTTTCCACATCTGAATTCTTCTTACAGATTAGAAGGACAAAAGCTATTTATACCTACAACACTTACAAGGAAACTAAAAATACAAAACAATAAACTTTGACTTTATTAACAAAAGACTTTGACTTTCACTTGAGAGTTGACTTTCTCAGCTTTGACTTCTTGAACTTTGGTCTTCAATCTTTATGATCTTGAATCCAATAAATCTGTGCTCTAACAATCTCCCCCTTTGGATTCAAAATCACTAGTAAAAGATTTAGCAATTCGATCTTCTCTCTTTTAAGCTCGATTGAAATAACTCCCCCTTTGATCAACCTTTATCTTCTCTTGTAATCTCCCCTTTGATACAAACATGATTTACAATCTCCCCCTTAACACTATGAAATTCCTCTTTGATAAGTCTCAGAAAAATTCTCTCCCAAAGATGGTAGAAACAATCTTCAATAATCTCTTCAGAACTATCACAATACTCTTTCAAAGTTCAGAAAGAAATTATCTTCAGATTTAGCACAACTTGCTACAACAAATAATCTTCAAAGTCTTTCAGTTCAATCAAATCTTGAACATCTCTCCCATATCTTGAATTAAACTTTCCTTTTCAAACATCTCTTGAAACAAATACTTCTAATGGACATTTCTTCAAACTTTATCTTCTCCCCCTTTTTGATGATTAGAGCATCGATATCATCAAAACTTTCACCAAGAAATGTCTTTGAAATCTTTATGACCACTGATCTTCCAAACTGAGCCTCTGATTCGTTGCCAATTAGAACAATGTATTCATCCATATCTTTTCAAATCTAGACAAAATAGGAATGTAACACCTGAATCAACAAATGAATCAGTTAATGTGCCTGTTAGTAACATAAAGTTACTGTGTGTAACGAATACACATAGTAAAGGAGCTTTTGTTATGTTCACTCCCCCAGGGCTTCCATCCAATCATCGAAACACCACAAAGGAAATTTCTATGAATGTTATGACAAGAAAACAAATTCCTTGTGTGTTCGTGCAAGTGTAAAAAGAATTAAGTCATCAAGTGCTTATAAAGGCTCAAAATTGTGTAAACCATTGAGACAACAGTAGTATCAACACAGACTCAATGTGCATGATTGAAGTGCGAAGGTGGGGCAGACTTCCTTCCTTTTCAATATCCAAATTTTCTAAATGAAAATCAGATAGATTATGTGTTGCGTCCCCAGAAAATATGAAACACTTTCTTCTTAAGAAGAAAATGAGTGGTTTGTGGGGTTTAAGCAAGAGTTGGCATGGGCTAGTTGCCTGTTTCAATAACATTCACCAAAGAATTGTGAAATGCTAGTAATGTGGCTGCCCGACTCATAAAGTAGTTGGTGCAGAGTTTAATATTCTTTTACTCTGTTCTCTCACCCTCTTTCTTTTAATCAATTAAGCTCACATCTAACCAAACTCTCTTTTCCATTTTACCTCAACACACATCCCACACTCATTTCTTTTTGACTCCTCACACTCAATCACTATGGATTAACTTCTTGGGTAGGAAACACTGGTTAACGTGAATCCATAGAAGTTCATTTAAGTCCTAGCACAAAAAAACCCATGTAAACCTATTAAAGCACATGTTGCTGAATATGATTTAACTAGAACAGTTAAAGCTAAAAAACAAGTCAGATATTTGTATGCTCAGAATATAATCATGAAGATATGAGCATTTTTAAACATTGAAGTATTTTCAAACATGTATATTGAATGAACGAAAATGAATGCAAAAGACTTGTTTGAAAATCTGACATTGTATGAAAAATGATCAGAAATGAATGATATAGCATTTAAAGCTTATGGTCAAGAAAAATTGATAGTGTCTATACGAATCAAAAATATAGACATTCTTGAAATGAACGTTTAGAAATGAAATAACGCTCAAAATTCTTTGAAATACAAGCGGGGTGTCTTACCATCGAAAAATATGTTTCAAATTTGAGACATGGTAAGAACAGTTTGAACAAAAAGTCAAACCGGTGTGTGTGAATACTTGAAAGTATAAAGAAAAGACAATACACAAGTATTTATCTTTGGAAACACACGGTTTGTTTATCAGTTAAGCACAAAATAAAATGAAAACATTTAAAATCACACTTCCAAATTATAAAATCTGTTTAAGAATCGGGAAGTGGTTTGAACATTTAAGAATATGTTTTCTATGATTGAAAGTTGTCATTCTTTCAACCATATATGAGATTAAGATAAGAAATGAACCTTTTTCGCTTCGTCTTAAATCTCATGAAGTTGCGATGTAAGTCATAAAGATTTGATCTTGTAAGCATCTCTCATCCTACACAAGTCTTAAAGTCTAGTCAAAGCAACTTTTATTCACAAAATTTATTCAAAAGTAAAAGACATAAAGCAGTAAAACAATTAAAGTTCAAGTTCTGATCAGAAATAATCAGAAATCATAATTCATACTCCCCCTGAAAATATGCATCTGAAATTTGTCATTAAAAGCACATGATAAAGATCTACAGCTCCTCCTGAAATGTAGTTCGTCATATCTTCCGAAACATATTTCCAGAAAAACTTATATACTCCCCCTTGAAGGTTGATTTCATCATCTGAGTAACGGAGTACATCTTCGTATCAGTCCGGGAGTATCACATCTTTTGATCACTGAAGTACGAGTCCTAAACTGTTGTGTTTAGAAGTCAAACTCCGTTGAAGCACGGGTTCTAAGCTGATTTACTTAGAAGCCTTGGTTCTCTTTACTCCCCCTTGACTATAGGTGCCTGTAACACATATTCACTTTTCGGCTTTGGTACCCACTGGTATTTGGGTCCGTGAATGTTAGTTGCAGTTCTTATGGAAGTAACTGAGTAAGAACCATACCAGAAATGATCACTTGTTTTATGACCATGATCATGTGTAGATACGATCAGGTTTACCTTTACGCGCTTTGTTCTTCTTTGCTTTTGTCTCATGTACACATGATTTCTTTCCTTTCAGCTCATTCTTCTTCTCATCTTTCTTTTCATCTTCTACTAGTTTCTTTTTCTAGACCAGTTTTTCTTCTTTATATCTCCTTCTTCTATGTGTACTTGAACCATCTATTTTTCTATCATAGAAAAGGTTAGTACTACGAATCTGATTAGAAGATTTAACTGACCTTTTTGAAGAAACATTCTTATGAAGTGAGCTTGCAGCTGTCTTGAATGAGCATTCCGAATTAGCTGAATCATTTCTAGGTGTGTGGATAATTGACTCTGGAGTCTTGTACTCAGTCACCACCACCATCTTAGAAATAATTTCCTCAAGCTCTTTAATCTCTGAAGAAAAACTCTCTCTTTCTTTGACAAGCAGGTCAATCTTCTTCTCAAACTCAAACTTCATTTTCTTCTCTTTCAATGCACACTCAGATAGTTCATATAACTTTCCAGTAAGCTTTAGAATCTCAGTCTCAAACATGACTCTTTCTTCTTCAAATCCTTTCTCAACATTGTTTCTCTGGCCAGATATTTCTTTGAAAAATCCCACATTCTTTTGTTCAATGGCCTTCTTCTCTTTGGCAAACTTTTCTCTTTCCAAGATTATTACTTTCTCAAAATCAGTAACTTGCTGAGAAAGCTTTATACACTTAAGCTCAAGAGACTTCTTTTCTTCAATACTCTTCTTGGAAAGTTCTGAAAACTTCTTTTCAAATTCATCTTTGTCCTTAGCCATTTTTATCTCCAAATCTGATATTTTCTTCTTAAGCTCAGTGTTCTCAATTATCAGACTATGTTCCTTGTTTTCAAAGCTTTCATCATTAAGGATAGAAGGAGAATGATCTGGAAGTGGTGCATTGAAGTCAAACATATCAATTTCCTTAACACACCCATTATCAGAATTAAGAAAATCATTTTCAGACTCAAATAAATCATCAAAATCATCAATTGAAGTTTGAGGTTCTTTAGAAGATAAAGAACACACTATAGATTTAAAATGAAAATTTGTGTTCTTCAACACTGTAAAAAATGCATCTTGTTCTATATCAACCAAAATTCTTTCTTCAGATAAAACATTTTCAAGCTCAACTATTTTGCTTTCTAGAATGAGTGGAGGAATATAAACTTTTGCAGTTGCAGGTTTTGCCTCCATCTCAGTAACAGAATAGCTAATAAAATAGTCATCTGAAAGAACTTTTGGTGTGTCATAACTGTAACTATCATTCAGTCTTTCATAACAGAATGGTAGTTGCATTTTCTTTAAATTTATTCTTTTCTCATCTTCTTTGTCCTCAACTTCTTTTGATGATTTGGTGATAAATTTGGTTTTCAAATGAGGATGTTTATCAGCATGATACATATAATTTGCATTATATAAACCTGGCTGTTTTCTGATAGCTTTTTCTAAATAATGAGGATTATCAAAATCTAGTCCCCATTTCTCTTTAACATCAGCCTCTTCAATGTGTGTATTTAGAAAAATGGTATGATTTGTTTGACCAATCACATGAAGTTTAGCTTCCAAATCATTACCTTTTTCGTTAGGCTCTCGTTCTCAACCTGCAATTTATAAACAGTTAGTACATATTTCTTCTTTTCTAAATCAGAATTTGAAAGTTTAGATTCAACATCAAAAATCTTCTTTTCAAAACAACCTTTTTCATGTTTAAAATCTGAAGCAGATTTACGTAGAGAATCAATCAGATCTTTGTTTCCAATAACAGACTTATTAAGCTCAAAGATTTTTTCATTTCTTCTAGCAACTCTGTCTTTTTCTTTTATCAATTTATCTTGAAGGTCTTCAACTTTAACCATCATAACTTCCATTGTTGTCATGAAATCATTTACAGTGAAATCATTTACCTCTTCAGCTGAAAAACTCATCTTGAATATATGTTAACAAAAAGAACTTGACAAATATGATCGTTAGAAATTCAGAAACAATAGATCACAAACAGAAATTTGTCCCCCTCCGCAGACTTAGCACGGGGGTCCCGCATTTCACAGAAGCCATGTTACAGTTTTGAAAATTTTGTCTAAGTATAAAAACTCGCAAATCACTATAAAAGCATAAAACTCGCAGACGCCTAAACTCGCAGATCACTATTCACTGAGAAACACGCAGGCTGAGACATGCGCGTTTGGGAAACTCACAAACAAAGGGTTGCGTGTTTTGAGAACTCGCAGATCGAATAAACTCGCAGAATACTGTTCCGCTGGAACTCGCAGATAAAGGCATGCGCGTTTCCTGAACTCGCAAATGCCTACTTGCGCGTTTCAATACTTAGAAAAATTTCGAATATTTTCAAACTCGCAGACTTCGAATTGCGCGTTTCACAAACTCGCAGATAACCCTCTGCGCGTTTCTGGCCAAAACCAATATCCTTTGGCTTGCGCGTTCTTCCAGATGAAGCTTGCGTGTTTCACAGATCTTGCGTGTTCTTCAGTCTGTCGAACAAAAACTTTATTTTTCCATCTGATTTCGATCAAACCTTGTCCAAACCCTCTGAAAACTTGCAGATTGTGTCTATTCCATCTCACGATCAAATTACAAACCAAGAATTTCAGATTAAAACCTCAAAATTTGAAATTCGATCTATACACAGTTCGTTTCAAAACTCAAACTAAAATTGTAAAAATCCAAAATTCATACAATTCTGATATGAATTGGACTAAACAATACACACTAAACATGTTCTATATGCAAAAACGATTACAATGATTCCAAAAATAGATCAAAAACATCACTGTGGCAACAAATTTGAATCTGAACAGTGATTAGCGAGTTCTTGAATATGTCGACCAAAAATTCTTCAATTCAATCCATTTCTGAATCTCAATCTGCTCTGATACCAATTGTTATTCCCAAATTCAATCAAGTTCTAATTGTGTTAGGACACAGTCTCATTGGATTCAAGATCATCCAATACGAAGATCGCAATCTGAAGTTAAAGCTGACAAGTCACTCTCAACTATAGTCTAGGGTCTATCTTGTAATAATAATCAAAGTTATGTTTTAGTATTTTAATTAGTTTAATTAGTTTAATTAGTTTATTATTATATTAGTTTTAATATAATATCTAGATATTATTAATATCTAGATATTATGTTTATTTGTTATTATATTAGTTTAAATATAATATCTAGATATTATATATCTAGATATTATGTTAGTTGTTATCTCTCTAATATAAACATCGATCAGACACAATCACACACACATACACATAGTGAAAGGTGAAAAAGAGAGAAAACAAACACAAAGCTTATATCAAGAAATCAACCGTGTAATCCGCGTTTGTAATCCAAACAGGTTGGTTTATTATCTATTGTTTGTTGTTTTGATTATCTGGTAACGATCACGGACTCACAATTGGTATCAGAGCCGTATACCAGGATCAAAATCAAAACTTTTCATCTCTGTGTTCTTCATTTTTTAAGAACACTGTGTTATAAATCAAAACTTGATTTTACGGTTATTTTCGAAATCAAAAGGTTGTGTCTTGTTCTAATTGATAAGGAGATCGTTGTGTCAAAATTTGGTGTGGTAAATCGACCTCTAGCTTGGTTAATTTTAGAGTTACAGGTTGTTTTAAGCGGAGAAGACGACGTATCGGTCTTAAGCGTACCGGTCGAACCTTAGTTTTTACATTCTATCGGTCTTAAGCATTCGACCGGACCCTCACTTCCCCGGTCGAATCTCACAAACTTTTGTACCGGTCGAATATTTTTTTTATCCGGTCAAAGTAAAACTCAATTCCCCGGTCGAATATAACTTTTCTAAATCACTTCCCCGGTCGAAACCCACTTTTCCACTACATTTCCCCGGTCAAAGTAAACCACAACACCGGTCGAAGACATTTCAACTCCGGTCTTCACTCAAACACTCATCCGGTCTTCACTCTAACCCCACTCTCCGGTCAAAGACATCAATTTTTTTTTTCTCAAACATCACTTTTGACATCATCCGATCGAATCACAATTTTTTTTCAAACTCACATCCGGTCTTACCTCTTTCTCTCTCACTAACCTCCGGTCAAACACAATTTCACACTTCCACTCACGTGATCTTCACACCATCTTCCGGTCAAACTCTCACACTCAAACTCTTATACGTGGCAATCTCACACGTGTCTAACAATTTTCCACAAACAGGTTGGTAATCACGTGTCCACCTTTCAATATCCATTTCGGTCTTCTCACACAAACTCTCACAATTCTCACGTGGTCTCTCATTTCGGTCCACTCATTTCTTTGTTCAATTAACAAGACTTACCTCACACTCTCACACAACTCACTCCATTTGCAAAACCCATTTCCACAAAACCATAGAAATCTCACGTGACCACATGCAAAACTCTTCATTTCTAGTGAAAATTATTTTGGATCACATTTTAACTCTCATATAAAATTGTTTGTTTATCGGTCGAAAGAAAATTTTTACCGGTCGAGCATTTTACCGGTCCAATCTTTTTACCGATCAATCAGTTTTACTGGTCGAAAATCTTTCCGGTTCTTACGTCTTATCGGTCGATCCTCACTTTGCGCAATCAACATCTCGCGCAAACTTTTGAATTTTAAAATTCTCTCATATCTCAAAGCCTCTCGCATCTCAAGCCTCACGCATCTCAAAGCCTCTCGCATCTCAAGCCTCACGCATCTCAAAGCCTCTCGCATCTTAAATCTTGTTCAATTATGACTTCCAGAGAAGCTCTTGCCATTGGAACTGATTCCAAACCACCAGTTCTATTTAAAGGTGAATACGAACAGTGGAAGGATCGATTTCTAAACTTCATAGACAGACATGAGCTTTGTGAGTTCATCAGACAGTCATTTGCAGAAGGAAATATGCAACCAATAAAGACAACTCGTCTAGTTGGAACAGTGCCAACACAAGTTGAACTGAAGTACCATGAGCTTGACGGTGACAACCTAAACAGAGCTAAAGGTGATAAGCTAGCTATGTCATACGTTCTTCAAGGAATCCCCAATGAAATCTACATAAAGATTGACAGCTACAAGGCCTCAGCTAAGGAAATGTGGGATCAGCTGGAGAAGATGATGCTGGGTTCTAAGGTGGGAAATCAACTGAAGATCTCCAACTGCCTAAATAACTATGAAGAATTTAGAGGCAGAGCCGGAGAAACCTTAGAAGAAGTACATGACAGGTTTGTGACCTTGCTGAATGAGCTAAGCAAGAACAAGGTCCACAAATCTCAAATTGAGCTAAACGTCAAATTTCTAAGCGTTCTACAGCCAGAATGGAAGAGATTTGCGAGGCAGATGAAGCAGATTAAAGATCTGAATGAGATTCCACTTCATGAGGTGTATGAGACCCTCAAACAAAATGAAGAAGAAGTGGATGAAATTCTAGAAGAGAAAAGGCAGAGAGGAAAGAAGGTTGAAGAGACAGTTGCTCTTGTTGTCAAGAAGAAGAAGAACAAAGCGACTGTGTATGAATCAGATGAAGATAAAGCTGAAGCAAACTCTGACGAAGATGAATGTGAACAACTAAAGCAAGCATTGCTTTTGTTGACTAAGGCTTTCCAGAAGAAATTATACACAAAGCCAAGCTCAAACAGTCAGAGGTATTCGTCTGGTCCAAACAACTACGCTCATAGAGAAAGGGTCGAAGGAAGTAGATTTGAAGGAAGAAGGTTTGAAGGAAGGAGAATGGAGGAGAGGAAACCAGAAGATAGAAGAGATATTGCTGAAGGAAAGAGATCAGAGGAAAGGAAACCTGAAGAGAGAAGGTTTCAAGCAGAAGGATCAGGTCAGACAGAACCTATAACGTGCTACAACTGTGGCAAAACCGGTCATTATGCCAGAGATTGCCGAAAGCCAAAAGTCAAGAACTCGGACTACTACAAGAACAAGATCTTGCTTGCAAAGCAACAAGAGGCTGGGAAGGCATTGATGGCTGAAGACGTTTTCTGGCTCGATCATTCTGATGATGATGAAGAAGATGAAGAGAAAGATGAAGTTGTCAACCTGTGCTTGATGGGAAAGCATGAATCAGATGATGAAGCTGATTCAGAGAATGAAGAAGAGGTATGTAACTTATCGTATTCTGAATTCATAAATCAATTGCATGCCATGAATGATAAACTCAAAGAGTTAGAGTCGAACCTAAAGCGTGAAAAGGGTGTCATTACTGACAAAAACCAATCAATACAGAAACTTAGCAATGAAATTGCTGAGAAGAAAGTACTGGTTGAGGTTTTACATAAAAACAATGACACCAACGCAACGGAGAAGACAATAATTCTTAGTGAGAATTCTGAACTCAAGTCTAAACTGCTAAAACGTGAGATTGACTTATACGAGGTTACACAAATGCATTCTTCGTCTATCGAAGAAAACAAATCTTTAATTGCAAAAATGGATGCTATGGAAAAGAAGTTGTACTCATTAGGTCAAACTGAGCAAACCATTCATCTTAACAAACCAATAGAGAACAAAGAAAGATGGGGAATCGGTTATAAGAATCCTCACTATCTTCAAAAGGGAATGTCTGAAGTGCCTGCACTTTATGATATTCTTTCTATGAAGTTAGCTAGAAGAATCCCTGAACTTATAGTTTATTGGACTAAACTATCTGAAGAGGATGAAGCCAAAGAAACAGAAAAACATTTAATATCATCTAAAGTTCATCTTCCATTTTATTATGCGAAGCTGAATAATAGCTATGATAAGAAACCTGAAAAGAAGAAAACTCTTCCAGATGACTTCTTTCTAAGTTATTCTGAAAAGGAAATGGAGGCGAAACCTACTCAAGGTAAACTATATGTCCCTCCTCTCGTTTTAGAAAGTAAAATTTCTGAACTCGAGAATTCCTTGTCAGATGAAAGACTTTTGATAAACATTGAACAGAATGTTTTTACAACTGTGTTTACAAATTCTGTTCTTTCTAAGGCTTCAAACTCTGAGAATATGGTTAGTTCATCAAATCAAGGGTTTGATTTTCTGAATTCTAACGGTGGTTTAGATGATTGTCTTGAACAATTTGACTTTAATGCAAAACTTCCAAACCATTCATCCTTTCTTAAGAAATCTGTTGGATCAACCAGTAAGCTTGTTAACAGTGCAAAATCAACGCGAGTTGATAACTCAGTCTCTGTGAAAGCTAAAAATGCTAAAGGCAAGAAGCATTCACAAAAGCCGATCAATACTGGTAACCCAAAGAAAATGCATTCAGTTGTTTCTCTAATGTCTAACTCAAAGGTTTCAACTGTTTCAGATATGACCAAAAAATGGCAACCCAAACGGAAGCTTGACAAGACTTTTAAATCTTTTGATTCTGTTTATTGTAATAAGAATATGTCTAGTTCAGATACATTGAATATGAATGTTGCTCCTAAACTGAAATACTCTTTTAAGCAACTATTCCTGTTATCTAAAACTGCTAGACAGTCTTCCTTTTATGATAAACATGCTTCTAATTTCTGTCAAGATTCTGCTATGCGGTTTGAATCATCTCATGTGCATTCTTATCATTATCCTACTTCATATCTATTTCAAAAGAAAAGAGGACCCAATTTGCAATGGGTACCAAAATCAAAACTTTGTGCTAACACAGCAGGACTCAAATTCAAGTGGGTACCAAAATCTAAATCTGTGTTGCAGGCACCCAATGTTTAGCAAAACATGTGGCTTCTGATTACAACAGATCAGAACCCGTACCTCAATAGAGAAAATGGTTTTTGAGTAAGACAGCTCAAGACTCGGACTTCAAAGACAAGACGATGGTTTCTGAACACGTCTGTTCAGAACCCGTGCTTAAGAAAAATAGGCTTTTGAATTCATCAGTTCAAAACCCGCACTTTAATATTAACGCTCCAACGTCTTACTCATTTATAATGCTTAAAATCTAAATCTGTGTTTCGTTATTTCTCCTATGCAGATCCGTCATATGTGGTATTTGGACAGCGGTTGCTCCAAACACATGACAGGACAGAAAGATATGCTGACAAACTTTACAGAGAAATACTGCGGAACAGTCAGATACGGAAATGATCAGTTTTCACCAATATTAGGCTACGGTGATATACAACGGGAAAATATAACGATCAAGAAGGTGAGCTACGTAGAAGGATTAGGACACAACCTGTTCAGCATAGGTCAGTTCTGTGACAAAGACCTAGAGGTCAACTTCAAAGCCAAGAGGTGTTCTGTTCGCACAGAAGAAGGCGAAGAACTCTTGGTCGGCACTCGAAAGTCAGACCTCTACACGATCAATTTATCAGACGTCCAGACTGACAAGCAGATTTGTCTACTATCTAAAGCATCGATGCAGCAAAGCTGGCTATGGCATCGACGGCTCTCTCATCTCAACTTTCGCTACATCAACAAACTGGTCAGTGGCAACTTAGTCAAAGGACTTCCAGAGCTCAAATATGACAAAGATCATCTGTGTGCAGCCTGTGAGAAGGGCAAGATGAAGAGGGCTCCGCATAAACCGAAGCCTGAACCAAGTACAAGCGCTCCGCTAGAGCTATTGCATATGGATCTCTGTGGTCCAATGCGAACTCAGAGTCTAGGAGGCAAGAAGTACATTCTAGTGATCGTGGACGACTACTCACGATACACTTGGGTCAAGTTCCTACGATCAAAGGATGAGACACCTGATGTGCTCATCACTTTCCTGAAGACGACCCAGGTGAATCTGCAGAAACCGATAAAGCTTCTAAGAACAGACAACGGCACAGAGTTCAAGAACAAAACTGTTCAAGAATATCTCGAATCTAAAGGGATAACTCATCAGTACTCTGTTGCACGTACGCCTCAACAAAATGGAGTGGTGGAAAGAAGGAATCGGACGCTAGTCGAGGCAGCTCGCACTATGCTAAGTCATTCCGACCTACCTCTATTCTTATGGGCAGAAGCTATATCTACCGCATGCTATACGCAGAACCGGTCCATGATTCACAGACGATTCAAGAAGACTCCTTATGCGTTGATCAACAACCGAACACCTACAATCAAATACTTCCATATCTTTGGATGTAAGTGTTTCGTTCTAAACGATAGGGAGAATCTCAACAAGTTCAGCGCCAAGGCAGATGAAGGAATCTTCATTGGATACTCCTCATCATCAACTGCATTCAGAATCTACTTCAAGAAGTCAAAGACGGTGATTGAAAGCGTCAACGTCACCTTTGATGAAGAGATGGCTTCCGAACAATACTGTTCAGAACCCGTTTTAACCGGAGTACTAGCTTCTGGGCAACTCAGTCCAGAACCTGCGTCTCAACAGAACAAATCAGATGAAGCTTCAACATCAACTAACCATTTATCTGATTTAGATTTATTATTTGAATTGTTTTATGACGAATTTCTTGGAACTAACATAAAGAAATCTGTTTTGGTTGATAGGATAGAAGAGCCAACGCCTACTCATCCAACCAGTTCAGACATTCCAAATGAATCAAGTACCCCGATTCATCAAGACGTCACAATTCAAATACCAACTCCTACAGTTCAAGAAGTGCCAAGTCATGCAGAGTCAGAAGTAGCTGAACCAGTAGGATGTTCAATTCAGATCAATCTACAGCCGGAACAAGCTGTACCTACTGAGACTTCTGTACCAACTACTTCAACTGAACCCCCCATTCCTTTTTATATTGATCTATCATCATATAATACACTCCCACCAATTACTTCAACTGAAATCATCATTCCTCCAGAACAAGCTGAAGAAGGTGCAAGTGGATTTATAGATGACACAACTGACATTCATTCCTATAATCCACTGCCTCATGAACGTAAATGGACCAAAGTGCACCCTGCAAGTCAGATCATAGGTGATCCATCCAAGTCGGTGCAAACTAGGTCAGCGTCAATCAACTGGTGCATGCACGACTCCTTTCTAAGCAAGATTGAGCCAACTCGAGTATCAGAGGCTCTTGCGGATCCAGATTGGGTAGTCTCTATGCAAGAAGAATTGAACCAGTTCGACGCACTGCAAGTCTGGAGACTCGTACCAAAGCCTAAAGGTAAAACAATCATCGGTACGAAGTGGATCTTCAAGATTAAAAAGGACGAAGCTGGTACCGTCATCAGAAACAAGGCGAGACTAGTAGCCAAAGGATACAGACAAGAGGAAGGATTAGACTATGACGAGACATACGCTCCTGTGGCGCGTTTAGAGGCAATCAGAATGTTCTTAGCCTACGCTGCCCACAAGAACTTCACGGTCTTTCAAATGGACGTGAAAACAGCATTCCTGAACGGAATTCTGAAAGAGGAAGTATACGTCTCTCAGCCAGAGGGATTTGTCAATCAAGAGAAGCCGGACCACGTCTACATTCTCGACAAAGCTCTCTACGGTCTGAAACAAGCCCCTCGAGCCTGGTATGATGTCATTTCCACTTTTCTAGTCAAGTCTGGGTTTTCAAAAGGTACGGTGGATACCACCTTGTTCAAAAAGAAAGAAAAAGCCGATATCGTTTTAATACAAATCTATGTCGACGATATTATTTTTGGTTCAACTAATACTAAGTACTGTAAGAACTTTGCAAACCTTATGGTGTCTAGATTTCAAATGAACTTGATGGGAGAGATGAACTTCTTTCTCGGGCTTCAAGTAAAACAATTTTCTACGGGTATCTTTATCAATCAATCTAAGTACATTAGGGAAATTCTCCGGAAATTCCAAATGGAAAATACAAAACCGATTGGTACCCCAATGGCACCAGGAACTAAGATTGGCACCGATCCTTCGGGAAAGGCTGTTGATATTAGGACCTACAGAGGAATGATAGGTTCTTTAATGTATCTTACTAGTAGTAGACCAGACATAATGTTTTCAACATGTCTTTGTGCCCAATATCAGGCTAATCCAAAAGAAATCCATTTGACTGCTGTCAAGCGTATATTCAGGTATCTGAAGGGCACCGCAGATCTCGGTCTGTGGTATCCCAAAGATACTACTTTTGAACTAACAGCGTACACAGATGCAGATCATGCAGGTTGTATGTTAGACAGGAAGAGCACGTCAGGACACGTACAGTTCCTCGGTGACAAACTAGTAAGTTGGGGATCGAAGAAGCAACTTTGCGTTTCAACTTCCACGGCCGAAGCAGAATATGTAGCTGCTGCTAGCTGCTGTTCTCAGGTTTTGTGGATGCAAACACAACTTCGCGACTACGGTTTCCACTTCAACAAAATCCCGATCTACTGCGACTCCAAGAGCGCCATCGCAATAACAGCGAATCCTGTTCAACACACAAAAACCAAACATATCGACGTCAGGTATCACTTTATCAAAGATCATGTAGAAAAAGGAAACATAGAACTTTTCTTTGTAAAAACAGATTATCAACTTGCAGATTTGTTTACCAAGGCGTTAGATGAAAAGAGATTCAACTTTCTTATCTCTAAGCTTGGTATGCTAAATCTTAAGACATAATCAGTAGTTACCTATAAAAGTTCACTATTGTTTACTTTTTCCTCATATCTTTATGCTTAATTGTGAATGATATCTGTATTTCATATGTTAATGTTCATGATTCTAGGGAGAGTATGAGAAGAAACTCATACTTGGTCAATATTAATTTGAGGGGGAGCTCATAAGATTTCTGCCCTTACGTTTTATGACAAATTTTTGTAATGCAAGATTTTAGGGGGAGCTCTTCACGTCAAAGGAGTTCGGATATGACTTCTGATCAATTCAGATCAGAACTCGTTCTTTAAAAAGTTTTACTGCTTTTTGTCTTTTCAATATAAGTGAATAAATTTACTTTTAATTGACCTAAGACTTTTGCAGAAGTTTGAGAGAAGCTTAGAAGTTCATATCTTTATGACTTACAGCAAAGCTTCATGAGATATAAGATCAAACTTTAAGGTATTACCTTTCATCTTAATCTCCAATATGGTTGAAAGAAGGACAACTTTCAATCATTGAAAACATCGTTCTTAAACGTTCAAACCACTTCCCGATTTTTCATTCGATTTTATATTTTGGGAGTGTACTTTAAATGTTTTACATAAGCTTAATCGACAAGCTAAACCTTTTTGAGCAACTTTTTCTTTAAAAGTTATACGGAATCAGTGTGCAAGAACTAAAACGCCTCGTTTGATATTTGCATAAGTTCCTTTTGCTTCTGATCAAATGAAGGAAATTCTTTGAAATCACTTCAACTTCTATGGAATCATGTTAACCTATGATTTCTACCCATGAAGTAAATCCTTAGTGATTGAGTGAGTGTGTCAATAGAAATGAGTGTAGATTGGATAATGAGTTTCAATGCCAAAAGAGTGAGCTTAATCTTTAAAAGAAAGAGCGTGTGAGATCAGAGTTAAAAGAATATCAGAACTCTGCACCAACTACTTTCTAGACGGGCAGCCACATTTCTAGTGTTTCACAAATCTTTGGTGAACATTATTGAAACAGGCAACTAGCCCATGCCAACTCTTGAATTACCCCACCAACTACTCATTTTCTACTCAATTAGAAAGTGTTTCACTTTCTAAGGGGACGCAGCACATATGCTATCTGATTTTCACTTGGAAAATCTGGATATAGAAAAGAAGGAAGTCTGCCCCACCTTCGCACTTCACTCATACACATTGAGTCTGTGTTTAACTTACTGTTGTCTCAGTGGTTTACACATTTCGAGCCTTAAAAGCAATCATCAGTGCTTAATTCTTTCTATCACAAGCACGAACACACAAGGAATTAGTTTCTTTGTCATAACGTTTATAGAAATTACCTTTGTGGTGTTTCGATGATTAAATGGAAGCCCTGGGGGAGTCAACATCAAACAGCTCCTTTCCATTGTGTATTCGTTACACACAGTGACTTAGTGTTACTGACAGGCATTCTAACTGATTCATTAGTTGATTCAGGTGTTACACAACTAATTTGTCTGGATTTGTAAAGATCTAGATGAATATCTTATGAATTGACGGATCAGAGGCTACGAATCAAAGACATTTCTTGTCAACAAAGTTTTGAAGATATCGATGCTCAATCCATCAAAAAGGGGGAGAGCAGAGCAAACAAAGTACAAGAAATGATCAAGAAACAAATGTCCAAGCTAACACTGAAGAAAATTTCTTCCCAACAACCGAAAGAGAGTTTCTCTACATCAAAAGGGGAAGATTATAACAATTTGAAGACAAAGATGGAGATTGCATCTTCCAAGCTGAAAGAGAAGATCGAATTAGATAAATCTTTTTATTTAAATGATCTTGTCAGGATCGAATTCTTAACAAGAATTTATACTCAGAAACTAATATCAAAGAAGTTGCGGAAAAACACTTTGATATTTAATAAAACAGTAATCAAACACAGTATATAATGATCAAACAGTAAACTTGTATTTAATGCTTTGAAGTTACAAGATTACACTCTCAACCTCAATATTGATGAACAGACTCACCAATACGAATTCTACTTCTCTAGAATTAGGATCTATGCCTTGAGGTCGATTTTTCTCTTGAAAAACAATTATCAAAAGTTCTCTTTATCTATTCTACACATTCTATACATATACTGATAAAAAGATAATTACAAAGAATAAACAAATCTTCAGTATATCTTCCATGTATATCTTCTAAGTATATCTTCAGTATATCCAGCTGTAGTACTTTCCATCCGTATCTCTTTAGCAGCACTAATAATGCTCAGCAGCATTAACTTCAATGAGCAGCATTAACTGCAAGCAGTACTAACTACTAGCAGTACTAACTAGCTAAGCAGTACTAACTTTGTTCAAGCAGTACTAACTTTAACTAGCAGTATTAATTCTACTAGCAGTAGTAACACTTAGCAGTATTAATCTTCAACTTGTTCTGGCAGTAGTAACTACACTTGTACTAGCAGTAGTAACTACACTTAGTAGAATCTTCAGTTCCCAACAATCTCCCCCTAACTTGACTTTTAGAAGAGAAGTCAAGTTCTTCAGATATTCTTCCAGATGCTCTTTTTAATGCTCCCAAAACTTCCAAGATCATGCTGCTAAGTCTGGATTCAGTCCCAAACTCTGATTGATTATCCTCTGAATGAGATACTTGGCCATTTCTGAATTTGGTGCACAACCCAACTTCTTCTTTAACATGGCATGAACCTTCAGTCTGGTGTGATTATATACTCTATCCACTAGGAAGTATTCTGTGTGATTTCTATCCAAAGTCACTGCATATACTCCACTAGTTTCATATAGAGTCCAACTTGTGACTTCTTTAAACACACTCTTGATTACCTGGTTCACTTCTTCAGGTTTGAACATCATGCATAAATACTCCATCACCAGTTTTGTAAGAGACATTCCTGGAGTATTCAGATGGTCTGCATACAGCTTAATTCCTATGTCAAACATCTCTTCTATATCTGATCTAGAGCATGTTTTGACAACCTTGATCCAAGTATTGAATATTTCATACTTGTCACCTTTCCTCTTTAGTCTGATGTAATCTTTTCCATCCATTTTCAGAACATCCCAGTGAATGATCTCTGGTGGCTTAACTCCAACAGGTTCTGCAGAAATTGGTTCAGGCACTTTGTCCATCACTACCATATATAAGCTTACATCATCTTTGATTGATGACCCTTGCTGGCTTGATGACTCAGGTGCCACTTCTTCTTCAGCAACATTCTGTTCTTCTTCTGTTCTAGACTTCTTATCTTTCTTTCTTTTGGCCATCATCTTGGTTCTTTTCAAAGTCTTTTGAACCTGCACTAGAGTAGCTTCCTTCTTCTTTTCTTCCTTTTCCCTTTCCATTTCTTTTATAGGAGTTCCCTCTTCACTTTCAGGGAATGGTTGATTCATATCTATATCATGTCTCTCCTTTGCCTTCTTTTCAAACTCCACTCTATCCTTTTCATTGCTCTTCAGCTTCTCCATTTCTTTCTCATATAGATCCTTAACTTGATCAAAATTCATCTTCACAAACATTTCTTTCTTTACCCCAATTGCACTTTTCAAGAAAGTTATCATTTTGTTTCTTTCCTGAGTAGCAAGGTAAGTTTGTGAAGGTCTTCTCTTCTTTGCACTTGATCTGACCATCATAGCCTTTCTCAAGGTTATTGCTCTTTGCTTGGCTTTCTCTGTTTCTAACCCTTTCTGGAATGCTTCATTTAACTCATTTGCTAGTGCTCTGGCCATTTCTCTGTCTTTTTCAACCTGTTCCTTTTCTGCTAGATCTAACTGTTCTTGCACTTTCTTTGCTAATGCTTCATCTGACTCAATCATCTTTTGCTTTTTAGATGGTTGATCAGATTCTATCATCTTTTCTTTCCCTTTTCTTTTTATATCTGCAGCCATGTCTTTCTTTTCTGATTTCTTGTCTCTCCCTTCATTTATGACCACTCCCTTTGCTTTGGGAGTGTCATTCTTAGCTTTTATTAGCACTTCAGCTACTTCAATTTCTGTTGGTGTTAACTCTGTTACTGCTGCTTGTGAGGTTTCAGCAGCATTAACAGTTTCTGCTTCCTTCTCCCCCTCAACTTCAACTCTTTCTTTATCAAACTCCCTTTCACTTGATGCTTCTTCCATGTTGATCTCCCCCTTTTTGGGAGCATCAGTCTCTGGTTTCCTCCTTTTGAGCACAAATTGTTTCTTTCTTTTCTTTTGAACCAGCCTGGTCACCATCTTCTTTAATTTTTCAATCTGGACTTGTTGTGACAGGATCACCAGCTTCATCTCCTCTATTTCTTTTCCTTGCTTGATGACATCCTGGTTGATGTTTCCCATGGTCTCCATCAATTCATCATAGTTATATCTGTCCTCACCTTCTCCAGGAGTGTTACCCCCTATTGAAGGATCATTGGATCTTTTAGTAGTGGAAGTCTTCTGCCTAGCAGAAGCACTATCCACCCCTGTGGTTTCTTGGCACCAGGGACCTTCAAATGATTGCTCATTCAAAGTTGCCATGGGGGAGGTCTTATTGATGTTACCACTTTCCTCCTCTGTGTTAGCAGGAGTAGTGGCAGCCTCATCTCCCATATGCTCTACCTCCTCCTCAGAGAGCACCTCCTTTGGGTTGGGAGACACCCTTGTGGTTTCCCTTTGGATATTCTCTAGGGGAGAATTCTCCCTTAGAGGGCTTAAAGGCTGTGTGGGTGATGGTACAAGAAGGGAAGGAGCCTTCTTTACCTGTTTTCTTTGATAAGTTTGGGTAATTGGAGAGGTTGGTTTTGTAAGAATGGACTGGGGAATTGTTTTTGAGTGAGAAGGTTGGGCTTGGCTAGCAGTGGGATGGTCTAATGAGGGCCTTGACCCTGCTGCCATACCTTCAGTGGTTTGGGACACCACCATCATTGTAGAGAACAATGGGGTGTCAACTCCTTCCGAGTCCCCAGCAGATCTTCTCATATTTGAGAAAACCTTGCCTTTTGGGGGTTTAGGTACATATACCCCAACAGATTGAGGTATGTCCGTCAATTCATGGTTAATTACTTCCTGAACAAATCTGGGATACATAAAGAAACTCTTTTTGTTTCCCATATTTGATACAAGATCATTGAAAATCATCTTTGAGAAATTGTACCTTCTGGATGTAGCCAAGCATACCAAAGCATATGCAATTGGACTGCTGAACTCACTCCATCCAGTGGTCTTTTTGGAGATACAATGCATTAGGGTATGAACAAGAAAACGCCATTGGGGTGAAAATTTTGCTTTTGAGAATTTGAAAACACCCAATGGGCCTCCATACTCCATTCTAGTAAGATTAGAAAACAGTTCATCATTAGAGATAGACATTATACCAGCGGCATCGTCTAGACGTAGACTGATGCGAATGACTTCTTCAGTAACTGTAAGTGAGTGATCACAGATTCTTGTCTTGATCATTTGCACACCATTTTCCACAACAATGGTTGCATTAGCCCAGAACTGCCTTTGGTGCTCAATGTAGATTGTAGGTGATACAGTAAGAGCATGAGCAATGTGGCTCGACTTCAGAAAGTCGACTATCTGATGAAAACCTTCAGCTTGTTTTGGCTTTTGTAGCATCGCAATCTCGTTGTGCTCGTCGATGAATGTCATGGATGCCATTGATCTTAGCGAAAACTTGCCTGAAAACTTCGGACTTGAGAGAGAAAAGGTTTTGAGCGCAAGAGAACAGTATGCAAAGAGTCGTTATGAACTTTTAGGCGGGCAAAAGGTATTTATAGTATTCGGAATATAAGCAGTATTAACCTAGAGCAGTATTAACCACTAGCAGTATTAACTGAAATAGCAGTATTAACTACTAGCAGTATTAACGAACTAGCAGTATTAACTGCGAGCAGTATTAACCACGAGCAGTATTAACTGAACTAGCAGTATTAACTGCAAGCAGTATTAACTACTAGCAGTATTAACTAACTGGCAGTATTAACCGCGAGCAGTATTAACCACGAGCAGTATTAACTGAACTAGCAGTATTAACCACTAGCAGTATTAACTGAAATAGCAGTATTAACTACTAGCAGTATTAACTGAACTAGCAGTATTAACTGAACTAGCAGTATTAACTACTAGCAGTATTAACTGAACTAGCAGTATTAACTGAACTTACTCCTTTTAACCTTGCTAAATACTGAGTACTGCTATGCATATCCTGAAAAGAAGATTAGTAACACCAAGAATAACAATATACAGGTATAAACTCATTTTTTTGAGAAGAAGATTATTCAAAGTTTATCATTCCCACACTTGTTACCAAGAAAGTGAATCTACTCACATCAAAAGCTTTAGTGAATAGATCAGCAAACTGATTATCAGTGTGAACTTTGACAACTTGAATAAGTTTCTTTTCATTACAATCTCTTATAAAGTGATACCTGATTTCAATGTGCTTTGTCTTTGAGTGCTTGACTGGATTATTTACAATGCTAATAGCACTGCTGTTGTCAATAAAGATTGGAGTATGTAGAAAGGTTACCCCATAATCCAGCATTTGATTCTGAATCCATAAGACTTGAGAACAGCAACTTGCAGCTGCTATGTACTCTGCCTCTGTTGTAGATGTGGATACGGTGGTTTGTTTCTTGCACTGCCATGAGACTAGTCTAGCACCCAAAAACTGACATCCTCCAGAAGTAGATTTTCTGTCCAAGTTTGCCCCACCTAGATCACTGTCTGAGTATGCTATTAGGTCAAAAGTTGAGTTATGCGGATACCAAAGTCCCAATCTGGGTTGCCCTTTGAGATATCTGAATATCCTCTTAACAGCTTGAAAGTGAGATTGCTTTGGCCTAACTTGAAATCTTGCACATACACAGACTGGAAACATAATATCTGGCCTTGATGCTGTGAGATACATGAGAGAGCCAATCATGGATCTATAAAGATGCACATCCATATCCTCCCCCTCAAGATCTGCTGTGATCTGCTTGTGTGTTTCCATAGGTGTGCTTGCAGGTTTTGATTCTGAGAAACCAAACTTGGTTAGAATATCCTGCACATACTTGGATTGACATATAAAAATGCCATCTGACTTCTGTTGAACTTGGAGTCCAAGGAAGAAAGTAAGTTCCCCCATGGAACTCATTTTGAACCTTTGATGCATTAAATCCTCAAACTCCTTGCACATATTGTTTCTTGTAGAACCAAAAATAATGTCATCAACATATATTTGGACCAGCAAGATATCCTTCTTCTTTCTTTTGATAAATAGAGTCTTATCAATGACTCCCCTTTCAAAGTCATTTTCCAAGAGATAGGATGACAGGGTGTCATACCATGCTCTTGGGGCTTGATGTAGTCCATAAAGTGCTTTCTTTAATTTGTATACTCTGTCTGGATAGCTTGGGTTTTCAAACCCTGGTGGTTGGCAGACATATACTTCTTCTTCAATTGACCCATAGAGAAACGCACTTTTTACATCCATTTGGTAGACTTTGAAGTTCATGTAAGAAGCATAGGCTAGGAATAGTCTGATTGCTTCTATCCTAGCTACAGGTGCAAAAACTTCTTCATAATCTATGCCCTCTTCTTGAGTGTAGCCTTGAGCTACCAGCCTTGCTTTGTTTCTTATAACAATACCTCTTTCATCTCTCTTGTTTCTGAAAATCCACTTTGTGCCAATTGCTCTGTGACCTTTAGGAAGGTCTACTAGATCCCATACATCTTGTAGCTTGAATTGTAACAGTTCTTCTTGCATTGCTTCTATCCAGCTAGATTCTTTCATAGCATCATGTGCCTTTTTAGGCTCAAGCTGGGATAGAAAACAAGAAAGGACTGTATGCTGTTGATCTTTCATTTCTTGAAGCCTGCTTTGATGTCTAGTCATCATAGGAGAAGAGATATCTCCTATTACCAACTGTGGAGGATGATTCTTTTGAACTCTTGTGTTATGACTAGATTCTTCATTCAGTCCAGCCTCTAGATTAGAGTCATGCAACTCAACTGAAGTGTCTTCAGATGTCACTTCTGATTCTTGAGTCTCCTCATCTCTAGTGTCTTCTTCACTCTGACTTGGTTCAGTATATGATTCCTTTTCACAGTCCTCATTTACTGTGGGTATGGGAAAAATCACAGATTTAGATATACTTTCTTGAACTTGTGTGATCTCTGATTCTCCACCATCTGTTCCTGTATACTCATTACTGAAACCAAAAGAGTTAGTTAGTGAATCAATGTCAAATAGCCATTGAGGTCCAGACCCAACAGGATTTGGTGTGTTCTCATTGCATTTGACATTGTCACTTTCTTCAATTATTCTAGAAGAAGAGTTAAAAACTCTGTAGGCCTTACTCTGAGATGAGTATCCAACAAGAAATCCATCATCTGCTTTGCTATCAAACTTACCTAAGTGAGATTTGGTATTTAGAATTGTACAAGGACACCCAAAAGATTTGAAGAAACCAATAAAAGGTTTTCTTTGATTTAAAAGCTCATATGGGGTCTTGTTCTTTTGCTTGACCACTAGAACTCTGTTTTGGACATAACAAGCAGTATTAACTGCTTCAGCCCAGAATGTAATTGGCAATTTTGAATCAGCCAACAGAGATCTAGCAGCCTCTATTAGTGTCCTATTTCTCCTTTCAGCAACACCATTCTGTTGAGGAGTTCTAGGAGCACTATATTGTCTCTCAATACCTTTTCCTTCACAAAAAGTGTTTAAATCATGATTTTTAAATTCAGTTCCATTATCTGATCTAATGACTTTTACTCTTTGATTAGTTTGGTTTTCAATTCTTAGAATAAAGGATTTGATAAGATCACTTGTTTCATCCTTAGTCCTTAGAAAATATACCCAAGTAAACCTGGAGTAATCATCAACAATAACCAAGCAGTAAGATTTCTTGCCTATACTCATAACATTTGTAGGACCAAACAGATCCATATGCAATAACTGGAGACAAGAAGAAACAGAATTTAACTCTTTGGTCTTATGAGAAGTTTTGTGTTGTTTGCCTTTGAGACAAGCAACACAATGATCATCACATGAAAAGACTTTTGAAGGTAAACCTCTTACAAGGTTATTTTTAACAAGATTGTTCATAGTCTTGTAATTCATGTGACACATCCTTCTGTGCCAAAGGGAGGATTCATCTATAGAAGCTTTTGAAACAAGACAATTTAAAGATGAATCACTATCAACATTGTCCAAATCAAGACAGTAAACATTGTCCTTCCTTGGAGTTCTAAGTAGTATCATGCTTTCATCAACTACCTTGAACCCTGGAGCAAGAATCATACACTCAGTATTAGTAAATAATATACTATGTTGTTTGTCACAAACCTGTGATACACTTAACAGGTTGTACTTTAATTGATCAACATAGTAGACATCCTCAAATGTCATCTTACCTTTGGTGACATTACCTTTTCCACTTATCTTACCACCAGTAAGATTGTCTCCAAATGCAACATGTCCTCCATTAATTTGCTTGAAATCCTGAAGGCATGACATGTTGCCAGTCATGTGCCTAGAGCAACCACTATCAACATGCCATATGCTCTTTCCCTTGAGCTGTTGGTTGCCCTGCACATTAAATAAATCAATTAGTATGATTGGGGACCCAAGCCAAAGTGATCTTGGGTCTGCCATTCTCATCAAAGTATTTACATTCCTTTTTAATGAGATTTTGAAACTCAGAGCACTCTTTATTAGAGTACTTTGTCAATATGATTGGCTTAGTAGAATCAATACTGGAAGCAGTACTAACCTTAGAAGTACTAACAGAGTTAGCAGTACTAACAGGTGTAGCAGTACTAACAGGTTTAGCAGTACTAACCTTGTTAGCAGCATTAACATTGTTAGCAGTAGTATTACTTCTAGCAGCACTATCATTGTCAGCAGCACTATTTGTGGTAGCAGTACTAACAATTTTAGTGCTTTTAGGAATCCACATATTGACACTTTCTTTAACAGAATACTTTTTCTTCATATGGCTTTTAGTTTTAACAGTTTTCTTAGTCACATGGTTCTTTTCAATTTTCTTATAACCAAAGGGTTTTTGCATGGATCTTTGTAAATTCATTCTTTGGTTCATGGGATTGAAATAACAGAATTTTGCAAGATGATTCAATTTGCCACAGATAAAGCAAGGTTTTGGTCTGTTGATTTTACTCAGATCAACCCCTTGTTTATGTGCCCATTGATTATTCCAGTTTCTTTGATTTCCCCTCTTTTTGTCCTGTTTTTGGGGTTCATTCTTCTTACAAGTACACTGTTTGCAAGGACCTGGATTCACAACTGTGGTCTGTTTATAATGGACCTTACCAGACTTTTCCTCTGTCTTCTCTATGTTCTTGGATTTGATCCAAGCCCTTCCACAATCCTCATTGGTGATAATGTTGTTTTCTATAGAAGTCTCACCACTCACCTTGTTCTTCTTACTCTTGCCAACCTCTTTCTCAGTCTTATCCTCAACAATTACCTCATCTAAGGGATCTATTTCAGTGGCTCCCTCAGGCAAGTCCTTCCTATCTTTGGTGTCTAACAGGTCTGAAGTAGGAGGAATGTAATTGTTGTTATATGGTGGAGGTGTGGTATTATACCCAATTCCTCTTCTTAATTTATCATGAATCTGATTTTGCAGTAAGGAGTCCATTGCTTTAGAAGCATTGGAAAACTTTTCTACATCAAGCTTAACCTTGGTTAACTCCTCTTTCAGTTTTTCACTCTCCTCTTTAGATTTGGTCAGTTTAAGTTCTAAATCCTTTTTCTCCCACTGCCAGTAATTAGTGTCATATGAGTGTTGTAGTTCATTGGCTTGAAAACCTTTGATTTGATCTTCAAATCTCTCTACTATCTTCACATAGTCTTTTATATCCTTTTCTAGTCTCTTCAGGTCATCACTCATCTTCTGATTGTGATCCCTGTACCTTTTAACAGTGTCTATGCAAGTTTTAGAGCAGAGATTAGAACTTACCTCAGATGGGAGATCAGATACTTTTGCCATAAGAGCTTGATTCTGAATAGCTTCTTCTGCTTGATCACTCCAATCAAACCCCATTCCTTGTTGAGAAACAAGGGCTTGAGCAGAGTTTCTATTGTTATTGAAGCTTCCAGATTGAGCTTGTTGATGGTTGTTGTTGTGAGACATTCCACTTCTGCATTCTCTAGCAAAATGTCCCTTAAGATGACATTTGTAGCATTCTACCTTTGATTTATCAAACCCTGCTCCATCTTCTCTTCTTTGTGAGAAGTTGTTTCTTCCAGTCCTCTTTATAAACTTCTTAACCCTCATGGAGAGCATGGCCATCTGCCATTTGATATCCATCTCTTCCAGATCATCAGGATGAAGTTGTTCTAAGTCATCATTGATCAAAGAAGAATTTCCATGATTAGAAAGAAGAGCTTCAAATGCATAATCAGTGCCTTTATCTAGATTTGATCCATTAGTAGCATTAACTGATTCAGTGTTAGCAGTAGAATCAATTGATGCTGATAGGAGTGCAGCATTATGAACATATCCAGAGGGCTTCTTCTTTGCCTCCACCTCAGCTTCAAAAACTCTAAGATCATTGTACAGATCATCAAGTTCTTTTTCTTCCAACTGATCATTCTGTCTGAATGACACAGTGTACATGGTCCATTCATCTCCAAGGGACCTTAAGAACTTTCTGTTCACATCATCTTGATCAATCTGTACTCCCATAGTAGCTAGTTCACCAATTAGTTTATTAAACCTGTCAAAAGTTTGAGTCATGGACTCATTCTTAGTTGACATGAAGTTTTCATACTGTTGCTTTAAGATTGCCTTTTGATTTCTCTTGGTACTTTTGGTACCTGAGAATCTCTTCTCTAGAGCATTCCAGAGCATCTGTGCATCAGTACAATTGCAGAATTGGTGTTGATACTCATTTGGAATGGCCAAGAGCAGTGTGCTCAAGGCTTTCATCTCTGTCTGTCTTGATTTCCTGTCTGCATCTGTCTTTGGAGGAGTTCTTTTGCCATCTTCACCAATCTTTCCTCCATCAGATGGGCCATTCTCAATGATGTCCCACATAGAATAATCTGTGAGGAGAATATATTGCTTGATTCTGATCTTCCACATGTCAAATTCATTGGATCTGAGCATTGGAACTTTTGAGACCAAAGTACTGCTTGATTCTGTAAGATTTTCCATGATGAATAACTGTTTCCGAGAGAATTTGGCTCTGATACCACTTGTCAGGATCGAATTCTTAACAAGAATTTATACTCAGAAACTAATATCAAAGAAGTTGCGGAAAAACACTTTGATATTTAATAAAACAGTAATCAAACACAGTATATAATGATCAAACAGTAAACTTGTATTTAATGCTTTGAAGTTACAAGATTACACTCTCAACCTCAATATTGATGAACAGACTCACCAATACGAATTCTACTTCTCTAGAATTAGGATCTATGCCTTGAGGTCGATTTTTCTCTTGAAAAACAATTATCAAAAGTTCTCTTTATCTATTCTACACATTCTATACATATACTGATAAAAAGATAATTACAAAGAATAAACAAATCTTCAGTATATCTTCCATGTATATCTTCTAAGTATATCTTCAGTATATCCAGCTGTAGTACTTTCCATCCGTATCTCTTTAGCAGCACTAATAATGCTCAGCAGCATTAACTTCAATGAGCAGCATTAACTGCAAGCAGTACTAACTACTAGCAGTACTAACTAGCTAAGCAGTACTAACTTTGTTCAAGCAGTACTAACTTTAACTAGCAGTATTAATTCTACTAGCAGTAGTAACACTTAGCAGTATTAATCTTCAACTTGTTCTGGCAGTAGTAACTACACTTGTACTAGCAGTAGTAACTACACTTAGTAGAATCTTCAGTTCCCAACAGATCTTGTTCCAAAGGGGGAGATTGTTAGGACACAGTCTCATTGGATTCAAGATCATCCAATACGAAGATCGCAATCTGAAGTTAAAGCTGACAAGTCACTCTCAACTATAGTCTAGGGTCTATCTTGTAATAATAGTCAAAGTTATGTTTTAGTATTTTAATTATTTTAATTAGTTTAATTAGTTTATTATTATATTAGTTTTAATATAATATCTAGATATTATTAATATCTAGATATTATGTTTATTTGTTATTATATTAGTTTAAATATAATATCTAGATATTATATATCTAGATATTATGTTAGTTGTTATCTCTCTAATATAAACATCGATCAGACACAATCACACACACATACACATAGTGAAAGGTGAAAAAGAGAGAAAACAAACACAAAGCTTATATCAAGAAATCAACCGTGTAATCCGCGTTTGTAATCCAAACAGGTTGGTTTATTATCTATTGTTTGTTGTTTTGATTATCTGGTAACGATCACGGACTCACAAATTGCTAAACAACAATTAAGATGAGAATCTCGTAATCACAAGTCTTTGATTAAATCTTCAAACTATTACAAATCTGACTTTCTCACTCTAGACTTTCTCTCACTAGGATGATATTCTAATCTGTTCTTCTCTAATATGAATCTCACAATGATTTTTTCCACATCTGAATTCTTCTTACAGATTACATGGACAAAATCTATTTATACCCACAACAATAAACTTTGACTTTATTAACAAAAGACTTTGACTTTCACTTGAGAGTTGACTTTCTCAGCTTTGACTTCTTGAACTTTGGTCTTCAATCTTTATCATCTTGAATACAATAAATCTGTTCTCTAACAGCGTGTTCTTCAGATCTAGCGAGTTCTTCAGTTGTTCGAACAAAAACTTGATTTTCTTACTCAAATTTGATCCAATCCTTCACCAAATGATGTGAAACTTTGCAGGAACCTTCTAATTCATGTCACGAACTGGTTACAAACAAAGAATTTCAAACTAAATCACTAAAAAATACATATTTGATTCATTGACAGTACAATTCAACAACTCGAACTAAACTCAAGAAAATTCCAAAATTCGCACTAACTATGGTGAATTGGACTCTGTATGACAAATCAAATATGCTCTAGATACAAATTCGCATACAAAGTAAACAAATTTAGATCAAAAACATCAAAGAATTGCTTAAACCAAATTTCCACAGAAAATATGCGAGTTCTTTGAAATATCGACCAAAATCTTCAAATTGAATCTTGATTTCTAAATTTCTCTCTGCTCTGATACCAATTGTTAAACCCAGAATATCAAGTTCGAATTGCTAATTAATCAATAACAATAAGATGAGAATCAAACTCTAATCACATGTCATTGATTATAAAATCACATATTACATTCTCTCTTTCTACTTTCTCTCACTAGAAGAATATACAATCTGCTCTTCTCTCATTAGCTCCGTGTGTTCTCTGTGATATGCTTCACACGCTTACAAGATTACCACTACTAATGTCATTACAACAACTTACAAAGGTAAGGCTAGCAACCTATTTATACCACCCTCTAAAACAAAGAAACAAAATACAATACATTGACTTTGACTTTGATGCTTGAGAGTTGACTTCAGTTTTGACTTTTATCTTCAAACATTATGATCTTGCATCCAACAAATATGTTCTCTAACAAGTATGATGGGTGAACTAACGTATTTTCTTGGTCTTCAGATTAAACAATCTAAAAAAGGTACTTTTATCAACCAAGGTAAGTATGTTAAAGATATGCTGAAGAAGTTTGATTTAACTCAAACTTCAGCGATGAAAACTCCTATGGCACCTCCTCTGACATTAAATAAGGATCCATCTGGAAAACCTATTAATGTCACTGCCTATAGAGGAATGATAGGCTCCCTGCTGTATCTAACAGCGAGCCGAACTGACATCATGTACTCTACCTGTTTATGTGCACGCTATCAATCTGAACCTAAGGAATCCCATCTGATCGCTGCCAAGTGAATTTTCAGATATCTGAAAGGAACTCATAACCTTGGTCTTTGGTATCCCAAAGACTCAGGGTTCGATCTAACTGGATATTCAGATAGTGATTTTGCAGGTTGTAAACTCGATAGAAAGAGCACTACTGGTGGATGTCAACTCCTAGGAGGAAAGATGGTAAGTTGGACAAGCAAAAAACAAAATTCAGTGTCCACTTCCACAGCTGAAGCTGAATACGTAGCCGCTGGAAGTTGTTGTGCTCAAGTCTTATGGATGAGAAATCAAGTATTAGACTATGACCTTCAGCAATCAAAAATTCCAATCTATTGTGACAACACTAGTGCAATCGCTATAGCAAATAATCCAGTGCTACATTCAAAGACAAAACACATAGAGATCAGATATCATTTTATCAAAGATCATGTGATGAATGGTGATATTGAACTTCACTTTATCCCCACTAACTATCAGCTAGCTGATTTATTCACCAGACCTCTTGATGAGACAAGGTTCAACTTTCTCATCAGTGAGCTTGGAATGCTGAATCTTGAAGATTGATTCTTCATCTTTCACGCATTATGTCAGTGATTCTAAGTTCCCCTTTATCACTTAATTTCTGAACAAATCTCTGACTCTGAGGTATGTTCTCTCACTCTCAGTCACTGAATGTCCATTTAGTAAGACGTTTTTCAAAATCAAAACTTTAATCACTGATTATTCTTCAAATGATTAAAAGCTTTTTGATAAACCAAAATCTATCACTGACATTTCTCATCAGTGATCCTTTTGAAAAGAAAATCAATCTCTGCCATTTATCAGAGGTTATTTCAAAAAGAAAATCTATCTCTGACTTTTCTGCAGAGATAATTTCAAAAAGGACATATGAAACGTTTTTTTCTCTCTCCTATGACGTCATTTGAACCGATAATCCACGACATGCCTTTTTCTCTGACACGTTCGTCCGTAGCCCTTCTATCCAATCAACTTCGTAGGACGTGTCTATGTCATGATGAGAATTTGTTTTCCCGCCTCACTCATCCTCTTTCATTCTCTCTCTCCTCATATAAATAAATGCCTTTTTCATTCTTATCTTTTTACGCTTTTTGAAACAATTCTCAAGCAAGAAAACTCTCTCAAGGCATTCAAGCAACAAAAACTTATTCCAGTCTTTGCATCTTCTTCCCTTCTAGATTAACAGGTTATTTTGTTCATCTTCTTCTTAAATTTTGTTACAAAATCCTATATATTTTCATTATTATGGGTTTTACAAAATTTCTCTCTACTAAAATCATGTTCTTTATTGATTTTATCTACTCAAACTTTTGGTTTTCTAAATGTTCTTTCTTCTTCAACAAAGAACACTGTTTTATTCTGAAAATAACTTGGTTTTTTCTATTTTTCTTTCTACAAACAGAAACTGGTAAAAATTTCTTTATTTTTGGACTCTAAACCTTTCCATCTATTCTATTTTTCATTCTATATTCAGAAATGGCTCAAGCTTCACTTATTGCTTCAAAGAACGTCAAGTTCAACATCTCTGAATCCGAGGTCCCAAAGAACAACCACCTCGCAAGGTTGGGCTTTGATGCTGACAAATAACCACACTTGGTGGAAGTTGCTGCATTTCTGAAGCAGTCTTGCTTCGCCTAGGCTCTCAATGTGGACCCAAAACCTTCCAAGACTCTTCTGCAATAGTTTTGGTTCACAACTGATGAAACCACAGTCACCAACAAGAAGGGTGAAGTGGTTCCTGCTATCTCATTCTCTACTGAACTAGGATCAGGCATGCTCACTGCCTATGGTCTCAGGAAGGCACTAAGACTCCCTGAGAAGACAAAAGCTGGATTTAATGCCCTCCCTACTGATGTTGAACTCATCCAGTTCTTGGATGACATGGAGTACTGCTGGGACAACAAGCCCCGCTCCACCATCCCTAACAAACGCCTGACAAAGATCCAAAAGGCAAACATGCCTTCTCAACTGAACTACATCTTCTCACATATCATTCAAAGCATGAGTGGGAAGATTGGTTCCCTGGATCAGGCGAGCAAAGTTCAGCTCCAGATGGGCTATTCAGTCATTTCTGGCAAGCATTTCGACTAGTTGGCGCTATCTTTGATGACCTTCAGTCAAAGATAGAGAAGACGGAGAGGGATCCCAAGATCCCATACGTACGCTTTATTTGTGCGTACCTAAGGTTTCTCTACGCTGACAAGTACCCAACTTCTCAAGATGGTACTTTTTCAAAAGTTGGTCTGCGATCAGTGGAAGTCAAGCTTGTCGCCAACGAGGTAAGTCTCTCAACTCTACGCTCCCGTCTCTCTATCCATTCTTTGACTTAAGCGGTCACGCAAGGGGTTCCTTCTCCTGCTATCCCTGCTGCTACTACCTCTCACAAACGACCATCAGCTAGTCTTCATGGTCTTTATAAGAAGGCCAAAAAGACTAAGGAGATCGCCACTCCTGGTTTAATGCCTGAAGTAGTTTCTCAACAAACTACTTTCGATGCTTTTGTGGGTATCTCCTCCACAACTTCAGCAGCCACCACTACAATCGTGCTAGCAATGACAATCGCTGCCACAACAATAGTGCCGCCACCCATCACCTTAGTTCTTCAACAACTTTCTGCGGTAACTTCCACTATCCAAATTTCTTCTATCCTCATTACTCATCCTTCTATTTCTTTGGTCTCTAATCCTCCATTTCTTTCACAATAACCTCAGTTTGCACCAATAGGACCTGACAATCAAACTTTTGAAGAATCTATGCACTTCTACAACATGTTTGAAAACTCAGGTACTCCTATTACCCCAAACACCACTCCCATCTCACCATATAAGCCTGAGCATCGTTGTGTTCATCTGCTAACTTTACATGCAAATCCTACTTTGGCTACTGTTGACGCTCACGTCAACACACTTGCTGAAAAGGTGGAGTGTCTCACCACCTCTGTCAACGAATCCACTAGCGCTGTCAATCTCGCTGGTGAAAAGCTAAAGAAGTTGACTGATGCCTCCTCCTACAAAGATGACTCTTCTCAGCTCACAACTGTTCAGGAGGATATCGTCAAAATCAAGGAAGACCTTACCGGGACTCACCAACAGGTCTATCTTATTCAGGGATTGCAGAACACCCTCAGAGATGACTTTAAGGACCTTTCTCTTAAGGTTGACTCCTGCACATCCATGCTTTAGCAAGTGCTCCTCAAGCTGCATGAACCAGCTCCAACGCCAACACTTTCCTTTACAGAGAATGATTGTACATCTCTGAACATAGCCGTTGAATTTATTCATCAGGCTACTTCATACATTTCTGTCATAGAAGGTCGTCTTGAGCATTTGGAGGCTGAACTCCGATCTCTGGAAACTGCAAAGCTACACCTTTAACCACTGAACCTCCTCACGTTGATAATGACAAAGAGGGGGGAGAAAGAGCTTATTGAAGAAAATATCGAGGAAGCTGCTGCTGAAGTCCAGACGGAAGAACCTCCCTCTCTTGTTGAGGGGGAGAAGGTTGCTGACAAAACTCCTCCCTCTTCTACACTCGCTCAAATTCTTGATGAAGAAGAGGAGGAAGAGGATGAAGAAGATGATGAAGAACTTGATCTTCAAGATTAAGAGAAAGATAAACAATATGGTGATGATGAAGACGATGAGGAAGACCAATCCCTTTGGTTCTCAACGACGAATGTCTCTTCAGCGACAACTTCGAAAGGAGTTGTCACAGTAGGGGGGTGAAGTGAAACATTTTCGGGTGCTCCTTCCCAAGGCAAGCAGAAGGGAATAGCTGCCGAGGGAAACCTGAACACAATCTCACAATCTGAGGGGGAGAGTCCTTCTCAAGTATGTTTTTCTATTGTACCCATATCTTTCTGTAACTACTACACCCCTGTCTCTTTCTAAGCCTTTGTCTTTATCTTCCCTAAATATACACTAACTCCTTTTTACTTCTTGACTAGACAGTTCTCTCCCCTGCTTAAGGGAACAGAACTCCAAATAATCCCAGCCTCTTGAGCTGAAGAACAAATAATCCCAATCTCATTCAGTGAGATTGATGAGCAAGAAGAAGAAGAAGAAGCCCTGCTCCACCCAGGAAGGCCTTCCAGACTAGCTCATTGGTCAGAGGAAGAACTGAATAGAAGAACAGAGATGATCTCTCATCTGGAGAGTCAACGGCTAAAGATCCCTCTTCAAACTCCATCTACAGAACTTCACTTCCTTACTGAAGCTGAATGCCAAAAGGATGCAAATCTATCTCTCAAGATTCAGTCCTCTCAGATCAAAGACAATAAACTAAAGAAAAATCTAGTGGAAGTTCAAGCTGCTCTTTTAAAAGAAATTGAAGAGGAGCGCTCAAAAGAACAAGCGGTCAGCGATAACACTGTCGAATGGTGTAAACATAAAGTCGACTATCGCTCCGACCCATTGAAGATAACAATTGTTGTCATCTCTAGAAGAAATAAGAAGGATCGAATTTTTGTAACCATGGAGGTAATCACAGAGATGCAAGCTCAAAGGCTATGTTCGTTTCAAAGCTTGAAATTTTTGGCTACATGGAATGACTAGAGTTCAAAGATGCGCTGAAGAAATCCAAGTCAACCTACAGAGGCTATGTCGAAGGCATCCTAGAATCCCTCATCAACAGAGTCTCTGTAGTCTTAAACGTGCTATCTGCTCTTCCTTCTAAGCCAATGCAAATCAAAAGGAAGTCTTCTTATTCATCCTCTAAGAACGTCGTCGCCATAAAAAAAACACCTCCATCAAATTATCAAAGGAAGCATTGTTTGGTCCTCCTCCTGATCTCTCAGTTCTAGACCTATCCCTACCTCCTGGTGGACCATATATTCCAGGGCAAGTACTTAATGATCCACATGGAATCTTCTTCAGAGATGATGAAGGGGTACTCAGATTTCAAAGAGTCTATGAGATTCCCATCTGCCCCCTGAGTCATCTCAAAGATCTTTTGTGTCTATGGTGCAACTTCTCTACATCAGCTGAACCAATCAAGACAATCATTCGTCAAGAATCATCAAATCGAAGGCAAAGAGGAGAAGTAGTACCTGACTATATGAAAAAGGTTCTAAAATCCTATCTAGATAGCTGATAGATTAATTTCTTAATTCTTGTAATCTATTAGTTAGACTTACAGTAGTTAGTCCTTCACTTGTACTTTATATTTTCATGTAATTCTTTCCTTGAATTAATGAAAATTTCAGTGAAGTACTTAATCCTATCCGTACTATAAAAGATCCCTCAAAATAGTAATTGGGACATGTATGTTATGAGTTCTGATTATTCCTCATTTTGAATTAAAAGTAATTTTCTTCAGTTACTTTGTCATTATCAAATAGGGGGAGATTGTTGATCCAAACTCTCTCAGTGATTTGACAAAGACCCTCTTCTATACTTAGTGAAAATTACGTTTAAATAATATGTATTAGTCTTTCATCATCAGCGATCAGACTGAGTCTGTTCAGTTATCAGTGATGATCCTTCTTGTAAACATCCATATGTATTAGTGTTTCACTATCAACGATTCAATATTTAGTATGTTCAATATCACTGATAGTTTCTGATGTAAACAGTTAGACGTAATCCCTGAAGACAAGTTTCGCATCAACAGATGTTCATAGCTGAATCGAAGACGAAGATGCTGAACAAAGACAAGTCTACTAGTGACCGGATGCGGATATCAGTGAAGCAAAGATGACTCTACTCATACGCGAAGAAACCTGAGGAAAAGCTTCAGCGATAGCTGAACTTCTTTGTATCTCTAAAGGAAAAGACATTCAGCGATCGATGATCACTTAGCTTATGCCTCAAGTCTCTTTTGTTTTTCCCTTGCACACAAAGTACGATGTGTCAGAACGGACATACCTCTGCTACAAATCGTACAACAACTCTGTCAACTACACTGTTCATGATACAGCCGAAAGCATGTCTCCCAAAATTAGACCCTCTCAGCCAATCAATGAAGGAGACGTGTAAAGTGCCCTGCCATGCATTTAATGCATTGGGTATAAATAGAAAGATCACAACTCTATCTGAAGAGAGCCCATAAGCCTTCATCTTTCTAAAATATAGAAACCCTTGTTTTCTATACTTCTAAAATCCTCCATTCTCTATATTCTTTTGCAATCCTCTTAGTGTTTTCTTAAGTTTGTTTAGATTGAGTTCTACTTAATCTTATTCCGCAACAGACTTGTAAATTGTATTTGATTTATCAATAAACAATTTATTAAACTTTAAAATCTTGTGTCAACCCCCCCCCCCCCCTTCTACAAACTTGTTAAGCACCTTCAGGACCAACACCTTTGATTACTTTCCTTCCAAATACTCCAGAGAATAGCCACAAACTTGCCTATAATTTGGTCAATCATTTTTCAAAGTACTTGAAACAATCAGTCTATGAAAGATGTAACATCTGATATGGTACTATGGAGTGTCGCATATAAGCTCATTCGTAGAAAACATTTCTGTGTGAATTCACACCTAATGAATATATGCCATACATTTTCCCTTACAAACACCACAATTTTCGGGTATTTCAATCCTCTGCTTCCTCAACACGACCCCCATTGGCAACAACTCTCTTGCTACTTTTCATGCAAAAAAATTCCATTTTTGGCTGTACACTCAACTATCAAATGTTCTTCCAATTTCTTGGCACATACAAGTGGGTTTTATTGTTGAGATTTATGCAAATATCCTATCTTTTAGCATCCTATTTGTTAGTTCCGTTATCAACTTTCATATAGGACATTATATTTTCATTATCTTTTCCTTTTTTATAGGCCTTCGTTTCTATACAAACCTCGTATATATATGTGGAAGTTAAATTATCAGTGACATATTCTTACCTAAAAATTGATATGGTATCAGAGCAAAGCCACAGAACCCAAAACCTAGACTAATCTTTTATGTCGAAAGAATGGATGGAGGTGGTGGCTTGCCTAGCCATCCGGTGGAGAGAAATTCATCATCGATATTTCTTCACCTTATTTTCTCACCCTCGCCGATCATCTTAGACATAATTTCGTTGGAGAGAATTTTCTTAGAGATGGAAATTACAGCGATTGGCAAAGTGAGATGACAAACGCATTGTTCGCCAAAAACAACATTGGTTTCATCGATGGAACCATTCCCATGCCAAAGGAAGGATTCAACTATCATATGAATTGGAAAAGATGCAATGCGATGGTACGAGGATGGATTGTGAGCGCAATGGAGAAAGAAATCAGAAGCAACATGAAATACACGATCACCGCTCGAGATATATAGCTTGATCTTGAAGAATGATTCGGTAAGGAGAATGCACCTCGAGCATAGAAGTTGAGAAGAACAATAACTATGATACACCAAGGAAATATGACGATCTCGGCTTACTACACCAAATTGAGAGGGGTTTGGGATGAAATCCAATCCATAAGTTCAACGCCAACATACACTTGTAGCAAGTGCACTTGTGGAATAGCAAAAGGTATCACGAGGATGCGAGATAAATAGCGTTTGTATGATTTCTTAATGGGTCTAAACGAAGAATATGGAGCCGTCAAGACACAGATTCTGAGCAATAGTCCTCTTCCCACGCTAGGAGCCACCTATCACCTCGTTAGCCAAAATGAACAACAAAGGCAAATCAGCATTATGTGCAATACCACCACAGACACAACAACCTTTAAAACATCTGGGAGAAATTCTTCATGATCGCCAGGTAAGAACAATTCTCAAATCACAAATAAGAAAGACGTTGGTGGAAAGAATGGAAAACCCGACGATCGATGATGTACCCACCGCCACAAATCGGGCCACACGGTTGATTGGTGTTTCGAATTAGTGGGGTAATCCAGATTCCAGAGTGATGTACGACGAAGACAACCACCTCCAAAACACAGTCCGAAAAGTCTAGGACTAAATCCCGTGCGGCTGTCGTTAACGAAGAGAATTGCATCCATAACTTTACCAGAAAGGAATGTGATCGTCTACTACAAATGATACGGGCGACAAAAATAAACAAACAAATAAACACCAACGACAAAAATGACGGGTAAGACAAATTCAAACAAATCTAGGGTCATTGAATCTGGTGCTAGTGAATATATCACACACCATGAGGAATGGTTAAAACCGATCAAAGGGTACGAAGGCTGCTCCATCGTAACAATATCTAACGGGGATTCCGTACATGTCGATAGGACTGGCAATGAGCAAGGGTAAACCCGTTATGTTTCGATACGTTAGATAAAGGTATGGATAAAAATTAATTTATGTATTTATCTACTTATCCATTACCCGTTTACCCGAAATTTTAGTAGGTAGAATATGGATAAACGGATTTTTATTGTCCATTACCCATTACCTGTTACGTTATAATATATGTGTATATATGTGTGTGTGTGTGTAATTATATAAAGTTATATATATATATATATATATATATATATATATATAGTTACATTAAGTTAATTATTAATATTTTTTGTAATGTTGTTGTATATTAATATGTACTTTAATTTAATCTTTATATTTATCAAGTAAAAGAGTTAATAATGATTAAATGAGAAAGAAGACGAGATCAGGAAAATAAAAACATCGAAAACTGTTGTTTTACAATTTTTATATTCTTTTTAAAATATTATATTGTGATTATATTAGAGTAATAAAATATTTAGGTTTGAGGTTTACCAATATCATTTCTATTTCAAAATGATATTTTGTTTACCATTTATCTATTACCCGTTTTGTTATTCGCTGTTTTTAATGGGTAGGGTAGGATATGGATAAGAGTTTTATGAGATGGATAATTACCCGTTACGTTACCAGCTTCGTTAAATGGATTGGATAATGGAATAAGCCTTACATTACCCATACCTTACCTATTGTCAGCCCTACCTATCAAGGGAGTTGGTAACATCCATTAATCGGATGGTTTTCATTTAAAACAAGTGCTAAGCGTACCAAAGTTTAAATGCAATTTATTATTTGTAAGTAGGTTGACCCGTGACTTAAAATGCTCACTCACTTTCTTCTTGGATACATGTTTCATACAGGATTTACGTTCGAAGAACTTGATTGGGATGGGTAAAGAACACAACGAATTATATTATCTATAGTCGTTCAACCGCAAGAGAGTGGCAATGTCAGTTTTCAGTCAGCAGGAAGTTTGGCATACAAGATTGGGACACGCTTCAGAGACGGTTCTTACAAAAAAAATACAACGTTTAGTAAGTATAGGTAATTGCAATCATTTTTGTGATTCTTGCATTGTGCAAAACCAAGTAGACTTCTGTTTCCTATTAGTTTTTCCAAGACAGTTGAGTGTTTTGAATTAATACACGTCGATATTTGGGGACGTTATCAACATGCATCTATGAAAAGTGCCCATTATTTTATATCCATTATTGATGACTACAGTCGTGGAGGGAAGGAAGAAAGTTTAAGGACATGAGATCTGAAGGAAAGTGTTATGTGGAAAGGAAGCCAGAAGAAAGGAAATATGTGAATCAGTATGTGGAGAAGAAAGCAGAAGAACCAGTTAAGTGCTACTGTGGCAAGATAGGCCACTTTGCCAAGGACTGCCGGAAGCCGAAAGTTCGCAATTCGGAGTACTACAAGAACAAGATGATTATTGGCTAGATCATACTGATTGTGAGGATGATAAGGGACAACTTATATGTGCTTAATGGGCAAGGAAGTCAAATATGATGAATCTGATGAGGAGACTTCCGAAGAGGTAAATAATTTTTCTGAATCTGATTTCTTAAAGCAAATGGAAACCATGACGGTTGAGCTTCAGGACTTACAAGCTAAGCTCAAAAAGGAAAAAAGTTGAGTTGCGAAAAAGCGTCAAACAATTTTTGATCTCAACAAAGAAATTGCTAGGAAAAAAAACTTGATTGACTCTTTGAACAAATCTGCTACTAATTTTGAAAAACAAAAAGCTTGCTTTGAAAATCAAATTTCTGAAACAGTTTCTAAGTTTAATAAGTCTGAACTTGAGAAGCAAGAGTTTGTTGTCAATTATAATAAATTGCAGTTTGATAACAAATCTTTGCTGAAAAAGATTAATGGTTTGGAAGAAATGCTTTATGCTCGAGGTCAAACTGATAACAAAGGAAGTTACAGATTTCAAAGATACTTGGGGTATTGGTTACGATAGCCCACATTATCTGAAAAAAGCTATTAGAAAGCAACCAACTTTATATAACTTTGATTTCTTACAAGTGGCTGACAAATGTCCTCATTTGAAACCCAAATTTGTTACAAAATCATCTGATGAGGTTGAGGTTGAGGCTAAGGAAGATGAGAACATAAAGAACACAACCAAAATGCAACTACCATTCTGCTATAAAAAGCTGAACGATAGTTATCTTTCTGAACAACTAGAGTTTCTGTTAAACGATTATTTTGAAAGCTATTCTACTAAGGACTTGGAAGCAAAACCAGTTAAATCCAAGATTTACGTTCCTCCACTCATCTTGGAAGGTAAAATTTCTGAGCTTGAGAACACTTTAGTAGAAGAAAGAATTTTGGTTGATCTTGAGAAAGTTGTGTTTTCTACTATTTTGATGAACACTAATTTCAAATCTGAAGTTACAAATAACAACTCTGAATCAGGAAGAGTTAGTGTAAACAACTCCACTTATTCAGATGCATCATCCTGTATAGTTTTCATGGGAAATGTTTTTACTAATCCTAAAACTTCAGACTGTGCTAAAAAGTCTTATGAAAATAAGTGTTCTAAAAAGACAAATTAATTCAAATTTCCAAATTCTTCCAAGCCACAACACTTTAATGATGATGTTGATGACTTATTTGCAGTTGAAAATGATTTTTTAAATTCTGATGGTTGTTTGGATGAAAGTGTTGATAAGTTTGATTCTAATGCTAAACTTCCAGATCATACTTGTTTTGTGATAAATAATGATACTTTACCTAGTGTTTTTGAAAAAGGTGAAACATCAACTAAGGTCGATGATTCAGTTCCCGTGAGTACCTATTACTCTCAAGGTAAGAAACAAAAGAAAAGGCGCTCACAGAAACGAACCAACACAAGTAAGTACAAGAAAACACAGACTCTTAAATCTCATGTTTCTGATAAATCTAAATCTTGTGTTTCAGAATTGAGAAGGAAAAAATCTGAAACGAGACTAGAATGGAGACCTAAAAGGAAGATTGAAGAGTCTACGAAATCATTTTCTGACATAGATTGTAACAGGACTACTACTAGTTTGCTTGATGTAATTGATCAATTTGCTTCTCATAAATCAAAACTTGTAACTTCTTACAAGGTTTATAAAATAAAGCAGTTGATTTAATTATCTCATTTGCCTAGTTAGTGTTCCACATACGGTCGAAATGATTTTGTGACTCGACAATATTCTGATTGTTGGTTTGGTACTTATTATATACATCATTCTAATGGTTTTGAAAAACAAAGAGGACCCAAATTCAAATGGGTGCCAAAATCTTGTGCTAACACGACATGACCCATCTATAAATGGGTACCTAAACCTGTTGTTGCTTGATTTCTATTGTACAGACCCGTCATATGTTGTACTTGGATTCAGAAAGATATTTTATCTAACTTTACAGAGAAATTTTGCGGAAATGTACGCTTTGGGAATGATCATTTTTCACCAATTCTTGGTTATGGAGATGTAGTGCAAGAGCATGTAACGATAAAGAAGGTGAGTTATGTTGAAGGATTAAAACACAATCTGTTCAGCATTGGTCAGTTTTGCGACATAGATTTAGAGGTGAACTTTAAGGCCAAAAGATGTTGTGTTAGAACTGAAGATAGCAAAGAACTCTTGGTCGAAACGCGAAAGTCAAACCTCTACATGATCAATCTGTCAAATGTCAAGACAGATAATGCAGTGTGTCTACTGTCTAAAGCCTCTATGCAACAAATCCGGTTATGGCATAGAAGGCTGTCTCATCTCAAATTTATATACATTAACAAATTGGTGACTGGAAATTTGGTAAGAGGACTTCCAGAGCTAAAATACGAAAAAAAACATCTATGTGACGCGTGTGAGAAAGGCAAGATGAAAAGAGCTTCTCATAAGCCTAAGCCTGAACCAAGCATAAGTACTCCTTTAGAACTGTTGCATATGGATCTCTGTGGTCCAATGTGAACGCAAAGCATAAACGGAAAGAAATATGTTCTTGTGATGGTGGATGATTATTCAAGATACACTTGGGTTAAATTTATAATATCAAAAGATGAGACGCTCGATGTCATCATCTCATTTTTGAAGACCATTCAAGTGAAGTTGCAGAAGACAGTTAAGCTACTCAGAACTGATAATGACACATAATTCAAGAACAAAACAGTTGATGTTTATCTCGAATCGGTCGGAATAACTCATCAGTTATCTGCTGCCAGAACACCGGAACAAAATGGGGTAGTTGAACAAAGTAATCAGACTCTTGTTAAGTTTGCACGAAATATGTTGAGCCAATCCAATCAACCTTTATTTTTATGGGTCGAAGTTGTCTCAACTGCATGTTATACTCCAAATCGTTCAATCATTCATTGCCGATTTGGTAAAACTCCATATGCTTTGATAAACAATAGAATACCTAGCATTAAACATTTTCATAACTTTGGATGCAGGTGTTTTGTGTTGAATGATAAGTAGAACTTGAAAAAGTTCAATCCCAAGGTTGATGAAGGTATTTTCATTGGATATTCTCAAACGTCTGTTTCATACAAAGTTTACTTGATGAAATCTAAGATAGTTGTGGAAAGCGTCAATGTTTCATTTGATGAAGAAATGGTTTCTGAGCAACTCAGTTCAGAACCCGTGATAACAAGAGTATTAGCTTCTGGACAGATCAGTCTAGAACCTGTGGTTAATGTTTCTAATTCTGATAAAGCATCAACGTCTATGTCTCATTTAACAGAATTAGATTTATTGTTTGAACATTTTTACGATGAGTTTCTTGGTACAAAAGTGACTAAACTTGTTGTGATTGACAGATCTGAAGATTCAAGTAATCATCATCCAACCACATCAGATGTATCAACTGAATCAAATTCCCCGATTCAAGAAGAAACTCGAGTTCAAACACCTAATCAATCAGTTTAAGTTGCACATGAAATTGCAAAGCCAGAAGTTGCATATTCAATTGGATGTAATGTCATGCCTACCCAATAGACATCAAATGTCCAATCAACTGAAACTTCTACACCAGTTATTTCAACTGAACCCATACAAGAAGAACATACTGGATATCTAGATGATCAACATGATCAGTCTACATCTATAACACTCCCTCATGTAAATAAATGGACCAAAGAGCACCCGGTTCATCAAATTATTGGAGATCCATCAAAGCCAGTGCAAACTAGGTCTGCAACTGCAAATGATTGCACGTTTGATTCTTTTCTGAGCAAGATAGAGCCTACACGAGTATCTAAAGCTCTAAAAGATCCAGATTGGATAACAGTTATGCAAGAAGAGCTCAATCAATTTGAATCGCTTAAAGTCTGGAGACTCGTACCTCGACCGGAAGGAAAAACAATTATAGGTACGAAATGTGTATTCAAGAACAAGAAATATGAAGATGGTATCGTGGTAAGAAATAAAGCTCGACTTGTTGCTAAAAGATATCGGCAATAGGAAAGAATAGACTATGATGAGACATACGCCAATGATGCACATAAAAACTTAACCGTTTACCAAATGGACGTGAAAACTGTTTTTCTAAATGGTATACTGAAAGAGGAGGTATACGTCTTACATCCAGAAGGGTTTGTCAATGCTGCAAAGTCGAATCATGTTTATATTCTTGACAAAGCCCTCTATGGTCTAAAGCAAGCTCCTCGAGCCTGGTACGATGTTCTATACAAGTTTTTAGTCAAGTATGGCTTCTCGAAAGGTAAAATCGATACCACTCTCTTTTTCAAAAAAGAAAAAGCTGATATCATTCTTATTCAAATATATGTGGATGCTATAATATTTGGTTCAACAAATCCGAAGTATTGTAACAACTTTTCTAATATAATGGTGTCCAGATTTCAAATGAGTATGATGGGAGAGATAAATTTCTTTCTCGGATTACAAGTTAGACAATTCTCAATGGGGATTTTCATAAATCAAGTGAAGTACATTTATGATATTTTGCGAAATTTATGATGGAAAATTGTACTCCAATTGGTACCCCGATGGCACCAGGAACTAAGATTGGAGCTGATCTTTCTGGAAAAGTTGTTGATCTTAGAACCTATAGAGGAATGATTGGTTCTTTAATGTACTTAACGAAAAGTAGACTAGATAATATGTTTTCTACATGCTTATGTGCTAGATATCAAGCTTCGCCCAAAGAATCCCATCTTTCAGCTGTAAAGCGAATATTCCGTTATCTAAAGGGGACTGCAGATCTTGGTTTCTGGTATCCTAAAGATACAGGTTTTGAGCTAACAGGGTATTCAGATGCAGATCATGCAGGTTGTATGTTAGACGGGAAGAGTACCTCGGGACATATACAATTTTTGGGAGATAAGCTCGTGAGTTGGACTTCGAAGAAACAACTGTGTGTATCTACTTCAACAGCCGAGCCAGAGTACGTAGTTGTGGCTAGCTGTTGTTCTCAAGTGCTGTGGATGCGAACACAACTCCGAGATTATGGGTTCCAATACAACAAAATCCCAATTTACTATGATTCCAAAAGCACTATTGCTATATCTGCGAACCCTGTCCAACATACGAAAACCAAACACATTGATGTACGATATCATTTTATCAAAGATAATGTTGAAAAATGTATAATTGAACTTTACTTTGTAAACACAGATTATCAACTTGCTGATTTGTTTACCAAGCCGTTAGACGAAAAGAGATTTAATTTTCTCATTTCGAAACTTGGCATGTTGTTAGTGCACATATTTGTTGGATACAAGATCATGAAGATGGAAAGCTGAAAGTCAAGCTAAATCAAAGCTCGAAGTCAAGTCTCAAAGCAAAGTCAAAGTCAATTGTAATAAAGTCAAAAGTCAAAGTCTTTGTATTTTGTGTTGTTGTGTTTTTAGCGTGTGTGTCTCTTATAGACATATGACTTTAGTTAGTGGTTAGAATCAGTTGTTGCAAGTTAGAAGAATTGTACGCAGACTGAGTTGTAGAGAGAGAAAGTTTGAGAGAGAGAACTGTTGTATACGAAATCTGAATTGGAATTGAAATAGGTTGAGTATTCAATTTGTGTTCATCTTGTTTGTGTTTAATTTAATAGAACTTGATAATCTTGGGAAATAACAATTGGTATCAGAGCAGAGATTCATGTGAAATCTATCAAGAAATGGAGTCAAACTACGTTTTCTGTGTTTAGATCGAATTTAAAAAAATTTCTGAGTTTTTGGAGTTGTAATTGGTTCGATTGTATTCATAGAGTGTATTAGAATCATCTTGTATTGGTTTGTTGTAATCTTGCACTGTAATTGTACATCAATTTGATGTTTTTGTTGGTTTTAGAAACACGAGTCTGTACGCACTGTAATAAGATCAATTTGTACTTTTGAGTGATTCTTGTTGAAATTCATTGGTCAAAATTGTTTCTAGATGTAATAGTGGTCAAATTGTTTAAGTTTGAGATCGAAATTCAAAGAATTGATGAATTTTTGAGCCAAACAAAGTGGATTTTCATCGAGATCTCAAGAACTCGCATAAATACATGAAGAACTCGCATAGAATCTCAAGAATTCACATCTAGAATTCGCATATGTTTAGTTTTCACATATTTTGTTATCTGAAAAATCTCACAAGTAAAGAATTCGCACATGTGTATTGTGCGAAATGGGAAGAATTCGCATACGTGTGTGATCAGAATTTATCAGAATTCGTATATCTTCATATGCGAAATGTCAAAATTCGCATAGCATTTTATACGAAAAGTTTTTTCTTGAAAAAATCTCAAGGACAGAATTCGCATCTGTGTCTCGTACGAAAAGTTAAGAATTCGCATCAGTGTGTGATACGAATTCTTCAGAACTCGCATAACAAGTTTTTAAAATTTCTTCAAGTCCAGAATTCGTATAATCCCTTTGTGCGAAAAGTTTTATACGAAAAGTTGTATGTGAAAAGTATTTCTCAAAATGTTTCTAAGTCTAGTTTTCGCATAAGATTGTATGCGAATTCCTAGAACTCGCATATAATTGCGTGTGAATTCTGTGTGTGGGATTATGAAGTGTTTTTGCATGTGAATTCTGAATTTTGTCTTGTGTGTGAATTCTAAGGTTTGAGTGTCTAGTGTGCGAATTTTGTGCTTGTGTGCGAATTGTGCATGCGAATTCCTTGTATTTCATAGTATTGTGCAAATTCCATACTTAGAGATTTTTGGAAATTTCATTTCAGAAAATTCTTTCTAAATTTATCTTTATTTTTGATATTTCACTTGGACTAAGGATCATTTGTCAAGTTCTTATTGTACATTATTATAACAGAATGACTTCAAGGGAAGCACTTGCAATCGAAACTGATGTAAAGCCATCAGTACTGTTCAAAGGAGAGTACGAGCAGTGGAAAGATCGCTTCCTGGACTTCATCGACCGTAATGACTTGGGAGACTATATCAGAATATCTCTGAAGGAAGGAATCATGAAAATTCCAACAAAGACTCACACTGTTGTAGGAGAAAATGGAGAAGAGGAACAAAGAGAGTACCCACTACCACCTGAGGAGTACACAGATGAATAGAGAAGAAGACATAAAGTTGATAGATTGGCGAGGTCATTTATTCTTCAAAGGATTCCGAATGAGATCTACGTCAAGATTGACAGTTATAATGCTATGGGAAAACAAATGTGGGATCAACTTGAGAAAATGATGCTCAGATCAAAGATTGGCAGCCAGCTCAAAGTCTCCAACTGCCTCAACAATTACGAAGAGTTCAAGGCCAAGGAGGGTGAATCTTTGGAGACTACTTATGATAGATTTGTGACTTTGCTGAACGATCTTAGCAAGAACAAAGTCAGAAAGTCTCAGATTGAAAGATATGAACGAGATTCCACTTTATGAGGTCTACGAGACTCTTAGACAAAACGAAGAAGAGGTGGAGGATATTAAAGATGAAAAGAAGAAGGCTGAAAGAGTGGTTGTTGATCCAGTTGCTTTAGTGGTGAAGAAGAAATCTGTGAGTCTGAAGAAGAAAAAGAAAGTAGTAGTTTCTGAGTCCGAGGAAGTAGACAGTGATGATAACTCAGATTCTGATGACTGTGAGAACTTGAAGCAGGCTATGCTAATGCTGACAAAAGCCTTTCAGAAGAAATTCTACAAAAATCTTGGCTCGAACAGTCAGAGGTATTATTCGCGTTCACAAAACTATGAACACAAGGAGAGAATAGATGGATAGAGGACAGAAGAGAAGAGCCCTAAGGAAAAAAGGTATAGAACTGAAGAGAAGAAAGAGCCAGAACCGAAAAAGTGCTACAACTGCGGAAAACTCGGACATTTTTCTAAGGAATGCCGAAAGCCTGAAGTCCGAAATTCCTAATACTACAAAAATAAGATGCTCTTGGCCAAGCAACAGGAGGCTGGCAAGGCGCTTATGGCTGAGGATGAATTCTGGCTTGATCATTCTGATGAGGAAGAAGAGAAAGCCCACTTGTACTTTATGGGCAAGACAGTGACTGAAGATGAAGCTGATTCTGACTGTGAGGACAATGAAGAGGTATGTGATATGACTGAATCATATTTTCTAAATGAAATGCATGTCATGATGAATAAAGTCCAATAATTAGAGTCTAAACTTAAGGGTGAAAAAGGTATCATTAAAGAGAAAAACCAATCAATATTGAAACTTAGCAATGACATTGCTGAGAAGAACGTATTGATTGATGCCTTACATAAAAATATTGATATCATCGCGAAAGAGAAGACTATAATTCACAATGAACTATCTGAAACTACTTCAAAATATAAACTGTGTCAAATTTATTCTAAAGAGGTTGCTAAAAAGTGTTCATTTCTTTCAATAGAAAACAAATCTGTAACTGATAAGGTGAATGTTTTGGAAGAAAAACTTTACACTTTAGGTCAAACTGAATAGACCATTCATTTGAATAAACCTAAAGAGAGTAGTGAGTGTTGGGGTCTTAGTTATGAGAACCCACACTACCTCAAAAAGGGTATTTCTAAAGTGTCTGTGCTTTACGATTTCAGATTTTTAAAACTGGCATCACAATACCCCGAACTCAAAGTTAAGTGAACTAAACTGTCTGAAGAAGATGAAGCTAAGAAAAAAGAGAAAAGGAAGAACACAACTAAAATGCAACTTCCATTCCGTTATGAGAAGTTGAATTATAGTTATAGTTATGATAGATCAAAATTTCTTTCTAATGACTATTTTGAAAGCTATTCTTCAAAGGAATTGGAGGCTAAGCCTAGTGAAGGTCAAATTTATGTACCTCCTATCGTGTTAGAAAGTAAAATTTTTGAACTCGAGAACACTCTGGCAGAAGATAGAATTTTGATTAATCTAGAACAAACTGTGTTTTCTACTGTGCTTCTAAATTCTGACTTTTCTAAAACTTTCAAAGCTTCAAAATTTAATGATTTTAGTGGTCTACTTGATGAAGAGTTTGATTTTCTTAACTTCGAAGGTTATTTAGATAACTATGTTGCTCAATTTGATTTTAATACTAAACTTCCTGATCATTCACAATTTGTGATTAAATCTTTTGGATTACCCAATGTGTATGAAAAGGGTGAAACATCAATGAAAGTTGATGAACCAGTTTCTGTGAATCCCAAGAATGCCAAAGGTAAGAAGAAGAAATCTAGGCATTCACAGAAACAGAAAACCACTGGTAAGCCAAAGAAAAAGCAATCTTTCAAATCTCACAGTTCTAACTCTAAAGTTTCAAATGTTTCAGATGCGAGAAAGAGAAAATCTGGAGTTAAATCAACATGGCTACCAAAGAAGAAGATTGACGAGAATGCTAAATCATATTTTGATCCTGATTGTAATAGAGGAACTACTAGTAAAACTGTTGTAGTTGAGAATGTTGCTTTTTAAAAACCAAAACTTGTAACTTCTTACAAGCATTATTCAATAAGGCAATTGTTCCAATTATCTTCGTTTGCTAGAAAGTCTTCTAATTATAAAAGAAATGATTATGCTTCTCGAAAATATTCTAATGTTTGGTTTGGTACATATCATGTATATTCTTATCATTCTCATGCTTTAAATGTTTTTCAAAAGATCAAAGGGTCCATATACAAATAGATGCCAAAATCTTGCGCTAACAATGTAGGACCCATCTCTAAATGGGTACCTAAATCTATTGTTTCGTGATTTCTCCTGTGTAGACCCGCCATATGTGGTACTTGGATTCTGGTTGCTCCAACCATATGAACGGGCAGAAAGATTTATTATCTAATTATACAGAGAAATATTGCGAAACAGTTCGATTTGGAAATGACCAGTTTTCACCTATTATGGGTTATGGTGACGTGATTCAAGACAACGTGACGTTAGCTACGTTGAAGGTTTAGGGCATAACCTATTCAGCATTGCACAGTTCTGTGACAAAGATCTAGAGGTTAATTTCAAGGCCAAAAGGTATTCTATGCGTACTGAAGACGGTAAAGAACTTTTGGTCGGCACTAGAAAGTCAAAACTCTACACGATTAATCTGTCAAAAATCCAGACTGACAATGAGGTATGTCTATTGTCAAAAGCCTCGCTGCAACAAAGATGGTTATGGCATCGAAGGCTTTCTCACCTGAATTTTCGTTACATAAACAAACTGGTCACGGGAAAGTTAGTAAAAGGACTACCTGAGCTTAAATATGTTAAAGAACATTCGTGCGCAACGTGCGAGAAGGGCAAGATGAAGAGAGCCGCTCATAAGTTGAAACCTGAGCCGAGTACAAGTTCATCCTTGGAACTTCTGCATATGGATCTCTGCAGTCCTATGCGTATACAAAGCATAAATGGAAAAAAGTACGTTCTAGTGATTGTGGATGATATATTATTCGCGGTATACTTGGGTCAAATTTCTGAGATCAAAGGATGACACGCCCGAAGTCATAATTACTTTCTTAAAGACCATCCAAGTGAATCTATAAAAGCCAGTCAAGCTTCTTCGAACAGACAATGGAACAAAATTCAAAAACAGAATCATTGAAGATTATCTTGAATCGGTCGGGATAACACATCAGTATTCTACTGCCAGAACGCCAGAACAAAACGGAGTCGTAGAAAGACGTAAAAGAACGCTAGTCAAGGCTGCTCGAACTATGTTGATTCAATCAGATCTACCTCTGTTTTTATGGGCCGAAGTTGTATCGACTGCTTGCTACACGCAAAATCGATCTATAATCTACCGCCGGTTTGGTAAAACGCCATATGTTTTAATCAATAATCGTACACCTAGCATTAAACATTTTCATATTTTTGGATGTAGGTGCTTTGTACTAAATGACAAGGAGATCTTAAACAAGTTCAGGACGAAGGCAGAAGAAGGCATCTTTATCGGCTATTCTCAAACATCTGTAGCTTACAAAGTGTATTTAAAGAAGTCGAATATCGTAGTAGAAAGCATAAACGTTACATTTGATGAGGAGATGGCTTCTGTTAAAGACAGTTCAGAACACGTACTTACTGGAGTACTAGCTTCTAGGCAGATCAGTCCAGAACCTGTGCCTACTGCTAATAAATCAAATGAAGCGTCATCGTCTAATTCTCATTTATCTGATTTAGATCTTTTGTTTGAATTGTTTTATGATGAATTTCTTGGAACTAACGTGACTAAACCTGTTGTGGTTGATAGATTGGAAGATTCAAGGAATAATCATCCAACCACTTCAGGGATATCTACTTAATCAAATACCCCGGTTCAGCAAGAGATTCCAATTCAAACGCCTACTCCAACAGTTGAAGCTGTGAACATTCCTGAAGAGCCAGAAGTTGCTGAATCAGTTGGTTGCATTGTAACGACTAATCAACAGCAAGATAATGTTGTACCAACTGAAGCTTCTATACCGAATTCTTCAACTGAACCCCTCCCTGAACAAGAAGAAGATAGTGGATTTATAGATGAAAATCATGATGAATCTACATTAAATCCACTCCCTCATGAACATAGGTGGACCAAAGAGCACCCGATACATCAGATCATAGGAGATCCATCTAAACCGGTGCAAACTAGGTCTGCTACATTAAATATGTGTATGCATGACTCATTCCTGAGCAAGGTAGAGCCTACACGCATATCTGAAGCTTTAGCTGACTCAGATTGGGTAACTGTGATGCAAGATGAGCTGAATCAGTTCGAAGCACTCAAAGTCTAAAGACTTGTGCCTAAGCCTGAAGGAAAGACTATAATTGGCACAAAATGGGTGTTCAAAAACAAAAAGAACGAAGATGGTATCGTGATCAGAAATAAATCAAGACTAGTGGATAAAGGGTATAGGCAAGAGGAAGGTATTGACTATGACGAGACTTATGCTCCAGTGGCATGCATCGAGGCTATTCGCATGTTTCTTGCATATGCCACGTGAAGACTGTCTTTCTCAATGGCACCTTAAAGGAGGAAGTCTACGTCTCTCAGCCTAAAGGATTTGTCAATCCAGAAAAACCGAATTATGTTTATATTCTGGACAAAGCTCTTTACGGTCTGAAGCAAGCCCCTCGAGCCTGGTATGAAGTGTTATCTAAATTCCTAGTCAAGTCTAGCTTCTCAAAAGGTAAGATCGATACTACTTTGTTTATCAAAAAAGAAAAAGCCGATATCATTTTAATTCAGATATATGTGGATGACATCATATTTGGCTCAACAAATCCAAAATACTGTAAGAATTTTTCTAACTTCATGGTGTCCAGATTTCAGATGAGTATGATGGGAGAGATGAATTTATTTCTCGGATTACATGTCAAACAGTTTTCCACGGGGATCTTTATTAATCAATCAAAGTACATTTTAGATATTCTTAGAAAATTTAAATTGAAAAATTGTACACCTATTGGAACCCCGATGGCACCTGGAACTAAGATCGGCACTGATCCTTTGGGAAAAGTTGTCGATGTTAGAACCTACCGAGTGATGATTGGTTCTTTAATGTACTTAACTTCTAGTAGGCCAAATATAATGTTCTCCACATTATATGTGCTAGATATCAGGCTTCTCCGAAAGAATCCCATTTGTCTGCAGTTAAAAGAATTTTTAGATATCTGAAGGGCACTACAGATCTTGGTTTGTGGTATCCTAAGGATACAGGTTTTGAACTGACAGCATATTCAGATACATACCATGCAGGTTGTATGCTTGACAGGAAAAGTACGTCGGGTCACATACAATTTCTGGGCGATAAACTCGTGAGTTGGGCTTTAAAGAAACAACTTTGGGTATCCACATCAACAGCTGAGGCAGAGTACGTCGCTGCGGAAAGCTGCCGTTTTCAAGTGTTGTGGATGAGGACAAAACTCCGAGATTATGGCTTCACATACAACAAGATTCTGATCTACTGTGATTCGTAGAGAGCGATTGCCATATCTGCGAATCCTGTTCAACATACTAAGACCAAACACATCGACGTTAGATATCATTTTATCAAAGACAATGTCGAAAAAGGTGCAATCGAACTTTATTTTGTAAACACAGATTACCAACTTGCTGATTTATTTACCAATCCTCTCGATGAAAAAAGAATTTAATTTTCTCGTTTCAAAACGTGGTATGTTAAATCTCAAGACTTAACCTGTGATTACCTACTAAAGTTTTGTTATTGTTATTTTTTCTTCATTTCTTTATTTTTATTCTGAACGATATCTTCACTTAAGGTTGTTCATGATCTCAGGGGGAGTTTCAGATGATACAAGATAAGATGATCGACATACATTTGAGGGGGAGTTCATATTTTTGCATATATTCTTAATTGATAAATTTTCTGATGCATAATCGCAAAGGGAGTAAGAGATACGGAGTATGGTATATGACTTCTGATTACATCTGATCAGAACTCGTACTTTCAAAGTTTTATTGCTTTATGTCATTTTATTTTCAATAAATTTTGTGAATAAAGCTTTGTACTTTGACGGACTTTTTGACTGTTGCAGAATTGAGAGAGAGCTTACATGATCATATCTAATATGATTTTGAGTTGACTTGATGAGATTTAAGATTACGTGAAAAATGTTTATTTCAAATCTTAATCTCATACGTGTCTGAAAGAAGGACAACTTTTAGATATGAAAACATGTTCTTAAATGTTCAAACCACTTCTGATTCTTAAATGATTTCATGAATATAGAAGTGTGATTTTCAATGTTTTCATTTTTCACGAGTTTAACTGATTCATAAACCATGTGTTTCCAAAGACAAATACTTCTGTTTTATCTTTTCAATATACTGACAAGTATTCACACACACCAGTTTAAGTTTTTGTTGGATATGTTATCACCATGTCTCAAATTGAACAAATTTTTCGATGGTGATACACCCCTATTGAACTTCAAAAAAAATTTGAGCGTTGATTTCATTTCGAAACGTTTCATTCAAGAATGTCTATATTTTGATTCGTATAGACAAAATCCAATTTGTTGCTGACCTAAGCCTGAATTGATAAATCATTCAGAATTTGATCTTTATCATACAATGTCAGATTTTCAAACAAGTTTCTTGTATTCATTTCATTCATTCAATATACTTGTTTTGAAATATCTACCTGTTTAAAATGCTCAAAACTTCATGATTATCTCATTGAGCATACAAACATCTGACTTGTATATATATGTGCTTTAACTGCAAAGTTAAACCTGTTTGAGCAACATGTTCTTATAGGATTACAAGGGTTCATTGTGTGAGGACTTAACTGAAACTTCTATGGATTCACATTTACCAGTGTTTCCTACCCAAGAAGTTAATCCTTGAGTGATCGAAGAGTGAGGAGTCAAAATAACTGAGTGTGGGTTGTGTGACGAGGTAAAAACAAAAGAGAGTTTGGTTAGAAGCGAGCTTAAATGTTAAAAGAAAGAGGGTGAGAGATCAGAGTAAAAGAATATCAAACTCTGCACCAACTTTTTCTGAGTCGGGCAGCCACATTGCTGGTGTTTCACAATTCTTCGTGAACATCATTGAAACAAGCAACTAGCCCATGCCAACTCTTGATAAAAACCCCACCAACTACTCATTTTCTTCTCAAAAAGATGTTTCATATTTCAAGGGGACGCAACACATAATCTATCTGATTTTCATTTGGAAAATCTGGATATTGAATCGATCATGCACAATATAGTATGTGTTTAACTGTTGTTGTCTCAATGGTTTACACTGTTTTGAGTCTATAAAAGCAATCATTTGCGCTTAATTCTTTCAAACACAAGCACGAGCACACAGAGAATTTGTTTTTTCTGTCAAAAAGTTCATAGAATAAACTTGTGTTATTCGATGATTGAATGGAAGACTTGGGGGAGTGAACATCGCAAAAGCTTCTTTCCAATGTGTATTCGTTACACACAGTGACTTCGTGTTACTGACAGACATTTCTAACTGATTCATTTGTTGATTCAGGTGTTACACTCATAATTTCTCTGAATTTGCAAAGATTCGGATGAATATCTTTTTGGATCGATGAATAGTCAGAGGCTCTGGTAAAAGATTAGTGGTCAGATCAGATTGATATATGACGTTTCTTGTAAAGTTCTGATGATCTCATGCTCTAATCATCAAAAAGGGGGAGACGTGTTCAAGAAATGTTTGAATTAGAAATGACTATGGGAGAGGATCAAGAAATGTTTGAGAAGTGATCAAGAATAGTTGATTTTGAGGAAGTTTGTTGAAAGCTGAAAGAGAAAGTTCAAAGATTTCAGAATATGAGCAGAGTTTCCTGAAATGTTTCTTTGAAGACATTTTACTGAAGTAATCAGAGCTGAATCTGACGATAATTTCTTTCCAGTGTTTGAAAGAGGTTTTAAAACCTTGGGAAGATTGTTACTATTCTTGAAGACAGACTTTGGGGAGATTACAAAAGTTTTTGAAGACTGAATTTTCAAAGAAAGGGGAGATTGCTAAGTATAAGGGGAGACTTACTATGATAATATTCTAACAAAGGGGGAGATTGCTCAAATGTTTATTTCTGAAGATGATCTGAGTTGTCAAGTGTTCTACAAGGAGGAGTTTGTAATGTTTATGCTTAAAGAGGGATATTGAATTACAAAATCTTTTTAGAGATTATATTGAATCCAAAGTGGGAGATTGTTAGTGCACAGATTTGTTGGATACAAGATCATGAAGATGGAAAGCTGAAAGTCAAGCCAAGTCAAAGCTCAAAGTTAACTCTCAAAGCAAGTCAAAGTCAATTGTAATAAAGTCAAAAGTCAAAGTCTTTGTATTTTGTGTTGTTGTGTTTTTAGCGTGTGTGTCTCTTATAGACATATGACTTTAGTTAGTGGTTAGAATCAGTTGTTGCACGTTAGAAGAATTGTACGCAGACTGAGTTGTAGAGATAGAATGTTTGAGAGAGAGAATTGTTGTATACGAAATCTGAATTGGAATTGAAACAGGTTGAGTATTCAATTTGTGTTCATCTTGTTTGTGTTTAATTGAATAGAAGTTGATAATCTTCGGAAATAACACATGTTGAATCTCAAGACATAATTGGTAGTTACCTAGTACAGTTTATTTTTGTTATTTTTCTTCATTTCTTTATTTTTAATCTAAACGATGTTTGCACTGAAAGGTTATGTTCATTATTTCAGGGGGAGTGTGAAACAAAGATCAGGCGATCATAATTTCTAGATGGAGTTATAGAAATATTCGCATATATTTTGTATTGACAATTCTTTATGATGCATATTTTCAGGGGGAGTAAGGACTTTGATTTCTAATTATATTAGATCAGAACTCGTTCTTAACAAGTTTTATTGCTTTTTTGTCTTTATTTTTCAAAAAATGTTTTTGTTTTCAATAAGACTTTGCTGCTTTGACGTCTTTTTGACTATTTGCAGATTTTGAGGGGGAGCTTACATGATCATATCAACCATGACTTTGGAGCGGATTTTATGAGATTAATGTTGAGCGTAAGGATTATTCTACTCTTAATCTCATTATATTTGAAAGAAGGACAACTTTCAGACATGAAAACATTGTTAACTAACAGATTTCATGAATTTAGAAATGTGATTTTAAAGTTAAACAGATTTCATGATTTTAAACTTTCATACCACTTCTCTATTCTTAAACAGATTTCATGAATTTAGAAATGTGATTTTAAAGTTTTTTCATTTTATGAACTTTATTGTTAACTAACTGTGTGTTTCCAAAGATAAATACTTGTGTATTATCTTTTCCATATACTGTCAAGTATTCATACGCACCGGTTTAGTACTTTGTTGACTATGGTCTTACCATGTCTCAAATTAAAACTAATTTTCGATGGTAAACACCTCATTTGAAATTCATTGATATTTGAGCGTTAATTCATTCAAAGTGTTTCGTTCAAGAATGTCTATATTTGTTTCGTATAGACAACATCCAATTTTTCATGACCTAAGCTTTTCATGATAAATCATTCATATTTGATTTTTCATACAATGTCAGATTCTCAAACAAGTCTTTTGTATTCATTTCATTCATCCATTATACTTGTTTTTTTTAGAGAATCTTACATTTTTAAAATGATCAAATCTTCATGATTATATTTCTGAGCATTCGTACATCAGACATATATTTTGTGATTTAACTGCTGAAGTTAAACGATTTAGCAACATTTATTTTTAGGACAAAATACATGGGATCAGTGTGAGGAATTAAACGTACTTCTATGGATTCACGATAACCAGTGTTTCCTACCCAAGAAGTTATCCCGAGTGATCGAGAGGCGAGGGGTCAATATCTGAGTGTGGGTGTGTGATGAGATAAAATGTAAAAGAGAGGTTAGTTAGAAGTGAGCTCAATCTTAAAAAGAAAGGGGGTGTGGGGACGGAGTTAAAAGAATATCAGAACTCTGCACCAAAACTTTTTCTTAGCCGGGCAACCATATTACTGTTGTTTCACAATTCTTTCGTGAACTTCATTGAAACAGGCACTAGCCCATGCCAACTCTTGATTTAAACCCCACCAGCTACTCATTTCTTTCTCAATAAAGATATGTTTCAATTTTTCATGGGACGCAACACATAATATATCTCGTCTTCATTTGGAAGATGTGGATATTGAAATAGAAGGAAGTCTGTCCCACCTTCGCATTTCGATCATGCACAATTGAGTCTGTGTATTACAATTGTTGTCTCAATGGCTTACACATTTTGAGCCTATTTTAAAAGCCTAAGTAGCTTCATTCATTCTACACTATGCACCAACACACAAGGAATACGTTTTCTTGTCTTAACATTCATAGAAAATTTCTTTGTGATTTTTGTTTCGATGATTGAATGGAAGCACTAGAGGAGTGAACATCAAAAATCTCCTTTCCAATGTACATTTGTTGTACAAAGTGGCTTCGTGTTGCTTACATGCATTTTAACTAATTCATTTTTTGATTCAGGGTTACACTCTTATTTGTCTGAATTTGAAAAGATTCGGATGAATATATTATGAATTGACGGATGGTTCAGATGCTCATTTAAAAAGATCAGTGGTCAGGGAAAAGGTTCATGACATTTATTGAAGATAGTTTTGATGATTTCTATGCTCTACATCATCAAAAAGGGGGAGAAATAGTCAAGAAATGTTATATATGGGAGAAATTGTCAAGAAATGACAGTTTGTGAAAGTTCATTTTCAGAGATATGAGGAGAAATTTCAAGAAGTCAAAAAAGTTCAAGAAATTTTCTTTGAAGATTATTTGCTAAAACAAAAGTGTGCTGAATCGGAAGATAATTTCTATTCTGAAGTCTAAAAAAGGTTTTTTTTACCTTGGGGGAGATTGTTAAAAATTCTTGAAGAAGATAATCACAGACTTTGGGGGAGATTACCGCAAATCTGAAGACAGTTCAAAGAAAGGAGAGATGAAATGCTTATCTTTGTGAAGATGATAAGGTGGGAGATTGAATTTGTCAAGATCAAACAAAGGAGACAATTGTTCGTTATTGCAAAATTTCTTTTCAAAGAAAGATCTTTACATGTTTCACAAAGGAGGAGATAATTAGCTTGTTGTTTTGAAGATGATCTTGAATCCAAAGGGGGAGATTGTTAGTGCACAAATATGTTGGATCCAAGATCATGGAGGTTGAAAGTCAATTGCTCAAGTCAAAGCCTCATTGCAAGGTCAAAGTCAAAGTGCTTAAAAGAGGAAGGTCAAAGTCAAGCATATTAAAGTCAACTAATTTAGTTAGTTGTTAGTTGTTAGTTGTTTTGTCTTTATTCTATTAGGTATAAATAATTGTTTCTTTTCGTTTGTAGACTCATATGAGACTATTATTAAGTGAACTTAGTGAGAAAAATATTTCTGTGAGAGAGAGCATTTGTATTCATATTATTCAAGAGCAATAATATGAAAATTGTGATTGAGTTTGTTGTTCATCTTGATTGATTACACACTTTCTAGAACAATATACACCAGCGGCAACGTTACCTTTATCGAAAATATGTTTCCGTTTGGTGACAACTATGAGTGCCATAAAACCATTGAGAATGAATACCTAGCAGATTCATTACCCACGGTCCAGCGGGCCTATGACAACACCCAAATGGACCAGTCCCAACGAAATACAGATGTTAAATGGGCAGATCCAAATAACCCATAACGACCACATACTCGAATGGATTAGGTCAAATTGGAAACTAATGTTGAACCGAAAACCATAGAACCGACCTTCAATAGAACTTTATGATGAGGAAACCACACAACAAGAAGCAAGAGGAACACGGCCAAGCACCCTGGTAAAAGCAAGGCCAAAACATCTTGAAGAATTCATCAATGACTTGCCACCCTCACTTAAACATGTGCAAACCATACTCACATAAGGCTCTTCCATGATTCATCCTCTTTCTCAATATGTATCGTATAATAAAATTTCAAAAACTCATCATGCTTTTTTAACGGCCATCACATCCGAAGATGAGCCAAAAACATCTTACAGGCAACAAAGGATCCAAAGTGGCGTGAAGCTATGACTAAAGAAATCCAAGCTCTTGAAAAAATATGGGAGTTGGATCCTGACGGAACTCCCTCCCGGAAAAAAGAAGATAGAATCAAAGTAGGTTTATAAAATAAAATATAAAGTAAATGGAGAAGTGGAACGATACAAGGCACATTTAGTGACAAAAGGCTATACTCAAACTGAAGGCATAGATTTTTGCGAAAAATTTGCCCACGAAGCAAAATAGGTCACGGTCTGATGCGCGTTGGCAGTTAACTCCAAGAAGCAATGGGAGGTGTATCAACTGGACGTAAATAATACATTCCTCCATGGCGATCTCGATGAGGAAATGTACATGAAGGTGCCCTAAGGTTTCACTAAAGTAGATGAAAATCATGTTTGCTAACTTCAAAAGTCCATATACGAATTACGACAAGCATCATGAAATTGGTATCAAAATTTTACCAAAGTACTTGTTGAGATTGGTTTTCAGCAGTCTAAAGCAGATCACTCGATATTCGTTTTTCGAGAAGAATCTATTCACATTATCGCCTTCATATACGTGGATGATGAGTTGCTAATGGGAAACGACAACAAGAAAATCGAATATGTAAAGGTTCATTTACATACGCATTTTAGCATCAAATATTTGGATCCACTTAAATATTTTTTGGGAATCGAATTTTCCCGGCCCCCTGAAGGATTTATGATTAGCCAACGGAAATATACACTGGATATATTGGAAGACTGTGGAGTCTAGGCAAGTGGCTCAAGAGCTTTTCCCATGGAACATAATCTTCATTTACAAAAAGACGATGATAGTCTTCAAGTTGATGCTTCTCAATATTGAAGCTTAGTGGGACGATTACTCTATCTCACTATCACTCGACCCAACATAGCTTACTCGGTGAACCAACTCCATCAGTTTTTAAGTAATCCGCGATGTACTCATATGGATGTTGCATTTCATGTTCTTTAGTACTTAAAAACCACAATGGGACAAGGTCTCTTTTACGTTTGATTGGAAAGTTAGAGCTTTTGGATTAATTTGTTGCACGTTGGCTTAGCTTTCCATCTACCAAACGTTCTCGCACATGCTATTTTATTAATCTCGGTGGTTCACCGATCTCATGGAGAACAAAGAAACAAAGTCTTGTGCGACGCTCATTTGCCAAAAAAGAATATAGAGCTATGGAAACCACTGTTTGTGAAGTTTTATGGCTACGATGGCTCCTTCAAGATCTTGATACTGTGTAGAAAATTGCAACTTCGTTGATGTGTGACAATGAAGCGGCACATCATATAGTTGTAAACCCTGCCTACGAACGCACAAAGCATGTGGAAATGGATTTTTATTTTGTCTGTGATTGCGTAAACAGTGGAAGAATAAAACCACGTGCCAATCGTTCTGCATTCCAACCGGAAGACATTTTTACCAAGGCACTAGGGTCTAAACGATTTCAATTTCTATGTGGCAAGTTTATACCATACAACAAACTAAAACAACAAAATATCGTGAAATGTCAAAGTAACTTATGAAATCTAATCCGAAATTTGAAGAGTCGTGATTGATTTTGTTGCCATTGGGAAAAAAAAGTGAAGGAGCCAAGGAGACAGGAATCCATCAATGAAGATGATTGAAGAGATAGAAGGATCTAGAAATTTCTTGTTTTGCCAACTAAAATTTAATTGGGTTTTGCCATTTAATTTTAGGTAGAGTTAAGAAGACTATTAATAATAAAAGTACATAAATGAATTTTGGCCCCAAAAATTTGGGGTCCTGTTTAGAGTCCCATAGTGGAACACCCTAAAGACAGTCATGACTTAAAACTAATTCTAACATCTTTTGAATTTCATCCGTAAGTATTACCGATAAGAGGAACACGTTCATACATTATATTGGGCTTTTAACTTTTTAAGTATATAATTTTAGGAGGTGTTTGGTTCATTTAATTTAAGTAGTGAGAATGAAAATGGAAATGAGAATGTAGGAAAATGGAAATAAGAATAAAATTCTCATTCCCCCAATTTGGTCAGGTATAAAAATTAATGGGTCTTAGATAATGGGTCCATTACATTATATCAAACCAAATCATATTTTTCTTTATTATTCTCATTCCAATACTTCCAACCAAACGCCCCCTAAGTATTTACTTAAATACGTATGTATTTCTTATATTAATATTTTTAAAGGTATATTTTTCAATTGCATGCCATTAATAGCAACTATATGCATTTGGTATTACATATCAAAGACAAGATTCACTACAATTAAATCAAATTTATATAATTCTAAATATGTCTAAGTGTTTTAATAGACTTTTTAGAAGGCATAATTTTATATGACGAAACAATTGTGTGTCCTACGTAAAAGCATTACAATAAGTTGAGGACGTTTTTAAGGACATCCTAACAAGTTTTTTAAAACACTTTTAAAATATAATGTCCACTTAATTTTTTTTATAGAAATTAATGAGACTGTGTTAACAATCTCTGTAAGGATACCAAAAATAACTATGGTTGACAATCTCTATCTTTACCATCTATTGTTGTTTGGTATACTAGTTGAAAATTTAGCGAATTGGTTCTCCCTATAGGCACGACATTATGAACTAGGTGTGGTTAACTATGTTAATAATCTCTGTTGTAGCCATATATTGCTTTATGTGTTGTGTCGCAACATGGTAAACAATTAAACATTGTGTTGTAACATTGTATATGAGCATGAATTATAGTACTATGTGTTTTCATACTCTTGAAAAATCAAGTTTTGCATAACCCTATGGTCAAGAGTGTCATAGTTTAACAAGCACTACCTAACATATTACATTTCTTAAAAAAGTCATATCTAAGTTTCATATATTACATACGCATGTCTACTTTTTATGATAACCTTTGTAACCGTAAGATATGGGGTTTGTAGGCTATAGATATCGATTTAAAGAACTTAGATAATATAGTGGGTCGTGAACAGAATCACTGTCTGTAAGTAATATTTCGACTCTTTTGCAGCCTATGTGTACCCGAAATTTACTTGGAGACAATCCAAATATACACTCCAGTATTATAGGCAAAATCCAGAGCAAACACACATATCTTGTTGTGCTTTTTATATGTTAAAATGAGATTGAATCCCCTTAAATAGTTAATTTGGGATGGTTAGTGTTAATGGCAAAAATCGTCCAACGGAATATTTAAGGTCGGTGTGGAGCTTTATCCAACTAAAGAAAGTAACCAAGCGACAAGACGTACGATAATAAACAAAATAAAGAGACAAGAGATTGGTGACGCGGAAAAACCTCAACAAGGAAAAAACCGCGGACAACTAATGCAGGTCGTCAAGTACTATCATTGCCAAACAAGTGCGACATCCTTATGTATTACAATGCTTACACAAGATAAATATGAAATACAACTGTAGAAACCATTAATGAGTGTAGGTCGTGTGTAAAAAACTTTGGTCGTGTATGTTATACTGTGATCGTACAGTACGATAGAGAGCGCTTGAGAATTCTTCATGAAGCTTGTAATATTGGAGCTCAACCCTTGGAGATGTAGTTGTAGGTGTCCATTTATAGTCTTTGATCTTTATAAATGTTGATCCAACTCTCTCAGTTATTTGATAATGACCCTCTGTTATACTTAGTGAAAATTATGTTTAACTTCTGTATGTATCAGTGTTTCACCATCAACGATTAAATACTAAGTGTGTTCAGTATCGCTGATGATTTCTCATGTAAACAGTTAGACGTAATCCCTGAAGACAAGTTTCACGACAAAAGATGTTCACTACTGAATCGAAGACAAAGCTGCTGAACAAAGGAGAAGTCTACTCATGAGTAGATGCGGATATCAGCGAAAACAAGACAAGTCTACTCACACACGAAGAAACCTGAGGAAAAGCTTCAGCGATAGCTGAACTTCCTTCTATTTCTGTGAAGGAAGAGATATTTAGTGATCGAAGATCACATAGCTTATGCTCCAAGTTTCTTTTTGTCTTACCCTTTGCACACATAGTACAACTATCAGAAGAGACATACCTCTGTGACAGATCGTACAACAACTCTGATATATACACTGTTCACCATACGGCCAAAAGCATGTCTCCAAAAGTCAGACGCATGCAACCAACCATATAAGGACACGTGTAAAATACCCTGCCATGCATTTAATGCATAAGGTATAAATAGGAAGATCGAGACTCTATCTGAGAGTTGCCTTCAGCCTTCAATCTTTCTAACAAATATAGAAACCCTTGTTTTCTATATTCTTTCAATCCACATTCTCTAATTCTTGTGCAACCATCTTAGTGTTTTTAAGTTTGTTTAGATTAGGTTCTTACTTAATCTTATTCCGTAACAAACTTGTAAATTATATTTTGATTTATCAGTAAACAATTTATTAAACTTTAAATTTTGTGTTTGTATTCAACCTGCCCCCCCCCCCCTCCCCCCCCCCCCCCATACATACTTGTCAAGCACCTTCGGGACCAACAAGTGGTATCAGAGAAAATCGTTTAATCTCATAAACAAGATATTGCTTTTTTCTCCTCCTTGCTATTCAAACTATGGCACTTAACACAAACACTAACTACTATGATAATGGTTCTCTCTCAAAACCTCCTCGATTTAGCAAAGATAACTTTGCTCTCTGGAAAAATCGAATGATGTTGTGTTCTAGAAGGTGTAGATCCCACTATACCTGGATATGTAGCAAATGGCCCTTATGAACCCTTCACAATCATAGTTGCAGTTCCTGCTACCGCCACCACTCCTGCTGTCCCTGAAAGATATGCTATTAAGGAAATAAGACAATGGAGTGATGAAGATTAAAACAAAGTTGGTTTAGATGCTAAGGCAAAAACCATTATCTCTATGGCTCTGCCTAATGAAGCCTTTCATTCCATCATGCATCTGAAAATGGCTAAAGAAATGTGGGACACTATATGTGTTCAACATGAAGGTACCACTGAAATCCAATAAACCAGAAAGATTAATTTGGTAAGACAATATGAAAGTTTTATCTGTGGTAAGAATCAATCCCTATCTGATGTTCACCAAAGATTTAACTGTCAAATCATTAATCTAATAATTGTTGGTAGGACCTATTCTAACTCTGAGGTCTTAACTAAATTTTTGGAATGTCTTCCTGAAAGCTGGGACAGTTATTCAATGTGTCTTAAGTTGACAAAAGACTTAAATTCTCTCTCTCTTAGAACCTTATATAGAATATTGCTCAACTATGAGCAATCAAATCTTCTGAAGAAGAATCTTATAAAAGATTCTAAAGACTCCAAAAGCACTCCTGTCGCTTTAGTCTCTTTAGAGATCATCCCATCTCAGCGATCTACTCTCACTATCACTGAGTTAGATTCTGACTCTGAGGAATTATCAGACGCTCATCTTTCAGAGTTTCATGAATCCTTAGCACTCTTGAGAAACTCCTTCAAAATATTTGCAAGAAAGAACAATTTCAAAAGAAATAAGCGTCTCTCTATAACTGACAAGCCAAAATCAACCCTTGTTGATAAGGCTACTGCTACTTGCTTTAACTTTGAAAAAGTTGGACATTTTGCAAATGAATGCAGATCAAAGAAAGTTTTCAAACCTTCTACCTCCAAAAAAAAACAACGATACCAAATACCTTAAAATGAAAGAAAAATATTAAAAGCTGAAAAACTTTAGGAGAAAAGGTAAAGGTCTTATCGCTGAAGAACATGACTGGGCTGAATCAGAAGAATCAAGTTCTGATGAAGAAGAAGTTGCTAATATCTGTCTTATTGCTGAGATTAAAGAAGAAGTGGAAGAACGAACAGGA